>OX123205.2:2539112-3739112 GCA_944739405.2 Euclidia mi | reverse complement strand
GCAACTCCAACTCAACGATTTGGATCAGTTCAATAGCGAAAAAAACATTATTTACACTAAATATAATTCTTTACAAAATTTATAGGCAACACGCATTTTATTCCCATGAACATTTCAAACAAGTAATCCAACTACAGCGTTCAATCGTGTATATTAACGGAAAATAGTACCTACGTCAAAACACTACATAATATAAATTATTGTTTCCAATTTCACACATTATAATTTGACACCACAACCAATTATAAAGTCTTTAAATTTCCAATAGGATTTGCAGAATCGATCCGATCGTTCGATAAAGCATAATGATTTTGCGCTTAGTGCTAAGTTTTTGTTTTTTATGTTTTGTATCTAGTAATTCATGGGTAAGTTTAGAATTATGAGATTTTTCGAAGCCCTTGTGTTCAGTCCTTGGAGATTCTACAGTAAAAAATAGTATCTCAATTATTTTGATCAACGTTTTAGTGATATTAAAGTGTTTATTTTACAATTTATTTGTTTTAGGCATATTGTGATTAAGTTTATCAACCGCTTCTTCTAAATCTATATCAATATTAGCAAAGACATTTAATATAAAACATTGAGATTAATTTTTACGTGTTTCTTATTTCCACGTTTATTTATAATCAGGATTATGTGTTTTACAAATGCTATAACAACGTGATTACATGTACCATATTTGTAAAACAAATTGAAACACATAAAGATATTGCATACAATTAATTGAACAACAAGTAATAAGTAAGATAAGTAGGCAATACACATAAACACATTTGTTTTCTAATTTATAAGTTTATTTG
Organism: Euclidia mi; assembly: GCA_944739405.2. NCBI lineage: Eukaryota > Metazoa > Arthropoda > Insecta > Lepidoptera > Erebidae > Euclidia > Euclidia mi. The sequence goes on along the minus strand of OX123205.2, from coordinate 3,738,312 downwards.
AATCTAATATTATAATTATGGAAATAATTTATCTCCTCATCAATTGATATTTTATGTGGCCTATGTGTGGGTCTATGCTTTTATAATACCATCCCTATTCTCACACCAAAATTGTACAATATCTAAGGGGATAGGCAGAGATATGTAGCACATTAGTTCACTAGCTTATGTAAGTTTCTACCGTTAGCTTTACCTTAGCCAATAGATATATTGTAACGTTCCTAGCCCTCTTATTGTAGCAAATACATAAGCTGGTAGAAGCAAGACCTGCTTTTTCTTTGCTTCCTTTTTTTCATTTTTATATTTTTTGTCACTTCATTTTATGCTATAACTTGTGCTGTTGCATAGTACTAAATTCACATAAGTTCATTTTCATTATTAATTTTCAATTTGTGTCATTTTCATTTTAAATGTTCTTTTAACGACTAATGTTGCTTCTCAGCATAGAGAAATCCATAAAGTGCAAATTGAACTTAATAATGTTAAAACAGCATGTGTAGCTATATCAAGATTTTACGAATTGTTAATTTGATCTACATATTTGTTGTTATAGACAAGAAAATATGCAGACGCTTCACAAGAAGTCCTCATCGAGGGAGACCAAAGTATAGTACCTTGCGACGAAGGCGACGATGGCGCAAATGATCACGAACGAGTCTTACGGAGTAACAGTGAGGAGGAGTTTACGGAGAGCGTACCACAAACTACTCCTTCATTAGATGAAAAGGTAAGCTTAGCGACAAAACTAAAATTATGCATATGATGGGATCTTTGACGTTTTGTGGTTCATTTCTATTGGTCGATGTGTCAGACGGGATCACAGTTCCTCGGGATAGCGACTAGTAAAAGCTATACAAATCAACCGTTACTGGGTATATCTGACGTGTAAGATGTGCATCTTATAAAGTCAAATCCACCGTGTAACTTAAATTGTACCGAAATGTCTTTGTGACTCTCTTAAATATATGCTGCGACCCGCATATGGATACTTTCAACGAATAAAAATAAGCCCAGCAGTGTAAAAAATCTGCAATTAAGAGCACTGGGACCACAGCGCATAGCCACACTTATTTCGAGCTTAAACACAGGCGCAATGACAAGCATTGTTGACACTCTTGGCGCCAACTACTTTGTGAACACAGACCAGGAAACCGAGAGAGAGCACTGTCCAGTTTCCTTCCGTGGGCACGAAGACGGAACTGCTCAGATTTGCTCTTGAGCTGAAAGCATGCTGCCTCCAAAAGGAACTGCTTCTTTTCCTCTCCTAGCAACATCATTAAACCCGTTAGCTTTAGCATCAACGACAGACGACTCGGCATTAGTACATTATATTTGGTTACTCTCTGTATACAGCTATCCCTTTGGGTTACGGAGGTCAGACGGCAGTCGCTCTGTGGAGTCAAAAAAGTCAAAATCATTTATTCATCTAGGTCACAAGGTGAGGCTTATGAACGTCAAATTTTAATGTACATTACTTAAAACTTCTACATTTACATTTACTGCCCATTCGCAAAGCAATAGGTAGAACCACGAAAAATAACGGGCAATAAAACTCGTGGCCACTCTTTTTAATCGCCAGTGTTATGTTACATATTTTGTTTTTGTAAGGAGCTGCAACTGTTTCACATTGTAATTAATTACTTGTAAATAGTAATTAGGAACATACATAATACTTAAATAATTAATGCAGTTACCAATTTAAGTGCTGTAGTAGCCTTCCAGTGTGAATATTGTGTAACAGGAGCATTCACTTACGTCTTATAATGTAGGCAACTCGCGAGCATGTTCATAACTATATGGAAATATATGTTACAGAAGTGACTGTATATGAATACACAAAATTACTAAAACATTAGATTACAGCCCATATTCACGAGTTATCTTCATCTTACAGTGCAGTAAAACTTTGCAGTAAACAATGCAGGAAAAGTTGATATTCTGTCATATCTGGTTAGACCAGTAAGTGGACCTTGGGCTCCAAGGCTGTAAGTCTTGGATACAACCGGGACAGCGCTAGGGCGATGATGATTTCGTTACTCTCTGTTTTTGGCTACCGCAGGGCAATAGTACAGAGACTTGTCAACATATTTTTTGTCTCTCTAAAATGGCCGTGAATGCTCCTTTTGTTCCATCGAGTCTAAATTGCTGCTGTTCTTTACTAAAAATAGAATATGTGATGCCGTGTTTTTTCTTTCTTGCACGCGTTGTATTTAGAGTTTCTTCTGTCGTCACCACGAATTGGTGTATTTACACAGAATGAGCATATGTTTATTTGGCAGTATAACAGTCATATTGAATCTGACGTAACTATTACATAATATTTTGGTCACATACGTAAAATTAACATTCATCATGCCAAGTCGCGAAAGCATTGAAAACATAAAATAAAAATATTTGATTGTTACACCCAATTGCCTTGACTGCGTGAATATTGCAAATAGTTGTGATAGATGACATTTTAAACAATTCTTGAGTTTTCACAGTGACATTCTTGTTTAGCGTTAAGTCAGGGTACTTTTTATGAGTTGTCCCATGATATAGTAAGCCTGATTGTATACGCGGCTGCTCGTTTAGCTTAGACACTTTGACCTTCGTACCGTTATTATGGCGTTGGAAATAAGTATTAAAATTGCACTGCAACTGTTAAGTTTTTTTTGTCGCTAGTACTACGCTGTGTACTCAGACAAGTATAACTAAAAAAATACAACACATTGCAGTATCTATCTAAATATAAATTCCCATATCTGAATAACTTAAAATTTATCATTGCATTCAGCAATAATTCAGATATATTTAAGATGAATAAAGCGCAATTCACCTATAAAGCTTTATCTCAAAATTGGTCTATTTACCCTAAGAAGCTAACCAACTTAACCAACTTTCTGACTCCTTTGTCAAGATATACGTAAAAGTTAATACTGCAGACGTAATAGCTAACAGACTGATGACTTCTATTTATCCTTGGTTCTATTAAATAAACGACGTGAAATGTTCTCAATACGATATTTTTTGTTCTTTAACATGCATCGCTTCTGAGCTATGAGAAATAGTGACATACATACATACATACATATCGTCACGCCTTTTATCCCCGAAGGGGTAGGCAGAGGTGTATTTCTACACCCACTTTTCGCCAGATATACTTTAGTCCCACGTAATAAGGGGCGAGCCTACTGCCGTACCGGGCACATTTCCAGACTCCGTGCTGCTACTGAGAATTTCGTGACAGAAAAACTCAATAACACTACCCGACCCAGGAATCGAACCCGGGACCTCCCGATCCCACGCGCACATTTTTTTATGCCGCGAGACCAACGAGGCAGTCGCATGGGGTTTGATGTCGAGTTTTCCGTCTCTACGCAAAGATGGTATTTGCATGGTGTTATCCCTTAGTCGCCTCTTGCGACACCCACGGGAAAATAGGGGGTGGTGACACTTGTATTCTATGCCGTCAACCACACGGCATTAATAGTGAGTGGCAAAAAGAGTGACATTTCCATAATATTTACAACAGTACCGTTAATAAATACGTAAGCTCTAAAAAACCTCTAAACAAGGGATATTTACATAGAGGCGCATTTCTTATGGGCGCTCTGAAGACAAACTTTCTGTGACCCAAATTGCCGCTTGGCGGCGTGGCAGTTGCGCTGTGACAGCTGTCTCTACGAGAGCAAGACAGACTAACGCTCCTCCTGTGTATCTTAACTACGACAGCAAGAGAGACGGCGAACGATGCCAGCGCCGCCAACGGCGCCAACTACGAACTAAACTGGAGACAGTCTCCACTTGGAATCGGCACACGAAATCCTTAAGAATTGCGCTTCTAAGGGCTTTAATTAACATATTTGACATAAGCTCCAAACATGTATCACTAATCTCCGAATCCATGGATAGATCGAATATTGAAACCGTCTGTTAGTTAACGATTTACAGACAAGCTTTACCTAAAACAAACTATGATCGTGGTATCTATGACAATTGTTTCGAACATTATTTGTCCCGAGTCACGTTATTCGTCCCTGATAATCGTTACAAAGTAGTCTGTCTGTAACTCTGTAATCAGGATGAAAATGTATTTCAGAAAACATGATTTAATGACATTCACACGTAGTATAGAATGTCACATTCGTGTGACTATTTTGACTCTACATTTTTACCACAAGCAAAGAGCTCAGATATTTACATAGAGGCGCATTTCCTATGGTCACTCTGAAGACAAACTTTCTATGACCCAAATTGCCGCTTGGCGGCGTGGCAGTATCGCTGTGATAGCTGTCTCTACGAGAGCAAGAGAGACGAACGTTCCTCTTGTGTATCTTAACTACGAGAGCAAGAGAGACGGAGAACTAACCTGGAGATATTCCCCACTTAAAACCGGCACACGCATCCTTAAGAACTGCGCTTCTATGTAAATCTGTATTCATTGGCACAAGTATCAGTCACCAGTTTTAGACACTCAATTCTGCAGAAAGACAACTAGGTGATGATCCAAATCTCTTTCGCAGAATTAATAATTATAGTGATATCTGTATATACTAAATTTTCACATTATTGTCTGACTGACAGACAATGCACAGACAAAACTACATACATACATACATAGACTCACGCCTGTTTCCCGGAGGGGTAGGCAGAGACTACGGAACGCCATTTGCAACGATCCTGACATATTTCTCTTGCTTCATTCACTCCCATCAGATTCCTCATGCATGCTCTTCTGTTCAGGGTACTTCTCACCTGTCCTGTTTTTAGGATGTCTCCAATCTGGTCAGAGAACAGACAAAACTAAGGGCGCAAGAAGCTGAAATTAGACATGTATAATATATTCCTTCGGGACCGTAGAGGGGCAAAAATAAGGATTTTCTAGAACTCCAACAGGATCGGCCAATAACGGTTAAATTAAAATAAAATGAACGGGCGTAGCTGCAGGCATACTCTATTTTAGATAATGTAAAAATTCTCTACCAGACAAAAAGCTTATTTTTCATTTTGTGACTTTCCATGCGATGATCTCTAGTCATTCTCACGTGGCAATATAACTTTACAAACGAGTGCCTTTGGGTCACATGGTCAAAATGGTCTGAGTGATAGCTTAAGTGTTTACATCAGTTCAGCAAGCAATAAACTTGTCACCTTTCATACTAGTTCGCTAACTTATTTTATTTGTAGTACTGGATATGCTCTAATTAATTTTGAGCATTCTGAAATCAGCTCCTGGACACGAAGAGTCAAAAATCGGGCTCAGTGGCGTGCCATTGGAGAGGCCTATATCCAGCTGCAGTGGAATAAGTACGACAGGCTAATGATGATGATTCTGAAATCTGTAGTTTTTAGTGTCCTATACGATACGATGATATTGGATATTAGGTAGACATACTAAGAAAGTATGAAATAGTATCTTGATCTACGTTGCCGCGTATTAGTTTGACAGTTTGTCAGCGTCGAAAAATTCTTATCGCCTAATGGTACTGATACACTTGAGCACTCAATTGTAACAGAACATCAAGCATTTGCCGGTTTTAAATTTGTCGAACTTAACAACGAACTGAGCCAAGCGTAGGGCCAAACAGCGCTACGAACATTTCCATGATCTTTCTAGCGAACGTTCTACAGCTAAATTCAATATTCGATTTTTCCATTTGTTTGAGATTTCAGATACATATTGGCATTAGCAAAGAACACAGATTTACATAGAAGCGCAGTTCTTAAGGATTTCGTGTGTCGATTCCAAGTGGAGACTGTCTCCAGTTTAGTTCGTAGTTGGCGCCGTTGGAGGCGCTGGCGTCGTTCACCGTCTCTATTGCCCTCGTAGTTAAGATACACAGGAGGAACGTTCGTCACAGCGCGGCTGCCACGCCGCCAAGCGGCAATTTGGGTCACAGAAAGTTTGTCTACAGAGCGCCCATAGGAAATGCGCCTCTATGTAAATATCTGAGCTCTTTGGCATTAGCTCCATTCAAGATATGTGAAACGTGTATCTCGAATCTCCAAATCTATGAATAGATCGAATATTGAAACCAACCGCTAGACGATGCTTGTCAAAAAGTATTCTTCACGAACATGTCACATTTAATAATCACGTCACTTTCGGTAGAGTACTCGCCGGGACGCTCGTTAGGTTGCTGGCTGAAATGCACTCGTTACGTATTTCACTGTAATGTAACAATACTAATTAATTAATTTATACCTTGGCTGATACATTGCAATATAACTTTGAATATCAATTGCGGAAGTGGACGACTGAACATATATTTTCAAAAAGTCGTTAAAGTGACTTTGACCTTCAGTCATAAATTATTCATTGCAAGCCTTGCCCTTGGATTAACGGAGACCAACTGTACTTGTATTTCAAGGTCATTGAAAAAATATTAAACAATTACCTATCCATTATATTCTAAAAAAGTCACTCAGTTATAACAGAGATTTTCATTCAATGTCTGCTTCCAGGCAAGGTAGTCTTGAACAAGACCTATTAGGGGTCCCAATATAGTACCCTGCGGTACCCTTAGCCACACTTCAATATCATAATAAAATAAAATAAATAAACAAAATATCTTAGAACTGTAAACAAATGAATGATTTTATCGCCTTTTCAAAGGAAGTTAAAGCGGTTTTATCGTTTGTTGTTAGTTTTTATGTGATAGTCGTAGCCAGCGATGGACATGATTCGTTTAATTTGATTCCATTTATAATAGATTTCCGCATAACTTGTTATTTTATGGTTATTAGTTGTATAGACATAGTGGACACCATGGAATATGGCTATCCCTTTAGGTTGCGGAGATCAGACAGGCAGTCCCTCTGTGGAAAAGCTAATATTCAGTCAAATCCGGACTAGTAAGCGGACCCCGGGTTCAGACTGGGATAACGCTAGAAGGATTATGAGTTGTATCGACATGGTTGGTTACAAATAGTTTTTATAATTATATACTTTTAGGTTTATCATGATCAGAAGTCGTCACGTCACAAAAGATTTGATTTTGTTTCTTTGTTCTACTAAGAGCCGACTAAGTGTTTTTCTCAAAAGCCCACTTGACCAACTGTAAAATAATTTAAATACACCGCTTTATAATTTTTAAAGCTATTTTGTTCGATTTCATCCTTCACCATCTCAGAGCATCGATTCATCTGACTTTCTACACTACGGTTGCCAGGACGTAGACTCCATTTGGAAACCTACTTACTTCACCGGCCACGGGTTCTGCAAAAGACCTGCAAAAAACTTGGTTTTCTGCCAGGTAAACTCGTTTCGGAGTTTATCCATTTTCGAGATCGCTGGTTTTGACCTTGCCATAGTTCTCTGAGTGGCATTTATTCGGTGGGCTAGCTGCACTATGATGTGCCTCGTCTCATGTCCGTACTTCGTGTCTGGCATGAAGCACAAATGCTGACCCAAAAAATCTACATACTATAATAAAATTTGTATGGTATACACTAAAGAGTATTGTACTTTTCTCTTCTCTACAATCCAAGACTTTCGAGTCTAAACTGGATTTGAAAACGAATAGTTTTTTTCAAATGTAACTAGTATCATTTATTTGCAATTGATTAGACGTATAGACTACGAAATCTTATTCATTTTCAAGCAAATTATCGATATTGGTTAAGTCACGTTTACCAATATGAATTTCGCTTCGTCAGTTATAAAAGTACTTAATCTTTCAATCATTCATATTCAAACAATCTACACATGATAGGTAATTTACGACTATCGAGGTTGTAAATTGTAAGCAGTGTTTAGGTGCCATATCATCATCCCTTTATATATACTGCACCATTGCTGGCACAGGCCTCTTCCCACTATGAGAAGGATAGCGCCATAGGCCACTAAACTGGCCAAGCGCGGATGAGGGGCCTTCACATGTCTTTCGAGAATACTATGAAAAACTCCCAGACATGTCTGTTTCATCACGTTTTCCGTCGTTGTTAAGCAAAAGCACATTTATTCAAATTCATGTAGACAGCTGTTGTCTTACCGTTGGCGCCGGCGAGGGAGCGACTAAATATCGACTATTTTCTAGCACAAGAAATGTATAAGAGATAACATTCCATGTAAAACAAAGAGACACATACATAACGAAAGAATGAGAAGAAGAGAGAAATTAAAACATAGTTGAGTATTCACACTGCCACCAGTGGGGATTCACATTCATTCCACTAATAAATCGTTGAGTGGCAATAGATAATACAGTAATGCTTGCTTAAAACACGTGGTTTACACGTGCATGTTGTGACTACTTCCAGCCTACCGGTTGATGTTTGATGATGATTTCCAGTTAATGCAATTAACTACTCAATTAACTAATTGATAAATAAATATTTTCATTCGTATTTCACAAAAGATATAATCAACATAGCCATTATATTTTAAGCCATATCAGCTTTGCTCCTGTTGCAATCGGCAATATTTCATTTAAAACTACAAACGCGTTTACTACAGTTTAGTACCTTTGTCAAAAACTTTTCTGTGACTAATATAATTTGACTATCTAATATAATTTGACCTCTAAAATTCAAATCGATTATAATGTTCTCTCCATATTGACTGAGATGGATATTTATGACATCCAGGATTTTCAGTTCATCATCATTCTCCGCTTGTTATTCAAGTTGCAACCTGGTATCCGCTTACTAGTCTAACCAGATTTGATTGAACATTACCTTATCCTCAGAGCGACTGCCTGTCTTATACCTCCGCAACCCAAAAAGGATAGCGATATTCCATGGTTTTTAGACACCCAGGACTTAAGCAAACAGAAGCAAAAAAACCATAACAGTAACAAAAAATATTAAAGCCATTTAGTAACCTTCTCGAATCTATATAACCAAGTAGTTACGTTGTAGTTTTATCAGTACAAACTCTATGACCCTATAAATGCATTTAGCATGGACAATTGATCGCTATTATTTAAATCTATTATAATAATGTGATTCAGATTGAATTTTCTATTTCGAACATTATTACAAATTGCCACCTTTTTCTTAAAATTGATTCCACACATTGCGACATGCTTTTTAGTTAGTCATGCAGGGCCGAACCTTCCCTATGTGCAATGTGTGCGGCGCACACAGGCGCCAGGGTGACAGGGGCGCCGCGCGCCGAGATATGCGTTAATTATAACACTTATTTTCGAAAAAGGATGCCAAAAAAGGCGCTTCACAGATTTCGCACACAGGCGCAGTGGCGTAGGAGGGGCAAATAATTTAGGCCGGAATTGTTAGGTAATGCCTAAAAAAAAAAGGTCATCCGCCCTACGCCACTGCACAGGCGCTTCATAGATTTCGCACACAGGCGCTGCATTGGGTCGGAACGGCCCTGTAGTCATGTGAAGTTTTTTGTAGGCATTTGCATGACGTTTTAAGATAAAATATTATGACATGGTCGTCTGGTTAAGATTGGAGGATTGGTATCGGTTTTCGGTACGCCGTACGAACGCACAGCCAAAACTATTGGCTGCAACAAAAATTGGTGCAAAAATTTCCGTGCGATCAGGAGAAAACAGCTAAATTAAAAATGTGGCCGCGTAACTGCTGCCATTTGGCAATTTCAAAATACGATTTGAGTTCCTGTCAGTTTCTTCTCACGGCCATACCTATCAGAGAAACTCATGTGTATCAGAAACTGAACGTAATTTTGTTTTGGTGTTTATAAGTGTTTCTACATAGCAACATAAATAATTTGGAAAACATAAAAATCAGTCAGTTTTAAATACGAGTAATAATATAATAACTACATGGAAAAAGTGTTTTATCCGAGCGTAGTAGATTAGTACGGGTATGTTATTCATCATCAGCCCCTTACAGTCCACTGCTGGACTAGGCCTCTCCTTTGAAAGGAGGAATTGGTCTACTAAACTACGCTGGCCAAACGGGTTGGTACAGGGTTTGTATCAAGTTTTCCTTCTCTTACAGTGCTGTTCTCTGCATAGTATGGTCCCTCTGTCGGCTCTTACGACACCAATGGGATGATATGGGGTGGTGACATTGCGTATTCTTAATCCGTCACCACACGGACATGTATGTATTGCCAGACAGTAACACGTCAAGCTAGGCACTTTGTTGTTTTTGTCGTTGTTATGGCGTTGGGAATGGGAATGTTGCTTAGCTTTACTCGTCACTGTATGTACTTTTAGCCACGTGCTTGGCGGTAACGACTTCCAAGGCGTGTAACCTCATGTAACACAAAATTTCCTCTTTTAAAAAGAAATAAACTGCTTTCTACAGATTTAATCGCCCGTGGTTTTAGGTTTTACATTGCATTTGCTTTTATGCTTAAAGATCTGGTTTTCCATTAGATAAATAAAATATCTTATCAATACTTAAACAAATTGCGGACCGGTTGGCGTAGCGGTAGTGTAAGCGACTGCCACGCCGAAGGTCGCGGGTTCGATTCCCGCTCAAGTCAAACATTTGTGTGCTTGAACGTGGATGTTTGTCTTGGTCTGGGTGTTTCTATGTATACCTAGTATGTATGTATTTACAAAAAAAAGTATATATGTACATATGTTTATCCATTGTCTAGTACCCATAGCATATACAACAATAAAATGTGTCACTAAATAGTACCGTTGCCACTTGTACAATGAAAGATGTAATTCAAACGTAGGTACTCTTCATGGCCTTATCTCGAAAATGAACGCGAAAACGCTGGTTTTATAATTACTTATTAAGAAAACACATTGTACTTAGTGTAAAATTAATACATGACTAAATAACAAGTGTCAAACATCACCGTAAAAAAATTGGTAATAATATTTTCATTTCTTTTAGCTCTATAAGTATGTGGTAAAAGATACGACTGGGATTAATTTATTCGGGATATTCTGTTTATGTATTTTTAGAACACAATGTCAATTTACGGTAGGTTTCAATATTTGGTCTATCCATGAATTTGAAATTTTGAGATATACAGTAACAGAATAGCGATAGCCTAGTAGAGATACCAACAAACTGACATGCGGGTTCGATTCCACGGCGAGCACCACTGACTTCCGTTGCAACTGGGATAACGCTAAGCCAATACGATGATTAAATCTGTAAGCCAACTTACATGATTCCGCTCCCACCCAATGAAAAGAATATCATTCAAATATGGGCTTTAAGTATTGCTCTTTAGTTATTCTTTACATTGGCAACATAAATTAGCAGACAGCTCGCTGTGTACTAACCTAACGTAACCACTCAACATAGTCGTCTTTACCAAGTAGCTAATTAACAATATTATAATGACGTAAACCACGGTAGGTACATCTTTATATACAGGGTGTAAAAAGACCCTTAACGAAAACTGAAATCACATGTTGTACCAATCACTACGAACATTTGTTACTTGGGCACCATACCTGGGAAATTACTGGTTCAGGAGATATTGAGGCTCAAAGTTATTATGAAATTTTTCTAATTAGGTACAAAATCGATGCATTCACCCCGCCAATATGTTCTTTAGTTGCCTTATAACCCCATGCATAAGTAGGTATTCCGAGCATTGCACGCGCGCTTTTATTTGCGGTTTAAAATGTGAAAACTTTTAAAAAATTAGTTTCCCAGGTATTATTTTTGGTTAGTATGACTTGGCATGATGTCCACAACGAGTAGACTTCGGCTTAGTGATGGGTCTTATGACACCCTGTATATTTGACGATAGCTCCATACAAAATGGGTCAAACGTGTGTCTCTAATCTCCAAATCCATGGATAGATTTAATATTGAAACCGGCCGTTAATCTTTGTCCTGATACATATATATCATCAATTTTCAAATCACAACTGTTAAGAATAAGAATAATCATTTATTTGTTTGAACATGGTATACATACATTGAATGCAAGATGTCAAGAAAGTAGTGTTTAGTTCAAACATGTTCAGCCTCATACAGTGGTGTACAAAAAGAGAGATATTGCCAAGAGCCATTACAATAATTTTGTCCGAGAAAGAACTCATTCTGGTATAATTTTCTTTTCCTTTCTTTGTTTTAATAGTAGGTATCTCCTTTATTTTGTAATTATTTAAGTATAGAAATTATTGTTTTATTTTATGTGTAAATAGTTACTAAGCTATAGTTAGTTTTAATTTGATTGCAAATAAAGTTAATATTAATTGTATTTTATAATTAACAATATTAAATAATGAAAATTAACAGACATAGTGCTACTATTCGATAAATTACATTACAATTACATTATGATTCACGCTCATTCAATTGAAAATTATTGTTTTGAGCAAAAGTCTGATATCTGATAGTAGGCTTTATCAGTAAAATAATTTATGAGCTTATTTTTAAATGACTCAGATGAAATATTTTGCCATAATATTGGTAACTTATTATAAATTGTTGGTGCCATGCAAAAGATACTCTTACGCTTTAATTTTGTCTTTGATTCGTGAAGAAAGAGTTTATACTTATTGGGTCTATTTCTAGGGAAGTTTTCGGATAATCTTGAAAATAAATTTGGCTTAGCTTTTACAAATTTTGCACTCTCTAGGGCGTAAAGTGAAGGCAATATTAATATTTTGTATTTTTTTAAATATGGTTTGCAACTATCTTTTTTTTTCAGTTAAACATGGTTCTGAGACACTGTTTTTGAGCTTTAAACACTACATTATTTTCAGTGCTATTTCCCCAAAATATTATGCCATATCTTAGCACTGATTCGACCATTCCGTAGTATGCTGTAATCAAATCATCTGTATGGTATTAAGTATCAATGACAGTTTGCGTAGAGCATAAGCTGAGGTACTTATTTTTTTACTGATTTTGTCTATTTGTGAGTTCCAATTTAGATGTTTATCTACTCGTATTATAATGCCCAGGAATTTAGTAGTGTCCTTTTCTTCAATATTTATACCGTTAATAATAATGTAAAGTTTTGTTGTCGGTATGCGCATATGCGTATTTTATTATTGATGTCAGTGAGTCATTAATGTCAAGTTCATAATTGAAAAAAAATTGACGTTCATAAGTGTCACTTTGTGATTTAAATGAATAAAGGATTTTGACTTTCACTTTGACATAACTAAATCTATTTTCAAGCTACAGTCAAAGTGCTGTCATCAGCAAATAATGTCATCGGGTTATCCGTTACTGCAGGTAAATCGTTAATAATATAAATTAAATAATAATGGACCCAACATGCTTTTGCGTAATCTTGCGTATAATGGTATCCGTCGCAACTTATATATAAAAAACCGATCACAGTGAATTGTACTTAATGGTTTCACATCTGACAATACTATAAATGTTACTTGTGGAGTGGCTCAGGGCTCAATGCTGGGACCCTTACTTTTTGTCCTGTTTATAAATGATATACAACAGTGTTTCAAACACTCACATTTTCTTTTATATGCCGATGACCTTAAGGTCTATCGTGAAATCATTTGTTTCATTGATTGTACTAAGCTTAGGGATGATTTAAATCGTTTGTCTTCTTACTGTGTAGCCAATAAACTTAAATTAAGTACCCAAAAATGTAAAGTTATAATCTTTACTAAAAAATGTATCCTTTCAAACATGCCTATGTTTTACAAGACAGCGAATTGGAAAAAGTTTCGGTGGTAAAAGACCTGGGCGTGTACTTAGACAGCAAGCTCCATTTTGACATTCATATTAATCATATCATTAATAAAGCGTATCAGCTTTACGGATTTGTGATGCGGAGTTGTAAACCTTTTAGGCGTGATTCTTCATATCTTCTATTGTACAAGTCGTTAGATCGGTCACAGTTGGAGTATGCCACATATATTTGGCATCCTCATTATTTTAAATACGTTAAACAGATTGAGTCAGTACAACGCATTTTTTTACGATCTATGAATTACCGGTGTTACCGCTCTAAGTCCTCATATGACCATCTTTTGCAAAAAATCACCTTGCCAACATTAAAGCAGAGAAGAGCGCTGTTGCATATGATGCTCTTATATAATATCGTCCATAATAAGTTTAATTCTAATGCACTGCATCATTCTCTTAGCGTTATCCCAGTTTCAATGGTCCGCTTACTAGTCTAACCGGATTTGGCTGAATATTAGCTTTTCCACAGAGCGACTGCCTGTCTGACCTCGGCAACCCGAAGGGATAGCGATATTCCATGGTTTAGACCAGTGTCAGTTTAATTGTAATGCACTTGTTAATAAAGAACCGGCGATAGCCTAGTGGTGGACGTAACGGACTGCCGACGATGCAATGGTCTCGGGTTCGATCCCCAGGTACCCTGGGCACACACCTCTGACTTTTCAAAGTTATGTGTGTATTAAAAATGTTAATCATCGCTCGCTAATAATGTGCCTGGTAGATGGCAATAGGCTCGCCCCCAATTATATTGGGACCTAAGCATAACTGGCGAAATGTAGGTGTGTATACACCTCTGCCTACCCCTTCGGGGATAAAAGGCGTGAAGTTAGGTTATGTTATGCATTTGTTAATCAAATATATATTCGTATACCATATTGTTCAACTTCAGTAAGATGCACTCGTAAGCACTGTTTGTTTGGTCCAAAGAATTGTAAAACAAATGCAGGTGAGCGATGCCCCTTGCGTAGAATAATGCACTCTTACAATTTTGCTGCTCAAAATAATGAATTAGATATATGTATTAGCATGCTCTCCAACAAGGTTCAAAAATCAAATCACTAAATTGCTCTTGTCTCCTTAGTCCTGATAGTGATAATTATAATGTCTGTGTAGATGTATGTCTATACTGTAATATAATGTATTCTATTGCAAAAGTTTATAATAAGTAGGTCATTTAGTTTATATTATTTTACGGACAAGGAAGCTGGTTGCACTGCAACAAAAGCCTTATATTTAAGTTAACTTGTATGCTATCAGTGAATTTGTTTGCCAAAGTAAACTGAAGAAAAAAACATACTAATTCCCTGCGGAACTCCATATAAAACTTCACGTTCTTCTGATTTAAAATTGTATTCATATCTCGTTTCTATATTTATTTGGCTAATTTCCGTGATCTGTTTACGTTTTTTTAAATATGTCTGGAATAAATGAAGGACGTTGCCTCTAATACCATATCTCTCCAATTTTAAATCATTTCTTTCATTTTTTTAAATTTAAGAGTGGTTTGTTGGACATGGTCAAAAACCTGTGCCATATCACAGAAAACGGCACATACTGGAGTTCTTTTAGCTATATTTACCATTACATTATGCCAAAATTCATAAATTGCCAAGTTTATATTACTATTTTTTCTAAATCCTTTCTGTTCTTTACATAGAATTTCGTGTTTTTCTATGTACAAATAGAGCAGCCATTCTCAAAGTGGGCTCCGCGGAGAACACTCCCGAAGCACCTCTACCAGGGCCTCCACGAAGATGTATGTCAGTAAAATAAATGGGCTTAAAGTGCACACAGGACCTGGCTTTTTCTATTTTAGGGCTCCACCAAATATTTGGTTACCCAATAATAAAATAAGGAATAGGGACTGTTAAGTATAAATGTTTCAAAAACTTTTGCTATAATCGGTATAAGAGCAATAGGCCTATAATTTTCAATATGCTCCCTATTATTTTTCTTATATAAAGATTTTATTAGAGATCTTTTCAGAGCCTCAGGAAATACTCCTTCAGCAATACAAATATTAATTAAATGACTGAGTGGAATATATGTTCTAGCGTTACTACGAAATAGGGATCACTATTAGTAGGTATTATTTTTGTTAGAATATTTTCAATATTACGCTCGACTAGTGAGGTTTTCTTACCTTAGCATTGCCTTGAGGTCTTGTAATGTATTTTATTTCATTCTTATTTCTGTACATTTTCGCTTTTAATTTCTATATGATAATTTCAACGTGTTCCTTTCAACTGTGTGTTATACTCAACAGACCACGATGCTGAAGTCAATACACGATAGCAAGTGTGTTCTACTTTGTTTCTTGTAAGGTAGAATAAGCTGTCTAAATATTAAAATATACACTCGGCATAAAAATATACTCGGCAGAAATATAATCTCAGTTTGTGACCTAATAAAAAAACTATCTAAACATCACGCCTGTCTGCCATTGGGGCAGGCTGAGGCTATGGAACTCCATAGCTCCGGTTCAATCATAACATTTTCACTTCCTCAACATTCGTCAATCTCATAATGCATGCTAGTCGGTTATGGGTACTTTTAATTTGGCCTTTTACGTACGTCATCTATTTGGTGAGTGTATATAAGTATATATCTCTCTTGGGCGTCCTCTAATGACATCTTCATTCATTACTCGTTACACTTCATTCGTATTTCTTCTTCCATCCATCCGTTCCAAGCTTGCAATACATCGCAACATTGCTTATCAATCTATGCCACTATATCATTTTTACACCACAATGCTCTCGGAACACGCTTTGTCTCACTTTGTCTATTGTCAAACAGGCACAAATAGTAGGCAGTGATTTCGATATAGAAGGTAGTTGTTTCGAGCAATATCTGAATCATTTCATTTTGGCGATCAGGAGCATCAGTTAACCCTCTGTTTATTTTTTTTTAGCATAATGTTAAGCTGATCAAATTGTCTACTAGTATCAAACATATCCTAAACACCCTATCAAATATTTGGTTGGATACAAATATGGATAGTAACCAAGAGTGGATTTGTAAAGAAACCTTTTCGGTTAAAAGTGCGTAAGAAACCTCGTGTGGATTCCGAATGCCGGCGCTGGCCTTCCACTTGCTTCTGACAAGCGTATTGTACAGAAGTCTTATGACATGCTCATTCTGAAGTTCTCGTGAGTTTCTCAGAACGAAACCAAGCCTTTTCGAGGACTTTTTAGCAACGTATGAAAGTTATGGCTAGATCACAGTAACTATTATTTTGTAAATACTTTAACGCCTCCACCATTCACCTCCTAGAAAATAACAAATCCATTTAACAATTCACTATACTCAACTTGGAATTATCGCGATGCCAAAAATTCAAAGAAAAATTTTGAAAGAATCTCCAGTAAATAAAAAAGGCGGATAATTAAAAGATAATATTCTATAATTTTTCCTTAGACCAGTAAATGGAACTCAGGTCCAAAACAAAAAGCCTTGGATGCCACCCGGCTAACTTCAAGACGATTATTATCATGATCTCATCATCATCAGCCTTTAACAGTCCACTGCTAGACTAGGCCTCTCCTTTGAAAGGAGGAATTGGCCTACTATACCACGCTGGCCAAGCGGGTTGGTATAGGCTTTGTATCAAGTTTTCCTTCTCTTATAGCGCTGTTCTCTGCATAATATACTCCCTCTGTCGTCTCCTACGACACCCATGGGATGATATGGGGTGGCGACAATTCGTATTCTTAATCCGTCACCACACGGACACTTTATCATGATATTATATAAGTGGGCAAACGGTGGGCGGGGAAACAGGCGTGAGTCTATGTATGTATGTATGTATCATGATAATGACTATGTATTAGTTCAACCTATTATTGGTTTTATCAAAGGAATTTGGAAGCTAAGTGCCGAAATATGCTACTTAGCCTTACTGAATAACGGAACCTGATTTTATATTATATTTACCACTTCTTACTTCCAGAATGTGAAGGTATAGTGTAAATTTTTGTAGTTTACCTTTTTATTCTCAGCTAAAACTTGGTGTTTTAATCGTTTTTAATATACTTATTTTCACCAACGCTTTGTTGCTCACTTTCGTCATTTCGCATCACTTCTAGTACCGTCCTAAATTACCTTTTGGTCGTCATACAGGTATTTATGTGAATCTGTCACGATAAGATAACTTGTAACGGATTCAAGCTCTTCATCATCATCACATAGGCCAGGCCGCGGTAAATTCAGAGCAAATCAAAATTAAAAATAATGTCAACAAACAAAAAACTACTTTAGCGAATTGTACAGCACTGGAACGAAAGTGTCATTAAAGTCAACATTTAACTGAAAAAGAAATTAACTGCACTTTTGTGAAAACATTTACTACGATTCAACGGAATTGAAAGACGATCATCCATAGAACGCTTACAAGGAAGTTGTAAAATAAATCGTCTGTAAACGCTGACCATGAAAACGATTTTTTTTATTGCCCGATCATACTCAAGTTAATTTCTACAGCTAATAATAACTTGTACCGCATTTAGCGCTTTCGCGAAATCTTTTTGATTGACCTTCACTTATTTCGTATGGATGATGGTATTAAATTTTAAGGCCTTTTTGCTAAATCAAATTCTTCTTGACATATTGCATCGAATTTGGGAACTCATCAGATTTTTCATCGGTTGAATTATTAGTTATTGCTTGTCCCATGCCTCAGCCGTCGATCCCCGCTGTCATAAAGATTTTTGCCAGTCGTTACAGGGAGTCAGTACCTCTAAATAAACTGACACTAGTCTACAATTAAACCATGGAATATCGCTATCTCTTTGGATTGCGGAGGTCAGGCTGGCTCAGGGGAAATTAAGCTAATATTCAGACAAATTCGGTTAGGCTAGTTAACGGACGCCGGGTTGCAGCTTGGATAACTGTCTTACCATCGAGACCTTTAGACTTTGTATCCATTCATTCTAATTAAAGCTGTGAGGATAGAGTTATATGCTACGTTGTCCTCGGTGTTTTAATATAGATCCTCAAAATCTCTACTCAAGAGTATTATTTTCCTACATTGTGTAACTACAATGTCTAAATCTCAGTCTTATTGAAAAAGACTGACTAGTTTCACATATGGATACATAACAGTAATGAAAATGACGATAACTAATTCCTGAAAACTATAAAATGAAATAAACTTTGTAAATTGATTCAAGCATCATACAATTATTTTGGTTTTATCCAAGAAATTAGAACATTTATTAGAACCTGGGGTCCGCTTTCTAATTTAACCGGATTTGACTGCATATTAACTGTCTGACCTCCGCAACCCAAAGGGATAGCTATATTCCATGGTTTAGACTAGTGTCAGTTTTTTATAGGTACTGACTCCCTATAACGATGTCAAAGATCTTCATGACAGCTGGGACCGACAGCTTAACATGCACCAAGGCACGGAACGGTGTGAATTTTCGTGGCCGGTCACCCACCTTGCTTTAAGCAGCGAAATGTTTTCATGCCGTCGTCACTATGCCACAGGCCAGCCGGCGAATCTCTTGATAAAATAGTAGTTATAAATTCTCAAATTATAGTACGTACGTAGTTTAAGAATGCATTGATGTTTTTGTGAATGAAGGCCATTCTTGTAATTCTTTCAAGTATTTCGTGCTTATCCGTCTTATCAACATTGAGTAGCTTTATGTGGAAATTGTTTTTAAGAATTACGTCATTGATGCGTGTTAGCGATTCCGATTAACTATGTGTGTAATACGCATACCAAACAACAAGCAATTCATTCTGATAGATTAAGTACATTGAGCTGAAAATAATAAACAGGAAAATTATAAACGTGTACTGAAAACTTAATGTGGTTAGATGGAAACGCCACTTCACATGTTCATAATAATAACGATAAATTGGCCTGACGACTAAATGCAATGATTTCTATAATATGACGTCGACTTTAACAAAATATCTACCCAAAGGAACGGGTATTTTCCTGTGGGTGTAATATTACACCTCTGCCTTTGGGGATACAGGCGTGGGTCTATAAATAAATAAATTTTCTTGAGTTAGGTTTAGGAAAATGAGATTGGCTAACGGCCGAATTCAAAATTCCCTATATCCACGAGTTTGGCCACATTATTTGACATATTAAATATTTAATAAGTTACCAAAACAAATCATTTTGAGTAAGTGTATCAATGAATTTAAACATAAATTATTTGGCCTACTAGTTAACAAAGCATATTATTCTATTAATGAATTTTTAAATGACATTTTATTGCAGCAAGACCCATCCTTTACTTAGCTTTGTGACATTTTTGTTTGACATATGTACCTTTCTAATTATTATGACATTTTAAAATTGACTTTTTTAATTCTCTTTGTTGTGACATTTGAAAATTGGCATTTATAATTAACTATTTTTGTAATTGCATGTCATATTAATTTGAAATTGAATATTATCTCTGTTACATATTATATTTTAATGATGCCATCTTATATTTTGTATGCCTATCGGCGGGACATGGAGCGCACTATATAAACAATTGTATAACAACTTGTAAACCTGTGTTCACAAAATAAAATTATTTGAATTTTAATATTTTGTATGAAGCTTACGTCAAATATGTATCTTTAGTAGCCAGATTCATTGATAGATCGAATATTGAAACCGACTGTAAGATAAATAATGAGTCACTCGAGTCAGATGCCAAAGAAGTTCCACATCAACTAAATATAATCAGTTTTCAATTTAGCAAACATTTATCAGTTTGATCTATATTTCGAGACCTCCTACACAATATCGTAACTGCATTTTATCAACTTTACAGTATCGCCATAGAAAGGTACGGAAGCAGATTATTGATGTTTGTGAAGTCAAATAAGCTAATTTAAGAACCAAAATTGACATTTTGACATACTGACATATATTTTTAGGCCTAGTTTATGACCTCTAGTAAAATTTCTTGTTATTTTTGCTAGAATCATTAAAAGTCACATACGATTTTCTACGTTGAAAATATCAGCCGTATTTAATTGTATGTAGTACTTACTATGTTTTACGTTGAAATATATCTAGAATTAAGTAATGTATGTTGTATATAAGATAACTTACATTACATTGGAACTAATAATATAAAATTGTGTCGTAAGTTACAATTATAATAATATTAAAGGTTATACATGAAATAAAATATCTTCCATTGCATTCAATAAATGTATTTCGTAATCAAATCATTCCAAATAAACATTCCTTTCAGAAAAAGAACTCAAAATACTAATCAATGGCATTGCCATTCATTATTACAGTAGTTTTAGGAACGTGATATGAGATCTATATTATACGATTTATTTTCTTGTTTTATTCATTTTAGGAGCAATGACTACTAGGAATAAAATGTTATTGAAAGTATGTCTGAATTTTATTAGATTTTTTGTTTGGAATACATGGTTACAAGTTTCTGGTAGACGATAAAAAAAATCATGTGGTGAGAACTGAGTATTATTTGAGATTTGCACATGTTCTTCAAATATATTTTTTTTCGTCTTAGGTATCGGCGGCCTACTTGCACAGAGCGCAATATTTACAGGTATGCGTTATCTCCTAGTAGACGCTGCGATAATATAAAGCGATAGCCTAGCGGAAAAGGAAGCGAATGGAGATGCCAACAGACTGCCATGCAGAGTGTATCGGGTTCGAATTCACGGCACACACCAATGATTTTTCAGAGTTATGTGCGTATTAAAATGAAAATTAATATTTGCCCCGTGCCTCGGTGAGCACAATAAAACATTTTACATGATCGCATACATATCTTACACACATAACATCATGCTTTTCACGGCTCTCTAAATGCCCAAACTATTGATAATCTATTACTAAGTTTCAAGAAACTATTTAGTATGCTACCATGCCTTACAGCACCATCGTTATTCATAAACTCATAGCCTAAGTTTTTTAGCATTTTCCGTTTGTTGTCTATCTTGCCTGGGTTAAATGTTCCTTTTCCTGGAAGTCTGTTCGCTAGCTGAGTATTAACTAAATCGGTGAAAGTTGAGAGGGTTGTAGTGACAAAATAACTTTTTCAACAAGCCAAGGACAAAAGTGGTTTTCATAATCAAAATCATTTAGATTTATTGTGCAATGAATGAATGGCGTGTTATATTCTGAGCAGTTAACAAAGAATCTTCACTAGGGTCCAAAAGAAAGAAAGGAAGTATGAATATAGCTCTTTTCCGCAGTTTATAGTTACAGTTTATATTATGCTGCATAGATAGAAAAGAGAGAGAGAGAGAAAAACAGAAACTTTGACATTATTTTGTATGATTGGTATAGTTTTTTTTACTACTTATAATTTAAAATTAAGTTAAATTTGAAATTATGTTTCAAATTGACTTGAACCTTTAAAGTTAGAGTTTATATGTTAGACACGTGCTATCATTATTCCAATACACTGTTACTTACTTTAAGGGGGAAGCTTATACTATGGCGTGTTTCTTCAGAGTCAGTTAAAATGTACTCATTCCCTTTACTTTATCAATATCTGCGTTGAAAGGGTTGGTGATTTTCTTAAACAAAAACAAAATTAATCATTTTATTGAGGTTTTTCAAGCGAATACTATAGTAACTTATGTGTCGTTTCGATGTAAAATATCTTAAGTGTAACTTAGGATATAAAAAGACTAACAAAATCCGGCGTACATAATCGTAAGTCATTACTTACGATAGCTTATAAGTATCTAAAACCAATGTATACTATAGTAAGTCCTACTTACGAGATTTAAGTGTGCGTATTATGTTATTTCAGACAGTTATTTTGTTTATTTGTATTTATTATTCTAAGACATTCCATTTACTTTTCACGATCGTACAACGGCCACAAAATATTTAATAGTACACATTTAATTATATTTTTTTTAATTATTAACGTTTGATTTTTTAGATCAAACAAATCATTTAGTTTAAACAGTTCAATTACTGCATCAATCATTTGTAAGACGATCAAGATGACATAGTTGATAGCTATACTACCTTATATGCTATACTACATAATAT
Organism: Euclidia mi; assembly: GCA_944739405.2. NCBI lineage: Eukaryota > Metazoa > Arthropoda > Insecta > Lepidoptera > Erebidae > Euclidia > Euclidia mi. Next base: position 3,715,730 of record OX123205.2, on the reverse strand, counting down.
GAATCAAACCGTTTCTTTTAATGCAACGACGAATATCCCTTCTCCCGCGTATTCTATCGGTACTTACACTTACCATTGGGTCGCGCGACTCACAGATATACCGCTCCTCGCGTACTGTATCGTAGTTGCGTTATACGATATATTACTACGCTAAAGATGAAGATACGATTATATGCAGTCCTCATATCTTTGGTTCTATTGTAAATAATATTGTTTTTATTAGATCAAACGATAGTCCATGTTACAAGGTAAATGGAAATCTAATAGGAGGTGTCGATTTATCCAAAACGTGAAGTATGACAAAAGTAACACTCATATACAAATATGTTGTCGCTCAGAAATTTATATTCATACATACATATTATATACTCAAGTCTTTTACCGTCGTGAAATGCAAAGACGACTGAACGACACGTGCTTCTATCCTTACAAACCTCACGCGCTTCATATTAATTACTCTTCTCATAAATGCTCGCCGGTTTTGGGTGCTTCGAACGTTTTCCTTTTTAAAACGTACCCAATTCAGTCGATAAAGGTCTTACGAGGTCTGCCTACACACATCATCATCAGCCCTGTATATAAACTATCCCACTGCTGGGCACGGGTTTCTCCTTACTATGAGAAGGGTAGGGCCACCATCCACTACGCTGGCGGACTGCGGCTTGGCACTCACACACATTTTTCGAGAACATTATGAAGAACTTGTATGTTTTTTGGTACCAATAAAAGTTAAAAAAGGAAAAACAAACTCTCAGACATGCAGATTTCTTCTCACGATGTTTTCTTTCATCGTTTAGCAAGTGATAATACTTAACACTTTAATACGCACTTAACTTCGAAAAGTTATTGGTGCGTGCCGTGGTGGATTCGAACGCGATATCCTCTGCGTAGCAGTCTGTCAGTCTCTCCACTGTGTAGGCAGCGATACTTTCCACACGCTTATACCTCTTATATTTGATGTGTCAAAAATTAAATGCCTTTTTGTTCCATTCCAGGATCCCATAGAACATGAAATGTTCTCTGCCGAAGACGAAAACGTAGCACGATCAAAGCCTTACAAGCGCGATATGGATTTTATTACAAGTGAGAGTAAAACAAAAGTTCTTAAGGTATGTTTATTAAGTCTTCTTCTTAGCGTATCGTTGGCAAACACTTATTTTTTGAGGCCAGCAGCCACGCTGACTGCTTAATCGGAGGCAGTTATGAGTTCTTCCTCCGTGCAAGTATTCGGGCAAACAGGGCACCATGTAAGATGGGACACCGTTTGTCTTGCACTGCACGGACGAGTCAAATCGTCATCGTACGAGAGTCGTCAAAAAAACATGTTCTCTTTGCACAGGCCGACCTGAGTACGGAGTCTATTCAACGACTAAATATATTTAAGAAGTATTAGATTTTATAAAGAATATTTTTGTCTGTTATGTATGTTATGTTATAAAACTTGAAAGCTAACTTCCCAGTCCCAAACGCAAACATTTGCATATTTTAGATTTTTATAAGAAGGCACTGTAGAAACTTTCGAAAAGTTGACAGCAAGGTCTCAATTACTCCTAGAACTAATTCTTTTTTATACCGCACAGAAAAAAAGTTATAACTTATGGCTTCACACAATATGCAGTCATCCATGTAGTAAATATATTAGACATTCATCACTAAAAACATTATTTTTCTTTTTTAGATACCTGATAGATACATAAATAAAGGCGCATTTAACAGTTTTACAAGTAAAGAAGAATGTTTCTCATCTATAACGGTGAAGAAAATAATAGTTAGAATCCTAGAACACATCAAACATAATCCGTACGAAGTAGACATGCTTCTCCAAGAAATCCTTCAAGAAATCGAAGCAGAATCTCAGCTCTTCTGGTACAAAGATGTGATGAATTCGGACGCATCGAAATCCATGTTCATGCAATTCCAAAATGGGGGCTCCAAATTTGGTGGCTTCGATAACTACGCACAATGCTCTGGAACATTCTCAAGATTAGCCGCAACAGCATTCGATGCTTACACAAATCTTCAGCAGTTCCCATTATGTCTCCAGCTTATCTTCGGTTCTAAGGAACAAACTACAATGCATCAAACACCGACAGATGGAACAAATACAGATGTGAACTTTATTGTAGCCACAGTTATGAAAGAAATGGAAAAATATATACAACCACAAACGCAGCAGATACTGAAACCAAAATCTCAGCAAACTGAAATTAACTACCAAGAATATAATGTGAGCCCATCTGTAGTCATACAACCGCAGCAAACTATATCTGACACGCAAGATATGTATATTCAACCTCAAATATCGGCAGATTACTCATCTTATCATTCGAATATACAAGAAATGATAGATATTCCAAACCCGATAACTATTACGGATATGCCATATTATCCGCAGAATATACAACCGCATAAGCCAAGCCTACAAGATTTTATGCCTCGACCTCAAATACCAACACAGACACAACCGCACATTGAATTTACGCAACCTGAAACTCAGACACAGACATACATTGACTATATACAACCACAAACTCCAACACAAATCAAGTATGTGCAACCACAAACTCCAACACAGACACACATTGAATATGTGCAACCACAAACACAAACACATATCAAGTATGTGCAACCTTCAACACAAACGCACATTGAATATGTACTACCCGAATCGCAAACACATATTGAATATGTACAACCAGAAACACAGACACACATTAAATATGTGCAACCAGAAACACAGACACACATTAAATATGTGCAACCACAAACACAAACCCATATTGAATATGAGCAACCACAAACACAGACGGATATTGAATATATACAACCACAAACACCATCAGAAACATACATCGAATATGTGCAACCACAAGAACAATATGACTATGTCCAACCACCTGAATATTACCCAGAAAATACACAACAGACAATTAAAGAGGAACCTCAAATTATAACCGAATATTATCAACAAGAACCCGAAGTATATCCTATGCCAGAATTACAATATGAAGAACCTGAGGTGTATCAAATGACTGAAGTAATACAAGCTAAGAAACCTAAGGTACACAAACAAAAACTAAAATACAAACAACCACAGACCACGGCCGAAATCTATGAATTACCATCAGAAATGTATCCTGAAGTTTATGATCAAAACGAACAAGTCTACATTGAACCAACCGAAGAAATCTATATTGAACATCAGAACCAACCTATATATTATGACTCTAAAGACATTTATGTTGAGCAAACACCCATTAAAATTCCGTCTACACCATTCTCCCCAAAACCTAATTCTGTATATGTTCCAAATAAGAACAAAAAGCCAACTTACGCAGAGTTTTTCCCAAATTATGAAGAACCTAAAGACATTTATGATGAGCAAACACCTATTAAAATTCCGTCTTCGCCATTCTCCCCAAAACCTAATTCTGTATATGTTCCAAATAAGAACAAAAAGCCAACTTACATAGAACTTTTCCCAAATTATGAAGAACCTTTACAAAATTATGAGGAAACTATCGCAAATTATGTCGAAACTAACGTCAATTATGAACCGCCAAGCTCAAACTATGTGGAACCTTACCCATCTTACAAGGAACCATACAATCCACTATATGACGGACCTAACGAAATCTATGTTGAACCTACATCTGATCTCTATCCGGAAATAATGTATCCTCAAACAGAAGAAACCCATATGTCACCAGCACAAACTACCGTTATAAATATTATTGATCAACTTATTACGGATCGACCATCCACTACTAATGTTGAAAGAATAATTACAGTTTTAAAACAGAATAGAGCGATACTCAGCCCTAGACAATACAAGATACTTGTTGCTCTTGCCAAAGGAATAAGGAAGGGAACAATCGAGACGCATCAGTTCAGTGAAATCTTTAACTTCCTTCTAAAGAAACAGAGGAATTCTGTATGGACCGAACAGAAGAAGCAACTCCTGACGTTCCTTATACTACCAAAACAGCAGAGCAGAGTAGATATGAGAAAACTAGATGTTCTTTATTCATTGATTCACACGCAAGATGTGACCCCTATACAGATTCTTGATGAAATTATGCCTATCTTTAAACTAATTATAGCAGAACGTGTGGATACAAGAACTATAGACGTTATACTAAAATTATTGTCACAAAATACAAAGAGAATACTCACTATTGATCAAATAAGTACTGTATTGACACTAATCAAACCAAACAGAAGAGGACGCGTGCTTACTAAAAACATTGATATTGCAACAGCCCTGGTAAATTGGGATCAAATTATTTACTTGAACCGACAATATGTCAGTGTTATGTTCTCACTTCTAAGACCCAACATGAATGGAAAGATTGACGCAAGAGCTATTGAAATTATACACGAAATATTAACCCCGAAGAAGACAAACTTCTTAACCAAGAAAGACATAAATATCATATTCACATTCTTAAAATCAGATGTTGGTATTATAGAGTCAAAACGACTCGACGTTGTGCTTTTTATATTAAAGAATATGGCTCGAGCGCCTAGGGTTATTGATGTATTAATCCAACTTCTTAGAGACAATGATGTCGTCAATTCAAAATATATTGACATTATGCTCGCTCTACATAGAAAGAGAATGTTGAGCGTTCAACTTCTTGAAGGACTTATTTATCTTTTGAAGCTAGAAAGGACTGGCCAAGTCGACCAACACGTTCTCAATGATGTACTCTTATTACTAGAACCTTATAAAACTAGTCATCCCAAAATAGTGATTGATATATTCAATCGGTTACATGCTTCGCCATCGCCTACAACTAACTTGAATATCAACTTGAATACGGTCCCTGACATTTTGAAGGTTCTTATGTATTACCTTATGAATTCGGACACCAATCAGCAGCTTATGCCTCTACTCAAACCCCTTGATTTTATGATACAAGGTTATAAAACGAGAGAAGATCCACAGACACTAAAGCTAAATTTGCTTTCTAAAATATTGCAATTGTTACAATGGGAACAAAGAAGAGAGGAAGCCACAGAATCAGTAGTCAATAGTTATGGATCCATAGAGCTGACTTACATGTTGAAACATCAAAAACCTTTACTGTACCATCCGATTTATTACGTAAAATACAGAATACCAATGGTAAACTTCTTGACGAATGTGCAGGCGTTGATTGCGCAGTATCCACAACTGACTACGGACCCAGTCAGACTTTTACAAGAACTGATAATCGACGGCAATGTATCCGAGGTGTCACCGAATTTGAAAGGATATCGTAAGGAGGACATATTAAAATTGACCTTCGAAGATGGCGATCTTGTTCAAGCGAAAGTGTTAGATGAGCAAAGTTTGAAGTTAAACGAACAGATAAAGCTTATACATAATATAAATGCTGATGTTCCTGCAGAAGATATACTACAACAGAATCAAATGAATGCTGCTAAGTATTACTCAAATGACGATTCTTCCGGAGGTGGTATAGGAGGTATAGGAAGTTTAGGAAGTTTAGGGGGTTTAGGAAGTTTAGGAGGTTTAGCGGGGTTGAGCGGCCTAGCAAGTCTGGGTGGTTTGTCCAATTTGGCCGGTTTGTCTAATATGGCGGATATGTCCAATATGGCTGGTTTGTCCAATATGGCCGGTTTGTCTAATATGGCGGATATGTCCAATATGACTGGTTTGTCCAATATGGCCGGTTTGTCTAATATGGCGGATATGTCTGGTATGGCTGGTATGTCTAATATGGGCGGTACGTCTGGTACGGGCGGTATGTCTGGTATGGGCGGTATGTCCAATATGGCGGGTATTTCTAACTTGGCCGGTATGGCTGGCATGGGAGGCATGTCCAGTTTGGCAGGCTCGAGTATGATGAGCACTGCATCCAGTTTAAATAGTTTGAAAGGTATGGAAACTTTGGCAAGTGAGTTTGACGGCAGTCCAACATATTATACTAAAAAGAGAAGAACATCAGAGTCACCAGATCTAAATTCGGAGGAAGCCACACCAGATACACGGCAGTATGATAACAGTACGTCGAGTCAGAATTGAAATTATCTTAGTAAGCCTTCACTCCTAGCTTTGATCAAAGAAGTCAGATTCATACATAGAAGCACATTTCCTATGGGCGCTCGTTCTGCGACCCAAATTGCCGCTTGGCGGCGTGGCAGTCATTCCCCCAGTGTAAGAGCTAAAGAGACGGACGTTTTCCCAGTGTATTTTTTTGTACGAGAACAAGAGAGATGGAGAAACGGCACCAGCGCCGCCAATTACGAACTAAACTGGGGCCAGACACCACTTGGAATCGGCACACGGAATCCTTAAGGGCTGCGCAGTTCCAGAATCCTTAAGGTCTATGTATAAATTTGAGTTCTTTGCTTTCATTTAGACGCAGATAATGTCTAGGTCTTATTAAAGTTTGTAATTTATAATAATAAACAATAAAATCGAAACCTGCTGTTGTTTTAATTATTAAGAACAATAGTGTACTATTTGAATGGCTCGATAATTAAAGATTTTTATCACAATATTGTTATATTTGTACATAGCATAAACTTAGTACATAAAACTTAAGTTTGAACACTAGTTACTTGGGCATGTTTTAAAACTGCTTTAAAGCAAAATTGAGTCTATTATTCCAAAGATTTTTTTTCTTGAAAACTATGTTTGTACAAAAAGCTAATATGTTTTATTTAGATCAATCTTGTTATGTTACATTTTAATTAATCGGTTGTTTGCTGAAATGTAATCAAATATACTAAAATCAATAAAATGTGTTCGTTTCCAAAATCAAGCACTTAAAAATTTAAATGAAATGCCATGTCCATAGGCGTATATTATATATTTTTTTATAAAACCGAAGCCGAGTTGATGTAAACGGTTAACATATTTACTACTTAATTGCAAAAATGTATAATAAAATAAATGTAAGTTTATGTATTTTTTTTTTTTAGTTTTTGGTGGGCAGCAGACTATTGCCACTCCCTTCTCCAAATCCCTCTTCCCTTTTTCTCACTCCATCTTCTATTGAAAGGTAAATACGATACGAAAACTTGGCTCCTGTGTCCCAGTTGTCTTTGTATTCAGTTACATCATCATCATCATCAGTCTTGTATACATATATTGTCCCACTGCTGGGCACGGGCCTCTTCTTTCTATGAGAAGAGTAAGGCCATAGTCCACCACGCTGGCCTAGTGCAGGTTGGCAGACTTCAGTGTTTCGAGATCATTATGGAGAACTCTCAGACATGCAGGTTTCCTCACGATGTTTTCCTTCACCGATAAGCAAGCGATAGTTAACAATTTAATACGCACTAAACTTTCGAAAAGTCATTGGTGCGTGCCGTACAGTCTGTCGGGCTCTTCACTCAGCTATCGGCGCTGCTGCTATTCAGTTACTGTGTCTGTAAATATAAAATTCTTCAGTTACCAACTGACAGACAACGCACAGCCGAAACCATTGGGTTCATCTTCCTCTTAGCGTTATACCAGTTTCAATCTGGGGTCCGCTTACTAGTCTAACCGAATGTGGCTAAATATTAGCTTTTCCACAGAGCGACTGCCCGTCTGACCTGTGCAACCCGAACGGATAGCGATATTCCATGGTTTAGACTAGTGTCAGTTTATTTAGAAGGTACTGACACCCTGTATCCACTGTCAAAGATCTTCATGACAGCCTGGACCGACGGCTTAACGTGCTCTCCGAGGCACGGGACAAGCTATAATTAACAATTCAATACGCACATAACTCCGAAAAGTCATTGGTGCGCGCCGTGGATTCGAACACGATACCCTCTGCATGGCAGTCTGTTGGTATCTTGAACTATATGTAATAATATGTAGGTAACTACGATCGCGCGACGCCGCGACGCGGTGCGCCCCGCCCGATTTCTTTTTAGTAATAAAACAGCATTTACTTTAGACGCACGTCGTTTTATTATTGACCACCGACACACTATCTGGCGACGAGTTGGTTATACCCACCTAATAATTAATTAGTGAAAATAAAATGAATTTTATTGGTAGTATTACGGAATTTGACCATAAAATTCATCATTGGGACATCTATTATAGTAGATTGACCCAATTTATTAAACTAAATGGAATAACGGATGTAAATAAAAGTGCAGTGTTGCTAACGCATTTGTCAGAGGAGTCTTACCGTCTAGCTCGTAACCTCGTACACCCAAAGAAGCTCGAAGAGGTCACGTATGTTGAGCTAGTAAAGGTACTGAGCGATCACTTTACTCCAAAAAGGTCAACCTTCGCCGATAGGGCAAAATTCTACGAAGCCACAAAATCGGACGGTGAAGGTGTCGAAGAGTGGGCTGCCAGATTGCGAGGATTGGCCGTGTATTGTGAATTTGGCGCGGAGCTGGATACGCTTTTGCGAGACCGCTTTGTACTAGGATTCAAGGCGGGACGGGAGCGTGACAAGCTTTTTGAGAGCGACTCCAAAACGCTAACGTTCGCACAGGCGTTGGAAGTCGCTCAGAAGGCTGCATGTGCACGGCAAGCTCGTGAAGAAGTTGTCGTAAAGGAGGAGCCGGTGTACCATGTACACGATGCGGGCAGGCGCAGCGCGCGCGATGGCAGCGGCAGCGGCGTCCCGAGCTCCGGCGCCGGCTCTGGGGCCGGCGGCAGATACGGCAAACACGATCATAGGCAGTGTACAGTGTGTGGTTTGAAAAATCATAATGCGGCTAAGTGTCGGTTTAAGAGCTATAAGTGTGCTATATGTGGGCAAAAAGGCCATTTGAAAAAGGTTTGCGCTAACAAGAAAGCGCGTGTTAATAATATTGGCACGGATGAAGTAGTTTCGTCACAAGAAAGCGACTGCAAAGAATGTGAGCTTTATAATATGAGGTATGTTAATTACAGCCCTATTAAACTAACTGTAAATATTAATAATATATGTTTGTGTATGGAACTAGATTCGGGTTCGGGTGTTACAGTTATACCGAACGATTTATACCTACTTCACTTTTCTAACCTACAACTACATAAAAGTAATATAACTATGTGTCTGTACAATGGTCATAAAATTACGCCATATGGTTATTTTGTAGCAAAAATATCTTATTCCAATATGTGTGAAGAAATCAAAATATATGTAATGAAAAAAAGTGGACCATCCTTGTTGGGTCGTGATTTCATGGTCAAATTCAAGATGTATTTTGTATCAGAAAGTAATATTAATTATTGTAATAGTACTGGCAATGATATGAAAGAAGTGCAAAATGTATTAAACTTATACCCAGATGTTTGGAAAAACGAAGTAGGTTGTTTTAATAAGTTCGAAGTAGAATTACAATTAAAAGAAAATACTACACCGAAGTTTTTTAAGCCCCGAACTGTGCCGTTTGCTCTCAAGGACAGAGTCAGTAAAGAAATAGACAGGCTAGTAAATTTAGGGATTTTAATACCAGTCAGTTATTCTGAATATGCCACGCCAATAGTACCGGTTTTAAAGGAGAACGAAAAGTTAAAAATTGCGGGTGATTTTTCATGTACCTTAAATAAAGATTTAAAGGTAGATAAGTATCCCCTGCCAAGGATAGAAGAAGTTTTTTCTAAGATAGGGGGAGGAGAGAGTTACTCAAAAATAGATTTAAGTAACGCGTATAATCAGTTTAAATTATCTAAATCATCCCAAAAACTGACAACTATTAATACGCATAAAGGTTTATTTGCTTATACTCGTCTAGTTTACGGACTAGCTAATGCGCCAGCCATTTTCCAAAAGGCTATGGAGACTTTGCTGTCTGGTCTAGAAGGAGTTAGTGTTTGGCTTGACGATTTTGTATAACGGGACCAACGAAGCAGATTCATCTGTCAAGATTACAAGAGGTTCTACGTAGATTGCAAGATGCAGGGTTACGTCTTCAGAAAGATAAATCTGTTTTCTTTAAAAACAGTGTTACTTATTTAGGATATGTAATAGATAAAAACGGGTTAAGAACGTGTCCGAGTAAGGTTCAAGCAATTCTAAAAGCGCCGGCGCCCACCTGCGTTTTGGGTTTCAAACGATTTCTTGGGGTAGTAAATTACTATAGAAATTTCATACCCAATGCGTCGGCATTACTGAGCCCACTCCACGAATTATTACGCGCGGGGACACAATGGCAGTGGTGTAGTGAACATCAGGCGGCGTTCGAGAGCGTGAAGCGCGAGTTGGCCAGCTCGCGAGTGCTAGCGCATTTTAACCCAGAGGCACCTTTGGTACTCACAGTAGACGCGGGGCCGAGAGGACTCGGCGCCGTACTGGCGCACAAGGACAAGGAAGGGCGTGAGAGGCCAATCGCGTTCGCCTCACGTTCGTTATCGCCGAGTGAGAAAAATTATAGCCAAATACAAAAGGAGGCTACAGCTATTATATTTGGCGTAAAGCATTTCCACCAATATCTTTATGGACGAGAGGTACCGTTTGTCTTGAAAACTGACCACAGGCCGTTATTGACGATTTTTGGTAAAGGGAGTGGAGTGGCCGTTACTGCCGCTTTACGTCTGCAAAGATATGCCTTAATTTTATCTGCGTACAACTACACTGTGCAGTATATAGACGGTAAAAATAATCAAATAGCCGATTATTTTTCACGATCTCCGTTGTCAGAGTCAGTTAGCGATAAGGAAGAGGACAGTAGCTCGAAATATTTATTATTCTTGGAATCTACTGTAGAACCGGTTTTGTTTAGTGATATAAAGCGCGCGATCACGGCTGACAAAGTATTGCAAACGGTAATGAAGTACATGAATAATGGCTGGCCTAGAAAAATAAAATGTAAAGATATTTTGCCGTATTTTAAGTGTAAAACTGATCTAGACATTATAGATGGTTGTTTGTTTCGTGGCCATAGAATAGTCGTTCCACCTGTCTATAGAAGAGACATGTTGAAGGAGTTGCATTCGGCACATTTCGGCGTTGTTAAAACGAAAAGCGCGGCACGTAGTCGTATGTGGTGGCCGGGCATCGACGCTGACATCGAGCAGTGGGTCGGAGCGTGTGGCGCGTGCGCCGCGGTCCGGCCGGCGCCGCCGCGCGCGCCGCCTGCGGCCTGGCCACGCCCGCCCGGCGCGTGGCACCGTCTCCACATCGACTACATGACCGTAGACCAATCGGTATACCTTATAGATATAGATGCTTTTTCCAAGTGGCTGGAGTGTGTTTATATGGACCGTGGCACTTCAACTAATGCACTTATTCTTAAATTAAAGGATATGTTTTGTAGGTTCGGTGTGCCTAATGTAATCGTCTCAGATAATGATGTAAAAATTAGTTCCAACGAGTTTCATACATTTTGTAAAGTTAATGGTATTGCATATTTAAATTCACCCATTTATCATCCTGTCAGTAACGGTCAAGCAGAAAACTCGGTAAAAACATGTAAGAAAATGATAAAATGCATTTTAACAAATACGACGAGTCAAAACAATATTGTAGAAAAGTTACAAAACTTTCTGTTTAGTTATAGGAATACCATTCACTGCGCGACAGGCGTCACGCCTGCAATGTTAATGTTAGGTCGTAATTTAAGATGTAAATTAGATTTAATTTTGCCGCAAGACGAAAATCATAAACACACCGATCACGTAGTTTTAAAAGGAAGTAGATGTTTTAACCTGGGTGAAACTGTCTGGGCAAAATGGTTTATAGCCAGAAAAGGTATTTGGAGTGAAGGTACAATTGTAAAGATATTGGGTTCGAGAACTTTCGAAATTTATTTTAAACAATATGGTTCAAATGGTATTAGGCACGTAGATCAGATACGAAAGTTCTACAGAGTGGACAACGATAAGGTTAAATGTCCAACAGCTGAACAATCCGACAGCGACAGTTCCATAGTACCTAATCGGTCGCAATCAAGACCGTCAGAGGGCCCCGAGGTACAAGCCGCACCGTCATCTCCCACCACGTCCACAGATCTATGCGATCAAGTGGCCTGTCCCACTCCGGCATTGACAGGGCCACCACCGGTTATTTTAGTTGGGAGCGAGGGTACTGCCACAACAAAGGCAACGAACGCAACCAACGAAGAAGAGAGGGATGTGGTGGAAGGTGAAGACGCGCCGCTAAGTCTAGAGGCACGGGGGCAAAAAGCACCAATGGATAGTTCAGACAGCAATAGCACAGTCCGGGATAGCAATGTTACCACTGTAGGTCGCACTGTAAGACCAAGGAAAGTGGTTAATTATAAGCAATATTTTTAATTAATAAATATAAGGTGTAATGTAATAATGACATGTTGTAATTATATTAGTAATTTAGTACCTGCACTATTGTTACAGATTCTCTATGTAATGTTGGAGGGATGAACTATAAGTAATAATATGTAGGTAACTACGATCGCGCGACGCCGCGACGCGGTGCGCCCCGCCCGATTTCTTTTTAGTAATAAAACAGCATTTACTTTAGACGCACGTCGTTTTATTATTGACCACCGACACACTATATCTCCACTAGGCTATCGCTGCCTTTTAGCCGAAACCATTGGGTTATGAAGCTGAAAGGCATGTAGGTATGTTCCATTGAGACCGTAAGTGTGCAGTAAGAAGGGATTTCCCAAAATTCAAACGGGAACGGACAGAAAGGGAGCTGTTCTTGATCGACGCACTATGGTTCGTCTAGAACAAGCTAGCTAGACAAAATTATTTTATTTGATTTTTATGTCTAGATGCGGTTAATAAGCAAAGATATAAGGTTTTTGGTACTTTTTTCAAGGCAGTTTGTCATTTGAGCTGGTATCATGAAAAAAAAAAACATTTATCGGGCATATGTGTATAATATATTTTTTGAACATTTTATAAAGTGATTTATCCCTCGACGTCGCTATAAAATCTAATAACAGATGCATAAAATATCTAAGAACTAAATCTATTACTCATTATCATCACTATCATCAGATGAATCATCCATTGAATAGTCATGATCGTGAGGGGCAGAACTATGAAAAGTAGAAATCATATTAACATTTTGTTCCTTACAGCTAGGTGGGACAATTAAATCTAATACTTCAGTTGGAAGCGTACCTATTTTCTTCCGAGGAACTTCTCGTAAACCGTTTATTACAGGGTCAGATGTTATCAATAACATATTAAGTAAATCTCTATTCGTAGCCTCCCGTGATCGCTTTCGTGTGTTGTGCTCACGAAATCTTCTGCAGTCCTTATTCCGAGCTTCCTGTGCTTCCTCGGAAAGCTGGCCTATAGGTAGAAGGGACGATCTAATTACTTCGCCACTGTGCAAAAGTATTTTGTGGACAGTAGCGGGCATGTAATACCATGAATAGAGATTTACATAAAGTTGTCTAGTTTCTTGAGCTAAGTTAACGAATTTTTCAATATTTATATCATATCCCGATGATAAAGTGCGAAGTAGTATGCCAAATTTTTGTATTAGTGAAACATCTAACCCTGTAATATCGGCACTAGCCTCGGGATTTCCAAAAAATCTTCGCGCGGTGTTCCCGTCATTAGTGTTACCGAACCCTGGTTTTGGTTTGTCTACAATCAAGCCCATTTCGCTTTTAAATCGTTTTTTAATGTCATCTGAACGTTGTTTCACACTAGCTTTGTCTTCGGCTGTTCTTAACTGCCATTTTTTTATATTTAGTCGATAGCTAATGTGAAGCAAGCATTCAAAGCACCTTATCCAAGCGTGCAACGTAGACAAACCAAAACCAAGATTATCTTTGTCCGCAGCAAACTCTTTTGACAGATCATTCATCATTGTTGGAGTTGCCCCACAAATAAAACATTTTTGTGAGGAAGAAGTTTCGGTCAGAGCATTGCAAACTTTTCCGTCAATCATTGTTAAAAGCATAACATGTGTGACAGATACTTCGGTCTCCATCACCTTGCAGGTTGTCGGCAATAAAGCGTTTATCTCTTCTAAAACCTTATTGGTTTCCGAAATCGTAAAATCTTTCGTTTCCTTAGAAAAGATAAACTTTATTGGCCGACAATACATTGTAGAACAGGGCCGAGGATTCTGCCACACAATATTACCACTTTCATCTTTCAATTGAAGAGGAACGAAAGAAAATACAAATAAAAACTCGTCACTATCGTCACAATTAGTGAATTTTTGTTTGTACATACTATGACCGGAACTTCCATCACAACCCCATTTACTGATTAATGTGAATGACGTGCAAGGTAACAGACTATGAACAACTTCTTGTTGTGCTGAAACTAAACGTTCGGCAGTCTTATCAAGAATTGCCTGAACTTTGATTTCAGCATGCGTTTCATTGACTGTAATTTGTTCACCTGACGGGTAGCAGGCTATTTTAGCCTTTCTAACACTGTACATTGACGGAAACACCTTATGTCCAGCTTTAATACTCCACTTCCGAGTCTGCTTATAGCTATGGCTACTTGATTTACTATCAACGTAGTACGCTAAAGCTTCCTCACTTGTTAAACTCCTGGGGGCACTTTCTTCACTCGTGGTCTTGGTTATTGAAGGATCACTAGTCACATCTTTAATTTGACGTGCTACACTTCTCTGACCCGAGATTCGAGCTGACACTTCAGCGGCGTAAATTAATTCACTAGCACTTCTGGACTGTAATAGATCGTCTACACGTCGTCTCTTCGTTTTGAGACTAGAATGTTCAAAATCTTTAGTAGGTCTTCCGGGTCCCGGTTCTCCAGATGTAGTTGGCAGAGATAAATAAACGGACACATCGAAAGATATGTCAAGACCCTCCAGCCACGTCGAATACTTTTGTAGGAATCGCTCTCGATTTCTTCCACAGCTGCTCCACTTTTCAGCAAATTTCGTTGAATATCTTGAGATTAGTACTTTAATATCTCGCAGAGACTGCTCCGTAACACCATCAAAATTATATCTCAAAGATATAAACCGAAAGAGCTCCTCATTCCGCGTTTCCTTCGGGTGTTTCAGCCATTCTTCGAAAAAATCCATTCTTGAGACGGTAAAAACTGTTGAAAGAAAAAAATAAATAAAAATTAGTTGTGCAAATATATCGCAATGAATTTTTTTACGTATAACTACTAGACACTTATGAGAATCGTATATGATAGGTTCTACGGTGGGGACAAGTGGGGACATGTTATTATTTGACCGATGAATTTGAAAAAATGAGTAAAAAAGTGGGTGAAAATTCAAACATTTTATTTTATAAGACTAAAGAATGAAGTTCCCATGTTGAAAATGAAATAAAATATAACTACTTACCCTTACGTATACAATCCATCACAAAAACACTTTCACAAATTTCTTTTAGTGACATAAACAATGCTATCAAATATGATGTAAAAATGCAAATGAATGCCCTTTAAATAGTCAACATCTTATAAACATACCTTAATGACGCTCTTAATGAGGGTAGTATTGATAATTAATAGGTGTAATCCTCAATGTATAGGGGTAATGAGTTCGTAATAGTAATTAACTTCCAGGAATTTAAGAGTTGTTTTTGTCTAGCTAGCTTGTTCTAGACGAACCATAGTGCGACGTCTTCTTCTTCTGTTTTAAGTAGAATCAGTTTTCAACACGGTACAATTTCAAACGCTAGAATATCATACTTACTTGGGTTCTGGAGATCAGAGATAATCTTATAGTATATCTACTCTGTCAAATATAATTTTTGTCTGATATACAGGGTGATTTGTAATTGCTAGTATTCCTATAGGTGATTCTAGGGTCATAATGGAGTATTTTTACCCCCTACATATGGGGGTCCAAAATGCACCAGTTTGGAATAAATCTTCAAAAAAAAATATTTTGACTATTACTGGTAGCGAATTGGGTCTTATTTAATGGACAATTTAAGTGCCCATCTTTTAAAATAAAATAAAGCTATTAACTCAGCATGGAATTTGAAAATAGAGCCAAAAACACACAAAAAATGTACGAATAAAATAAAATGACGCCACAAAAATGCAATTATTACAAAAAAAATTGTGACATGTTATGTAAAGTGTTGGAATAACTTCCTGGTATTACCTGCTATCCAAAAAGGTATAAAAGTCTTAGCCAGGTGGTGTAAATTTGGAGTTAATAGCCGCTTTTGTTCAAAAAAGTGCATCTGGATTTCTCGCTCGGCAGTATATTTTTTCTGTATTTAATCTTAAGCTTTGCAATCAGCATTGATTTACTAGTAGGTAGGAAGACCAACCTTCCGAAATGCAGTGGGTCTTGGGTTTGAATCCTTAGTCGGCAAACTATTGATTACTAATAAACTGATTTAAATAATAGTTACAGGTAGCACGCCACTGAGTAATGTTGATGTTGTGCATGTATTGTTAGAGAGAGATGCAGGGGGCCTTTAATGTTGCGTTCTCTCTCCCACCGGCGGACACGAATAGGCACCACTCTGCCACTCTATTCTTAATATCTCTATGCTCATAAATCGCAATAGCTAAGTATTTACCTTAAGTTCATAAAGTTCAAAAGCGGCGCTTTTGAGTGCATAGGCCACCCGACCGCCTCCTTTGACAAAAGCCGCCGTCGCGAGTCATCGTCCTTTACACGTGCCAAGTATTATTTTAGGTGTAACAGATTTTATGCACTTGATGCAACAGCTGTGTTAAATATTCTATTCTATTCTACTAACTCAAGTAATAATCGTTTTTCAAGGCGAAAAGGTAAGTACTTTTTAAATATCCATAAATATATTTAGAGAATATTTTCGAATCGTGAATCTGTCTATGGATTTACTCTAGTAAATCCATAGACAGATACACGATTCGACGATGAAAATCTTGTATATTTATCAGGTATTTATCTATAAATACCTGATAAATATACAAAATTTTCACTTTGCTGGTGTGTCGCACTCTTAATCTGTGTATATGGGAGTGACGTCACGGACGTTGACATCAGCTGATGTGTTACCGTGATTCTCAGTGATAAAATAAAGCGAAACAGTTATTTGAACCAATATAATTATAAAACTATACCCAGTAATACAATTAAAGACAGAGAGCGTTATACAGTGGCAGTGTATCGTAAGAACAAAATAAACTTAAAACTAAAAATCTTATACGTTATGTGAATGTGTTCTACCCTAAATCTAAAAACAAAAACATTAATAACAATTAAAAACAATTATAACTTGTGGACGCTATTGCAATCGTGAGGTGGAGTGCTTAGTGTGCAAACTAATGTTCGACAATAGCGGGGTGGCTGTTATAAAGCCTTAAATATAGCCTGAACTGATTAGTTGTAACAGCGACATCTACATTTTTGCGGGACAACTAAGTAGTTACGTTGAAAAACTCCCTTACTACGCCATCTGTGTCAGTTACATCAAACTACTAAGGTCACTACGTTACTATTGAACCATTATTAATCATTGATCGACTGCCAGCTAATTATACTTCGCCATCAATATAATCATGGTTAAATGTGGAGCATGCGGGAAATTTTTGTCATCGAAGGCGATGAATGATTCTGTGCGATGTATAAAATGTACAGCTACATTTCATCGGGTCTGCATTCCTGTTGCTGAAATTCCTGCCGGGAAGGACTGGATATGTTCTGGATGTGGACCGGATTTAGCAGTACCGCGAGAGGATGCTTTCTCCACCCCCATAAAGGGGCAAGGTGACTCATATCGCATGCAAGGCAGATCGGCTGAGGATGTGGTTTCTCGCGGAAGGGATGACTTAGCGCATGAAATTAGGCTGCTCAGAGAAGAAGTGAGTGCCATGCGTGTTGAAGTTCGACAATATCGCGACGAAATATCGGATTTCAAGGTTACACTAAGCAGATGTCTGGACCAGGTTGCAAATGTTGAGACAAGAGTAGCAGTGTTAGAGCAAGAGTTGCATGAAAAAACCGGCAAGAGCAATGAATCATTTGAAGAGACAACCTCTGAGTTAAAGAAGCAATTGAATAACCGTGACCAAGAGCTGCTCCTTAGCGACGTATTAGTGGCAGGTGTTCCGGAGCAAAAGGGCGAGAATTTGCTACACACAATCAAATTGATGGCGACGAAACTTGGTGTGGTAATACAGGAGAATGACGTTGTCCACATCGAGCGCGTTGGCCTGCTCCGTAGAAATAGAAAGGACAATTCTGCTGACGCCACCGCGCACCGAACCCGAGACATCGCAGTACGACTGGCGCGCCGCGCCGTGCGCGATGAGCTGCTACGAGCGGCGCGCGTGCGCCGAACACTCACTTCGACCGACTTGGAAATAGCGGGCTCGCAACAGTCGCAACGTCGCATATACATTAACGAGCGACTCACTCGCACAAACTACCAGTTGTTCGCTCGCGCCCGTGATGCTGCCCGGCGCCTGCAATGGAAATATATTTGGACTAAAGAAGGTAAAATATTTGTAAAAAAGGAAGATGGGACACCCGCTATTCGTGTAGTTAGCGATACAGATATAACAAAAATTTTTGGGCACTGATTAGTTTGGCTACAATCTGCTATGTTAGTGTTTTCATGTATACTTTATTGTCATGTTTTGCCTGGTATTTAGGCGTTGATAACTATATTGCACGTCATTATGTTGTTGTAGATCACAGCTCTGTCGAAAGTCTGTCGTCTGTTGTTATAGCTATTTTCATGCCTCTAACAATACAATTTTTGATTATTCGTTATTTATTTTTGATAATTATTATAATAGTTAAGAACAATTCATTATTTACTTACAGTGATTATATAGATAACAATATTGTACTGTTATATAAACATATTTATGGTTGCTACATAGATACACAAACAAGAAATAATTTATATACTATATACCTTTTATTATTGTTTCCACTACATGGTTGCTACTTTATTAGTATGGGTAAAACGCAATTATCTAAATTATATGAATTTAAATTAATTAATAAATATCAAAATTGTTATGAATATATTATTAGTACAATATATTGGCATGAATGTATTAGAATGACTGTTTTAGATCAAAATATAATTAGGTACGAGACGTTACAACTGATTCCAAAATGACAGTAAACAAATATTTGAAAGTTGGCTTATTAAATGTAGGGTCGTTGGGTGCAAATCATGATGATTTTGTAGCTTTAATTCAACGTTGCCCTGTCGACATCTTAGCCATAAATGAAACGTGGCTTAAGCAGGGAGAAGTTACGCGCGCGCCTACTTTGTCAGGATACAGCTTACGTCACGTGGCCCGCCCACTTAACGTACTTGGAGGTGGTCGCGGCGGTGGCGTAGGTTTTTACGTGAGGCACGGCGTAAACGCGCGTGGGACGTGTGCGAATGATCCGAGGTTCGATTCTGTAGACCAAATGTGGCTTACTCTTAGGATTCAGGGAAAGAAAATTGCTGTCGGCACAGCCTACCGACCTCCATGGCTTAACATGGACATTTTCATAGATGCAATCAGTTTAACTTTGAGCACATTAGGTCAATGTGATGGTTTTGTCTTATTAGGAGACTTTAACGCAAACATGTTAAACAAAAACGATTCTAATACTACAAAAGTAATCAATTTCTTGGATTGCGTGAGTCTGAGTCAGCATGTTACGTGTCCTACGCATTTTACAGATGGTAGCGAAACCTTAATTGACTTGCTTTGTACTGATTTACCGGTGAGAAGTATACAAGTCGAGCCGTTTAAATCTATTAATAGTCATTGTTATATCTGTGGTGAGCTTAATATAAGAAAACAAACTTAATGTTTATAAACAGTTAAAGTCCACAGTAAGTAAAGCTCTTTACCATGAAAAAGTTGCTTATTTTAAAAATCAAATAAATAATCAAATAAAAAACCCCAAAAAACTTTGGCAAAATTTAAAATCCACAATATTACCTCCAATCCATGCTTATAATGTATACAATCAATTTAATGATCCAAATTATATGAATCTTCACTTTTTAAACGTCCCCGGTAATTTGAACACCAGTATTTCACAACTTACATTTTATGAATATCACCGATACAGCGATTCAGTTTTCAGTTTCCAAACAGTCAGTCAGGATGTTGTTCACCGTATTATAATGACACTGAAATCGAACGCAGAGGGTTACGATGGAATAAATTTGAAACTGGTTACGTTATCGTTACCGTGCATTATCTTAACCGTTACTGATATTATAAACAGATCTGTTGTCACATCGACGGTGCAAGATATCTGGAAAGTGGCAATTGTAAGACCGATTCCAAAAGTGCCTAATCCAACAGATGTACAGGACTTGAGGCCGATCAGTATTCTGCCCTGTCTCTCAAAAGTCTTGGAAAGAGTGGTGTGTCGGCAACTGGTGGAGTACTTAGAGGCTAATGAGATTTTGCCAGAGTTACAGTCTGGATTTAGGCATTTTCGTAGTACAACAACTGCACTTTTAGATGTGACGGATAATCTGCTGTCAGCTCAGGATCGAGGTATGTGCACGCTCCTAGTCCTATTAGATTATTCTCGCGCGTTTGATGCAATAAATGTAGATTTATTGTTATCTAAACTGAGCTTTTATGGATTTGACAACAAGACACTTCTATGGTTCCATAGCTATTTAAATAATAGGTCCCAACTTGTAGAGCTTAAACTGAGCGATGGAACTACTGAAACCTCGGCATCCGCCTCTTTAAAAAGAGGTGTGCCGCAAGGTTCAATATTAGGGCCTATTCTCTTCATTTTGTATTGCGCCGACTTAAAACAAGCGATAAAAAACAGCAACTACCATATTTACGCTGATGATGTGCAAATTTACTTGTCTTTTAAGCCTGGAGACTACGAAGTGGCAGTACGACAACTCAATGAAGACCTCGAGAGGTTAAGCGCCTGGTCAGAAAAGAATTGCTTGTTGTTAAATCCATCAAAGACAAAGTATATAATATTTGGCTCAAAAAATCAACTCCGCACGTTAAACACAACATCAATGGTAGCATTGAACGGTAAATCATTGGAGCGCGTGTATGAAGCTCGTAACCTGGGACTGATTATGGACGCTGAACTTCGGTTTGAAAGACACATTGCTGACGTCGTGAAGAACTCGTTTTACAGACTAAGAACGTTGTATAAAATGCGCCCCTTTCTGTCGGAAGAATTACGTGTCCAACCGGTTGAATCCTTGGTACTTAGTAAGTTGAATTATGCTGATTCTGTGTATGGCCCACGGTTGTTAGCGCGAACTGATCGGCAAGTACAGAGACTACAGAACGCGTGTGCTCGTTTCTGTTTTACAGTACCGTTCAGATCTCATGTTACGCCTGTTCTAAATAAAAATCTCATTGTAAAAATGAAGTCGCGCAGGAAGTTGCACTTGGCATGTTTGTTGTTTGGTGTTATTACATTGAAACAGCCAAAGTACTTGTACGACAAGCTAACATGGGTAGCTGGTTAGAACCAGCTGAGCACTGTCTGACAGGGTGCGCTCTAGAGAGCGCACCCTGTCAGACAGTGCTCAAAACAATTAGCGATACGACCACACAGGACAGAAGCGTTTAGAGGCAGCTTTAGCTATGCTGCTTCTAAGTGTTGGAACAACATTCCACCGCCATTACGTAACATTAAGACAGTAAACACATTTAGGAAACGATTAAAACAATACCTCATAGAGGAGCAGAGGAAGCTCGGTAACATTAATTTAAATGCTTCCTTCATTTAATAGTCTGGTTGGTGTGAGCGTAATCCCATATTGTATAATATATAATTTGTTCAAACTAAGTATATGCACTGTAATAAGTTAAGTTGATTGATTTGATTGATGATTTGATTTAATTCTTTTATTATGAAATATTTTTATTATTTTTACTTTTGAAATTAACTATTTAATTATGCTATTTAGTCAAATATTATCTAAAGGTATTTTATAAATCTACATTTAATATGCAATTATATACAATTATTTAAATTATCTAAATAGACAGTTATTTTCAATAATAATTGCCTTATATTTCATTGTTATTTAATTAAACAAATATCATGTACCTACCTTTACCTCATTTTTCTTTTGTTTTCTGTGTTTGACGTGCCTTCTACTGTTATAGTTCTATCTTTCTCACTGTCTGTGTATGTGTGTATCTTTTTTTAAATAATTATTACTGTGTATGTTTTTTTTTTTCTTTATTATTATCTATTTTGTTTGTTTATTACTTATATTTGTTTTTTTTTAACTTATTATATTTAAGTCAGGATGTAAGTTTCCGTGGTGTCACTAGGGACCTAGTTGAAAATCAGCGCCAGGCTTTGTTACTCAAAGCCTGGCTTCTCGCTGAACTAGTGTCCCTTTTTGGTGAAGGGGTGACAGACAATTATTATTGTTATGTTATTAGTGTTAACTATAGGTATATGTATTATAATTTTTCATATAATTTTTGTTTCATCTGTGGTATTTTTTTGTATTGTCCCAACTGAATTGTTATATGTCTTTGTGTTACTTACCTATATGTCTGTATTATTTATTTTCTTTTCTTCTGATTGCTTTGTTAACTATCTTAACCAAAATAAATATTATTTTCTTTCTATATGAAATACTTGCGATAACTTCTCAGACAAAATTTTTGGGCGCAAGAAGCTGTGCTGTGCGCTGTTGTGCAGTTTCTTTGTGACCGTAAGTGTACCAGCACTAAGAAGGATTTTCTCGAAATAAAATTCCCCTAGCATCGTAGGCATTACTAAACAAAAGTGCGGGCATAGGGCATCATTAAGTTAGGCATACACCGCACCGAGTCGCAGACTGTTACACCGTCCCCCCCGTGGGATCTCCACCTTGTCGTGGTGGAGGGGCTCAGTAACCGTGGATTGGGCATCCGCGGTGAAGCTAAGAGGGATCCAGGAGGGGACGCTCCGCGTGGGCTTGGAGGGGCCTGCGCAGGATGCGTCCAACGGTGCGGGTGCGGGGGACAGTTCTGTCTGTCCCTCGCAGTCGGGTGCGGTCGCGGGAGGAGAGGCGTGTCGGTGTTGCGTTGCCGCGCGCCCTATCTCCCGCGACCAAATGGGGGCGCACCATTCGATGCGTCGCGGTGGGGCCGCAGAGGAAGAGGAGATGCGGTGTTGCGTTGCCGTCCTCCCTATCCTCTGCGGCCGCTGGGCGTTTTGGCGGCGGAGTCCAACACCTTAATCCGTCGCCAAGGGGGTTTTGTTCGGAGCCCGCCTGACCATCTGGCGGGCCAATACCCGTCGGAGGGTGGCGACGAGTGCTTTGGTGATGCCCCACCCTCCGACACACGGGTACATGGCGGAAGTCGAGGTGGTTTTTAGTGGAAACACCACATACTCCGGCTCTTATTTCCCCCAAGAGTCGGAGATCCGAAGGGATTTTCCACCTCGTAAAACAAAAAAAAAAAAAAAAGACTGTTACACCGTATAGAGCCACAGATCCCGCGGCTCCAACGCGAGAGTTTTGGATCGCAACCCAACCCAACGCTTACATGAATAATGATGATGATGAGTAACAGACTGTTTCTTAGACGTCTTTGAGGACATTTTGACGTGACAACGTCTTATAAATTGGTTTGCCGGGTGACACTTCAAGAAACTGCGTTACGCTCCGCTCACGTTATGCGCTCACAATGAGAGCGAGTGAGAGGCACGCGTCCCGCCTAAGAGCGAGAGAGACAGACATAAAAAGTGAAAGGCACGCGTCTTTCATCCTTCTTCCTACTATACGAATGAATATTCACATTAAAATTATTTTACCACTCAAAGTCGTTGTCACATAAAACTTTCGCCCGTATACCGACTTTACAGGCAACCAATTTTTTTTTTTTATTTTCATTTATTTAATTATAGACTCACGCCTGTATCCCCGAAGGGGTAGGCAGAGGTGTAATATTACACCCACATTTCGCCATGAATTTTAAGGTCCCACGTAATAGGGGGCGAGCCTATTGCCGTACCGGGCACATTACCAGACTCCGTGCTGCTACTGAGAATTTCCCAACGGAAAAACCCAATAACACTTTGCCCGACCCGGGCATCGAACCCGAGACCTCCAGTGGCAATACTGATCATGTGCGGTCGGGCGGACATTTACGTACCATGATGTAAGCACAGCTCGATTCTGCATTAAAGATGCACGTAGGACAGCAACAGACTTTTACCAGCCCTTTTGTTTTTGCCTGTAAGTGCAAAATTAAGGTAGGTAGGTTTCGAGTAAGTACCTGAGGGATTCTAACATGCTCTAGTGGCTAAGCAACTTGATGAATGTAGTTCAAAATCATTTACCCTATCTTTTGGAGAAAACCGCATATTTATCAGGGCTTTGGTTTTTGAGTTTATCTCGTTTGTTGCGGTTGCTAGTCAACTAGCTACATACGTTGCGGTACAACTGAGGACATCTATCGAAGACAGTCACCACGGTGACATCTAACGGAGACGACGAAAGTAAAATCGCGATTTAAGATTTTATTGTGGTCATAATCACCCATTATACAACATATCAAATACGTCCGTGGGTCTGCACTCGACCAGGCACGATAACCTGGCCTGGTCAGGGTATCCTCCCTCTAGTTGGAGGAAAACTACATCTTTCTTCCACAAC
This sequence comes from Euclidia mi, assembly GCA_944739405.2. NCBI lineage: Eukaryota > Metazoa > Arthropoda > Insecta > Lepidoptera > Erebidae > Euclidia > Euclidia mi. The sequence goes on along the minus strand of OX123205.2, from coordinate 3,691,310 downwards.
ACGTTCATACAGAAAAATAGGAGGAAAAGGGGACTTCATTTCATATTAAATTGTTTTATAGCCGCATGTCTGTATTCCTGAAGGGGTAGGCAGAGGTTTAATATTACACCTACATTTCGCCTTAAGTATATGAATTTTAACTTCCACGCAGTGGCGGCTCGTTCAAAGGAGCGCTGGAGCAGTGAACTCCCAAAATTATAAAATATATGTATACAACTCATATAAACTTTTTCTATAAACATACCCAATATTTTAATACACATCTATTCTCTTTTCTATAATGCATATCCACAAATAAGTATTTGACTACTAAGCTGTTTATCATAATTTTCTCAACACTCTTGAAACCCACATAGGTATTTTTGTTGAGTGGAGCCATCATATCTGTGAGTGGAGCGCTCATAACAGCGCTCTTCGTTGACGAAAGCTTAGTACAACGCTTAATACTGAAATGTAATGAGTGCGAAAGAGAGAGCGTTCTATGCGCTGGGCGCGTGAGACAAAAGATTTGTAAGTATGAGAAATAAGCCGAATACGGAGCGCCGCTCCTGGCTAGCTTGACGAGGTGCGCATGCGCGAATATATTACCCGACTAAATTATATGACCATTTGTCACGAAGAAAAATTAAAACGTGTGCGCCGTTTTTTTTTTAATAGTGTTTTGCCGGTATCATTTGAAATTTGAATGTAAACAAAAGCAAAACATTTATCTGCGAGTGCGTTGGTAATTAGAAAAGGATTGGTGTTTAAAATATAGTTCATTGTATGTGTGATTGTGAGTATTTGTTTAAGAAAGACAGTTAAATTGTGTAACTAATATGGAATATAACAGCATAAACTTTATAAAAAATTGTGAAAAAACTTAAAAAAACGACCAATATGATAAAACGCTTTGGTTATGTGGTTGCGAAAATGCGAAGGAAGTAAGAAGTTGTTTTGTTTTCCGTGTATTTCGTTTAGTGGCGCCGGAGTTGAGACTGCGTGGACGGTTGAAGTAGGTATCGATGATTTAGCACGTCTTACTATTAATTGTAAAATCATTCACAAAATACCTAAATGGTAAGCAGTTTCATTTTTTTTAGTGAACACCCAATATAATCTTTCACGAGCCGCCTCTGCTTCCACGTAATAGGGGGCGAGCCTATTGCCATTACCTGGCACTTTGCGTGGATGGAGCCAGAGCCAGAGCTGCTACTGAGAATTCGGAAAACTCAGTTATACCACAGAATAAACAGTACTTACGTACAGAAGCACCACTTCTCAAACCAATTCATTGAAATTGCGACTCTTGCTACTAAGCAACAAAGTGCAATTCAGCTCGCATAAGCACTCAGTGCCTAATGCGATATTCACCTAACCGTTCCCGCTCTTTTCTAACATATTAATGCTGTCGCTGTCTGGCGCGGAGTGACGCGCTAGCTGTCGCGCTAGCTGTCGCGCTAGGGTTGTCGACTTGCCGCTGCTCCTATAATATTTATTCATCGTCTATCTACCTACTTGACCACGTACCTAATAATAAATAATCATCCTATAAGTATCCTATCCAACTATTTGAGCTCGTAGAACAAAACCCACAAAAATCTGGTCGTTTACATTTTCACTATACTAATTCTTAGTTATTTCCTAAACGCGTGGACCGATTAACATGATTCAAAGAGATAAAATGGTTTTTGAACTAGATCTTTAATTTGACACCATAATCGTTGGGATATCTCAACAACCAAAAAATCTAATTTTCAAGTTGCTCTCGTAAAATAAATAAAGTCAAATTTTCAAGTCGACAACCCTTGCGCGACGCGTCGGACGCGGGCTTGGAAGCCGCGCGAAAGTGTAGGCACTTATCGCTCTAGGTACGGCCGAGTGAAGGAAGCTTGGTTACACTCTTGTCTGACCCGGGAAGCGAACCCTGGACCTCCCTTCGAGACCTGGATTTGCAGACGCATACGCTATACACTGGACCATGGAGGTAGGAATTTCATAATATATGTATTTTTTGGGGGGAATCATGCACCCGGGGCGGACCACTCCCACCGCCTCCCCCCTTCCTACGCCACTGCTGACAACTAATCAGGCTATGGAATAGTTAGTATCGACATTGTGGTACCTAGTTATAAACTTACTAAATTTATACTAGAAAAGGAACGTGCATTCACATTCCTTTTCTAGCATAAACAGATGCGCTGTATTCCTTTTTTATCGCCCAGCCTCGATTAGATGTAGTAAAGTAATAACTACGCCGCGCCGCACCGTGTCGACTTGATAGTTTAACCTGTCATGATCACATGACAGAATAATTATCATCTTTACAAATTTATTTTTATTTATTTAATTTATTTATTATATACATACATTTACGTATATCTAGGATATCTTAACCTAATGCGACAAACGTAGGACAAAGAAAGATAAAAAACCATTAATGTATTAATCAAATATTTGAACTTGTTACACAATACGTTATCCTGATGAAATCGCTCAGTGGACATGCAAATAAGTCTATACGCTCAGCTACTAAATTCAACGTGCTTAACGCACGCGTTAATGGTGTCTGTTGTAGGAGGTTAGTACGCGCGCACGGTACCACCAACAGCCGCTGTCTCCGTCGTCGCCGCACATAATCGTTTGGTACACACAGGGTTAGCTGCGATAACATGGCCGCGTGTTGTGTTCTACCACGAAGCACTTTAAACAGATATGTAGCTTGTGCTACCTCACGCCTTACCTCTAATTTGTAATATCCTACCATGATACATTAGTGCATATCCAGGATATATTCCATACATCTCCATATTCATAAATCTGATAAATTAATAGTTTCTAGTACTTTAAACATTGGCTAGCTACTTTTATAGGCAGGAACCTATTATTTTCTAACTCAAATACACTTTGAAAACCATTAGAGGCAGAAGAAACCAGAAGAAACTGAATAGGTACAGGAAATAGTTAATTTTGTCTTTTGTTTTCTAGCAACCCTAACTTTCAGTAAACTGTCAACTCGACTGAAGAACGCTGTGTCCAGGTCATGAAATAAAATAAAAAAAAAGTAAACTGTCAATCATCAATGTGCTGTCAATGTCAGTGTTATCAAAGTGTATGTCAGTGAGTTTATTTTGTAAACAATACAAAAATCTGTGAAGTGATTCAAAATAATTGAACTATTCAGTGAAAGTGAAATAAAGTGTTAATAAGTGTTCAAATATGTTAGGACAAAGACCCAAGTTCGTAAGGCCAGGTAAATACGCATCTATATTTTTTAGGTTATGTTTATATTGCGGTTATTTGTATTTCTTTCTAAGATAGATTTTACACTGAAACTTCAAGGCAATTGCATTCCAATGCAGTATCTAGGAATACCATAATCTATTAGTCACTGTTTTTTTTTGAGTTTCTATAAGTATAATTCTTTGAGAACGTAACTTGGAGTGTACTGTTTCAATTTTTGAGAGTGCATAAGCAGTGACTTATCTTCTATAAAGTTATTTAATTTCATTACATATAAGTATACTAAAACATCATCCTCCTACCGTTATCACAGCTAAAACCCGAGGTCCGCTTATAATCTAATTGTATTTGAATGAATATTAGCTTTTTCTAAGAGCGAATGCCTTTCTAACCTCCGCAACCCAAAGATATAGCTAGGTATATTCCATGGTGTACACTAGTGTTCGCTTGCCCGTGCCTCGGAGAGCATGTTAAGCCGATGGTCCCGGCTGTCATGAAGATCTTTGATAGTTGTCATAGGGATGCAGTACCTCTGAATGAACTGACACTAGTCTCAACATAGAATGTAGCTAAAATTCAGTAAAATGTCAAATCAAATCAAATCAAAATCATTTATTCATCTAGGTCACAAGGTTATGAACGTCAATTTTAAAATTAAATTACTTAATGTGATAAGAATAGTAAGTAAGTGGATCCCAGGTTTCAACTGTGATAATACTAGTTCTTGTTTAGGAAGAAGACATTAAAAACTGACCTACCTATTGCCTTTGGTTATATTATTCTTAGGTTTTCAGGAGAGCTTTCTATAATCTTAATATATAAAATCCTTGTGTTACTGACTGACTGACAGACACGCTACAGCCGAAACTATTGGGCGCAGGCAGCTGAAATTTGGCATGTATGTTCCTTGGGGACCGTAGGGGTGCACTAAGAAGGGATTTCCCGAAATTCTCACAGGATCGGCCAAAATGGGTAAATTTAAAAAAAATGCAGGCGTAGCTGCTGGCATCCTCTAGTTTTAATTAAAAGAATAATGTAGCAAAGTATTGTTTCAGAATAGAATAAATTATCACATGCTTCACCATCTGAAAGTCCCATTTAAAAGTATATGCTTCTCTAAATGTCTGAACTTACATTTGCAAACATGTTATTACTATAATTCCATTTTAAAAATTCTAATCGGGTAATTAATTTTGCAGGTGACGAATCCCTCTATCCGTCAAGGAACAAAGATGGAGTTATAGAAACACTTGTGAACCCAAACATAGACACAGCTCTATCCATAGACACAGATTCTAAATCCTCCTTTGTGTACAACCGTTACCACCATTTACCGCTTGAAACACAGCGGCAGAGGCTACCGGTATTCCAGTATAGGAACCATATACTGTATTTGTTGGAGAAGTATCAGACTTTGGTGCTGATCGGTGAAACGGGGAGCGGTAAATCTACACAAGTGCCACAGGTGAGTGTTGCCATATACATATCATTTTATTTATTGTTATATTTATTTCTTTGACATATTATTTCAGACTGTGTTGAAATTCGTAAATTTTCTTATGACTTGCTTCCAATTATGAGTTTTAGTGATATTATTGCAAATAATTACACAGTGACAAATTATAACACTACCTATTATAAACACAATGATCCTTGTTTGTGGTGATGGGAGTGCAATCTAAACAGTATTAAACTGAAGTAATATTAAATAAAATATTAGAAAAAAAATATTTGTATAAAATGACTGCCTCCATGGTCCAGTGTATAGCGTATGTTTCGCTGATCGGAGGTATCGGGTTCGGCTCCCGGGTCGGGCACAAGTGTTACTGAGTTTTTGTGAATTCTCAGCACGGAGTCTGGTGATGTGCCCGGTAGCGGCAATAGGCTCGCCCCCTATTACGTGGGACCTAAAAATGGCGAAGTGTGGGTGTAATAGTTATTACACCTCTGCCTACCCCTTAGGTGATACAGGCGTGGGTCTAATTAAAAAAAAAAAAAAATTAGGCATTAAAGTTGCTAGTTTTTTTTTTATTAAATCGGTCGTGGTCGCAGCGGTGAGTCCCGCTGCAACTACGACTGTTGTAAGACGCCCGAAGCGTTAGTTACACAGGTATTTAAACCTTAAATTGATTAAATATTGCGAGTAAGACTCATTTTAAGAAAATTGTGTGATGTATAGGTACAAATCACGAATGTTTTAAATCCAAAAAAATTGTGGCGAGCGCCGTGGATTCGAACCCGATACCCTCTGCATGGCAGTCTGCTGGTATCTCCAATAGGTATAATATCTGGAGACAAATTGCAATAATGTGGTGTTACACCGGTAATTTACCTCGATTCTGACTCAATGGATAGGGCAGTAGACGGTAGTGATGTAACGAATGTCATATTTTGGACATTCGCGAATGCGAATGCGAATATCTGCTGCCAACATTCGCGAATGCGAATGCGTATATTCAGTTTTGATCAAAATTGGCGCCATTTACCTATAGTATGGTGACCTTGGTGGCGGTCCCGTTCGAACGAAGTGCGTTCCGTTTGTTTTTTGTTCCTAGAATAGCCGAGTTGATACGAACGCATCTGTCTGAAGTGTCATTGTTGCCAGATGGGGATATTTAGCGCCATTGGGACTCTCTCTTGCCGGGCGGCGACAATATATTATCCATTGGCTACAAGTTAGGCTATCTCGGGGCTACACGCGCGCTCCAGCTAGGCGATTCGCCGACTGGGTCGTTTCGGATTTTTCGAGAAAAGAAACGAGACGGTTTTTTAAGGATGCGAAATAGTTTCTAAAGAACGGTTTTTTCTCCTACATACAAGCTAAATGTCCAAAAATTATATAGGTGCAATTTCTTATCAATTTATATACCTATATAAATTATTCATTCACACATCCAAAATTGGAGGGCGAATATTGATCGTGAGTAATCGTGAATCTTTTTTTTTTTTATAAAATTAGGCGGCAGACGGATCGCCTGATGGTAAGCAATTACCGCCACCCATGGGCACAAGCAACACCACAGGAGTCACAAGTGCGTTGCCGCCCCTTGGGGTTGGGAAACGGGACAGGAGGAGGAATGGGATGAAGGAAAAGGAATAGGGGATGGGCCTCCGGCACTCTCACTCATCGAACGAAACGCAACAGTTTGGGTACTGTTACTTTACGTCGATTTTCATTGAGAGGGTTTTCCCCGGCCGAGCCGGCCCATTCGTGCTGAAATCAGCGAGGCTCTACTACCTGGAAAAATCTTCTACTAAAATAAATTAAAATATTGAAGATTTGCAAACTAAATAAACGGGCACATGAACTACGACCTAGCAGGCCAGACTAATAAAACCAGTTCTTTTTTAAGTACCACGTATGCAAAGGCTGATTGAAAGAGTTATGAAAGTAACTGACGAGAAAATATGGGATGTAGGTACAAGCGGGATTCCGAAAGGGTATGGGATGTACGTATCAGGGTTTTCCTTGCGAAGCATAGCCGAAAAGTTTTTGGCCAAAGGTCAAAAGGTCTATTGCGCATTCGTAGGATTTGGAAAAGGCTTACGATAAAGTGGTGAGGAATGAAATGTAGTCATGGCTGTCAATGAATGGGGTAGACAGCAGCCTCATACGAGCTCTGAAATCCCTTTATGAAGATTCTAGAGCTTATGTGAGGATAAACGGGGCATACACTGACTGGTTTACCATCGAGAAAGGTGTTAGACAAGGATGTGTACCGTCGCCGTGGCTGTTTAACCTCTTCATGGACAGTTGTTTGCAAGATTTAAAACATAGTGACTGCGGATTAAGGATAAATGGGTTAATCGTCAAATGCCTCCTTTATGCTGAGTATCGGTTATACTTGCGTCTTCAGCGGAGGAGTTGCAGGAGATTGTAACAATCATGCATGGTGCGTTAGAGAGGAAAGGAATAAAAGTGAATGTAAATAAAACGAAAGTTATGGTTTTCTGAAAAGGAGGAATTTGTTACGGCTTGTAATGTTTTGATCGATGGACAGCGAGTGGAACAAGTAAATGAGTTTGTTTACTTAGGTACGTTGTTTACAAGAGATGTTAAGAATGAAGAATATATTGAAAAAAAAAGTTAATGCAGGTAATACAGTGAATGGACAGTCAAAACGGGTCCAAAAAGACACGTTTCGCTGTGCATAGAGGGGTGTTAGTGCCTACCCTTATGTATGGTAGTGAAAGTTAGGTATGAAAGAAGAGACTTGAAAGTAGAATAAATGCTGTAGAAATGAGAGCACTGATAAGTATTTCTGGTGTATCTTTGACCGACAGAGTAAAGAATTGTGTGATAAGAGAGTCGTGTGAGGTAAAAGAAGATGTAGTGACAAGCATCGAGAAAGGCATGTTAAGATGGTTTGAGCACATGGAAAGGAGGGATGACGAAAGACTGACAAAGAAGATATATAAGGCAAGTGTGAATGGGACAGGACGAAGGGGAAGACCTAGGCGAACGTTCTCTGACGAGATTGATTCCTAAAAAAAGGACAGGTCAGAAGTACCCTATACAGAAGAACACGCATGAGAAACTTGATGGTAGTGAATGAAGCAAAAGAGGTATGTCAGGATTGTTGCAAATGGCGTTCCGTAGTCTCTGCCTACCCCTCCGGGAAACAGGCGTGATTCTATGTATGTATGTACAATTTAATTTTTAAGCTTCATTGCCCAAAGTTAAATAAATAAATGATACTGTAGCGTATGCCCGGTACCTACCGCGTCTGCGTCATAATACCGTCCATACGCTCGGCCAATCAGAGAAGGCTATCGTCCGCGCTCGCAAATGATAAAGAGAATACTGATTATGTGATTACGAGGTTTAGTTATTTTTTCATACATTAAAAAAAAAACAAGAAATTAATGGATTTTGTTTAATAACCAACTAAGTATTACCCTCAAAACAATTATTTTATATTCGCAAAACATTCGCAGTAATTTCGCGAATGCGAATGCGAATATTCGTTACATCACTAGTAGAGGGTAGCACTGCGCTGTGTCTAATATGTTCGATTTCCACATGAGACAAAATCTTCTGATTCACCAATTATTAACACGAGGTTAAAGTGTTACTGGGTTTTTCCGAATTGTCGATAGCAGCACGGATTCTGGTGATGGGCCCGGTAGCGGCAATAGGCTCGCCCCCTATTACGTGGGACCTAAAAATTCATGGTTAAATGTGGGTGTAATATTCCACCTCAGCCTACCCTTTCGGGGATACAGGCGTGAGTCTTTAAATAAATAAATTTATACGAGTTAGGCTGTTATTAGAGATAAGAAGTTTCTAACGACCCTAAGAAGAATTAGTCATTAGAACTTAGGAAGATAGAAACTTATTAAAAAGACTGAAACCTTGCTAAGTTTACATAACTGATATAGATTTTCATGTAAACTACACAACGACAACCCAGCCTACTAGACACCTAATGTTATCGTTTCTACAAACAAACAATTCTGTCAAAGCGGTGAGGTATGCGAGGCAAGGGCGGGCTACAAAAATGCATTCTAATTGGCCGGTTCAAATTTGCGGTACGTCATAATTCATAACTAGTGTTGGGATTAGTCTTATGTAAGAGTGTAAGACGTATAAGTCTAACGTGTTGTCAGAAAGTGTTCGCCTTACGTCTGTCGTCTAGTAGGCTGGGTTGTCGTTGAAACTACATGAAAATCTTTGTACCTATAGATATTAGATATGAAAATTTCCGGCACAAACTTTACTCCACGAAATAAATTATCTACACTTCGAAGAGATATAATAGACACACGTGCCTAGCGTGCTCCGCTAGAAAAAATCACAACAGTGAATCATAGAGGTATTATTATCTGGGGTCACATTACTCACTCAGAACCCGAGTCGTCCCTAACATCAAAATTATAATTGACGTCATACGACCTGCGCTACTCTTTGATCTCAATAATAATAATAATAATCAGCTGGTGGGACCCACGGTTATTTTTATATTTTTAAATGTATTTTTTGTGTAAATTATACATATATTTTAAATGTACTTAATTTTTTTTCATAGACTGTCGCCTGTGTCCCCGAAGGGGTAGGCAGAGGTGATATAACACCCACATTTCGCCATGAATTTTTAGGTCCCACGTAATAGGGGGCGAGCCTATTGCCGTACCGGGCACATTACCAGACTCCGAGCTGCTACTGAGAATTTACTAACGGAAGAACTCAATAGCACTTTGCCCGAGCCGGGAATCGAACCCGAGACCTCTCAATCCCACACGCACATTTATGCCGCGAGTCCAACAAGGCAGTCACTAATATTAATTTTAATTTTAAAAATAATAAATTAAGGAGATAATTATAATATTCTACCACATTCACATAACACCATCTAGTCCCAAACTAAGCAGAGCTTGTATTATGGATACTAGACAATGGATAGACATACATACTTAGGTATATTTTTTTTTTGTCAATACATTCACATTATACATAGAAACACCCAAAACAAGACAAACATTCAAGTTCATGCACACAAATATTTGACTTGAGCGGGAATCGAACCCGCGTAGGTACTAGTCTGTATAATCTATGCCGCGACCTTCAGCGTAGCAGTCGCACACTCCAGCGGCGTCAACCGGTCGTCAATAATGAGAGTCTGATGCGATGCGGGGCTCAGGATAAAGTGGTGTAGAAATAAATATGCTGGGTTGTAGATGGGTGTCCAGTGAAGAAAAGGCATATTTTATTATTTAGAAAAGACAACTGCCGTGTGGTGAGGGACTCCACTAACATACAAACAACAGACTCGAAATGTGATGCTCGAAAAACTAATGAATCACACAAAGTGATGTCTCGTGGGGCAATCGAACCCACAACACTCGGCATAGTGTCAAGCGGCGAGGCGGCCGCTTAAACCACTACGCCAACCGTGCAGTCAAGATGTAAAACGTGATCGTTGGTGTGGTTTTAGATGGGTGACCGGATATACAGCGTGTCACAAGACCCATGAACAACCCGAAGTCTACTCGTTCTGGACACCCTAACGATATTCTTTTGGTTGGGTGTGAGGCGAGTCGTTTATGTGAGCTAAGACCTTTAGGCCGCCCTCACATTGGGTGTCAGTTTCAATGCAGCGGCACCTCGGTGTCGATTTGTAATTTTAATCATAAATTAATGTATTATTAATGGCAAACAAAATATCCCGATAAGCGGCAATAGGCTCGCCACCTATTACGTGGGATCAAAACACTGGCGAAAAGTGGGCGTTCAATATGCCTCTGCCTACCCCTTCGGGGAAACAGGCGTGAGTCTATGTACGTATGTGTGTATGTATGTATGCATGTATTAATGTCAAAGTATCTAAAACCAATAATGAATTATCTAGGGTGGAAGGCGCTGGCGACTGTTACAGTCGCCACTGTTACAGTAACACAATTAATATTAGTAAGGTAAACGTACCAATACTCGTCGGATTTCGTCAATCACTGACTTTGAAGCGCTACTGTGTGTCAAATATTTAATAGACAATGAAAATTTTTGCATGACGTGATAGAGAATTTATTCGTTATTCTAAGTAACAATTTTTTATAAATCATTTTGATGGGTATAAATATTTATTAAGGCAAAAGTAAAAAAAGGGCGATTTGTACCAATAGTCGTCTGATTTGTACGGATACTCGTCAAATATTCCCAGTACTCGTCAACTTTTAATGCTAATATAAACTCTCTGCTCTTGAACATAAAGTCCAAGATAAGTACATTTTTTGTGCTTGAATTTGTTAAGCATGCTTGTGCCTTTGAAACATTAGGTAGATAGATAGAAAACCAAATCCCTATTTAGAATAGCAGGTTATAATCTTTTAGAAGAGCAGGTATTCATAAAACAGATGGTTGCATTTTAAATTATATTTCTAAAATCAAACGCTTGGAATCACAAAATCAGTCTATAAAATAAATGTTATATTTCTTAATCATGCAGACATGTGCATATGTAGCACGAGTAAAATTATTATGTGTATAAAATACTTAAATTGTAAAATCAGTTCTCTTATACCTAATAAAATAATCAGTTTTAACAAAAAATAAAATCCACATTCATTTATATAACTTTCCGCGAAATAATAAAAAATGAAATAATAAAGCTTCGCCAGTTATCCAGCCTCTTTTTGTGTGCCCTAATCCCCAATCATTGGGTGCTGAAGTCGAAATTTTGTGAGGGATTGACTTAAGCTTAAAAAGAACCATCGGCGGTGCCAATTCACCTGATGCATTAGCTGTTAGGAGAACTGTTACGCACTCTTTTTCTCTACTTGGTATTATATTGTAAACATTTTTAGACCCACGTTTCGCTAAGACTCGGTTGTCAGCGGAGGACAAGAAAAAGGCGCTCTCATCGCAGTTAAAAATTCTCCGCGGGTCTTCAGAAGTTGCCTGTAGCTGAGCAGTACAAAAATAATCCTGAACTTCTTTGAACCAGGTACGAACATCATCTTCCGTAACTAATGCTCGAGATTGTGTCAAATTTTGAGACACCCTCCGACCCACTTCAGGGTGACGCTTTATGAATGACTCGAACCAATGTCGACCTGGTCTATAGTTAGTAAATGGGTTACTACGTTTGAATTTGGTAACTAATAATTTGACGCTATCTAATAACTGATCTGATGTTACAGGAAAACCACTTTCTGCCATGAAAATTAACCAGTTCTTTAAATGTTCTTCTTCTTCTGGAGTTAATACAGTCGTTGGTCCTTTAGAGCAGCCGACTAAACTACGCCCTTTAATCTTGTCATTTAATGTGGTCCTTGGCACTTTAAATTTTCTTGCTGCATCTGATGTTGTGGCCCCTTGATTTACAGCTTCTATAGCTTTTAAAAGGTCCTCTTGCTTGTAGTTTCTTTCAGTCATGATCTGTAATTAAAATTACGATCATGCAATCACTAGGTACATACAATCAAATAAAAATACCCATCAATATCGAATACGACAAGCAACGAAGTGGTAGCGATAGAACCTATGTCATCTTAGTTTTAAAACTGATTTTAATAATGTTTACGTCAAAACTAGTTGTATGACATAATTTTTATACAGGCGCTATTAAGAGACGTTAGGAAGACGCGGTACAATACGCGTGACGACATGCAGTTATTTCGAACAAAAAGCATAGTGTAATGCGTCGCAAGCAAAAATTGACTGTTCTTAACAGTCAATTTTTGCTTGCAACGTATTGTTATCCAAGCGTAGTAGAAGCAAAGGCAAGTGGTAGACCTATTTGTACCCAAAGCGGTAGATATGTATCGCGTGTCCTTAATCGAATGGCGGAGGCCTACAGCGGCCAATATATACCTAATAAAAAACGCACGTAGAAAGTGCATATAGAAAACAGGGGGTTTAAACCATTAAGAAACAAAATAATTGAATCGAATAACATGACTGTGTGTACGTGCATCTAGAACCAGCAGAGTAAAATATACCCCTAAGAAAAAGCTTAATAGAAACGCAGTTTTATCAACAAATGTAGTCTAAACCTTAAATATGTTTGTACAAGAGAGTTAACAATTTTGTAAAAGTCCCGATATTAGCTATTTATTCGCATTTTGTACTGTAAAACACAAAATATCTTCATTATGACGAGTTTAGGTGCAACTTTTGAGCATGTCCCAGTAGTCGTCATAATAATTCTAAAAATGACGGGTTTTGGGTCAAATGGGAGTTTTAAAGTACCAATAGATGTCTCATTAAAAAAAGGTATCTTCTATGTTAAAAGTATTCCAAATTGCATATTACATCGTTAGCAAATAAACTTAACTAACTCATTAAACAGAGAAACTTACCGCAGATCCCACTGGAGTTATGTAAATCAAAACACAAAACCACGTGCTGAGTTTCACGTTTGACAGCTGAACTTCACGAAAAAACGATTTTGTTAGGGCACACACGTTTCGACTGCCATATCTCCGACGCCATATCTGTTAAAACTCAGTGTTGTCATTTCAATTGTGCAATATGTTACCAACAATATGTTTCCATATAAACCGGCCCATTTTAAGTTCAGTAGAAAAATATATACAAGTTTTTAGATTAATTGTCGGCTATTGGGGCATGACGACTTCACCCGCGTTTACCTTAAGTACCTACGGTCGTCAACGTCAACTTCTTATTTTAAGCCGAACTGTTTTCTTTGATTTCTGGTTGAATTAATTATAGTTATTATTATAAAAGAAATTGTAGTATACTTATTACATACAAAGTAGATATACTCACGCCTTTTTCCCGACGGGGTAGGCAGAGACAACGGAACGCCACTTGTTTCCATCCTTACAGACCTCACGCGCTTCCTCTACACTCGATACTCTTTTCATACATGCTCGTCGGTTTCGAGTACTTCGGACCTTGCCGTTTTTTAGGACGTCCCCAATTTGGTCGAGGTTTGTATACTTATTGAAATGAAGAAATGATTATTATATTTAAAAAAAAATGACATTTCTTTGTTAAATCCATTTCTTAAGTACATCCTCCTAGCCTTAACACTAACAGTGCCTACCCTTAAAGAGCATGCATGAGAAACTTGATAGGAGTGAATGAAGCAAGAGAGGTATGCCAAGATCGTTGCTAATGGTGTTCCGTAGTCTCTGCCTACCCCTCCGGGAAACAGGCGTGAGTCTATGTATGTATGTATGTATCCTCCTAGCGTTATCCCAGTTGCAACCTGGGGGTCACTTACTAACTAGTCTAACCGGATTTGGCTGAATAAGCTATTACACAGAGAGACTGCCTATCTGACTTCCGTGACTCAAATTAATAGCGCTATTCCGTGGCTTAGACTAGTGTCATTTTATTCAGAGATACCTACTGATGCCCAATGCCCTATTATCATGTCATCATCAGCCTTTTACAGTCCACTGCTGGACTAGGCCTCTCGTTTGAAAGGAGGAATTGGCCTACTATACTACGCTGGCCAAACGGGTTGGTATAGGGTTTGTATCAAGTTTTCCTTCTCTTACAGTGCTGTTCTCTGCACAGTATGCTCCCTCTGTCGGCTCTTACGACACCCATGGGATGATATGGGGTGGTGACATTCCGTAATTCTTAATCCGTCACCACACGGACTATGATGGTGATGCCCTATAACGTCTGTCAAAGATCTTTTTTATGACAGCCGGCACCGACGGTTCAACGTTCTCTCCGCTGAACGGAGCAAGATACGCACCTTACTTCGAAAAGTCAGGGCTGCCTGCAATCGTATTCCGCGTGCGCCTCTCGTAGCGACTACATCGTTCTTTTCCGCTCGTAGTATGAAAGAGGATGTATGAGGGCAAGTATGATGGATGCAGATGGATGCATGCGAGGGACGGGGCCCGCCTCGGCGGGTCAGCTCAGACGGGGTCGCGGTAGTAATGCTAACGTAGTTCCCGTGACCCCGCCATTCAATGGGATCGGATAGGGTGGGAAACCACCATGGTGTACACCATGGTGGTTTTAGTGGATAGTCCCGGCGCTTCTCGTCGGGGAGTCCCACACTCTCCCTAGCCTGAGCCCCTTTAGGGGCCCAGCCTGGGGGGCTTAGCCCGTAAATTATTACTTTGGTTTCCGTCATGCGTCAAAAAAAAGATTCGAACCCGATACCCTCAGCATGGCACTCTGATGGTATGTCCCCTAGGCTATCGCTGCCAGTTAGTTTACACGCCACCCTTAGAATAATAACACCTATTCTAAGATGCCACCCCTAAGTGGGCAAAATGGAGGTTGAAAGTTTAGGGCACGTGAAGCCGCGGGAGACTGCTATTTTATAAAAGGACGAAAATGTCATTTAGTTTATTATTATTTTAGAACAAGAGATATTTAAGTAGGTACTTATTTATATATAATTATTTGTGCGGTTTATTATTTAGGTAAGAAGTACCTACAAATAATTAATACATTAAAACTAAAATGCGTTGCAAGAATCTGAAATAGCCTAACAATTATTATTTATAAATAAAAAGGATCGCTACAATGATTTTATGTTACCTACTGGTAAAAAATCATGGCGAATTGTGGGTGTAAGGACGGCTGCTTTATTTTCACGAAAGAATTTTGAACGTAATGAGGTACTTAACTATTAAAATGTAAAAGGTCGGTATACAATTTGGTAGGTAAAAAGGTATACTTACTTAATTCATAAATTTACCTAATTCAGTAAGTAAGTACATAAAAATGTTATTAGGTATAAATTATAACTCAATTTAATGTACCTAAGTTTTATTTATTTCATGATATTATAATATTTATTTGGTAATAAAACCAAATAAATAATGTACCTGTGCATGACCTTTCCATAAATTATTACAGTCATGTAAAAAAACAACCTACGCACGCATACAGCCTACGTGCCAATACGTTCTTACTTCATGGGGCTAATAAAATTATTTTGTTTACACTGTGGACGTTTTGACATAACTTTTGGCGGGAATCGGCGCCACCGTCGTTTGTCCGTTTAGCAACATTGACCGTGCGATTATCCCGCATCAGTGATGACCTACCAAAAATGTTACCCTGATTGTGGTAAATTTACCTACCCTGATTGCTGTTAATTTACCCTATTTGATATGGTTTACTTATAACTGCCAGACGATTAAATGAGGAAAATAATACGCAATTAAAAACTTGACGTAAAATTTTATAAAATATCTTATTCATTACTTTTATTGATTAATTTGAGTAATATGTAAAAGTAAATGAAGCCATAATAATATGTTTTGACAAATAGATTACCGTGTGGCAAAGTTATCGATGTTTCGATATCTGTGTATGTTTGGCATTACATGTCATAATCTGACGATCTGATACTATCGCGAGCTTTTAGGATTTATCTAATCTTAAGCTGCTTGTTTTTATATATCGATTTTATTAATTACCTACCCATTCGCTTCGCAAGTCAGCATTATCTAAAAAAATAATGACTCATACAATTAGTCGTTTTATCTTTAGCGCGTTGGGTAATTTACATAAACATCTGGTAACACCAAACATCCATTTGCCATTCAGTCGAACGGACGCGGCGTTTCGTTGCGCACGCAACGTTGTTAAACGAAAGCTCTTTATTGTCGAGTAACATAAATAAATACGAAAACATTCATGAATTAACAAAGACATAAACTGTATCGAGAGTGAACGAAATGGTGTTATGTTACAAAATGAGCGACGATAAGGACTGTTAACAAATACATCTGTTTTTCATAAAATATTATCCGTTGGGAACATCTGTGCATCAATTTTACTCAGAAAAAGTTACGTTTACAAATTTTGGATTGAAGTGTTTCAAAAATGGAATGTGTTCTTGTGTGATATAAAAAGGCAATTTGTGTGGAGTTTATATCCAGCCAGTGCTCAGTGATTTTAGTACGAAATAACTTTGACTTGGTGCCGGGTTGTTATCGTTACGGTAAACGGGAGTTCGAGTTATTATTTTTAGAATTTACTGCGTGGGATTATTCTGCCCACAGCAGCTCTATATATTATCCCGTTTTGAGTCAGCCGCGCGAGTAATCGTGTTTTAAGAAGCCATAACAGCACGTGTGTCCCTTCGTCATTAGATTATACGGCAAAATGATGTGGCCTTCATCGCAAGCTAGTAAAATACTGACTTTCCTACTATGTGTTATAGTTGTGTACTGCGTATACATGGATACGTTCCTATTTTTAAGAATACGATATTATAAAATTGACATGTTTGTTCATGATGTTGTTAACAATAATACCCAACAAGAAACTTCTACACATCAGTCTATAAAAATATTACCTAGTTATGAGGATGTAACGTGGGTTCCTTGCACTATAAACCCGCTTTGCCACCCAACGGTAAAAGCATTAATGGTAGACCATATCAACCATTATATTTATGGGCCTTTGTGCTCCATTGTGGATATAGCTTTAGGTATTTCTGACGATATGCCATTTATAACACCCAACATGATTTCTTTCTTTCATGTTTTCATTGCAGTTCTTGGCGCGAAACTGTTGACATGCCCGAATTTGGCGTGGCGGAGGATAGCGGTCGTTCTGTTCCAAATTCGAATGTTTTTAGACGATCTCGATGGTCATGTTGCTAGAGAGAGAAAGCATATAAAAGGGGAGAGGTCTGAAGTAGGAACTATGGGGTACTGGGTTGACGGATTCTGTGATTTGCTAGGCGTTATTGCTATGATGATCGGTATAACTTTGTATTTAAGGAACAACCCGCCTAGAAGAGGTTACAAGGGTACACCAGTAAGCACTTTACCGTACCATCAGTTGAAAGAAATCAATTCGACAGAAGATATTGAGAAAGACCATAACGCCGACAACGGTATATCTTACAAGACCAAAGTAACTTTCCAAAGGATTGTACAAGTTATAGGCCTGTTCTCCGGCCAAATGCTCCTATCTTCATTAGCGTGGAATAGATACATAGATATTTACCAAGATTTATTGGAGAATTGTACAGAATACGACGTTTTTAGGCGGGAAAGTACATTTCGGTCGCCGAAATTCTTCTTTGCGACGGCCCTATGGCGGATTATGAATCCCCATAGCTATCTGCATTTATTGTCTTTGGCCGTATTCTGTGATAAAACATGGAGCTTCTTAAAAGCTGTACATTACAGTGGTTATTTGTGTTTAGTAGTAGCTGTAGGTACATCAGAATATTTCGTTGATAATTTAAGAACTTACGTTTTGAATGGTATGGACGCCAGTTGATTTGGATGTTGAGAAAATGTAATTTATTGAACAATGTGTGTTATTGAGGTGCTGTTATATTTTGTGATTTAGATGTGAATCTAATATAGTTGTTTCTTCCAAATTTTAATAGTGTTAATGTCCGCTTCTAATATGTGGTTTTATGACCAAAAAGTTGGGCTTAGAGCCCTGGTTGGTATACGTTTGAAAGCATTTCGCGGTTCAATTTACAATGGATGTTATTTTTAAATATAGAATTCAGCTTTAAAACCAGTTGCGCGCCGGTTTGTTATGGCTGTATTGTTTATGGTTATGAATGTCTATGGTATTTCGCGCTAACCGCACTCGTTTTGAGAGCTAAGACTGTTATTGCAAAGTGATAAAAAAATTGTAAATAGTAACATTATTTTTAGTTTAAGTTCACAGATTATAAAAGTAAATTACGATTATTGTTGTAATAATCTGTATAAATTACTTTGTTGTTAAATAATATATCTTTTTTAAATCTTTAATTTCTTTTTTCTTATTACTATTCCTTCTTTTGGTTTTTCAGTCTAAACATCGGGTCTCGTACATTACTACCTACCTATCTAAAATAATAAAAAAGTGGTTTGATCTAATATGACCTGCATCTATCTTGGACACAGTAGTATTTAAATTACCAAAAGATATAAGGACAAGGACTGAGTATTTTCCCTTAAAAGTTGTAAAATAATTATGACCAAAAAACGTATGAAATAGACCTCCTATAGAGTCGGCACATATCTGACGGAATATGCGTCGAACGTATCTTCGGTCGCGTCTATTCCGTCAAATGAGTCGGTAACTCGGTACACATCTGACGGAAAATGCGTCGAGCGTATCTACATCGGTCGCGTCTACTCTGTCAAATTAGACCTGCTACATTACGCGTCTAGTCAGTTTCTGCGTTCAGCAACTACAATGCGGTTGCTTTGTATGACAATTAATTTTAAAACGTCGCACAACGCGTCAGTCAAAATTCACGTGATGCGTGGTGCGCGCGACGTCGACCGATAATGCGTTGACGAAAACGGAACAGACGCTGTACGCTCGATGTAAACGGATCATCGGTCAGGTGTGAAAGGTTGAATGTTTTTCTATATTTGTATGTTTTGGCGTTACTCGACCGATAATTCGCGACGCATCTTCCGTCAGATATGTATTGACCCAGAAGTTGTTTTCTATTTCTGTCATTGACACTACGAAAAGTCAAGAATTCAGAACAGCACAGATCTCCAAAACGTTAATTTCTGCCACATGAGACAGCGTGTCTAGTTATTCACTTTGTCTCTTTCTACAGCACAGTCAACTTGTGGAAGGATACTCAGTCCATGTCTGTCTGTCTATGAACGTTCTCATAATTCTTAGACCTTGCGGCATCTCTCGTCCGCCATCAGAAGGCCAATTTTCGTAATTATATATGTTCAAAATGCAGTTTTGATCTATTCTCGATACTTGAATGATATCGCAACTAGATCGTTAATTAACTGAACTAATGAACAAAGCGTTAGACTGTGTGTCCACGTCGATTTCTATGTGACAAATTAGATTATAATGACATTAAGCGGACAGTAGCAAGAACATTAAGCAGGACACCAATTGTTAAAGTTGTCTGTCAAAATACGAGAATCGGTCTTCCAATCACAAACTAGACAGAGCCTGTCCTAAAGCTATCGTACCATGAATGTAATATTTTTTTATCGAAGGTTATTCTTAAACAAACCTCTTTGGGGACTGGCGGTTTTGAGACATTGGCAAAATTAGTTGGTCCATACTAAATTGAACTTTAAAACCTCAACAAAATGTGTGTAGTAACTGATTTATATTCCGAAAAACATGCCAACGATAACAAAAATCGGGAAGGGTTAGAGATGGTTACTGATTCTTGTAGAACCTGGTTGCTTCAATATTTCACGAAACACCACAGCTATCGTTATCCTCTACTTTAAATATGTATCGTGCATGAATGTCTTCAATCATTTCAGAGATTTAAGGGTAAGTAAAAATATATTATTTTCGTTGCTATCTTAATATATAAAATCCTTGCGTTACTGACTGACTGACAGACACGCTACAGCCGAATCTATTGGGCGCAGGAAGCTGAAATTTGGCATGTATGTTCCTTGGGGACCGTAGGGGTGCACTAAGAAGGGATTTCCCGAAATTCCCTCGGGATCGGCCAAAACGGGTAAATTAAAAAAAAATGCAGGCGTAGCTGCTGGCGTCTTCTAGTTTTCTGTATAAATTGACTTGTAGAACGGTAGGACGTCCATTGCGGAATATGGCCTCTCCCAAGCTTTTCCACAGAGACAAATCTTTAGCCGCCCGCGTCTAAACGTCAACGCCATCTCATCAAAATCGTTGGTTTTCATGATCAGCCCTGTATTCAAAACTGTTCCGCTGCTGGGCGTACCCAGGCCCGCAGGCCTAACGGGATTGGAGTACGCAGGGAGAAGGCCTGCGTACTCCTGCATCTGCCCAGAGACTGCGTAAAGTTGTTAGGGCCATCAGCATTTAATAACTCGGTCCACATCACACACAAAAAGGGCTTTATCTTCAGACTACGAAGTTAGCTTACTGACCACTACGCTGGCCAAGTGCGTGTTGACATACAAAAGAAAGAAAGAAAAGAAAAACTATTTATTTGTCACAGACACAGAAAAAGTATAACATATAAATTAAAACATCGCAAGGCATAACAGTAATCACATACCTCACATGTCTTTCGAGTATCGGCTATACGAAAACTGTCCTACATACCTAATAGTAATAAGAAAAAACAAAGTAGGTACTTACTTATTACTAACATAAGGTATCTAAATAAATTTTTCATAAAAAATATGAAGACGTTAATTTATAAAGCAACTGTTCCTATTAATTTTGATAACATGGAATTATGTAGTTATTTAAAAAATATTGAATAGGTATTTGTGTAAAATATTGTGTCTGGGCACATATCAGCATGCGAATGTACTTATAAAATGAAATAATTTAAACATGCAGATATCACAAACTGTGCACTAGACCTCCGGATAAGCTTAAAATGTAGTTAATTAAGTACCTACTTCGTATTTGTCGTCAATTATTTACCTACCTAATTAATTTCATTAGCAGAGAATTCGATTTAAGAAATAAATACTTACAAACTCTTTGTTAAAAAACATTGTGATAAGAACGAGTTTTAATCTCATAATTACATCGTTTAATGAATGTGTACATTAGTTAAAACACAAGTTATAATTACCGAGCAAACGCGCAAATGAGGCGCGAATGAACCAGCCCTATTTATTAATGGCGCACTTGCGCCGTTTGCTCCCCTAAGTACTTACTTATAATAATACTAGATTTCGCCCGCGGTTGTACCCGCGTTATTTAGGGATACCTACTGCTCCGTACCTGTGCGTATGAGCTATAAAAAAAACGTATCAAACCAGGAGTTCTTGAGATTATCGCGTTCAATCAATCAAACTCTTCTCACGATGTTTGGCCAATCCAGTGTAGTACCTACCTACTATCCAAAATGTAATATTTAATGGCAATGATGTTACAAAAGTAAAAATGAGTAGATATGTTATAGGCGTATCAAAAGCAGGATGCTAAACATAAGCCAGTTGGCAAGTCTGACATAATATGTGTGTGTGACGTCGCGAGCCGGCGTCAAAGTGAAACTGACACATCTTTTTTAGTCTTTTTTTTATACGGGTCTTAACACAAAATGATTTCACTTTCGAACTGCAAAAATTCAGCGCGCGATTGTCTAAAACCGATTAACAGTTTGTCTAGCAGTGTGCCAGTCACTCCCTTAAACTATCGCTATATAATTAAAAAAAAGTTGGTAATTTCCATCCTATATCCGTATTTTAAAAAAAACCGTTACAGACTGCTTGACAGAAAACGCACTGCCAAAACATTTTTGCGTAAGAAGCTGAAATTAGGCATGGATATTCCTCAGGAAAAGTAGTGGTGGACTAATAAGGGATTCTCCGTGATTCCCACGGGATCGGGTGAGGTTAGGGGAAACGGTTAAAACAAAAATATGTGCGGGCATCCTCTAGTAAAAAAAATAAAATAAGTATAAACTCCTGTCAACAATATGGCATTAGCGCTGGCAATTTAATTTGTTAACGATAACTTTGTTTGAAGTTCACCAAACTATAACCACCTATAACCATAAACATTTTATATAACTATTAAAATCGTTTCCGTGTGCAATTCAAATATGGAACGTAAATGTCTATTGTTATTTTTTTATTCTTAAATGGCAGTGAGCGAACATGCGGCCTGTATGATGACGACAGAGTAGTGCTGGAGCTAGACGCTGAAAATATTAACACCTATTGACTAGGAAAAAAGGTAGGAAAAGCCGCCGATGGAAATAAAGTAGGATTTAGAACGAGCGAGAAGAAAACAGTAGAGAGCAAAAGACGCATGATACTCAAGTTCAATGCCACTATGTCCTTCATGTGATAATAAATATAAGTTTGTATTGGTACACCACCTTATATACATATATACCTTTATAGGTATTAAATGTACTGCAGTTCTACTCAAAAGTAAGTCGAAGGCGAAAGTGGGCGTAGTTAAATGGCAACAAAGGGCTTTACCGAATTCAAATGAAAATTTTAAGCAGTAGGTAACTCTGGTCCTATCATAAAACTATTTAGTAACGATTACTGGGTGTAGGTTCCACAAAAGCCACTAGTCATTAAAAACTAATTTACTTTATTCATTTTAGTATCTTTGACTAATTTTCCCGAAACATGTGCAGTATAATTATCAAAACCACATGTACAGCCAGATAAATTAGGTCATAATAGCGTGCGTCATTTTAATTTTTAGTATGTCTCCCGCATTACCATTTCGTTTAGTTCTTGTGTCGTGGGAGACTTTTCAAACAAAAAGAATATTCTCGGACATGGCAAAATAGGACATGACGCAATTTTTTATCTAGTGTCTAAATATAATAGATACAATTAATACAACTGGTTTTAATATACAGTATGGTGCCTCGGAGAAAATGTTTAGCCGTTGGCTTCGCCAGTCCATAAAATCTTTGACAGTGATTGTGAAGTATTGATACCCGTAAATATACTGACCGTGTTATGAACCATGGTTTATCACCATTCCCATGATTTGCAGAGGTCAGACAGCAGTTGCTCTGTGGAAAAGCTAATACTCTGTCAAATCTGGTAAGAGCAGTAAGCGGCGCGGGCGTCCAAGACGAAAAGTCTAGTTTATACATATATACATACACAGACTCACGCCTGTTTCCGGGAGGGGTAGGCAGAGACTACGGAACGCCATTTGCAACGATCCTGACATATCTCTCTTGCTTCATTCACTCCCATCAGATTCCTCATGCATGCTCTTCTGTTCAGGGTAGTTCTAACCTGTCCTGTTTTTAGGATATCTCTAATATGGTCAGAGAACGTCCGCCTAGGTCTTCCCCTTCGTCCTGTCCCATTCACACTTGCTTTGTATATCTGCTTGGTCAATCTTTCGTCATCCATCCTCTCCACGCGCCCAAAGCATCTTAGCATACCTTTCTCGATGCTTGTCACTACATCTTCTTTTACCCCACAACAGTCTCTTATCACACAATTCTTTACTCTGTCAGTGAAAGAAACACCACACATACTTCTCAGTGCTCTCATTTCTACAGCATTTATTCTACTTTCATGACTCTTCTGCCATACCTAGGGTTGCCAACACTACTGTTTTGAACAGTATTATACTGTTTTCCACTAAACTTCCACTAACTTTTACTGTTGAACAAAAATAAAGTATACAAAATACTGGTTTCAGTTAAAAACATAACTAGAATTGTCTCATATCTACTTTCTGTTCCCGCCACCTCAGCATTTACTGAGAGAAATTTTTCAGTAATGATTGCTAAGTGGCGGGAGGATAGAAATACAGCATCTATTAATTTAATAAAAAATGAGCTCCTCATTTATTTTAATTTCAGTTATAATTGTCGTGTGGCGTATGAAATTTAAAAAAAAGATTGTAAATTAATAAGTTGTGCGAGAAGGTGTAAAAATATGTATTTAAAACAATAAATAAATAAAATACTATTCATTTTTCTAAAATACTGTTTAATATTCTTCATAGACTTGAATACACTGTTTTTCTTGTAAAAAACAGTTGGCAACCCTAGCCACAACTATCACTACAATACATAAGAGTAGGTACTAACACCCCTCTATGCACAGCCAAACGTGCCTTTTTGGACACTAGTCTAATCTAGTTTATGCAACCAGGATAACGCCAGGACGATGATAATCACTCTTTACGTACAATCTACACTCGAAGAGTTTTAGTACTAGTGATGTGCCGGATCATTAAAAATGTATATCCGCTAATACGGATCGGAATACGGATATTTGGTGTCATGATCCGCGGATACGGATACGGATCTTTATTTTCTTACTGAATCGATGTCGGTGCGCGCGTCTTTGAAACGATAGTTGACGTCACGCACGCCCGGCGGAACGAAAGACGGATCATGATTGGACTTGTATTGAAATTATATTAAAAATACTCTGAATGGAATTTAATAGTTTTTTAATTCTACCTAACCACCATTTAACATTCCATCGTATCAATTGAAAATTAATAAGGTGAAAGATCCGTAAAAGATCCGCGAGAAAAGTAACGGATACGGATCTTTGTTTTTCCTCGGATATCCGCGGATACGGATACGGATATCCGAAACATCACTATTTAGTACGGCTTCAAACCTCTCAAGTGTCATTTCGATGCAACATCGCAAGCATTTTAAATCACTCGTTGATCACGTGACCAATGCCTGAACAACGGGCTTCTGAGACACATCAATGTAAATTGCGCGGGAACTGCTAGTACTTCTAATGCTCGGGCCACACTACCTTACCGTCTACCGGGCTGTTACCGCCATAATTATGGCAATAAATTACCGTTAAATTACTGCGTGAAGTCGTGTGGTTACACTAGAGTTTACCGAGATATGCCAATAAACTAGGCGGTAAAAATATCATTTTTCAAGATGGCGGATGAAGCTGCAGCTGTTTGGTATTTTATGAGTGCCAATTATTTTAACATGAATCTTTTAAATTTTTAGCTTTCTGTCGGGTATCCCAGAGAGACGGTTCGGATTGCAATAACTCCAAAAATTCGAGCGCTTTTTCATTTGACCACTCCATATCGGTAGATAGTGTAGATACGTGCGTCGTCGTCGAACTCGTGTTGCACACTGAACAAACGGTAGTGTGGCCACAAACGCAATAATTACTGCGGTAATTTTCTTTGATGTGCGAAAAAGACCGCCGCCGGAGCTATTGCCTACCGGCATATGCCATATTGATTGGCATTGTAAAATTATGGCCATAAATCGCGGTTACACCTAGGCGTTGTTGAAATTATGGCAATAATTATTGGCATATCCCGGTAGTGTAGCCCGACGGTAAAACAGCTACGCAGTCGATAGTCATCTCGACACGTGTCATGTCTGACTCAAAGTTTACAATGTAGTGAGCATGGTCACAGAATATGGCATGACTAGTTAAATCTTTTATTTTGTTATTTATTTATTTGGGTGTAATATTACACCTCTATAAATAAATCTATAAATAAATAAATAGTAAAATTATTTATGCTGCTTAACGGTTTTTAACACGTGCTTTTGTTAGAATTGAAAACGAGCCACCTGTGATTACATCGATGCAACCTGGTCGAAATATCCGGAAATATTAGTATCTTCTAGGCAAGCGTGCTCCATCTTCGACCGTATCATCGCTTAACATCAGGCGAGATCGCGGTCAAACGCGCCTTTCAAAAGTAAAAAAAAAAGAAAAAAATTGTTCTCTATGCTGGCGAAGTGCGGGCTTGCAGACTAAGACCCTGTTTCAACACCTCTAAGTAAGCGTTACCTTCCAGGTAAATTGAAAATTAGAACGAAATTTCTATGAATTTATTTGCCAAGTAGTTTAACCAGAACTTATTTGACATTGGTGAAACAGGCCCTGACATTAATATAACTTCGAAGAGTCAGCGGCGCTTGTCGAAGATTTGAATCCCAGCCCTAATTCGTAGCAGTTTATTCTCTTCAGGAGGTTATCGCTGCTCTTTGAGGTTCCGTAGCCCAACATGGAATGAAACGAAATAGGTAGATTCGCCATATATAATATTCTACCTCAGACACACATCACCATCTAGTCCCAAACTAAGCAGAGTTTGTACTATGGGTACTAGATAATGGATAAACATACATAGGTATATACTTTTTTTTTGTAAATTCATACATATTATACATAGAAATACCCACACCAAGACAAACATCCATGTTCAACCCGCGACCTTCGGCGTAGCAGGCGCTTACACTCCCGCTGCGCCAACCGGTCGTCAATTCAGATATATGTCTATCTGTCCGTCCGTATGTAAGGGCCACTATTTTCCGGAGACGTCAACTACAAAACATTTAGTAAACCAGTTTTGTCAAGTAAATTATATCGTTATCATCGTTCGATTCAAATAATCGATACATTTCCTTATACCGTTATCTTGCAAATCACCCTGATATGTTATCGTATAATAATGAGTTAGCGCATCATGAATGTAATGTAATTCTAAATTGCTGTACCGCTTTTGATATGTTTTGTAGGCAATCATAGCTTTGAAAGCGGCGATAGTCCAGTGGTGTACGTAACGGACTACCGAGACGAACGTCTCGGGTTCGATCCCCAGGTACCCCGGGCACACATCTCTGACTTTTCGAAGTTATGTGTGTATTAAAAACGTTAATTATCGCTCGCTTAATAATGTGCCCGGTAGATGGCAATAGGCCCGCCACCTATTACATTGGGACCGAAACATAACTGGCGAAGTGTGGGTGTGTAATACACCTCTGCCTACCCCTTCGGGGACAAAAGACGTGAAGTTATGTTATGTCATAGCTTATAGGAGAGACTGCCACGTAGAAGATTTTATGTTGGAATCAACGGCGCACACCATTGACTTTTTGGCGATAAATGAGTATTACATTTTAAATAATCGATTCATAAACGTAAATGTCCGTGTGGTGACGGATTAAGAATACGGATTGTCACCACCCCATATCATCCCATGGGTGTCGTAAGAGCCGACAGAGGGAGCATATTATGCAGAGAACACCACTGTAAGAGAAGGAAAACTTGATACAAACCCTATATCAACCCGTTTGGCCAGCGTGGTATAGTAGGCCAATTCCTCCTTTCAAAGGAGAGGCCTAGTCCAGCAGTGGACTGTTAAAGGCTGATGATGATGATGATGAAACGGTAAAGCAAAATGTCGTGAAAACCTGCATGACTGACAGTTCATAATGATCTGGGAAAGACATGTAAAGTTTGCCAATGAAGTGGACTTATGGCATAAACATTATCATGGTGAGAAGAGGCCTGTTCCCGTCTATAGGTTTTGTATAGGGCTTATATAATAAATTGGGCTAGCTGTGTATATAATGAGCCATTGTTTTATTTTCTCTGCGTATTAAACTTAGTAAGTAGGTAGTGGTCACAAAGTACTTATGTTATAAGTACTAATATTTAAAGCTGAAGAGTTTGTTTGTTTGTTTGGTTGAACGCGCAATCTCAGGAAATATTGGACCGATTTGAAAAATTCCTTTAGTGTTAGATAGGTAATTTATCGAGGAAGGCTATAGGCTAAATAACAACACGCTATGAGCCACGGGAGCTAGTGTATATATAAAGACTAGATGATGCCCGCGTTTACACCCGCGTTATTTAAGACAACTGCTCCGCTCCCGTGATTTTTAAAATCGGACCAGTAGTTCCTGAGATTAGCGCGTTTAACCACACAAACAAACAAATAAACTCTTCAGCTTTATATATAAGTATAAGATACGAAAATAACTCGTCAAAATATTTATGTATTCTATACTCGGGTGATACAGGAATTGTCAATTCAATTTCGTCTATAAAGACTGGGAAATGTATATCTGATTTGGCACTCTTGCTTGAAATAGTAATTAATTCACATGATTTAATGAAACAAACTGACATGCAGAAATTTTTTTATTGATTTAAAATAGGTTTCTAGATACCTACGTATTACGTATCTTTGTTTTAAGACCACTTCAACCACGACACGATAATCATGTGTACTCATGAGTGCACTTCAATTTCATAATATCAGCTATGTATATGAACTGTCCCATTGCTTCTCTTTATGAGAAGGGTAAGGCTATTGTCCACTACGCTGGTTGAGGTGTTGGTGCTGGTTGCAACGACATCTCAGCCTACTAGACGGCAAACGTAAGGCGAACACTTTCTGACATCACGTTAGACCTATACGTCTTAAAGACCAATCCCAACACTAGTTATGAATTATGACGTACCGCAAATTTGAACCGGCCAATTAGAATGCATTTTTGTAGCCCTTCTCGCCCCGCATACCTCACCGCTTTGACAGAATTGTTTGTTTGTAGAAATAAAAACATTAGGTGTCTAGTAGGCTGGGTTGTCGTTGGCTGTTTGGCAGAAGTCACATGTCATTCGAAATCATAATGGAGAACTCTTAGACATGCAGGTTTCCTCACGATGTTTTCATTCACCTTCTTCTTCACCTTGCAATACACACCTCGAAAAGTAATTGGTGTGCGCCCTGGACTAGAACCCGAGATCCTAAGCGAAGCAGTCTATCGGTTATTTGATAATATGTTTTAGTAACTACAAACAGACAATTCAATGGTTAGTCAACAATGTGTTAGTACAATGCTCTGAAGTGGTCATCGTTATCACATATATTATCTGAATGCATGTGTATTGAGTGCGTTTGTCCTGCTCTGTCTATTGCATTGTTTTAAAAGCTGAGCACTGAAATAATGTTTCAAGTCATTTAATAATGGTTCCGTGTGGTGACGGATTAAGTATACGGAATGTCACCACCCATATCATCCAATGGGTGTCGTAAGAGCCGACAGAGGGAGCATATTATGCAGAGAACAGCACTGTAAGAGAAGGAAAACTTGATACAAACCCTATACCAACCCGTTTGGCCAGTGTGGTATAGTAGGCCAATTCCTCCTTTCAAAGGAGAGGCCTAGTCCAGCAGTGGACTGTTAAAGGCTGATGATGATGATCTTAATATTATATCATCATCATCATTATCAGTCTGTTATAGTCCACTGCCTGATATAGGCCTGTCCAATGGTACACCACTGAGCCCGATAATATAATAAAAGTACATACAGGATGTCACAAGACCCATCACCAAGCCGAAGTCTACTCGTTGTGGACATCATGCCAAGTCATACTAACCAAAAATAATACCTGGGAAACCATTTTTTTTTGAGTTTTTACATTTTCTTAACCGCAATTAAAAGCGCGTGCGTGCAATGCTTGAAATACCTACTTATCCATGGGGTTATATAAGGCATCTAAAGAACATATTGGCGGGGTAAATTCATCGATTTTGTACCTAATTAGAAAAATTCTATACTAACTTTGAGCATCAATATCTCCTGTACCAGTAATTTCCCAAGTATGGTGCCAAAGTAAAAAATCTTCATAGTGATTGGTACAACATGGGATTTCAGTTTTCGTTAAGGCTCTTTTTACACCCTGTATCGAATGGGTGTGACTCTTGCTTGTCACCTAACTCTTCCTAAACGGCTAGACCGATTAAGGAGACATATTTTTTCATAGCATAGAATCAGTTGGCATATTTATTTAAAGGTACTAACAGACGCGTAGACGCCCATAGAGACCGTCAAAGATGTTCACGACAGCCGTGGCAAAGACGGTATTGTAAAATATCAACCTTGAATGTTACAATAGGTGTCTGGCACCGTCAGAATTTCTATAATAGCCGTATCTCGGTCACACTAAACAATTGTTTCAAAAAATGTACCAAATATACGGTGTTTACCGATTTGAATTTAAAATTACCGGTTTTATTGTTTATGTATTTCCTTTATATTTGAATGGTTATTCTATTAAGTAGTTTTTGTTTGTTTCTGAAAAATATATTTGTAAATTCTTTAAAAAAATGCGGCGATAGCCTAGTGGTGTACGTAACGAACTGCCGAGACGATGGTCTCGGGTTCGATCCCCAGGTACCCCGGGCACACACCTCTGTAGTTTCGAAGTTATGTGTGTATTAAAATTGTTAATTATCGCTCCTTTAATAATGTGCCCGGTAGATGGCAATAGGCTCGCCCCCTATTGCATTAGGACCGAAACATAACTGGCAAAGTGTGAGTGTCATGGGAGTGTAATACACGGCACGGAGTCTGGTGATGTGCCCGGTAACGGCAATAAGCTCGCGTGCGCATTACGTGGGACCTAAAAATTCAATGCGTAATGTGGGTGTTATCTTACACCTCTGCCTACCCCTTCGGGGATAAAAAGCGTGAAGTTATGTATGTTATGCTTAAATATCCTCAATATATTTGCTCTTCGGGAGAGTTAACATTAGTTAGGGTTATCGGGTTTCTGAAAACTACGGTTTTCGGTTTCTATCGCGATATATTAGTTTTACTGACACTAAATTCAACTTGAATGATCTAGAAACTACATTATTTCTTACCTTTAGGTTCAAAACGTCAACTTCCCAAAATGTCCACTCTCCCTAAACGTCCACTTCCCAAAATGGTAATTCCCTAAATATCAATTTCCCATTTTGTCCACTTTCCCAAAACGTCTACTCCCAAAACGTCTACTTCACTAATTCGAATTTCATTGAAATTGTTGGTTAGGTGCGACTATATGTAATTCAAGTAACTAAATAGGTTATATTAGGTTCTCTTTTGACCCTTAACCCAAAAATAGGAGCCCTGCGAAGCAGGGCTCCGTCAACTTAGTTTATATTATATTATATCACAAATATAATATGTAGGTAAGTAGAAATTATGTATGTATAACTAAAAACTGGACAAAATGGGAAATTGACATTAAAGGTAGAATTCCGTGCATCGCGATCGATCGCAGCCGCGCGCGAGTTACGAGTACGACTATCGTCGATCGCTCGCGACAATTGTCAAATTATGAAAATGTATGGCACCGCTGCCGAGGCCCGCGACTGACGCGCGCGGCCGACGAATGTCGTGAGCCGCGCGCGGCCGTACGCGTCTTAATATATTCTAGCGATTAGTAACATCGTGGATTTCATGACGCAAACATGTCTAGGAACGTTTGAAATTTTTTTTCATTACAATACTAATGCTTTTGAATCAATATTTGGTAGTATCCTTCTTTATTTCTGCTTTTAAAGATAGGGTCGATTGGTACTCTATTTTCATAATATAGCAACAGCAGCTATCCTCCTCTTCTTCTTCAAGGATGTCAATTAGCACTTCGACCATGATTTTGACTTCGCTAGACACACAATAACATCTAAGTACTAATTTCAAGACACTGCCGCGCGCGGCTCACGACATTCGTCGGCCGCGCGCGTCAGTCGCGAGCCTCGGCAGCGGTGCCATACATTTTCATAATTCGACTATTGTCGCGAGCGACCGACGACAGTCGAAGCCCGCGCGCGGCTGCGATCGATCGCGATGCACGGAATTCTACCTTTAGGGAATTACGATTTTGGGAAGTGGACGTTTAGGGAGAGTGGACATTTTGGGCAGTTGACGTTTTGAACATTAATTATTTGTTATAATCCGACATTTCAACTGCTTTACAGAAACCGTGGTCACGGAAAAGGCCGGGTCTTTCCATAATTAATATCAAGTAATATTAATAAATTATTATCGCTATGTATTATATCCAATGGAGTATTATAACGAACTGACATGGGGATAAAGGAAAACCTAAAATAGAATTATGACGTTTATGTGCTTATACAGACAACTATGGGTCTGTATTGCTTATGGCTTTTATATGTACCGTGGTTTACGTCATTATAATATTGTTAATTAGCTAGGTACTTGGTAAAGACGCCCATGTTGAGTGGCTAGGTTAGTACACAGCGAGCCGTCTGCTAATTTTATTTTTATTTTTACACTTCTGCAAAATGTATGCAAAGGCGGACTTAATGCTATATAGCATTTTCTGCCAGTCAATCTTAGGGTGATGCAGAGAAGAGTGTGGCAGGTGTATAAAAATATATAAAACTTGATATTAATTTTTAATCATATTATAAATAGGTACATTATAATAATCTACACAATAAATACTTATAAAATATTGAATATATATTTAAATATCTATACATACATTATACATATATATGTGTATACAATATACGAATACATATGTATATAGATGATACATATTTATATATATTATATAAATAAAATAAGAAAAAAAAATATATATATATAAGTACATATCACACAAAACATAACATGAAAGATTTTATTGTTTCTTACCTTCAAGTGACAGTTTCATATAGTGCTGGCGCACTTTAGACTTAAACTAATTCATGTTGCCAATGTAAAGAATAACTAAATAGCAATACTTAAAGCCCATATTTGAATGATATTCTTTTTGATGGGTGGGAGCGGAATCGTGTAAGGGGGCTTACACATTTAATCATCTTCTTGGCTTAGCGTTATCCCAGTTGCAACGGAAGTCAGTGGTGCTCGCCGTGGATTGAACCCGCATGTCAGTTTGTTGGTATCTCTACTAGGCTATCGCTATTCTGTTACTTAATGTGATAAATATTATAAACTAGCTGACCCGGCCAACTTCGTACCGCCTAAGAGCGTGTCTTTAATTATTATTTTTAAATTTTCTCTCCATATGAACCATCCTCGTACTTCAAGGATAATAAACAAAGAATTAGCGAAATCGGTTCAGATGCTCTCGAGATTTGCGCTTAACAACACATTCAGTGATTCATTTTTATATTATAGAAGATGCGGCAAATATGTTGTGTGTCTTTACCCGTTCTTCTTCTTCTTTTTCGTGTGAGTGTGTGGCCAACTCTGGTGTCGGAGTTTTCACACTACCTTAAGGTCTCCGATATGGTCTATCGATCCTTGTCCTGAGACTAGAACCGGGAACCGTTTAAGATAACAAACAGCTTAAACTCCAAAAGAAATTACATTTCTTTTGTATCGTTTTTCTCAGTAGGTTATTAAGTAGATATATCGAGGGAATTGTGAGTAGGTAAACCATAGAAATATACCTAAACAAGAGGAGAAGTCTATGTACCGTGTATACATCCATATAGGTACATTTAGTAAAAAGCAGTTATTTTAATATTACAAACAGACACTCCAACTTTATTTAGATGTATAGATTTATCTGTACAATAATGTCTGTGGTAAAACTGGCCATTAGGTATTACTTAATGTTTTTACATCCGTTGTCCCAATTTTCTTATAACGCTAGAACTACAACGTGAGTGTTTTTCGAGAGTTGTATGGTTGTATTCAGAATCAGAATCAGTATTTATTTGTTGAACATAGGTAGATACAATTACAGTGGTCTTAAAATTAGTATAGTGCGCCATGTTTTGTCATAGGACATACAAATATAAAATTGAGCATAAAATACATATAAAATTAAGTATTATTCAAGGTGATTAAATTTTTACACAATTAATTATAGAAATTATATTAAATTAGTACATCATCTAAATAGTCATTAATAGAATAATAACACTTATTAATTAATAAATTAAATAAAGATTTCTTAAATTCTAGTGTAGAGACAGGTCTTTTATTCTATTGGGTAGTTTATTGTAAATCTTCGGTGCCATGCCAAAGAAGCTCTTCTGCATTAATGCTGTCTTACAAGTCACATTGCAAAGTTTATCAACGTATTGATTTCGTATTGGAGCCCGTCGCACCTCAGATACCTTAACAAACAACTTCATATTTTTTTTAACAAAATGAGCTGTTTCTAATATATAGCGCTGGTAACGTTAATATTTTTAGCGATTTGAAATATACACAGCTGTCGGTGATCTTTAGATGACACAGTCATACAACGAATACACCTTTTCTGCATTTTGAATATCAATTCGCGATCTGTGGACTGACCCCAGAAGATAATTGCATATTATTATCTTAAAACTGAAGCTACTAATCCATGATACGTCGTTACTAAAGCTTCTTGACTAACTATTTTTGATAGCTGAAGAAGTGCATATGCACATTTATTTAGTTTTTTACATACTTCTTCTATCTGCGGCTTCCAAGTGAGCTTATTATATATTACGCGGGTTACCTATAATTATTTGGACTAAGTTAAAATAAAAATAAAACGGGTTTAAACCTGTGACATTTTGATTTGCCGAAAAACAGCACAAACTTCAACCAACGGAACAGACGTATAAAATATTAAAAAGGGACAAAACAATATCTACTCATAACGAAAGACCTTGTCCAAACAGTTGTCAAACTAGTATTACATAATAGATTCAGAAAAAAATGCATCAGCCGAGAATCGATCGGATTACTGATCGGTTTATTGGCTGCAAGGTCAAGCGGCGAGGTCGTATGGGTGTTGGGACGTTATTAAATGTTACGTAGCTTAACGTTTATAGATGTAACAGAAAAGTTTCTATGTATGTATAGGTAATATGTATGCATTTACAAAAAAAAATGTATATGTCACCGGAAATTAACAGGAACTGCAAATTTATGCCTGGAGCATCGCCGTAGTGTCGCCAGTCTATCGGTATTCTATCGGATACATTTTGGTGAGTGCGCAGAGGAACTACACAATCTGATTCCTCCTTCCCCTGTCTTCCATCGGACGACCAGACTAACGAGTCAGCGTCACCGTTACATGGTGGATATCCCGCTTATACGCACGAAGCGCTTTGCTTCTTCCTTTCTTATGCGTACCGCCAAGGTGTGGAACTCTTTACCCGAGTCTGTGTTTCCTGACAAGTACAACCTGGGTGTTTTTAAGTCGCGAGTGAATGGGTACCTTCTTGGTAAGCGTGCTCCATCTTAGACCATATCATCGCTTAACATCAGGTGAGATCATGGTCAAACGCTAACCTATGAGTAAAAAAAAATTTATAAATTTCCCAGGAAATTTAAGTATAAACATTCGTAGGATTCTAAACGAGAGATAAATTGTATTATTTTACGCCCACATTTTCGCAGGCCATAGTCAATAGCCATAGGCCACAGTCCAATATAGGCCAACTGCGAGTTGGCAGACTTCACATGTCTTTCAAAAACATGGAGAATTCTCAGACATGCAGGTTTCTCACGATGTTTTCCTTGACTAGGCTATCGCGGCCTGTTATTTCATTTACCGTTACATTGCATAATTATGTAAGAGAACTATAGAATGGAGATGCCGTGTGGTTGACGGCATAGAATACAAGTGTCACTACCCCCTATCTTCCCGTGGGTGTCGTAAGAGGCGACTAAGGGATAACACGATGCAAATACCATCTTTGCGTAGAGACGGAAAACTCGACATCAAACCCTATACGACTGCCTCGTTGGTCTCGCGGCATAGATGTGCGCGTGGGATCGGGAGGTCCCGGGTTCGATTCCTGGGTCGGGCAGTGTTATTGGGTTTTTCTGTCACGAAATCCTCAGTAGCAGCACGGAGTCTGGAAATGTGCCCGGTACGGCAATAAGCTGGGGAGTGGGACTAAAGTATATCTGGCGAAAAGTGGGTGTAGAAATACACCTTTGCCTACCCCTTCGGGGATAAAAGACGTGACGTTATAAAAAAAAAACTGTAGAATGGAATTTTGGTATGTAATATAGGCATAGGTGATGTGTGTTTTATAAAATTCCTGCGATATCAGTCCAGTAGTTACAATAAAGCAGATAAGTAATCATTTGATAATATACGTAATAAATAATTAATCAATGTATTAGCGCTCACGTTTTTAGGTAGTTCCCCGTTTAGACTAATATTTGTATGACGCATAACATATTGTTTGCAAGATTCGGAGTTATCTTCTAATCTAATACTAATATAAAAAGCTGAAGAGTTTGTTTGTTTGTTTTGTTGAACGCGCTAATCTCAGGAACTACCGGTCCGATTTGAAAATTGGCATCATCTAGGCAGTGGTCCGACCGCCGGCGATGAACGAGTAGAACTAGAAACTATAGACGAGTTGGCGATCAACGGGAAGCGAGTGTTAGTTTCGATAGTTTTGTCGCCGGGCTATAAGCGAGTGTGCAAGTGCGACGAGCGATTACTCGCGCCACTCGCCTGTGTCGTCGCTCAGTCGCGTCGCGTCTACTTTCAATGTCGCACTGTAAAGAAATGATCAAGCGATCGTGTATTGCTGAACGAGTATCGCTGAGCGAGTATTATGTTTGATAGCTCTTGTCGCTCAGCGACAAACTACTGAAGCGAGTCCTCGCTGGCAGTGTGAACAGTCAGCGATCAACTATTAATATATGCATCTCTTTCGTTGACACGGAATGTATATCTATTGTACGTTTCTTGAGAGAGAAAATCGCCGATAGTTAGTCGTTTTCTCGCCGTCGGTCGGACCACTGCCCTAGTCTGACATATAAAATTCTTGCGTTACTGACTGACTGACAGACAAGACACAGTCGTACTGGTTGTAACAAGCTGTAATTTAGCATGAATGTTCCTCGGGGACCGTTGGGTGCCCTAAGAAGGGATTGCCCGAAATTCTCAAGGCAACTCGCAGAAAATGTTTAATTTAAAAAAATTGCGGGCGTAGCTGCGGGAATCCTCTAGTTTAATAATAGAATTAGACTTGACGTGGGTCTTTTTACCTCCTCAGGTAATAATTTCAAAAAATCATCTCTTAGTGCTTCTCTGTCACTCTCAAAGGTACACAGGCCAAATTTCAATTTCTTGGCTTACTTTTCGGCTGAACGTTGTCTGTCTACAGCTGGAGATCCAACAATCTTCAAAAATTTTTTTCTATATCCCTTTTACGTATACGTGAACCCATCACCATGCCAAAGTGTACTCATTTTGGACAATATGCCGAGTCATACAAGTAAATATAATACCCGGGAACGATTTTTTTAAGTAGACACGTTTTTAAACCCCAATAAAAGTGCACGCGTGCAATGCTCGAAATACCTAATTATTCAAGGGTGCATAGGACATCATTAGAACAAATTGACGCGGTAAATGCATGGATTTTGTACCTAGTTAGAAAAAATTATATTATACCATATTCACACAACACCGTATAGTCCCAAACTAAGCAGAGCTTGTACTATGGGTACTAGACAATGGATAAACATACATATTATACTTTTTTTTTGTAAATACTTACATATTATACATAGAAACACCCAGACTAAGACAAACATCCATGTTCATGCACACAAATGTTTGACTTGAGCGGGAACCGAACCCGCGACCTTCGGCGTAGCAGTCGCTTACACTCCCACTGCGCCAACCGGTCGTCCTTAAAACCTGGAATTGTATGATGACTTTGAACCTCAATATCTGCTAACCAGTTATTGCCCGTTTGATTTAAATTTCGTTAAATGCCTTTTACATCCTGTATGTCGTAGAGAAAAGCCACGTGCTTAGTCTAGTATTGTATTTTCAAGTGGTTTTATCATTTGCGTGGTTTTGTTACACGATAAACTGTTAACGTTTATACTTGTATTGTATTGTATCAAGTAAACATTTGTCGTAGTTATTTGTAATTATTGTTATGTAAAGTATAAAACACTTTTATTGTACCATATTTATTTTATGAAATATTTACCATTTATTTTATGTAATATTTATGTACCATTTTATGTTATATACACAGTGAATGGGACTCAATCGAGTGAATAACTTATTTAAATTCTAATGTATTTTTTTTATTTTACCCTTATTGCGATAGCCTTTTTAGAGTAGTGGAGATACCAACAGTCTGCCTATGGATAAACTGACACTTGTCTAAAAGCTGGAATAAAGCTATCTTTTTGGGTTGTGGAGGTCAGACAGGCAGTCGCTCTGTGAAAAAGCTAATATTCAATCAAATGTTCTAGAAACTGCCTCCGTGGTCCAGTGGATCGTGTATGCGACTGCTGATCGGAGGTCCCGGGTTCGATTTCCGGGTCGGGCAAGAGTGTTACTGGGTTTTTTCGAATACTCAGTAGCAGCCTGGAGTCTGGTGATGTGCCCGGTAACGACAATAGGCTCGCCCCCTATTACGTGGGACCTAAAAATTCATGGCGAAATGTGGGTGTAACATTTACACCTCTGCCTACCCCTTCAGGGATACAGGCGTGAGACTATAAATAAAAAAAAATGTTCTAGAAAATGTATCCTGCCTATGTGTATGAAGTTTCATTGAGATCGGTTTATTCATTTCGAAAAATAAGGACTTGAAAGTTTGTATGAAAAGCCGCAAGGCGTAAACGTAAATGAATATCGATTATTGTCAAATACGATAAAGGGCTCTATAAGTTGCCCTATCATAACATGTTATGCAGATATCGGCGTTAATTATACGGGGTTTGATTATCGGTTGACGCAAAAGATAATAATTGGCGTAGGTCAAATTGTATCATTCAGAATTTGGTTTTTGTAGGAGAAACAAAAGCAAATCTCTTATTGTTACATCATCATCATCCTCTTAGCGTTATCCCAGTGTTCAACCTGGGGTCTGCTTACTAGTCTAACCGGATTTGGCTGAATATTAGCTTTTCCACGGAGCGACTGCCTATCTGACCTCCGCAACCCGAAGGGATAGCGATATTCGATGGTTTAGACTAGTAGTGTCTCTTATTGTTACATCAAAGGGAATCGATAAAAATAATATATTATATCAGAATTATTTTCAAGTTCCAAACAACTTTCCTTAAGACTTCATGAATTCGGTGTCAAAACTCAGTGCCATAGTCGTTGCTGCTAATACTACACAGGTGACACAATAGGGGGAAATTGTGGCACTAGTTCCAAAAACATAAGCCGCGAGGTATCGGCGGGGGAGCACGTGGTTCTTGTTAGCCACGTGACTTCAAATTATTGCGATATTTCTGCGCCGATTTACCTGTTTACTTCGGCCATGTAACTTTCCGTTACAAATAAAGTCATTGGCGCAGTGACTACAAAATCTTATCTTAATATATAAAATCCTTGCGTTACTGACTGACTGACAGACAAGATACAGCCAAAACTATTGGGCGCAGGAAGCTGAAATTTGGCATGTATGTTCGTTGGGGACCGTAGGGGTGCACTAAGAAGGGATATCCCGAAATACCCACGGGATCGTGAAAAACAGATAAGTTTAAAAAAATGTGCATGCGTAGCTGCTGGCATCCTCTAGTTTATAATAATAATCGCTCCGGGTCATTATAGTGATCTGTGCGGGTCACGACACGCGATGGCGAAACCGGTGCCGCACCGCTCAACACCCCTAGCCACTCGCACCCGTGTTGCCCTGCCTTTATGGCACTCTTCGTTTACCATGGTGGCTATTTAGAGAGGGCCCATCTAGTGAGTTGGCGAGTCACCGTCTGCCCCTTTTCGACGTACTATAAGAGTACTTAGGGCAGACGCCGTTTTTCATCCATAGTTTCCATATTCACTCATCCATTGAACACCCATCACAATTGCCCAGAGTAATTAGTTTCCATACAAGTAGCAATAGTCCTACACCTGCTGCGGCTAATCCGTGGCTGTACTTCATAGTGCAGTTATGGAGGCTCCTCAGTACGTGTCCCACCACATCCTAGATTAAAATTCTCAAAGGGCCTTTGCGCGTTGGACCTATGTCTCCGTGTACGCCTGCCAAAGGGCCGTGTACATTTTTAACACTATATGTTAGAAAAGTACGCGTGAAAGAGAAACAAATAAAAATATTCTACCACATTCACACAACACCATCTAGCCCCAAACTAAGCCGAAGCTTGTACTATGGGTACTAGATAATTGATAAACATACATATATACTTTTTTTTGTAAATACATACATATTATACATAGACCAAGACAAACATCCATGTTCATGCACACAAATGTTTAACTTGAGCGGGAATCGAAGCCACGACCTTCGGCGTAGCAGTCGCTTACACTCCCGCGGCGCCAACCGGTCGTTAAATTATAAAAATACATGTCCTGTTTGACATATCGTAGAGCCTAAACTACTTAAGGTACTTTTATGACTTAGGCGTAGTATGCGTACCCAACAAGAACGTTTTTTTCAGTAAGTTCTATTCGATGTCCTAAAATGATCGAGCATTACAATTTTAATAAAAAAATCTATGTGAATTTCTTTGGACATAGGTAAGTGTACCGTGAAAACACCTTTCCTTTGGCCATCGTAATAATCCTCAATATCAACATTCGCCTAATGTAATCCTGGTTGCATCCCTTCTCTCCTTCGAGTCTGGATTTCGCGCACTAGTCCAACCATATATGACAGAATATTCGCTTTTCCATCGAGCAGGCTTAGTGTAGCGCTCATAGCGAGACTTGGCTTGTCGTTCGTAACAGATCGACCAAGTTAAGCAACGCTTGCACAGTTCGCCACTTGGATGGGTGACCATGGCATTTATATCTGAGCGCTACCGTGCTTCGGAGGGCACGTAAAGCTGTCGGTCCCGGTACTTGTCTCAGGATAAGAATCTTTTAGTCATGTCGGAGGCCTTCGGCCGCCTGAAAACTCCGACACTTGTTGCTCTCCAGTTGACCACACTCACACGAAAAACAAACAAACGAGCAGGCGTAGTCTTCATTCTCGTAAAACCGATACCTGAACAGAACAAATACCTGTAATTTTAAACCCGCGACTGCCGGAGTCCAGACGTATTTCTAAGAACGGCAGTATACCGCTGACGCAAGTTCACGGGAACGAATAATTGTATGTATAAGTTCGTATGTCTAGACGTACGATCTGAAAACACTTGATTGTTCATTT
Source organism: Euclidia mi (assembly GCA_944739405.2). Lineage (NCBI taxonomy): Eukaryota > Metazoa > Arthropoda > Insecta > Lepidoptera > Erebidae > Euclidia > Euclidia mi. The sequence goes on along the minus strand of OX123205.2, from coordinate 3,650,635 downwards.
CAACGTTGATGAAACTCAAATCAGCAGACTGGAAATTGCTGCTGTTGACGGCCGAAATGCGCAATCATTTATTTTTGTTAACTTATTTGTGGTAAAATTACACCCAGGTTTTGCCAAGTTATGAATTTGACAGTCCCACGTAGTAGGGGGCGTGCCTATTGACGGCTCGTTGGCAGACTCTCTGCTACTCGAAGCGCTGCTACTGAGAATGCCGCAGAACCCAGTAATACTTTTGCCCGTCCCGGAAATCGAACCCGGGTCCGATCCCAACTGAACAAGTGCATTGCCTGTAATTTTATTGCTTCCAAGAACGGCGGTAACTGCTGACACAAGTACACGGGAACGATTGATTATATATTTATGTTTGTATTTCTAGACGTGCGGTTTGAAAACACTTGATTGTTCATTTCAACGTTGATGAAGAATGTACTGAAAGTCGACATTGCACTTCTTCGCAGATTGGTACTCGTTTTTTGTGTCTTTTCGTTTCTTTTGGCAAAATTTACAGATATTGAGGAATCGAGACCGTGATAGCCGAGACCTGCGTGCGCAGAGTCAGATGTTACCTAAATATAAATAGAGTAATGCCTACGGTCAATTCATAGATATGTTATGCCGTATGCCTTAGGGCGGTTTCAGATTAGCGTATTTTTCTGCGCGTATACGGTCGTTTCAGCATACGCGCTTACACGCGCGCTACATTACGCGCTTCAAAAAACCAGACACACGTAAACGGGCGTCTTCGCTCGCAACGGTAGTGACGTCCTGTCAGTGTCAACATGGATTCTGACGGCTCGTGGTTATACGAGCTTAGAAGCGCGTCAACCACAGAAATCATTTCTGTGGCGTCAACGCTCGTACAAGTTGCGCGTATACCAAATGGCGCGCCTACATGCGCTTCCAAAAACGAGCTTATACGCGCGTACAAAACGCTAATCAGAAATCGCCCTAAGGGCCCTTAGGGCGATTTCACGCCTTTTGTCGCGCTTCTAAGCTCGTTTAATCACGAGCTGTCAGAATCCATGTTGACACTGACAAGACATCACTACCGGTTCGAGCGAACTCGCCCGTTTACGTGTCTGGTTTCTTCAAGCTCGTAATGTAGCGCGCGTGTAAGCGCATATTATGCTGAAACGATCGTATACGCGCAGAAAAATACGCTAATCTGAAACCACCCTTAGTGTCTTAGCGCGACCGAAGTTCGACATGATAACGCCCGCAATGCTATGTGAATTACTAACGATACGTTGCGTTATAGCGTATAGCCAACTTCGGTCCGGCGTAAGTTCAGCGCCAACTTTTCTAGTAGTAGAGCACAAGCGCAGTTCGTAACACGAGTGTAAGTTCGGCATTTATGGTGTCAATGTCATGTCAGCCGAATACAATGGAACGTAAAATCAGCCGCGGCTCCTCGGTCGCGTACCTTCGACATAATGTGTTTAGATAGGTACTTAGTTAATTAGTAACTCTAATGCTACTGCTACACCTGCGTTAGCGTTAACGTTGATAGCAATAGCCAACTACGCGTTAATTAACGCGTTAAAAAAGCGCCTTGGCTACATAATGGTTACAATGCCGTTAAGCGTTAATTCCGCGTGAATTCACACGTTAAGGACTTTTCAAAAAACGAACCTTTAAAAAACGAATATGCACGCTTCTTAAAGGTTCTAATTTCGAATTGTAAATTAAACAGTCCTTACTTTGCGTGCGCATCCCGTCGAATGAGACGGCGTTAATGTAGCCAATATCACTTAGCGCGTTAAACTACGCGCTAAAACCCTTTGATGTGTCCAAACAACCGACACCCGAGCTATCGCTTAACGTTTAACGCCATTAGTAATGCCGTTAGTACTTTAACGCGTTAAAACGTTGGCCACATCTGCGTAGCGCCTAAATTAAAGCGCTAATTAACGCGTTAAGACGCAGGTGTAGCAGGAGCATTAGTCTCACCTCGATTCGATCGAAACACAATAACACATAGAATATTTAAAAAAAGTCATACTGATCTTCCTTCTATTCGTTACAGTTGGTTACAAGACTATTTACGTGAATTTTTAAGAATTTAATTTAGAGTAAACTGTTCGAATGCCATACTTAATGGTACAATAAAGAAGCTACCCTCTCATTACTCGTTTATTTAACGCCTACCGTCCCAGAAAACAAAATGGCGGTCCTTACTTAAGGCCATAAACAGTCGTCTTTACCATCGCAAAAGCCTCTCAAACCAGAAACACAGTTATTATGTCAGGGTCGTAAGGAAGATAAAAAGTAACAGGCCCTGGCAATATGCCAGGAACGTTTGGCAGGAGAAATTGAAGCTGTGGAAAATATTGCGCGAAATGCGGGTAGAATCACAAGTGCCAACTTTACGTAGGCATTGACCTAGTTGGATGACAATGGAGAAATATTACCTACAGAAATGTCTAGGTTATTGATTTCAATAGGGTTCTAAGGTAAGTAAGTGTTTAACATGTTAGCAGATAGAGCCGTATGTTATATATTTTTGGTCAATTCTCTAACCTAACCCCATTAACAATAAATCTTGTGAATAGGATTGGTGTGTGTAGGGGATTTTACAGACATTAATAAACGGACACAAAGTATGGGTACATTAGTACCTACTATCTATTGATCTATTCTGTGGTATGGGTGTACTTCTATGCTTGATTTATGTCTACAGTTTGTAAGGAATTTATTTCTAAATGTTTTGCTCCAGACACTGAATCGTGTTTCATACTGTCTAAAGGACTTCAATTATATAAGAGAGAGGATGAAGGATTCGGTCGTTTTGTTGTCTTTTATTAAGGGAATTATGTCATATTTGAAAATAATGTGATCGGAAGACTGCCTCGTTGGTCTCGCGGCATAAATGTGCACGTGGGATTGAGAGGTCACGGGTTCGATTCCCGAGTCGGGCAAAGTGTTATTGGGTTTTTCCGTTAGGAAATTCTCCGTAGCAGCACGGAGTCTGGTAATGTGCCCGGTACGGCAATAGGCTCGTCCCCTATTACGTGGGACCTAAAAATTCATGGCGAAATGTGGGTGTAATATTACACCTCTGCTTACCCCTTCAGGGATACAGGCGTGAGCCTATTAAAAAAATATATAAAGGTGATCGGAAGAAATCGGCAACTGATTTTGATGTTCTTTTTCATCCAGAGGCCCAATTCTCTTAATTATATTTGAAAGCAGTTTCGATCTAATGTTACTGTCATAATCATGTCATAAACATTCCAAGCAAAAAAACATAATGTATGAGGCTCAAATCTCCTGTTAAGTATATTTGTTTAAAATGCAGTTTTGATCTAATGTCAGTGTCATTATCATGTCACAAATGGCATTCTCCTAAATTAATTGATAGTTGAATATTATTGGAACGTTATCGTAACTAAGTCGTAAATTGAACAATGTGTCAACGTTGAACTATAGAAGTAAAATTAGACGATAATGAAATTAAATTAGCAGAATACCGATTCTGAGTTAATTCAAAATCTAATCTCATTTCGTTCAAAATATAATTTCAATGTCATTTAAAATACGAGAATTTGCCTTCAGGGGGCCAATTCTCCTATTTTTATATGACATTGATATTATATTTTGAATGGATTCAGAAGCGGTATTCTGATAACCTAATGACATTATCGTATACTTTGAAATAAACAGTTCGTCGGTGACACATATTTTGACACTTGTTTCAATTTACGATCTCGTTACAACTTCGTTCAATTATCAGATAATTTAGAAGAATACGCTTTTTGTGACGTAAGTATGACACTGACATGCTATCGAGACTATAGCAGAATTAGGCCCTGGTGTTTCTCGTGTGGTGAAATTTAATTTAATAAAGATTTGACGAGTAATTTGTTGAGCTATCCAAGTCGTTTCTTCTTATTAAAAATATTTGGTTAGGTTAGTCAGTCAGTTACATAAATAAATACTAGCATATGTAAAAATCGCTAAAGTTTTGCGAATATCAGTACCTACTATTTATGCCAAAGAACCAGTCCACTTCAAGGAAAACTGTAAGAATGCACTCAGTGCGTCATTCTCGACAGTTTCCAAGGAAACGATGAGTTACATTTGTATTGGAAAACACACACGACCGCTAAGTAATCATTGTTGACCTGATTATGGTTTAAGTACTTTTTCAGTTCCACTACTTTAGTTGTTAAGTCCGTGTGGTGACGGATTAAGAATACGGATTGTCACCACCCCATATCATCCCATGGGTGTCGTAAGAGCCGACAGAGGGAGCATATTATGCAGAAAACAGCACTGTAAGAGAAGGAAAACTTGATACAAACCCTATACCAACCCGTTTGGCCAGCGTGGTATAGTAGGCCAATTCCTCCTTTCAAAGGAGAGGCCTAGTCCAGCAGTGGACTGTTACAGGCTGCTGATGATGATGATGACTTAAGTTTGTGTTATGTCTGTTACTTCGCTTCGTATTCCTTAGATATTGGGGCTTTTCTGTTAGGATAGTAAGTGAATAATTGGCTAGCGTCATAAAAACGGAGGCAGCGCGTGAGGTTTGTAAGAATAGAAGCAAGTGGCGTTCTGTTGTATCTGCCTACCCCTACGGGAAAAAGGCGTGAGCATATGTATGTATACATGTATAAAAACGGCGGTTCTCCGAGGAGCAGGACAAGAAATACTTGATCAAAAATTATACGCACATAGCTTAAAAAAGTCAGTCAGTGATGTACCGTGCGTTTGGACCCGGAATCCTCCGCGTCATAGTTTCCTGATGGCGTCGTAGTCTTCTCTACTTGCCTGTTTTATTTTAAACTGTTAATTACCGTTGAGTAAATAGTGAAGACTGCCTCCGTGGTCCAGTGGATAGCGTATGCGACTGATGGAGGTCCCGGGTTCGATTCCCGGGTCGAGCAAAAAGTGTGACTGGGTTTTTCCGAATTCTCAGTAGCAGCACGTAGTCTGATGATGTGCCCCGTAACGGCAACAGGCTCGCCCCCTATTACGTGGTACCTAAAAAAAATCATGATGAAATGTGGGTGTAATATTACACCTCTGCCTACCCCTTCAGGAATACAGGCGTGAGTCTATAAAAAAAAGTGAAGAAAATCACCGTCATACTGTCGAAAGACATGTACGAGCGTAGTGACTACATTCTCATATATAGGAAAGAAGCTCGTCTTCAGCAGTTGTATAGATAATAAAACAAGGCTGGTGAAACAAGGAAATACTAAGGGAATATACCAGCGCTTCTGTAAATAGTATGGCCTAATTAAACGAGCCGTGTCAATAAGTAATATCATTTGTAACAAGTGCCACCAACAAAGATTGTGCTGGCATATGATGAAATTTTTCCTCAATTGGAGGAAATTCTTGTTGTCAAGTGAAATTGGAATATAATTTTGAATCGTTACCTTATAATATGCCTTACATGATATCAAATATAAAAGACACGTTTTTGTATTTCTACCATTGTTTTTCTCGAATTAATAATTATTTCTTATTACGACCCCTTTGTGTTTGACTTTTGGAACAAAGTCTACGTTTGTTTCGAAAGTTTTATTTATTTTTATGTTCAAATTCATCAAATTGGGTTCAACCGTTTTGCCGAGAAAGCGGCACCTACACACACACTTTTGCATTACTAGTAATTAGTCGGGAAGTGTTTATAGAATACAATGACAACTTACTCCATCTTACTGAAAAAGCTTAGCTCTGTACAATAAAAATGGAAATATAACTAATAAAGTAGGTACTACTACTCAATAAAATACGTATCTATATGTTAATTATTCTCAAACGAAATGTTTGTTTATATCAATAACTTGAAAACCCGTATTTAAAAAGACTTAATTACACCAACAAGGCTTCGAAGTCACGACCTTTAAGGTCAACCGGAGATTTGTAAGGTTCAATTCACAATTGTACAAGCGACTGCAAAATTGAAAATTGACAAATATTTTTTTTTATTTAAGGGATTGGCCCTTTTGATTGGCAAAAGTATTTGTCAATCACCATTTTGCTGTAAGTCCCGGATAAAATAATTATCAAATAATGTCATACAAACTTTCGATTTTTGGAATCTCTAGAATACCTGGAAGAAAATGTGCATCTAGATTCTAGAGGTTGTGAAACTGAGTCTGAACCTTCCCTTCATTCGCTATCTTTGTTACAATGCTAATATTCTGTTATATCTGGTTAGACTTGAAAGTAGATACTGGACTCCAAAGGCGAAAGTCTTGTATGCGACCAGGATCAGCGATTCCTAAAGCATATTTTGTAGAATTCTAAAGTGCCTCTTTTTTGTTGACTACGGTGGAAACTCTCCTTATGAGCCATCTCAACTGGACGCTAACCCGGCCAGAGTGTGATCGACCGGGCTTGGGACTGGCGGAGGAGGTTTGTGGAGGCTCTCCCCAGGCGTTCGGGGCATACCCACTAAAACCACCGCGGTGTCCCTACGGGTCCCGTGTAGTGGCAGGGTCACGAGATTCGCGGATAGCATACTTTTCCGTGACCCCGCCCGGGACTGGCCCGCCGTTGGTGTTGGCGGGCCCCGCCTCGTTATGCTACTTGGGAGGGGGCACGGATACAACGCCGCCTCTTTGCCATTTGGCGGACGGGGAGCAGCCCCAGCGCTCGCCGTCCGCAGGCACTAAAACGGCCGCAGAGGATAGAGAGGACGGCAACCTGACAACACATATAAAGTGCCCTGGCAAAGACAGCAAGGTGTCACAAAGATACAGAACGCGTTTACTTCACGACTTTAGTTCACCCGTATGTTCAAAGTCGCCAAAGAAGTATCGTCTGAGAGAATACACAAGTGACTCGCGACTTATTCGAGTCTTAAGCGATATCATACTCTTTCCGCTAAGCATAAGGTTCAAAATTCTAGCTACTCGCCACTACGCTATCAGCCGTTGAGTGTGAATAGAGCCTAACAGTTTCAAGGGCAACGACTCAGCTAGGTAGGTAATTAAAAATGTGTGATAAGTTGATAACAATAAAGTCACACGACGTAACTTGATAAAGTTATCGTTCGACAGCTGATCCAATATAAACAGTTGGTTACTAAGACACCTGTCTTTGCTAAAGTGAATAGTTTGTTTTAATAGGTACAGTCAACTACAAAAATGATAGCGTGTTAGGATCCTCTTCTTCCAGAGCTCCGCCAAGTAATGCCTGATTCAATCAACAATTTATTTTTATTTTTTTTATTTTATAGACTCACGCCTGTATCCCCGAAGGGGTAGGCATAGGTGTAATATTACACCCACCCATCAACAATTTATTTCTGTTTATATTCGAATGAACAAAATCAATCATTCTTCTTATCCGTTACTTCTACTACTCTTGACAGAGCGGTCGTGAAGATGTGTCGCAGTCTGCAGTCGTTTAAAGGGGCTCCTACAGCAGACTTTATTTGGTCATACATGGTATTCATTTACCGTCACTTTCTGTAACATACATTTCCACCATAGTTCTGAACATGATCGCGAGTTGCCTACATTATAAGCGTAAGTGGATGCTCCTGTTACACAAGATTCACATTGGAAGGCTACTACAGCACTTAATTTAGTAACTGCATATTTTTTTAAGTATTATATATGTTCCTATTTACTATTTACAAGTAATTAATTACAATGTGAAACAGTTGCACTTCCTTACAAAAACAAAATATGTACCATAACACTGGCGATTAAAAAGAGTGGCCACGAGTTTTATTGCCCGTTCTTTCTCGTGGTTCTACCTATTGCTTTGCGAACGAGGCAGTAAATGTAAATGTAGAAGCATTAAGTAATTTACTTTAAAAATTTTACGTGCATAAGCGTCACCTTGTGACCTAGATGAATAAATGATTTTGACTTTTGACTTTGACTTTGGTCCGTCCACCGCATGGGCGCCCTTCCGTGTGGTTTAATGCTGTCTATTTTTCCCTGCACACAAAGCATTCTATGAAAGAGGCAGCGAAAGCCTGGTGGAGGTACCAACAGACTGCCGTGCAGAGGTTATCGGGTTCGCATTCACGGCGCGCACCACTGACTTTCTATTATCTGATTTTTTTATTATCGCTTGCCCCGTGTCTCGGAGAGCACGTTAAACCGAGCTGTCCCGGCACTCATAGTGAGTCAGTTCCTCTGAATTAACTGACAATCCCTTGGGTTTTCCGGAGGTCGAACATTCAATCCCTCTGTGGTAAGCTAATATTCAGTCAAATCCGGTTAGACTAGTAACCGGACCCCGGGTTGAAACTGGGATAACGCTAGGAGGATAATAAGCAAGGTGTTCTATGGAACTACTATTACGTTGAGGTAGGTGCCTAAAGCAGGAGAGCATGTAAATAAATAATTACGCAAAAATTGAAATCATTCAACCCAAGTAACTTCAAGACGTTTAATAAAATGTTTGCTTCAACATGTGTTGTTTACAAATATTGTCGTGATAACTGACGTTATTCGCGACTCCATTGTGTAGGTACGTGTTTTTAATTAAAATGAAAGTGCGATTGTGTGAAGAGCTGACAATACAACGATGTAACACAGCACACAGCACAGTAAAACACACACACATATATATACTTGTATTGTGTAATCTAAAACTAGCGATTGCGCGTGGCTTCAGTCGTGTTTAAGTATAGTGTACCTCTGATAACTAAACGAGAGTGATACAGAGAAACGTTTAGTGGTTGAAAGTAGTAAAATTCATCAGCTTAAACTTTTATCTCTTACAAAAGAAATTGTTATTTTAGAGCTATCTGTACCTACTTATTATATGTATATAAAAAATGCGTTGCTGACTGACTGACAGACGACGCATAGCCAAAATTTTGGCGCAGGAAGCTGACAATTGGTGTGTAAGTTCATTGGGGACCGTTGAGGTGCAGTAAGAAGGGCTTTGCCGAAATTCCCACGGCATAGCGCAGGATTAAATTAAAATAAAATGTGCGTGCATCATCTAGTATAACATAATATAAATATACCTAGTGCTTCTTCCTTAGCCGAAGTGACAACATTTTCAAATTAACTATCTATCAATATATAATAGGGAAGGGTCCTAAAAGTGAAATAAATTACACAAGTATTTTTATCTAGTGAAACATGTCAAAATAATAGTAGTTTCATTCATCAATTAATGTTAAAACTTCATTTAACATTTTTTATCGTTAACAATTTATTGAAAATAAGTATTCTACTTGACAGCAAAACACTATGACGTCAATACGTCAAATTTCATACAAAATTTTTGGCAAAAGTCTTTTTTGACATTTCATTAAAAGTGCTTGATTTGACTAGTTGGAAACAACCAGAGAGGTTGGACGTTTAGACTAGAGAGAACATGTTCACCATATTTCCTTATACCGAACGTGCAACTTGTAATGTCAGTTGGTCTTAGTTGGTTAATGATAACGTCAAATTACGCGTCTCATTTAAAGAGGCATGGACTCCTTACAGACTCATATCTTTGACTGCATTCTCTAAATAGTCGTGCTGTCAAATCCCATCATTAAGGAGTGATGGGATTTGACAGGAGATATCGATGTTTTTTGAATTAGGGATAAATACGGAAACAAACTATCGTAAAACTGAATCGTACCCGCAAGCTTCGGCGTGGCAGTCGGTTGCATTCACGCCAACTGGGTTGTCAAAGTAGTTCACTGCTGTACTAATATTTACATAAAGGCGAATCATTTGTGCTGGCGGATCACAAATCGGATTATTAAACACTTGAAATTTTTTAGTACTGTCTGTCTGGCAAGTCTTTGCAAAGCACTGTCCGGCGTCGACAGCAAAAACTACAATTTCAATATTTTAATTGTTTACTTCTACGGCTTTAATATATCGACACATACTAAAGTTAGACATTTGACCAAAAGTATTTATCGATAAATCATCATTGTTACGAACAACACTCGGTTTCCTAACTCTATGTTTTGTCTACTGTTTGGCTACCACGAGGCTGCTATAAGAGCGTGCTGCTAAACCTATCGACAGCTCTTTCTATCATACTGCATGTGCCATTAGAAAGAAGATATCAATCATAGCAACCGCTGTATAACCGCATAGAAGTAACACTAAATAACAATTTAGTGTTACTTCTATGACTTAAGGTTATATTTCTTTGGAAACAATTTTGTCTCTGACGATTGATGTTGCCGCAATATTTCAAATACATTAATTGCTTATGCAAACCCCAAAACAAACTCTTCTGTACATCAACCAAACACTTAGAAATGATCAAGAGATAATTCCTCAATCACCGCTTAGTCCGTGGCTGCTAATAATTGGTCTAATTGGTCGTGTTGCGACCTCTTAGACCATTTTAGCGGGACATGTCATCGATACAATTATACAAGACACCCAGGAATTCATCACACCCACTGCTACCATTTTTAAATTGTCCAATAAATGGTCTTGTTTTGGAATGGTCTTACAGCCCGTACACACTATTACAGGCCGGCTGTTTTCTCGATCCGTGTAACGGCTGGTTTCGATCGATCTATCAATGGATTTGAATATTAGATATTATTAAATGATTATTAGACACATCATCCTCCTAGCGTTATCCCAGTTTCAACCTGGGGTTCGCTTACTAGTCTAACCGGATTTGGCTGAATATTAGCTTTTCCACAGAGCGACTGCCTGTCTGACCTCCGCAACCCAAAGGGATAGCTATATTCCATGGTTTAGACTAGTGCCAGTTTATTTAGAAGGTACTGACGCCCTATAACGACTGTTAAAGATCTTCATGATAACCGGGACGGACGACTTGACGTGCTCTCCGAGGCACGGGACAAGCGATAATTAACAATTCAATACGCACATACTCGTAACTCCGAAAAGTCGTCGTTGCGCGCCGTGGAATCGAACCCGGTAGGTACCCTCTGCATAGCAGTCTGTTAGTATCTCCACTGGGCTATCGCTGCCAAACTATTATTGATTTATAAATGATTATTAAACACAGATGTACAAAAATATAGCCGCACCGACACTTTGACAGGTTTTTGGACCTGACGTCACAGTGCATTCTAGTGGGCGTCATTTCAGACAACCCTCCTTATACTGCCACTGGCATTATCCTTCTGAACACCAATCCTCATATTTTTTCCGACATCAACACTATTTTAAACAAAATGTGATTAGATTTTGAATGGAGTCACAATCGGTATTCTGCTAACCTAATGTAATTTTTGACTAATTTGACATATAAAATATAGTTCGTTGTTGTCACAGTTTGACATATTGTTCAACTAATTGATGCCCGTGTTTACACCAGCATTATTTAAGGCTATTGCTCCGCTCCCGTGGCTCATAGCGTGATGTTATTTAGCCTATAGCCTTCCTCGATAAATGACCTATATAACACTGAAAGAATTTTTCAAATCGGGTTCCTGCGATTAGCGCGTACAACCAAACAAACAAACAAAAAATCTTCAGCTTTATATATTAGTATTAGATTTACAATCTAGTCACGATATTATCTAAGTATAATTTAATTTGGGTTACCTCTTGGGACATAAGTAGGTATGACACTGACATGAGATCGAAACTGCATTTTGAACAAATATTACTACGACTACTACGAGAATTGGCCCTCCATTGTCGCGGTTCATCTAAATGCGAACAGTGTTATATAAACTACACTTAGTCCAGTCATTTTAGGCCAAATTAGGTGCAAATCTCGGAAAATCGACATACTCAGTATATTATCACGTTAAATGATACTGTATTTTGGCATCCTAAAACTGTTCTCAAAAGTCACATATAATTTGATTTATAAGTTTAGCAATAAAGTATAACCTTAATATTACGAGTTTTTGATCGAGACTAACAGTTGACCTCAGATAATTCTCTGACCGCGCGCTCTACGCTCTCTATCTCGAAAACAGTTCTAGGTATAAAAAATGTTAAATAGAAAAGTTGTAGAGAATTTAATTCTCTACAATATTTCTCAAAAATATAAATAGCGTAAAACCCATAGAAAACGAAATATTTACAAAAAAAATGTAGAAAAAACGATGTTTGTGCCCTTGGACCCCTGAATTTAAAACTTGCGGACATCCAATTATATGTGACTTTTGAGAACAGTTTTAGGATGCCAAAATACAAGTTTTTACGTGGTTACATACCGGGTATGTCGATTTTCCGAGGTTAACCCCCTATAATGACTGGACTAACTGCTATTGGCACGTCTGTCTTTGTAGCCGGATCGGGAAAACAGCCGGTTTGATTAAGTGAGAACGGGCTTCTGGACAATGGATTTTCGGAATGCTATGTGGATCTATTTATAATCCGTTTGTTTAAAACTACCAAGGCTGCGAGCATGCGTATGGGCTGTAGTAATGGCAACAGTCATATTTATAGATGGATAAGACTAATTCAAGGTCATACATCCATCTAGATATATTAATTAGTACTTTCATTTATTCAGCCCGATTAAAGCAGCTATAGCCTCGTGGAGATACCAACAGACTACAACGCAAAGAAGGGGTTTAAAGGTAGTAGAGCCTGGCTGATTTCAGCATGAATGGGCCGGCTCGACCGGGGAAGTACTATCCTCTCACAGAAAATCGACGTAAAGTACAGTACCTAAACTGTTGCGTTTCGTTCGGTGAGTGAGAGTGCCGGAGGCCCTATACCCTATTCCTTCTCCCTCATCCCATTCCTCATCCTATCCCTATTCCTATCTCTTTTCCCAACCCAAAGGGGCGGCAACGCACTTGTGACTCCTGTGGTGTCGATGTCGCTTCTGTTCATGGGCGGCAGTAATTGCTTACCATCAGGCAATCCGTCAGCTCGTTTGCCGCCTATTACAATAAAAAAAAAAAAGATTCTCAGTTACAATTCAAGACGCACCTATGAGTTTTCGATGTTATGTGCGTCTTAAAGTGTTCTTTATCGCTTGACCCGTGCTTTGGAAAGTACGTTAGGCGTCAGTTTCGGCTGTTATGAAGATATTTCGCAGACGCTATGGAGAATCAGTATCAGTACCCTTGACACTGACACTGGCACTGGTCAGTTCATTGAATAGCGATCTTGCACTGTCAATCTATTATCAACATTGTTCTCATATTAAATAACTAACAATGTCGTTAATAGTTTGGCAGCGAAAGCCTAGTGGAGATACCAACAGACTGCCATGCAGCCCTCTGTGCTTATTGAATTGTTAATTATCGCTTGCCCCGTGCCTCGGAGAGCACGTTAAGCCGTCGGTCCCGGTTGTCATGAATATCTTTGACAGTCGTTATAGGGCATCGGTACCTCCAAAATAAACTGACACTCGTCTAAACCATGGAATATCGCTATCCCTTCGGTTTGCGGAGGTCAGCAAAAAGATAATATTCAGCCAAATCCGATTAGACTAGTAAGCGGACCCCAGGTTGAAACTGAGATAACGCTAGGAGGATGATGATGATGATTTCGATAATAATTAGTTTGACAGCGAAAACTGCATTGCTTACTTTACCTGCCCATCTCTGTCTGTGTTTTCAAACAACCGCCATTTTGAACAACTGTTGCTTAAATAACTACGCAAGCTAATTAATTAATGTGTAAAGTTAGTGATAAACTAAACTGGGACAGTATTCGGGCGTTTACTGCTTTCTGTGGCCGTGAACTCATAAACTTACTACACGAGTTAAATTTATCTTTTAGGATGTGGACTACGTTCATTTAATACCTCTATGCCAATCTCTAGTTTATTTAAAAAATAACTAATCCTAGCCCACGGCTTTGCTCGCAGGATACACACCTCTACATTTATCAGGAGTCGCCCTATCTGTATAAGTCAAAGTCAAAGTCAAAATCATTTATTCATCTAGGTCACAAGGTGACGCTTATGAACGTCAATTTTAAAATTAAATTACTTAATGCTTCTACATTTACATTTACTGCCACGTTCGCAAAGCAATAGGTAGAGCCACGAGAAAGAACGGGCAATAAAACTCGAGGCCACTCTTTTAAATCGCCAATATTATGGTACATATTTTTATTTTTGTAAGGAGCTGCAACTGTTACACATTGTACTAAATTACTTGTAAATAGTAATTAGTTACAGACATAATACTTAAGCAATTAATGCAGTTACTAAATTATCTGTTTTAGTTAGCCTTCCAATGCGAATATTGTGTAACAGGAGCATCCACTTACGAGTTATAATGTATACAAGTCGATAATATATTCATACTAGCTTTTGCCCGCGGCTTCGCGTGCGTTATATTCGAAGTTACACAAATCTCTTGTATTGTATGAATACTTTTATTTACTTAATTATGACAATATATAATATCTGGCGAAAAGTGGGTGTAGAAATACAACTCAGCCTACCCCTTCGAGGATAAAAGGCGTGACGATATGTATGTTTGTATGTTATGACAATATGTATGATGCGACAGTACTGACAGATACGATAGGACATGCGCAGCACTCAATTATTACAGCGCATGCGTTATTATTTCCAAAAGTTAGATTTGTGCCCTACAAACTTCTACCCTCCCTACAATCACTTCTAGGTTAATTTTTGCAACTAATTGTAGGCTATGTCCGTCTCCATGGTCCATTATATATCTATAGTCCGTGCCACGAGAACATAGGCTATTTGTAAACAAAGAATTTCTACTAAGTGACTTAGCAATAGTTTTGTCAAAAACAAATAATGTCAAATCTGTGGTCAAATCCAATGAGCGCAACGGTACACAGATACGTGTCACTGGAAACTAATACGTCAATGGATCGGGGTTTTATCGATATTATGCGCTGTCAACAGGATCTTTTAATGTTTTGCGGTACTGATACCTAGAATGTCAACATTTGGCGTTAGTTCATTGAAATATTACATTCTTGGGCTTAACATGCATTTATCAGAGGACACTATTAAATTTTTTTGTTGTCAGGAAGGGGTAAATGTAAAGTTAAATACAAGTTTATAGGATCGCATCGCTCTTCCCGCTGCCGGCATCTTGTAAAAGCCGGTGCAGAATAGCAGATGGCAAACTATTAGTTGCGCAGAAAATTATTATTATTTATACCTAAAAAAGAAATTGCGTTTTCAGACTACCGTAACTTTTAATGGATTTTGTTTAAGTTCATTCTGATGATTTCATTCACAGACAACTTAAAATCTCCATGCCTTGAAATTTTTATGCAATGTACTAGCTAGTTATCTGAAATTTTATTCATTGTTGGTAAATAATTTAATATTTTAAGACAGGTAGGCTTCTTTGAGCAAAAGATTCATTGTCTATGATTTAAAAAAAACTATGTCCATAATAGAGTAACATGTATGAACTGATGTACTCTATCATTAACATACATAGTACTTTATTTTTCCTTAATTTACAGAATAAATTACGTGTGAAACGACAAATAAATCGGCAAATTTATGAACATTCGACCATTCAAACACAAAATCAAATTTTTTTATTTCAGTAAAATTTAACAATATAAATTTTAAAACATAGTGGCATAATTAGGCATTAAAAAAAAGACTGTTCAAAAAGTATAAAATCAAAAACAACTGTTTGAAAAAAGGTTGTGAAGCCCTGAATGTGTGTTTACAAAAAGTCTATCTTCTCGTGGCACCAACTATATATTAAATTTCAACAAAACGGTTAACAGTCGTTATAGCGTGAAAACGGAACATACATTCATACACACTTTCGAATTTATAATATCATTAATATTAGATTAGTAGGGATTAGTAGGGATTATCCAATCTTTGCGTTGCTGACTGACAGACATTGCACAGACAAAACTATTGGACGCAAGAAGTAATATTTTGTTTGTATGTTTTTAGGGAGCCTTAGGGGTGCACTAAGAAGGGATTTTCTAAAATTCCCACGGAATTGCCAAGGCTTCGGGAAGGTAAAGTTAAAAACTACTTGTTAGTCCGGTCAATTAAGACATAAAAATAGTGGTCAAATAACAATAATTGCCGGAGAGCCAAATTTTGGTGGAGAGCTAGGGTTTACCATTACAAATTAAGTCTTAAAAGTCCCCATCGATCCTATGTGTGCTACAAAAGTTATTCGGGGTCAAACGTCAAAATTTGAGGTTTTTTGGATTTTTCTGTAAGTGAAACAATAGTAGTATGAATCGCATTAAAATATCTAAAGAAATCAAAATAATAGTAAACCCAATAATCAATAGCAATATCAATAATCACTATTAATAATAAGGAGGAAACCTGCGTTTTCTCACGATGTTTTTCTTCACCGTTAAGCAAGCAATAATTAACAATTTAATACGCACATAACTTCGACAAATCATTGGTGCGCGCCGTCGATTTGATTTTTCTTCTTAAAATACATATATTTATGTATATGTATGTTAGTAAAAAGAGTGTTGTCAAGTTCCCTTCCCAAAGATACTATTTTCTCTGATCATTTTCAAGGGAATGATCTAAGTATCTGTCGTCTCAACCACTTTGTCGAATTTGCCATTTAGATTAATACTAAGCAAGGTCACGTGTTGTTTCAAGTTACCCCTAGCGTTGGCCACTTAGCTACCAGCGTGACGTTATTTTTATTCGCTACGTGCGAAGTGCATGGAGGGGGCAGCTAAAACGATCGCAGCGCATGCCGTGGCAGAAATCCGTAACTATTCGGGAAGTCAACTTGATTTTTGATTTGAATTTTGTCATAACAAATACATTATCTGATAATTTAATTCTTGATCTTAAATGTTATCATCTTTGAAATGCTGCAAAAATAACGGCACAAATAGTCTGTGTAAATTCTATATTTTTCCAACAGTAGAGTGGAGATTAGATCAAAGAAAAATTAGATACGATACTTAATAAATAAATTATTTTTATTTGTTCTGTATTTTATGTGATATTAAATAATGTTTCATTTTTCAGTGTTGATGGCTCGCCATGGACTCCAAGACGTCACGACACAATTTGTAGACTGTAGTGAACGTTTTATTGGAGGCAAAAAATCTGACGTGCAAACAAGTCCAAGTTATGTTCCTACGATATTCCCTCAAATATATCGACAGAAGAAAGTTAGAGAGTCACAGGTGTTAGCTAGATATACACGTTTTATAAAACGTAGTACCACAAAAATCTTAGATATCACATCAAATCAAGTAAGAGTAAGAGTTGAAGATGAAAATGAATTTAATCAAATCGAACCTCGTGTGGCTGATCAAGGATGCCAAATCGATCTGTTTTCTGAATCGAATTTAAAAGAAACAACCATTATTTGTAATAGATTAATTTACTGTGATCACTCTGATGCTGAAATCCAAGTGGATATAGCAACAACTTCAAAAATTGTAGCAATTAATAATGCAAGAATGAAAGATAAAAGCTGTTGCACTGACACAATATTGTATGATAATCAATGTACCGAAACAAAAAGGTATTTCATCAATAAAAATGATCAAGAAATCCTAGATCTTGCTGGTGTGTCATGTAGCAATTTGCAGTTTTTAGTAACAAGATTAACTACATATTATTATGTAAAAATGTACAGTTTCCATTAAATACCGACTTCTTATTTTTTATAAAAATGAAAACTGGCTTGACATTTTCAGCATTGAGTGTATTATTTGGTATACAGCAGAACCACAATCTCACGAATATTTCATTTGATCTTACAAAATCTAGCTTGTGCAACTACTAATTTAATCTTTTGGCCGAATAAAGCCACCGTAGAAGCAACAATGACCAAGTGTTTCAGTCCAGATATCATCAATACAAGAGTTATTATTGACTGTACTGAATTCCGAATTGAAATACCGACAGCAGTGGATGACCGTTGATTGTAAAAATACCACTTCGTCTTTTTATTTATCTTTAATCTTAATATATAAAATCCTTGCGTTACTGACTGACTGACAGACACGCTACAGCCGTAACTACTGGTCGTAAGAAGATGAAATTTAGCATGTATATTCCTTGGGCACCGTAGGGGTGCACTAAGACGGGATTTCCCGAAATTCCCACGGGATCGGGCAAAACGGGAAATTCGAAAATATGTGCGTGCGAAGCCGCTGGCGTCGACTAGTTTACTATAATTACATACTAGAAAGCAATAAAATACTGATATGTCATTATTTGGCATAATCCCGAATTGTTGCGCATGCTAGGTGGCGCTATTGTCGTGCACGGTCTCAATAGACACGTTATTATTAGAGGTTGGCCTTGAATGGTTGTCGGTCACAATCTTTATTATTTTTTATGTACCTATGTAATATAGAAGAGTGTAACAGTTGGTTTTAAGAATAAAATTGTTCTAAAGTGAGTAAATGTTCTAGTAAGTATACGGAGCATACCTGACTGAAGTCAACGAAATTCGTGACTTAGGCGTCATAATGGATACGAAACTGTGCTTTAAAACACACATTGACCAAACTGTCAAAAAGGCTGCGCAAATGCTAGGTTTCCTGAGAAGAAATACAATAGGGTTTAAAAATCATGCCACCAAATTGTCTCTGTATAACACTCTTGTCCGTAGCAATCTCGAATACGTTAGTGTTGTCTGGTCACCATACTATGCTGTTAGTTCGCAACGGATTGAAAGCATTCAAAGATCCTTTACAAGAAGTCTTGCATTCTCATGCAGTGGTTTTTCCCATCGAAACCCATACAATCAACGAATATCCAAATTTAATATGATCACCTTGAATAATCGTAGACGTATCATTGAACTTTGCTTTCTTCATAAATTAATAAATAATAATATACAGTGCAGCAACCTTTTAGATAAAGTATCTCTAGCCATTCCTCATTCATATCCCAGGCATAAAATCACAAAAATTTTTCATATACCTTTTTGTAGAACCAACTTGGGTCTACAATCACCAATGCATAGAATTCTCAATCAGTACAATACCATCCAAACTCGCGATGACAACATTGACATCTTTAATGACTCCTACAGTAAATTTAAAGTTAAATTGTTAAAAGTGTTTACTTCAAGTTGAACTCAAAAGCATACTTTTATTCCATTTTTTATTTTTTTAGTTTTCTGCTATTTTCTTAACTGTAAAATAACTAAGTACATTTAAAATAGTTTTACTACATACATTATTATTGTCAGTGCTATGCATACCGTAATTGTCATATATATCAGATGCAATGCCTTTTAAGTGTTTACCTTAACTGTATAAATATATATGATGTGGTTGTGCTAATAAATAAATAAATAAATAAATAAATAAGTACCTATAATAGGTATGTGTTTTTTCGTAAGTATTCAATCTGGACTGCCTCCGTGGTAGGGTTGCCAACCGTACTCTAAAATAGAGTATTGTACTCTATATCATGTAACCGTACTCTATAATCTATAACACGAATAGGGTACGTTAAAATACTCTTTTTTACACAATTTTTACTAAACTAGTGCCAGTCATATAATATACTTGATTGCACGGGCTGTTTCCGCAACTCCACGTCTTGGCGCGTATTTTGCGTGTCATATAATATAATGCAAAAACCCATAATCAAAACCAAAAAAAAAAGTCGACTATTTACTGTTAATATGTTGGTATCCCCAATTCCTCATATAATATAATGCAAAAACCCATAATCAAAACCAAAAAAAAGTCGACTATTTACTGTTAATATGTTGGTATCCCCAATTCCTCAATCCACATACGGACATTCGTGAACGCAGCATACACATGGACAGTTTATATTCAGAACTTACAATTTTAAAAGAACTCCAAGCTGAATTGTTAAATAACACAGACTTTATGCAAAATCCACTGCAGAAAAATGGCAATTTATTTTTAAGAAGTGTCCTGGAGAATCTGATTGTTTAAAAAAAATATTGATTTATATACTCTCTGTTCCCGCCACTTCAGCATTTACTGAAAGACTGAAAGAGTCTTTTCGGTCACGAATGTGAAGTGGCGAGAAGAGAGAAACAGAGCTTCATTGAAATTAATTAAGAATGGGCTCTTGATCTACATAAATTTAGAATTTAGATGTTTGGACTCATACAATTATTTAAAAAATAATGAAAAATTTTTATGTGCTGGAAAAAGTACAAAAAATACCTTTTTAAAAATATAAAATAAATGATACTCTTTTTTTAAAGTCCGTACTCTTTATTTACCTCCTTTGAAATTAGATATACTCTATTTCTTCTAAAAAAAGTTGGCAACCCTACTCCGTGGTCCAGTGGATAGTATGCGACTGCTGATCGGAGATGGTGGGTGCGATTCCCGAGTCGGGCAAAAGTGTTACTTACTGGGTTTTCCCGAATTCTCAGTAGCAGCATGGAGTCTGGTGATGTGCCCGGTAACGGCAATAGCTCGCCCCCTATTACGTGGTACCTGAAATTCATGGCGAAATTTGGGTGTAATATTACACCTCTGCCGTCTTTCGTGGTTGGCGGTTATATTTTATAGATAACGTGCTATTCTGATATAAGCTACATTCTTGCAAGTTTCATAAAAAGCCTTCCAGCAGTTTTTGCATAAAAGACTAACATCCATCCTTGCAAATTTTGACATTTAGTAATAATCGAATTTTTATTATTGATGTGGTTTCCGACAAATAAGAATATTGTCACAGTGACTATGATATTGGTAATAGTAAAATATCAAAGGAAATATAAATCTTGCCAACTTGAAAATGACCATATATAATTCGTCTCTAATACGAGCAGCATCATAATTGACGTTTACGTCACTACGTACCATTAGTCGTTATAACATATTCAACCAAAACCATTACAGAAAACAAGCATATTAGGTACAACGCAATATAAACAGGGTAAATCCCCGTGCAATCAATTCGCTCGACAGAGACACTGATATTACAATATTTATGTAGGCGTGGGTAGATGCAACTTCCGCCATTTTGCTTACTCATGATTTAAAATGGACGATGGATTTTTTTATTGGATTGGTTTGTGTATTCGGTTTACGGTCGTTTCCAATATTATACCTATCGGCGAATTTGGCTAGAGATAGGTATTTGGCATATTTTGTATGGAGCTTACGTCGTCAAATATGCATCTCAAATTTCCAAATCTATGGATCGATTGGATATTGAATGCGGTGGTTAGAGACGAGCCTTTTGCTACGTACATGAATGACCGTAAGAGGCTGGATTCGATTGTAAAACTCATTATGACATCATGAACAAAATGAATTTTGGTGGTTCTGACCTGGAGAAGATAAAGTCTGGTCGTATAAGGTGTCTAGCTGTTGACCGAAAATAGACAAAAATGTGTATATTCCATCAAAAAGACCAAAGTAACCGCGATAGCCTAGTGGATATACCAACAGACTGCTACGTAGAGTGTATTGGGTCCAAACCCACTTTAACTTTTCGAAGTTACGGGCGTATTCAATGGTTTTATCAGCCAACCCATGTCTAGGAAAGCACTAGCAGTCAGTTCCGCCCGGTTGACTTGAAAAATCTTTGACAGTCGCTAGTCGCTTTGGTCAGTACCTTTGAATATACCTACTGATGCTGGCCTTAGCCATGGAAAAGGCTATCCGCACAGCAGTGGCGTAACTATACCGTTCGAGGCCCGTGGCAAATTTATCGGATGGGCCCCCTCCCCCCAATATAAAGAAGCTGAATCAACAATAATAATAATTTTTATTTTATAATACTTATTTTTATTATGGTTTTTGAAAAGGAGGAATGCGTTACGGCTTGTAATGTTATGATCGATGGACAACGAGTGGAGCAAGTGAATGAGTTTGTATATTTAGGTACGCTGTTTACAAGAGATGGTAAGAATGAAGAAGATATTGAAAGAATAGTTAAAGCAGGTAATAGAGTGAATGGAGCTTTGAAGGTGTTTATGAATAGCCAAAACGTGTCCAAAAAGGCACGTTTGGCTGTGCATAGAGGGGTGCTAGTACCTACTCTTATGTATGGTGCTTTAGAAGCCGCGTCTATAGTTTGTAAGACTTTACAATGGAAAACCAACAACATAATAAAATTGTAGTTTTCTATCTTCTTCCTCAAGAAAGCTAGCACAGCCACGTACGTTCTAACTTTACACCAGATAAAGAAATACTGTAATAATATCTATCCAAGAAAGATCTTTTGTTACTATCACTTAAAAGGGGCCTTTTGGTTTACAGAGTCCGTTTTCGATCACAAACCGTTTTACTTGATCATTGAGTTCTTTGAAGTTACTTTTATCAGTAACGTACGGTAAAAATTTAAATTTTTCTATATCCAAAAATGATTCGTTCGAAGATTTGCTCGTACCGGGTTGTGGTTGCTCTGAATCTAAATATTCACTGTTATCGGGCTCTGCAATATTGCCACTTATTTAAACCATTTAAACCATTTATTAGCTCACAAAATGTGGGTATATATAGATATTATAGGATACATATGAAATTGGTAGCCACATATTCACCATTTCTGGCATGTGAGACATAATTTTATTTACCTACTTAAAGTAAAAACAATTAATTATATATCATTTACATAAATTATATATAATACTATTAGTACCAATATGACTTTAGTTTATTACCTACTTAACATCTGTTATCACAAACATATACAAAATATTAGGCCTTATCACTAATTATATTTAGAATAATTATATTTTTCTATTAACTTCTTAACACATGACGACATCATTTTCTGCCCTTCCGACGCGCTGTGCATTTGATTCTTCTTCTATAAGTACTATCTTGATTCTTAAAGTACTGACTTATTTTAGGTAACTTTTTATTTTGTTCTTCAGACTCCTTCTTTCGCTTTCGTTTTTCGCTTCCACTCTAATACTTTCTATAACAACATCGTAAAAAGTTTGTAATAATACTATAGTTTTTATTAAATGAAAAATCTGATTGCTAAGAAATGCCAAAAAAGCGGCCGTATAAATGTATGTAACGAAAGACCACCAATTTGTTCAATGCTTAATTCAAGCGTGCAATTTTATAATTACTTATTGAAAGAAGGATGAACATAGGTAAATAGTTTTGGTGGTTACGAAATGTCAAAATAATGATTTGTCTTTTTCAAATGGGCGAGAATCATTAGATAACTGCCTAATTTTAAATATTAATTTTGTTATCTGTGATTTCAAGCTTTAGTTACTACCGATACCTACCGATGATGTAAAATGTTAATGATTATTTTTATAGGTAGATTAAAAATTAAAATGATTGTTGTCTTATAAATTATTTAAAATATTAGAATAAAATTCTTACCGAGTAGACATTGTCAACCTATTTTCACATTGACTAGTTAAATATATCCTCACTTGCTACAAACACCCAATTCTTACAACAATAAACTGTTAACTGCTTGCGTAGTAATAGAATAGTGGAGTCCACAGATATGAGAATTAGTCAGATGGAACGCGCGGCACAGTTGCGTGCGGCCACTAAAGCAAATACAAAATTGAAAAGCGAATACAAACTCGTCTCAGTGCGCTACGAAGCATCGTACAGTTCACGCGTCACGATCACTTCAACTTTTAAATTCTCAAAATGCCGTCTTGTGTTCTTAAACACTGTAAAAGTTGTTCCTAAAAACAAAAACAGGAAAATGGAATATCTTTTCACAGGTAACTATTGATAATTTGACTGTTTCCTAATTTAATTTCGATAAAATTCGTATTTGTGCTAGAAATATGTAAGTGTTGCCAGTTTTTGTCGACGCCGTTCTGCCTGAATTAGGGAAAATGCACATGTCAATTGATTATGTGATAATGATTGTCATGTTAATGAAAAATACATTACCGTATTATAAAAGTATATTGTAGATATATCTTCTTTCTCATAAATATAGTAATAGAATTTCAATTTCCATTAGTATATACCTTACATAATATTGTTTTGAGTTCGATCCCCAAACGATATCCTAATATTCGTGTACACCCTGCTACTCGTCAAGCTTATACACTTTGTCCTTTGCACCGTTCTTATGGCGTAAAGAATAAGTCTCAAAATCGTACAGCAACTGTTTAGCTTGACTTGGCGCCGTGTGTACATACATACTTATGGCGTAGGGAATAAGTATCAAAATCGTACAGCAACTGTTTAGCTTAACTTGGCGCCGTGTGTACATACATACTTATGGCGTAAGGAATAAGTATCAAAATCGTACAGCAACTGTTTAGCTTGACTTGGTGCCGTGTGTACATACATACTTATGGCGTAGGGAATAAGTATCAAAATCGTACAGCAACTGTTTAGCTTGACTTGGCGCCGTGTGTACATACATACTTATGGCGTAGGGAATAAGTATCAAAATCGTACAGCAACTGTTTAGCTTGACTTGGTGCCGTGTGTACATACATACTTATGGCGTAGGGAATAAGTATCAAAATCGTACAGCAACTGTTTAGCTTGACTTGGCGCCGTGTGTACATACATACTTATGGCCTAGGGAATAAGTATCAAAATCGTACAGCAACTGTTTAGCTTGACTTGGTGCCGTGTGTACATACATACTATTTATTTCTCAACTAATCGACGCCAGCGGCTTCCGCACGCACATATTTTCTTATTTCTCGTTTTGCCCGATCCCGTGGGAATTTCGAGAAATCCCGTCTTGGTGCACCCCTACGGTTCCCAAGAAACATACATGCTAAATTTCAGCTTCATGCGCCGAGTAGTTTCGGCTGTAGCTTGTCTGTCAGTCAGTCAGTAACGCAAGGATTTTATATATACAGATTTACGAAGTAGTTAAAACTTAACTCGGTACCTACATTTAAGAAATGTATTTATAAAAGCATTAATTAAATTCATGGTAAATTCTTCAAAACCGCAAATGAATATAAGAATATTACATAACTATATGCAAAATACTGGGAGATTATTCATAATCTGGCAACTTTGCACACACATAGACGCGCGTGTCCGTACAGTGCCAGTCGCCAAAGGTCACGCACACATAGCTGTCAACGTGCCACGCTTAAGTACTCGATAGACGGTTGTAAACTTGTTGGAAACCAACGTCACCACCCAATTGACCTTGGTTTGTCGTTTTCTATCCACACTGTTGCAAACCAGGCAGGATAATCATTTGTAGCCTACCTTTACGCCAAAGCCGACGTGTAGAAAATGGCTCCTTCCTTTCAAAATTACAAAAGGTTGGGTTTACTGTGGCTATTCTAAGCGCCATTGAAGAGGAAAAAAAGAGAAAAAGAGGAAAAATATGGGTGAAGCAGTGGCTAAAAGAAAGAAAAAGGCTGAACCACATCAACCTTCTCGATTTATTTGACGATTTAAAAACCTATCTGAGAATGGATATAAACTCATTTAATGAACTGTTGGAAATGGTTAGACCAATTATCTCCAAGACAAGATACGGTAATGAGAAAAGCCGTATCTGCCGAAGAGCGCCTCTTGGCTACAATAAGATATTTAGCTACTGGAAGACAGTTAAATTTGAATGATCTAAGTACCAGCACATTGATATCTCTTCAACTACTGTCAGAAATATTTTTTTGGCCCTGGTTACGTTGGCCTCCGGGTCTATTTCTTTTAACTAATAAAGTCTACGCTAAGTTTTTTTGCTCAATATTTTTGTAGCTTTCATGAGCTAGGTCCCATAAACATGGAAGCTCTCGATACAGTTCAAACTTCAATGAACTCCCTTATTATTTCGCGCTCTCGTTTAGCCATTTTATTGCAACGCACCGCACGCCACTGCAACGTCCGGTAAAGTAAACTGACATAGCGGTGGTTTGCAACATTCGTCTGCACCTATCCACACGGTTGGGCCCCGCCCTCCCGATGTTTGGTTTGCGCTCTGCTCCTTCCCGCAAAGGTCGTTTGAAGGTTTGTCAAAATTTGGTTGTAAACTGCCATCTACACGGCTGGAAACGTCAAGGTCACCTCGGTTTGGTCGGTGGTTTCCAACCGTCTATCGAGTGCTTTAGTTGGACGAATGCGCTCTATCTGACTAATTCTCATATCTGTGGTGGAGTCTTTCTTATATACAAACTTGAATCGGGGATACCCCGTGAGCGTCAAATTGGCGGGATGCGTAGGTAAGTAGGTATACGCAATTTTTAAGCGCTGTTGACCGAAACTTACAGCGAGAATTCCCCGAACATCTGCAGTAATACCAATACGCGTGGCGAGCATTTTATTATCTATCGGATACGTTCTAAAACTGGGTTACACCTTTCTTTTCACAAATGCTTTGAATTTTTTATACATTTTTTTACTTGTGTATGCAAGTGAGTAGGTAACAAAAATAAATCAAAGACAAATTTTTTTTACTAAACATGAACCTATAATAAATGTTAGGAGTTGGGATTCTCCTGTGACCGGGGGCCCCTTCCGGCTGGGGGCCCGTGGCATTCGGCCGACTTGCCACCCTGTAGTTACGCCACTGCCGCACAGAATATATACAATATCCGTTTAAGTTGCGGAGATCAGACGATGCAGACTTGAAAGTGGACTTCGGGCTCAAAGGCGAAAGTTTTGGATGCAACCAGGATACCGTTAAGGCGATGATGACTCTATCTACATTTTGGAACGGCCTATAAGGTTAGCTGCAGGAGTTTACAAAAAATTGTGTTCCTCACAATATTAGCAACCATTACAAAAGAAAACAAGATTTTAATTGAAAGAGCATACATTCATAATCCAGCATATCCGTTACATAAGTAGGTACATAAATATTATTCATAACCAATATTGCACGCTATTCTTTGAAAGATAGGGTCGAAAATCATACCACCGAAATTGGAGAGAGATATCACTGATTAGAGTGGTGGCGTCCTGCTCTTTTGCAGCTGTTTCTTTTATCGTCTGTTTTGCAGGATGCGGATTTAGATTTCGTTGTGGACAATGTGTTGGGCTAAAAACCGAAAATAGGTACCTACAGGCTGTCACAAGACCCATCACCAAGCCGAAATCTACTTGTTGTGGACATCATGCCAAATCATTCTAACCAAAAATAATACCTGGGAAACACTTTTTTTTTGAGTTTTCACATTTTTTAAACCGTAATTAAAAGCGCGCGCGTGCAATGCTCGAAAAACCTACTATCCATGGCGTTATAGTGCATCTAAAGAACATATTGGCGGGGTAAATGCATCGATTTTGTACCTAATTAGAAAAATTCCATACTAACTTTGAGCCTCAATATCTCCTGAACCAGTAATTTAAAAGGTATGGTGCCGAAGTAAAAAAATGTTCGTACTGATTGGTACCACATGGGATTTCAGTTTTCGTTAAGGGTCTTTTTACACCCTGTATAGTTTTATATCGAATTGGATTCTTAGAAATTGCTAGAAGATGCCCGCGGCTACGCCCGCACATTTCATTTTAATATAATCGATTCTACCCGAGCGCGTGATAATTTCGAAAAATCCCTTCTTAGTGCACCCTTAAGGTCCCAAACAAACATACATGCCAAATTTTTCTTCTTGCGCCAAGTTTTGGCTGTGGATTGTCAGTCAGTAACGCAAGAATTTTATATCTTAATATATAAAATCCTTGCGTTACTGACTGACTGACAGACACGCTACAGTCGAAACTATTGGGCGTAGGAAGCTGAAATATGGCATGTATATTCCTTGGGGACCGTAGGGGTGAACTAAGAAGGGATTTCCTGAAATTCCCACGGGATCGGCCAAAACGGGTAAATTTAAAAAAAATGCAGGCGTAGCTGCTGGCGTCGTCTAGTAAGTATATAAAGGTGAACACTTTTTACCTGTTTTGTTGTGTATTTCGATCTGTGTTGTGTGCGTCACAACACATTGTGTGAGCAATTGCTCACACATTGCATAAGTATGGGGAAGTCCTGAGTTTGGTGCTTGGTTACAGTATTAATATTTTTCCTATCGGTTATTGTTTTTTTCCTGTTGGGTCTTGTAGCTGTAGGTATCCAAGCCACAATATTTTTTTTAAATGTATTCGGTGCTAAATGGTTAGATGTATAGAGAAATAAAAAAGTATGTATTGACTATGGCCTCGATAGATACTATTAATTTAGATAGGTACTCGTGGAATACGAATTTTGGTGGTTCTGACCTGACATATTTGTATCAATAACTTGAAAAATAATAGTTTCTCCGTAACTTTCTCTCTAAAATTTTTTTGGTTCATCTTGAAGAAATATATAAAAGAATAAATTTTGAGAAACTCTCTTGTAACCTGGAATTCTAACGTAATCTTATATTTCCCTTTTTTCTATTAAAAACAACCACCTACTTGTAATAAATTATTTGTCGTAGGGTACAACAACATTCAATCATCACAATCAACGGACACCAAATACAACCAAATAACAAAGTGTTGTCTAATATGGGGATCGAACCCACCACAACATTCGGCGCAGTTCTAAACAGCAGCGTGCCGACCGCTTAAATCACTGCACCAAACGTGCAATCATCTTACGTACACACAGCTGACACAGCTACAAGGAAAGCTTGGCAATTGCGGTACGATTTTGATACTTATTTACAACGCCTTAAGGCGCTGTGTACAGTACACTTAGTTCAGCTGTTGCTGTCACTGTCGGATTGTATACATAAGAAAGAGAAGCGCGATGACGACGGGACGTTCAGAACGAGTTATTTATCATTAAATACATTAATCCTTACAAATATCTTATTCCAATCGATAAATAAAAACAACAGTTCCCTTTATTATTATATATTACATCACTGTTATTAATATTATCAAGATTTGTTTATAAATAATACAGTTACAATTGCTACAATTTCAATGGTTATTTTATGGTTTTCTTTTTATCGAGAAAATTTACCGAAAACGTGTTTTGAACACAATGGTCCCCCCATAAATATGATCAAGATTAACATATATTTTTTTAGCTGCTCTAAAATGTATACATTTGGCTAAAAAACTGTTTTGTGAAGCCCACAGATGAGAGAATTATCAGATGGAACGCGCGGCACTTTTGCGTGCGGCCACTAAAGCAAATACAAAATTGAAAAGCGAATACAAACTCGTCTCAGTGCGCTACGAAGCATCGTACAGTTCACGCGTCACGATCACTTCAACTTTTAAATTCTCAAAATGCCGTCTTGTGTTCTTAAACACTGTAAAAGTTGTTCCTAAAAACAAAAACAGGAAAATGGAATATCTTTTCACAGGTAACTATTGATAATTTGACTGTTTCCTAATTTAATTTCGATAAAATTCGTATTTGTGCAAGAAATATGTAAGTGTTGCCAGTTTTTGTCGACGCCGTTCTGCCTGAATTAGGGAAAATGCACTTGTCAATTGATTATGAGATAATGATTGTCATGTTAATGAAAAATACATTACCGTATTATAAAAGTATATTGTAGATATATCTTCTTTCTCATAAATATAGTAATAGAATTTCAATTTCCATTAGTATATACCTTACATAATATTGTTTTGAGTTCGATCCCCAAACGATCCAAATATTCGTGTACACCCTGCTACTCGTCAAGCTTATACACTTTGACCTTTGCACCGTTTTTATTGCGTAAAGAATAAGTATCAAAATCGTACAGCAAATGTTTAGCTTGACTTGGTGCCGTGTGTACATACATACTTATGGCGTAGGGAATAAGTATCAAAATCGTACAGCAACTGTTTAGCTTGACTTGGTGCCGTGTGTACATACATACTATTTATTTCTCAACTAATCGACGCCAGCGGCTTCGCACGCACATATTTTCTTATTTCTCGTTTTGCCCGATCCTCTGGGAATTTCGAGAAATCCCGTCTTGGTGCACCCTTACGGTTCCCAAGAAACATACATGCTAAATTTCAGCTTCATGCGCCGAGTAGTTTCGGCTGTAGCTTGTCTGTCAGTCAGTCAGTAACGCAAGCATTTTATATATACAGATTTACGAAGTAGTTAAAACTTAACTCGGTACCTACATTTAAGAAATGTATTTATAAAAGCATTAATTAAATCCATGGTAAATTCTTCAATACCGCAAATGAATATAAGAATATTACATAACTATATGCAAAATACTGGGAGATTATTCATAATCTGGCAACTTTTCACACACATAGACGCGCGTGTCCGTACAGTGCCAGTCGCCAAAGGTCACGCACACATAGCTGTCAACGTGCCACGCTTAGTTGGACGAATACGCTACATCTGATTCTTGTTAATAAATCTATGGGTATAGTATTAAATTTATCTATGCCGATAGTCATGACTTCATGAGTCGCACAATTGCAAAATCGCGTACCAAGTACACCAAGTGCGTCTCTATAAAAATACCAGGGTCGAAAACCAGGTATCAATATACTTGCAAGTTTTTGGGCACTCGAGTATAGAAAACTTCGTGTGACGCCCTGGTAATGCAAGTTTGTATTGAAAAATAAACCTTATCTTAATATGAGTAAGGATGTTTATCGCAAAATTTGGTAATGGACTTTTCTAAATACTTTCATGGAAATTTATTCCTTACTGCCATATATTTAAGGAACTTTGTCGCGCAAAACCTTGCAAGTTTTATATTCCTGAGTACTCAAAATACTTTCAAGTATTTTAGTGTTTTGTGCGATAAAGTTCCGTAAATGTATGGCAGTAAGGAATATTATTTCATAAAAGTATCTGTAGGGTAAATACGCCATACGTCGGCTCCTCCCCAAACTTCGGCCGTCTGCACATTTTCGGCTTGCGTTCATTTAAAACGTATTGAAGTTACCAATTTGCCACTCGAATTACAATCTTAGTTCATAATCTATATGTACAACCGTTACTTCCCGATTACGTTACACACTCTTCGCACACTGAGCGTCAGTAGCGATTGCGCCGTCGAAGCGTCAATTTCATATTTAAAGTACCTTACTTGCTGTGAATACCCACACTTCGGGGATTGATATTAGAACGGTCAGACATTCCTTTTTTATTGTTTTAAGCATTATTATTAGTAATTAGTGATTTTTACTATATTTTGAGATAGATTTTTCAATGTTTAACGTATTGTTTTAAGGGAAAATAGGAGGCCGCCAATAGAATACCAATTTTGAATTAAAACCGGATTCTCGGCCGTGGCCGACTAAAAGTAAATGCAGTCTGTTTTATAATTTCCAATTGTACTAATTCCATTGGCTTAATAAGAGAATTTGCAACGCATATAGGCAAATAAATCTATTTTACGTTTAATCGCCAAATACCGGCCGGGGTGATAATAGTTGAATCTCGAGAAATAATGTACACAAAATAGAGGCTGGCTTTAGAAACATTAAAGATCGTAATATCGACCAGCCTCGAATTCGAGCCCAACTATACAGGCTGATTACTTTTCTTATTTTCTCAAAATTATATATTTATTATACGTTTATTTATTTATAATATAAAAAGTTCAGTTTAAATGTAGGAGTTGATATTATTGAAAACATTTATATTAGCTTATTATGGTATGGAAATATAAGATATAAATTGCTCTTTGGAACTTGCTACCTTAACCCATGTTAATTACGTAGCTTAAAAATATAAATATATATTCAATAATGATACTCTGGGCCAAAAATGGTATGAATTATTTTTGAAAAGATATCCAGAACTAATTATAATTATTTTGATGTTTACTTTGTTATAAATTGTAATACTTACCTAACGTTATTTAAGTGCAAATAAAAAATACTTTACCTACTATTAAACAAATACGATTAATAACGTATACTTAGTGAGACTCCTGCCAAAATAAATCATATTAATAATATTTATCCGTCTTAATTTAAAACATCCTATACCCGGCCGATATTTGGGAAAAACGCGACCGACCATGGCCCGTGAATGGCCGACTTTAGGTTTTTTTCGTTCTCGACGCATATAAACCTTAGTACGTTTTCCTTGTAGCAGAAATGTCAACCTTATGCCCATAAACATGAAATAGATTTTTCAAACTATCCAAAACCGCATCGGAAGCTATCCTTTCGTTGCAAAATGATGGTGCCAGACCGATTTTAAAACAGAAAAACCGTAAGGATGCCGACATTTAGCGTATTTACCCTACTACGTTACGGTCGGGAGTCGGTAATACGCGAAACGTGTTCGCGTACGTTCAAGTAAAAAATACTTTGAAAGTGTTGCAAATATTTTAGTGTTTTGCGCGACAAAGTTCAGTAAATGTATTGCGGTAAGGAATAATATCCCATGAAAGTAAAAGTACTCCGTTACGATCGTGGATCGGCAAAACGCGAGACGCGATCGCGTACGTTTAATTCAAGTAAGAAATACTTTGAAAGTGTTGCAAGTATTTAAAAAAAATCGTTACAATCAGCTTCAAAATTACGAATCCTACAAAATAAATGATTTTATAATAGTTAAATTTAGTTTTTTATCTAATTCTGTTTATCCACTTTAATGGAGGAATAAAAAACGACCTAATTTATCAATTTAAAAATATTAATTTGCCAACATCTGGATTTGAGTTAATTATCTAAATAACTAACTTGCACGTTTGCATAACTTGCTTGTAAGGCCGAATTAATAAACCAATTATAATGACTAGCTTTTGCGCGCGACTTCGTTCCCGTGAAAGTTGAAGAGAAAAAATTCCAACGTTTTTGCAAGATTTTTTGTTAGTTGACGAGGTATCATGGTTTCATAAATAAAAAACTAAAATGAACTGTTGTTTCATTTCTACATTTTAATAGTTACCTACCACAGATGAGAGAATTAATTGTCTCATCTGTGGTGAAGCCTATTTTGACTAGGTACAGCGCCTTAAGAACGGTACAAAGGTCAAAGCATGAGTAAGTAGTTGGAATGTTTTTTAAAGACATTTCTTATCATCAGACACCTGATGTTAATCGATTGTAAAGTTTTATAATATCAGGATAACAGTTATCAACAGGTGGCCATTGTAGAATGACTTGACTAAAATATAAGATAAACGATTTCCTTGAACATACATACATACATAGACTCACGCCTGTTTCCCCGAAAGGGTAGGCAGAGGCATATTAAACGCCCACTTTTCGCCAGTATTTTGATCCCACGTAATAGGTGGCGAGCCTATTGCCGCTTATCGGGATATTTTGTTTGCCAGAGCCTCGTCCGTTGATCGGCAGGTGCACCACTTACAGGTGAAGTTGGCTTGGTACCCTAAGTTCTTGGGGGGAACCCTATACACCCATTTCCTTGAAGATTTAATAAAGTAGGTTCTGTCACGAAATTGCCGCCTGTGTGTTTCATATTAGTTTAGTTTGCAATAAGCTGTTCATATAGAAACGTTGTAGTAGGCAGCGATAGCCCAGTGGAGATACCAACAGACTGCCATGCAGAGGGTATCGGGTTCGAATCCACGGCGCGCACCAATGACTTTTCGGAGTTATGTGCGTATTGAATTGTTAATTTTCGCTTGTCCCGTGACTTGGAGAGCACGTTAAGCCGTCAGTCCCGGTTGTCATAAAGATCTTTGACAGTCGTTATAAGGGCATTAGTAGGTACCTACCTCTAAAAAAACTGACACTAGTCTAAACCATTGAATATCGCTATCCCTTTGGGTTGCGGAGGTCAGACAGGCAGTCGCTCCGTGGAAAAGCTAATATACAGCCAAATCCGGTTAGACTAGTACTCTCTCCTGTATTCACGAAGGGTATGCAGAGTAATATTGCACCCACGTTTTGCCATGTTATGATTTTTAGGAGTGTTAACAAGGTATTGCCCGTAATTCCTATGGGGTCGGGCAGAAACGTTTATATTAAAAAAAAATGTGGGCAGTACGCTACGGACATTCTCAAGTTATTCATATGTTACAGATAAAATCAAATACGATCTCTATACACATACATACATAGACTCACGCCTGTTTCCCGGAGGGGTAGGCAGAGACTACGGAACGCCATTTGCAACGATCCTGACATATCTCTCTTGCTTCATTCTCTATACTCATCTCTATACACAACTCTCTCTATTTACACCCTTAGTGCCAAAGTACCTAAAATCTGATCGTCTATCGCAGGGTTTCTTAAAGTGGAGTCCATGGACCCCTTAGGGGTCCGTAGTATGGCTAACAGGGATCCGCAGTGGCTCAGATAACACTCAACATAGGTACTTATATTAAATTTGTGCATTAAACTCACGCCTCAAACTAACTCGCAGCGACGATCGTCGGATGGCGAAGGTTACTTGATATTATATATAGACTCACGCCTGTATCCTCGAAGGGGTAGACAGAGGTGTAATATTACACCCACATTTTGCCAAGAATTTTCAGGTCCCACGTAATAGGGGCCGAGCCTATTGCCGTTATCGGGCACACCACCAGACTCTATTCTGCTACTGAGAATTCGGAAAAACCCTGTAACACTTTTGCCCGCCCCGGGAATCGAACCCGGGGACCTCAGATCAGCAGTCGCATACGCTATACACTGGAGGCAGTACGTACACACGGCTAGAAGTCATTTAATATAACCTAAGTAAGGCTGTCCTTGTGGTGACGGATTAAG
Source organism: Euclidia mi (assembly GCA_944739405.2). Classification (NCBI taxonomy): domain Eukaryota; kingdom Metazoa; phylum Arthropoda; class Insecta; order Lepidoptera; family Erebidae; genus Euclidia; species Euclidia mi. The sequence goes on along the minus strand of OX123205.2, from coordinate 3,616,340 downwards.
AATACGTAATGTCACCACCCCATATCATCCCATGGGTGTCGTAAGAGCCGGCAAAGGGAACATATTATGCAGAGAACAGCACTGTAAGAGAAGGAAAACTTGATACAAACCCTATACCAACCCGTTTGGCCAGCGTGGTATAGTAGGCCAATTCTTCCTTTCAAAGGAGAGGCCTAGTCCAGCAGTGGACTTTTAAAGGCTGATGATGATGAAATAAGGCTTGTTTTTTAACCCAAGTTATTCATTACTACAGGTCCATGATAATAAAGAAGCCTGCATTGCGTCTTCGACCTCCGTCATGTCACGCACGTCCAACTGAACTGATTTACAATCCAACTTACTCACATTACTATTCTCAAGGTCTTTCGCGTTTTTGTACCCAGAGAAAAAAAAGACTACCTACATTTGTTACTGTCCGTAATCTTATACTAATAGGTATATAAAGCTGAAGATTTTGTTTGGTTGAAGGCGCTAATCTCAGGAACTACTGGTCCGATGTGAAAAATTATTTCAGTATTTGATAGCCCATTTATCGAGGAAGGCTATAGGCAATACGTATAACATAACGCTATGAGCGACGGGAGCGGAGCAGTAGCCTTCAATAACGCGGGTGTAACCGCGTGCATCATCTAGTTATTGTATAATATAGGATGCCCGCGGTTACACCTGCGTTATTAGCGATATGTTACGAGTATATAGCCTTCCTCGATAAATGGGCTATCTAACACTGAAATAATTTTTCAAATCGGACCAGTAGTTCCTGAGATTAGCGCGTTCAACCAAACAAACAAACTCTTCAGCTTTATATATTACCTAGTATAAGATTTACAGTGTTATAAGTAGTTTACACCACTTGGATGGGTAACCGGTTGTTGTGTGATTTAGATCAGACCGCAATCGTGCTTTGGAGGGCACGTAATTGTGGCGGTCTTGGTTCTTGTATCAGGGCAAGATGCGCTTAATAAACTCTGACACTAGAGTTGGCCACATATTTACACGAAACGAAATAAGAGCACAACACGTGCGTCTGCGTGGTGGTTCGAATTGATGTTGTAAAGGCTTATTATTTTAAGGTAAGCAGACCCGTTACTACTTATACATACATACAGAGACTCACGCCTGTTTCCCGGAGGGCTAGGCAGAGACTACAGAACGCCATTTGCAACGATCCTGACATATCTCTTGCTTCATTCACTCCCATCAGATTCCTCATGCATGCTCTTATACTATTTGTTATGGCAACAGAGTCGTGTCTGTTGTCGTGCTTCGGAGAGGACGTAAAGTTTGGGTCAGAATCCTTAAGCCTGAGGAGCTTTCAGGCTTAAAATCAAGTAAATCTTAGAAGCACTCGACTACTTTAAATTCTCTTAAAAGGTGTCTAGAATCTCAAAATCCGAATATATAAATTCTTATTCTTGTGATGTAATTTGATTAGTGTGTAGATCCTCAGACTTAGAGCAAATATGAAAACAACTACAAATATGTGATGTCGATTCGATATTTTTATGACGAAGTTTTTAACCAATCTAGTTAGTCTTTATTGTACTACTCCTAAGCAAAAAAGAGGCTCTAGAAAATGAAAAATGTAATAGTAAGACAAAAAGTGATAACCCAATAGGCTAGTTGACGAAAAAAATATTATAAGTCCGTCCTTTAGATTATTCAAAAATAAGCGATACGTATTTTTTTATTTGTAAATTAAACCAAAAATAACCAAGATAAAGCTCATTAAAGTTACGTATAACGTCACGTCGTGCTGCATTTTTTCGCACGGGGTGACGTCACACGTAACTTTAATGGTCTATATCTTTGTTATTTTTTATTTAATCGAAAAAAGAAAAAATACGTGTCCAATATTTTTTTATAATCTAAAATACGGACTAAATAAAATGTAATTATTTTGACCCTGGAAACTACCCTATTGTAGCATTTATTAATTTTAAAACTACTAGGGCGTACCTTATGAAATAATTAAAAGTGCGGAGAAATTAAATCCATAATTATACTTATTTTCTTTGCTCAACGCTCAGTTTAAAAACACCACATCTGTCTGTGGTGGGTGGAGTAAGCAGGTTTTCAAATGGAGGCCTCCGGCCATGTGGACCGATGACTTGGCTTTGGGGAGGGTGGCTGCCAGTGGCTGGATGGCGACAGCAGGGCGGGTCTTGGGACGTACAGTCGAACATCTTCCCGCTAGACCACCATAAGGGCGAGAATCGCTCAGCAAGACATCATCGCTTCCAGTGCTACTTTACACACACCAGGGCCGTGCCGACCCAATCCAGCGCCTGTGTGCGAAATCTATGAAGCGCCTGTGCAGTGGCGTAGGCTAGCATGACCTTTTTTTTTTGTCGATCCCTTACAATTTTTTGATGGGTGCCACTCGGGGCGGAACTTCTTACGCCACTGCTCCTGTGTGCGAAATCTGTGAAGCGCTTTTTTGGCATCCTTTTTCGAAAATAACTGTTATAATTAAAGCATATCGCGGCTCACGGCGCCCCTGTCACCCTGGCGCCTGTGTGCGCCGCGCACATTGCACATAGGGACGGTTCGGCCCTGACACACACATTGACACTCGTATACAAAACCAGTTTCTTGTCTGTGTCGACTCTATGAGCGAGCCAAGGGATTTTTTTTCAAACTGGTCCACCGCCGTCTTGTTTGATTGTACCTACAGTAAACTGTAATAGTGAGATGAGATGAGGTAATACCACCTGTCTCAACGTCACAACAAACGCGTGGAAACAAAAGTTTGTTTACAAACAGTTGTCTAGACAGACTTGTCCAGATGTAGTCATCATTGGACTACATATAAACACAGTACGACTACATTTATACACAGGACGATACAGTTTAAAACAGTCCTACAAATACTTAGTCAATTTGTTCTTCATTTTCTGCAGCTATCACTACAACACATTTTACAGGTAGTAGAGCCTTGCTGATTTCTGCATGAATGGGCCGGCTCGACCGGGGAAGTACTACCCTCTCACAGAAAATCAACGTAAAGTAACAGTACTTAAACTGTTGCGTTTCGTTCGGTGAGTGAGAGTGCCGGAGTCCCCTATTCCTTCTCCCTCATTCCACTCCTCATCCTATCCCTTTTCTCATCCCCAAGGGGCGGCAACGCATTTGTGACTCCTGTGGTGTTGTTTGTGTCCATGGGCGGCGGTAATTGCTTACCATCAGGCAATCCGTCTGCTCGTTTGCCGCTTATTACTCTAAAAAAGAAAGAGCAACAGATAATGCTTTGACTACACGCTTGGCGAGATGGTTTAGCACTGGGCGCCTTGCCACTTGCGACTGCGCAGAGTGTTGTGGGTTCGATCCCCATACGAGACAACACTTTGTGTGATCCATCCGTTGTTTCGAGTTTGGGTTTTAATTGTGTCCGTTGCTTGAATGTTTATAAAAATACTTTATAAAGTAGGCAGCGATAGCCTAGTGGATATACCAACGGACTGCTATGCAGAGGGTAGGATCGGGTCGGCGCGCACCTATGACTTTTCGGAGTTACGAGTATGTGCGTAATAAATTGTAATTTATCGCGTGCCCGTGCCTCGGAGAGCACGTTAAGTCGTCGGTCGCGGTTGTCATGAAGATCTTTGACAGTCTTTATAGGGAGTCAGTACCTATGAGTAAAAATGACACTAGTCGAAACCAAGGAATATAGCTAATTATCCATCCCTTTGGGTTGCTTAGGTCAGACAGGCAGACGCTCTATGGAAAAGCGAATATTCAGTCAAATCCGGTTAGGCTAGAAAGCGGACCTCGGGATCCAACTGGGATAAAGCTAAGAGAAAGATGATGATGCTTGAATGTTTATAAAATCCCCTGCAATACAGGATTTATCGCTACGATACGAGAGTTGTCTTAAACATACTACCCATTAAAAATCCCTGTATCCAGCATCCGGTAGGCCGCCTAAGTTTAAACCATATATCAAGCCATATCAAACACTGTATAAACATAAATGCTAAAATCGATTACCAAGAAAGAAGTCTAAAATACTAACTACCCTCATATGACTACAAACAATTAGCTACTTTAACACCCACCCTGAAAGTTAAATTTAGCTTGTATGATCATTTATGTATATTAGCATAGCTATGTATTTCTGAGTATATAAAAAACATTGTAGAAAGATGTCTAAAATAATATCACACACCAAGCAATTTTCTACCCTAAGCCCTACCTCCAAAGTATAATTTGGCTTGTATGAAACGTTCATGTATAGGTATGAATTTCTTAGTATATGAAAATGATCGTATAGTCAGAATGAACGGTATGCATCGTTCTTTATAGTTGGTTGAATCGATAGCACTTTCTTTAATAGTTCGCCGATGCTCTGTTTGTAATTATTTACCTGACTTTGAGGTGCTTATTGCATACATAATAATATTTGTTTTAATACTGGCTTTTGCCTCTAGCTGCGGAGCGGTTATCGGGGTAAGAATTAGCCCATGTGAATGCAGTTTTAACGAAATCAGATCAGTAGTTTTGCGTGCAAGTGTGACAGATATACATCCATAAATCCTCATAAACCATATATATTTGTGCGTACATACATAGTCTCACGCCCATATTCCCGAAGAGGTAGGCAGAGGTATATTGCTACACCTACTTTTCGCCAGATTTATCTTAGTCCCACGTAATTAGGGGGCGAGCCTATTGCCGTGCCGGGCACATTACCAGACTCCGATTTGCAACTGAGAATTTCCTAACGGCAAAACCCAATAACACTTTGCCCGACCTGGGGATCGAACCCGAGAACTCCCAATCCCACGCGCACATTTATGCCGCGAGACCAACGAAGTAGTCTTTCTAAGTTTTAATTGCAAATAAATAATGTAATGGGTGTTCATTGTGTCCGTTGGTTGTATGTTTGTAAAGTCCCCCGCGACACAGGATTTATTGTTCCTGTGTTTTCTTTACAAAAAAGAAGATCGGCTACCAAAATATAACTTATAGTGTTCTTCTAGCGAAAAGCGATTTCATACTCTTCAATGTAGTGTTGTACCAGTTAATATTCAAATTTCCCTAGATCCTATGCGAAGTCACGGGTAACATACATACATAACTTCACGCCTTTATCCCCGAAAGGGTAAGTAGATGTGTATTACACACCCACACTTCGGTAGGTATGTTTCGGTCCCAATGTGTAATAGGGGGTGAGCCTATTGCCATTAAGCGAGCGATAATTAACATTTTTAATGCACATATAACTTCGAAAAGTCAGAGGCGTGTGTCCGGGTTACCTGAGGATCGAACCCGAGACTATCGTTTCAGCAGTCCGTTACGTACACCACTGGGCTATCGCCGCTTTTTTTTAAATAGGTAGTAAAAAAATTAAAAAAATGTGGTAATATAATGTTTGCCTTACTATAAAATGCGATTTTACCGTTAACGTAACGTTTTAAGCAGAAACGTAGGTTATAAAGAGGATGTAGCGACGAATGCTTATGCGATTCCCTACCCTCCGACACACGGGTACATGAGAAAGTCGAGGTGGTTTTTAGTGGTCACACCACATACTCCGGCTCTCATTTCCCCAAGAGTCGGAGATCCGAAGGGATTTTCCACCTCGTAAAACAAAAAAAAAGAAGGTTATAAAGAGGATAAAGTTTAAAAATAACTGCAATTTAATGGTGTGCCAACAAAAGGACACAATGTTATTTATGTACATAGGTATAAAGTGCAGTTTTACTAACAACTACCCATTTTGGCATACGTTACGATAAGAGCCGTGGTTGCAAATTGCCAGCCTCGCATAAGTTTCTATATTTATTTATTAAGTCTTTTGAAGTCTATTACGGGATGTAGGCCTCTTCCAATTTGAGGAACAATAATATTGTAGTCAATACGACGATTTGGACTACTATACCACGCTGACTAGACGGGTTGGTGGATTATTTTGAAATTTCGGTATTTCCACTATTAAAAGCTGTTGCTGTTATTAAATTCTAGCAATATCGAGCAAAAGAATCATGTTTGTTGTATGGAAGCCCCCTCAAATCTCAATTTGATATATTCTATTATTTAGTTTTTAAACAGCAACTATCACGGTTCATAAGATACAGCTTGGTGACGAACAAACAGCGGAATCTTAGTAATAGGGTACCGTTTAACCCTTTGGGTACGAAACCCTAAAAATAATTCGCATTTAGAAAACAGAACAAGGAAAACGGCAGTCACGTTTTCGCTTTAAAATTGTCAGGATTCCTTTTGTTTTGCGCTCTGCCTATATACCAACTGCCGAATTATTTAAATCTATATATAAATAAAAATGAATCACCGTTATGTTTGTACGCGCATTCTTTCAAAACGACTTCACCAAATTGGATAAATGTTTCTTTTATGTATTTGTTATTGTTTAGAGAAGGTTTGTATGACAAAAAAGAAAAAAATATGGCGGTACTAAGTTCGCTGGGTCAGCTAGTTTTTAATATATTTTAGTAGTGTGTTGACGCATTGGCTTACTTAATAATGGAATCACGGTTTCGTATCAGCGGGCATATTTATTTGAATCACGCCACCATCGCCTCAGTAGATACATATATTTACATACTGGTATTTGGTGAAATCGTTCTCTAAAATGTGTTTCCTTTTATCGCTTTATTAAGACTGCACAGCTTAAATTAAATTGCGAATATATTTTTTGTGATCAGCATACTATTTTTTTTATATGCTCGCGCCTGTATCCCCGAGGGGGTAGACAGAGGTGTAATACTACACCCACATTTCGCCATGAATTTTTAGGTCCCACGTAATAGGGGGCGAGCCTATTGCCGTACAGGGCACATTACCAGACTCCGTGCTGCTACTGAGAATTCGGTACAACCCAGTAACACTTTTGCCCGATCCAGGAATCAAACCCAGGACTTCCGATCAGCAGTCGCATACGCTATCTACTGGACCACGGAGGCAGTCAGTATTCTACTACTGGAAAAAGGCCTCTTCTCATTATGAGATGGGTCATAGTCCACCACGCTAGCCAAGTGTTGGTCGTTGGTCGATAGACTTTACATGTGTTTTGAGAACATCCTCCAGAACTTTCAGACATGCAAGTTATACACTGTATTTCGTCCACCGTTTAGCAAGTTGTATAAGTCAAGTGTGAATGGGACAGGAGGAAGGGGAAGACCTAGACGGACGTTCTTTGACCAGATTGGAGGCATCCTAAAAAAAGGACAGGTTAGAAGTACCTACCCTAAGAGCATGCATGAGAAATTTGATGGGAGTGAATGAAGCAAGATAGATATATCAGGTTCGTTGCAAATGGCGTTCCGTAGTCTCTGCCTACCCCTCCGTGAAACAGGCGTGAGTCTATGTATGTAATGAACAATATTGGCGGCCGGTTGGCGTAGCGGGAGTGTAAGCGACTGCTACGCCGAAGGTTGCGGGTTCGATTCCCGCTCAAGTCAAACATTTGTGTGCATTAACATGGATGTTTGTCTTGGTCTGGGTGTTTCTATGTAAGTATAATATGTATGTATTTACAAAAAAAAAGTATAGATATATAGTAAAAAAAGTATAGTATATAAGTAGTTTACAAAAAAAAGTAGAGCGAGTCGGGGCGTGCAATGTAGGGTCGTTGACCGTTTTGTATCAGCTGTGTGGAATTCAAAGTATGTGCAAAAATTGCGGAACTTAAAATCGATATTGTGGCTAAACTACTGCACCGATTTAATTATTTTTTGGTACAAGGCTTCAGAATGTTGTACGCTATGCCTCTGTTCAAAAAGTGCCCCTATGGTAGCGCCACCCTGTATGTTTGTTTAATGTTTATCCATTGTCTAGTACCCGTAGTACAAGCTCTGCTTGGTTTGGGACTAGATGGTGTTGTGTGAATGTGGTAGAATATTATATTATGATTATATTATATATCATGAACTTTATTTCGAAAACATAGAGCGGCCTGTGGCTTTCAACTCGAGATCCTCTGCGTAGTAGACTGTTAGTGTCTTAACTTTGCTATAGCTGCCCAAACATCTCGTCGGGGACGTAATATTATTCTACAATAAATTGCATCCATATTGTGTTGATATAGTTGTCTCGAAAACCATCTCAGCACCAACAAAAGACTGCTTGGTGCCCTAAAAGGAAAGTAGTTCCTATGAAAAGAATTTTTGTATCAAGGCGCCAAGTATTGGCGCTCTGTATTTAAAATATTCAGATACCATCCTTATTGCATCAGCCATATAGAAGGTCGAGAATCTGTATATGAAATAAAATCTTACGTTACTGAGTCACAGACAAAACTATTAGGCACAAGACGCTGAAGTTTGGCATGTATGTATGTTCTTTGGGGACCGTAGGAGTGCACTAAGAAGGGATTTCTCGAAATTCCTTCGGCATCGGCAAGAAGCAGTTTAGTTGTAACAATCAACGTGCGGGCATAACTGCTGGCATAGAGAATCGACAAGAAGATTTAATAACTTATTTTAAATTGTCTTTCGGGATATATACCACGTCCCTTTGTTTGCCACACACACTGTTTTAAACGCAAAAACGAATAAGATACACTTGCTCGTAACATTCATCCAGCCGCAATACCCTCAGTACCTACATCCGAGAACATGGCGCTTGCAACAGTGCCGAAATATCGGTTACTCCAAACAAAGGAACGTGGTATATATCCCGAAAGACAATTTAAAATACGTTTAAATGACCACGAAAGTTTAAATTCCTAAGATTTAATAAGAGGATCGGACTAAGTATAATCATCATTATCATCGCCTCTGTAAACTCGGTCAGCGATAGCCTGGTGGTGATACCAACAGACTGCCATGCAGAAGGTATCGGGTTCAAATCTACGGCGCGCACCAACGACTTTTCGGAATTATGTGCGTATTGAATTGTTAATTATCGCTCGTCCCGTGCTTCGGAGAGCACGTTAAGCCGTCGGTCCCGGTTGTCATGAAGATCTTTGACAGTCGTTACAAGGCGTCAGTACCTTCGAAATAAACTGACACTAGTCTAAACCATGGAATATCGCTATCCCTTCGGGTTGCGGAGGTCAGACAGGCAGTCGCTCCGTGGAAAAGCTAATATTCAGCCAAATCTGGTTAGACTAGTAAGCGGACCCCAGATTGAAACTGGGATAACGCTAAGAGGATGATGATGATGGTCATCAGCTCTGTAAATATACTATCTCACTGCTGGACACGAGCCTAGGCATAATAGTCAAACTTACAAAAATACTTATAGCGGTTATAGCTACTAGACTGCCTCCGTGGTCCAGTGGATAGCGTATGCGACTACTGATCGAAGGTCGATTGCCGGGTCGGGGAAGTGTTATTGGGTTTTTCCGAATTCTCAGTAGCAGCACGGAGTCTGGTGAAGTGCCCGGTAGCGGCAATAGGCTCGCCCCCTATTACGCTACGTGGGACCTAAAGATTCATGGCGAAATGTGGGTGTAATATTACACCTCTGCCTACCCCTTCGGGGATACAGGCGTGAGTGTACAAAAAATAACTTGCACATTACATTAACAAATGTTTTTCAACTTGAACAAACATTGTTTACATGACCAGAATTAAAAGCCAAAATACCGTTAAAGAATACCAATAAGATTGAATCAGCTGCATTCTTAGATATTTCTTTGTGATTATAGTACAGCCGTTCGCCATTGTCCGTGTGGTGACGGATTAAGAATACGAAATGTCACCACCCCATATCATCCCATGGGTGTCGTAAGAGCCGACAAAGGGAATTATGAAGAGAACATCACTGTAAGAGAAAGAAAACTTGATACAAACCCTATACCAACCCGTTTGGCCAGCCTGGTATAGTAGGCCAATTCCTCCTTACAAAGGAGAGGCCTAGTCCAGCAGTGGACTGTTAAAGGCTGATGAAGAAGAAGTTCGCCATTTACTGCTGAATGGACTTAGGGCTCTCCTAACTTATGTCACAATAGCAGTGTGTTTAATCGAAGGATTTGGTCTATTGGCGATGCAAAGATTATCCGCGCGCCTCTGGCGGCGAAATTCGGACTTTTTTTATGGTATTAGGCGGCAAACGAGCAGACAGATCGCCTGATGGTAAGCAATTGACGCCACCCGTGGACACAAGCAACACCACAGGAGTCACAAGTGCGTTGCCGCCCCTTGGGGTTGGGAAAAGGGATAGGATGAGTGAGAAGGAATAGGGGATAGGGCCTCCGGCACTCTCACTCACCGAACGAAACGCAACAGTTTAGGAACTGTTACTTTACGTCGATTTTCTGTGAGAGGGTAATACTTCCCCAGTCGAGCCGGCCTATTCATGCTGAAATCAGCAAGACGTGAAGAAAATACACCAGATCTCGCTTAAGACTATAAATTCACTAATCTAGAAAATATAATCAAAGAATATGGTTAGAAGCTTTTGGAAAACTGACAGTATGACGTCACATCTACCTAAATAGGAAATAAACCGCCCAAGTTAAGAAGGTATCAGAAAACGTTTGCTTAGTATACAAGCAGGTCAAAAACCTGTAACTGATTACGATTGTGGGTGTTATATTGTTAGGCACATTTGTAGGCAGTCGTACGATAAACCAGTTCTGTTGCTAAGAAGGTCGAGAGCCGTTGACGTTAGTTTTATTATTTTGACGACGCTTCGCATAATTAGTATTCGCATTTGTATGTTTATATTATACAAATGCGAATTTTATATTACGATTTATTCCTAGTGTGGGCAAGGCTTTTTTAAATGAAAAAGAAATAAAGGCCTCAAAAAAGTAATCCACTATTCTGTTAAGTTTAAGAAACACACAACCAACGGATACGATGAACACCCAGAGTCGGAACAACAATTTATAGATCACACAAACTGTTGTCTCGTGTGGGAATCGAACCCACAACACTCGCGAGGCAGCTTTTACTATTACGCCAGCTACATGAATGTTTCTAAAGTAGCGCTCATAGCGAGACTTGGCTTGCCGTTCGTAAAGCCTGCAATACACGTTGGCCGAGCGTCGCCGAGTGAACGCCAATACCAACGTATAGACCACAGATATAGATCTACATAGATAACGCAATTATCACGATTTGTATTGAAACCAAGCGTGCCGACTTTTTAATACCTACTGTGACGTTGCCTGTATCACGAAGTCGAAGCGATGCGCGACAGTATCGCTTGTGCGATATTCATCGTCTCCTAATACACAACGTCAGATCAAACGTCCGAAGCAAACGCGGCAACGTAATGTGAATAAAGTATACTTAACGGTAAAACGGACGCGCGGGGACTGAAGTTAGTGGCGACCAAGCTCGACGCTTGGTCGGAGTTCAGACACGCGAAGTGCATGCATTTGCGTTATCTATGTAGATCTATGTCTGTGGTATAGACAGTATATTTGCATTGTCTTGCCATTGCTCGGTGTCTATAGCCGAGTAAAGTCAAGCGCCAACGTGTATAGAACTCATTTGGCGTAGCTTGTTACAACTCGCGGTCGCGACCACTTGCCACACTTCGGAGCGCTGTCGGTTTTTCTGCACAAATCAAAGGCGCTCGCGCGCACTCGGCCAATAGTGTCCACATGTTTGTCAGCGCGCCATTACGCCCTTGTTCTATTTTTGTGAATACTCAACATCCACCACCTTCTTTTTCGTCTTTTCTTTTTCACAACTTTAGTGCGGTATACACTGACATAATAATTATAAGCGGTCATTAAATAAATACGTCGTCGACATCCATCTTGTTTGAATTCACAATACAAACTGACGGAGCCCAACGTGTCTCGGGTATCTCTTCAAAATTCGTCTGTGTTTGGCCATTTACATTGGTTTTCGTTATACTTGCCGAACGTGTAGGCAGTATCACTTGCCTTATATTAATTTGCCTACGCTCGCGTTGGCCTAAGCTCGACCATATTGCAGGCTTTACAGATCGGCAAAGTTAAGGAACGCTTGCACATGTCGCCATTTGGATGGGTCACCGACGTGACCGTATGTGGCAAATACATCTGAGCGCTACCGTGCTTCGGAGGGCACGTAAAGCTGTCGGTCCCGGTTCTTGTCTAAGGATAAGGATCGTTAGGCCATCTCGGAGGCCTTCGGGCGGTCTGGAAACTTAGACACTAGAGCCACACACTCACATGAAAAACAAAGAAGAGTTTGTAAAGTCCCCCGCGGCACGTGATTTATACCTAGTGCGAGAGTTGTCTCTTTACATAAGAGTAAATATCAGACTATCTCCGTGGTCCAGTGAATAGCGTATGCGTCTGATGATTGGGAGGTCCCGGGTTCGATGCCCAGGGTAAAAAGTGTTACTCAGTTTTTCCGAATTCTCGGAAGCACGGAGTCTGGCAATGTGCCCGGTAACGGCAACAGGCTCGCCCCCTATTACGTGGGATCTAAAATTCATAAGGCGAAATGTGGATGTAATATTACACTTCTGCCTACCTCTTCAGGGATACAGGCGTGACGCTATGAATAAAATTGAAATATAGTTCCAGGTTTCGTAGCAATACCAGCTAGAGACTTAGGACTCTATTGAGAGAAAAGCTAGGAGACTCATTGGCGATGACCAATAGGCAACATTACGCAAAGCTCGACGCAGATGGCAGCACAAGCAACTACAGTAAACAAACTTTCGTAGCGCGCTTTTCAAATATTGTCATCAACAAGACAACAATATATCTATACTTATTTATATAGGCAAAACAGTTAACTATTGGGTAATTATCAATAACAGTAAAAATTGTACAATGTTTCTGTTTTAGTGACTTGTTTGAGAGAGAGAAAGTTTGAAGTCTAAACGAGTTGTCAAGCTGTCACTCAAATGTCATACTTGCCAAAATTAATTGTTTACTGTAGTCGGTGATACCGCCATCTGGTGGTTTAACTTGGCAGTAATCTTCCCTATTGGTTAACACAAAACTCCAAAGCCTGGAGCATCGTCGCAGTTTTGCAGTCTGCCGGTTTTTTATAAGTTATATTTCGGAGAGTGTGCAGAGGAACTACATAACCTAATTCCTTCATCCCCTTTTTACCATCGGATGACCAGACAAACTAATCATCGTCACCGTTATACGGTTGACATCCCATCCATACGCACGAAGCGCTTTGCTTCTTCATTTTTTATGTACTGTGTTTCCTGGTGAATACAATCTGGGTGTTATCAAGTCGCGAGTGAATAGGTACCTTCTAGGCAAGCGTGCTCCATCTTGACCGTATCATCGCTTAACATAAGGCGAAATCGCGGTCTAACGTTAGCCTATCAAAATTTAAAAAAAAATGCATAAATTGGTGTTGAGAACTTCTATTAGCGATTTTTTATTGGCCATTTCTAATTCAAACATTCTAATCAGAAAATGAAATATAAACAATACTATGACTAGACTTGATATAAAGTATTAATAAACTACCTACATATTGACATCTTCTTGTTTCGCTGCGATAGATTCGCCATAAAAATTTTGATCTCTAGTAAAAAGATTTCATATCAGTGGAGTTCTTCTTTATATTGTGTGTTAGAATTTATTATTTTCATACGTGAAGCACAATGTAGCATTAATATTTTTTTTCTTAAATGTAGGACTATGATTTGATTTTTTTGTGATCTAATAAACATTTTATTCTTTCTTTAAGGCCGGACCCAATATTTGATCTATTCATGGAATTGGCTACTAGAGATTCATAATAATATCTGAACTTAAATTGTCAATTATCGCTTGTCCCGACTCCCGTGCCTCGGAGAGCACGTTAAGCCGTCGGTCCCGGTTGTCATGAAGATCTTTGACAGTCGTTATTGGGCGTCAGTACCTTCTTAATTAACTGACACTAGTCTAAACCATGGGATATTGCTCTCCCTTTGGATTGCAGAAGTCAGACAGGCAGTCGCTCTGTGGAAAAGCTTATATTCAGCCAAATCCGGGTAGACTAGTAAGCAGACCCCAGATTGAAACTGGGATAACGCTAGGAGGATGATGATGATGATTTGAATGGAGCTATTTTGTATGGAGCTTGGTCAAATTTGTAACTCTGACAGCCAAATCCACATAATGATCAAATATGGTGACGACAGTTATAGGAGCGTTTTACGTAAAGCTTAAAAATAAAACGCCAATGCGAATGACAGGAAAAATAAACATGCTTGAGGCTAATGTGTAATCTCCATAGTATATGCTAAGGACCTTTTTGATAGCACGTTTCGCTTCTTTATAATTTAGTTTGCATTGCAGTCTTATTCAAATACAAATTCTTGTTTCCTTTGATTGTAAATATAATCAAATATTGTTACTTGTGTTTCACCCAGATTACTTAATCGTATTTCTTCATAGGATGTTCCATTTTAAGAAAATTGTCATATGTGATATCTAAGATTCTCTAAATCAAAATACTATATAGTTTATTGAATAAGGCTTTTCATTTTAATTTAATTCATACATACATACATACATAGACTCACGCCTGTTTCCCCGAAGGGGTAGGCAGAGACATATTAAACGCCCACTTTTCGCCAGTGTTTTGATCCCACAACATACATATACACTGTTTTTTTTTGTAAATACATACATATTATACATAGAAACACCTTCACAGTGTTTTATGAAGACCATTTTTCAGACACTGTCTTTTTATTAAAGAAGCTAATAGATATATTCAATAAAAATAAATATTTCGTATCCGCATTCTAGCTATCGCTTTCAGCTAGCATCTCTAGTTCTCTAGTTTTTTAGAAAAACTTTTTTGAAAATCTTCATATTTTAAAGCGGATATTTAGAAAAAAAGATATTCCTCTTAAACTAAGCATGATACTCAATAATAATGTTACAAGCACCGATAGCGTCTCTTTCACTGCACATTTTACAGTTAAAATGAACCTCATAACTTGATTCAAATTTAAGCGAGATTTTGGATTTTTAGATTTTCTGACTTTTCCTGAAGATTCTCCCAAATGTGGAAAAGTTATATATACAGAAATGATGCTCTTTACTTTCCTCATATACTCAATAAATTTCTGTCCCCAAATCCATGGAATCTAGAAGTTATTCCAAATTAACTGTTTTTGATAGGGTTTTCATATTTGTATACCAGATTTTAATGATACAATTTTTATTCGATATTGATTTTAAAACTAGATTATATGTTGTAAAGAAATCCATATCGAATAAAAATTTAATCATTAAAATCCAGAATATAAAACACTGTTAACCGGTGCAACTTTCTGACTTCGTCTAATAAACTCATTTCTAATTTTATCCATCCTTGTCACCCCACACATCCATCTCAACATCCTCATCTCCGCTACATTTAATCTCCTTTCATCCGTTTCATCATTACGGATTTGTAGATTTTGCCCTTTAACCTAAATGGGTCACAAGTTGTTCCTGTGACCTTGCGTGTATATCTGTGTAAATAAAAACACTAAACTTATAAAAATAACTAACCTGAATTGATCAGGTTTACCTATATTTTTTTCTCACATAACCTTCTCAATATACTACACTGTTATTGAAACGTGCAACAATATTATTTTCTTTTCCCTGACGACTTTTTGCCACCCTGCAAAAAATAATTAGTTATGATATTCAACTGTTTATATAGAAACCAAATACCATAACCAAACAGAAGCCTTGAGCTTTTTTTCTGCGTTTTTTTGCGTCAATGGTTTACAAGTAAATGCCGTTATGAATCTCGCTACAAATATTTTGGCGCCTTCGTCATTCGTCACGAGCAAAACGTAAACCGTTCTAAATCGCTGCACGTTTTTAGGTCATAATTTATAGCTAGATTTTGCCCGCGACTTTGTCTGCGGATGTCGATAATAATAAAGTGCTGATAAGAAATGGGTGCGTGCAAAATTCTGTACAAGTTAATACTACATACTTAGTTTCTGCATCTGTTTTAACCCGTTAGGGGCTTTTAATAAATTCTAACCTCTGTTTGAACCGGGGTCTTCAAATTTCTTCATGCTAATAAAATCTAATAGTTATCGCTCGTTAAACGGTAAAGTTAAATAATTTCATAAATAAACATAATAAACCTACAATCTGCATGTTTGAGAGTTACACGTAATATTTTCGAAAGATGCAAAGTCTGCAATATCGGTGGTACTTGGCCAGCATAGTGGACTGTGGACAGAGTGAGAAGAGGCCCTTGTCCAGCAGTGGAACGGTCTAGATACAGGGCTGATATCATTAATAGGCATACTTTCTACAAAATATCCATGAAAATATGACACTGAAAATCTCGTTTCCTGCTACTGTCAGATCACGTTTCTGAAATTTACTTATGTAAGATGTATATTTATGACTCAGAACTATGAAGATCCCGCGACAAATTAGTGCACTCATCGAGTTTTCGCTAAAAACCTAATTTTTATGTATATTTATGATAAGGAGAATATATATTTACTAGATTGCCTATTAAAATGTGGACGCAAGTATTTTTTTTTTAATTGTTTGATTTTTGATTTTTGGGCAACATTTTCGTTCACTTGTTTTTTAAATAAAGTATCGTCTACATCACGGCAATGTATATAAAGATTCTGAAAAATCACGGTTGCCTATTATGTATATATATCGAAATCATACCCGTTTATACCTGGCTGCGAAGAGGTGCGGCCAAGTGACAAACGGCAACCGTGATATTTTTTGAGCTCAGAGTTTCCCAAACGTGATCATGTCCTGGCTCTTAATATTAACGTTTCTCCATTGTAAGACCTAACCTAACCCACTAAGAATTTGTTAAGCCTCATAGTGCATAAAAAGAAAAAAAAGTAAACTAAAAAAGAAGCACCTCCAAGAAGGCTATGGATTGATGTGGTCTGCCAAAAGCTGCGACCTGGTATTTAAATAACGAGCCCTTTGTCGACTCGCGACGCACTAAATGCTAAAAGCTGGTCCACCTCATCTCTGCTACGCATTAACCACTACCATTATCCTACCCAGCATCCAATATAACAAAAACCAGACCACATTTTTTATCGAAACACATCCACTATTCTGACGTAAGCTTATACAACTCGGTTATATACAGCTGTAATCACTAGTGTTATCAGAAGCCTGCATACGACGGGAAATCTGTTATCAGTAGCCTGCATACGACGGGAAGCCGTGACTACCGTGCGCAATTGGTATTACTTCTAATGTAACGTCTTTATTAGCAGAATGTATGTTTATGATCTTTAGAACAAATGGTGTTGAAGTGTTGTTGGTTTATGGACGCACTTATGGTCGTACTTTTTGATTTGCGGAATTTATATTACGGTACCCGCATTAACAGCCTCTTTATAAAACTTGGACAGAGTATGGTTTCAAATGTGGTCGTAGCCTATATTTTTGTATAGCTAGATACTGTCTCTAAAATTCGTAACTGTTGAACACATTTCGAAGAAAATTAAATAGACAGGTTTCTTCTTCTCTTTTAGATAACTGCGGAATATTCGATCTATCCATTTTTTTGAGACTTTAGATTCGTTTTTGACATAAGCTCCATACAAAATATGTCAAACGCGAATCTCGAATCTTAAAATCCATGGATAGATCTAATATTGAAACCGGCCGTAATGGGCTCAAAGCTTTTCGTCCAATAGATTTTCTTCCTATAAAAATTCCAGCAAAGAAGTCCTTAGAAACCTAAGTCATGACCTAGATCTACTGTGACGTATTCTGACATTTACTACCCGATTATAAGTTCAAAGTTGACTGGTTTAAGGCGTTCCCCGAATGCCTTTGACGACCGCTTGCTGATATTTGCCTGTCTGCATTATTGCTCTCCGAAAACTGACCTAATTGACATCCTATAAATATCTGAGCAGACGTACCCTAAACAGATGAGCATGCATGAGGAACTTGATGGGAGTGAATGAAGCAAGTCAGATATGTCAGAATCGTTGCAAGTGGTGTTCCGTAGTCTCTGCCTACCCCTTCGAGAAATAAGCGTGATTCTATGTATGTATGTACGTATGAAAATGGTTGCAAATGGTTGGTCATAAAAACTGTATAAACTGTTACAGAACCAAAAATTGGGAGGGTTATCTACGAATGTTCGATTTATATGTTTTATTGGCCAGTAAAGATAAAAGTATTGTCATATTATGACATCTTATCATCATTTATAACGGTTATTAACAATGTCTGTTCAAAAGGGAAGTCGCAACAGTTTTGACCAAAAATGGTAAATAAAACTCTTCGAAATATGAGTAACTATACCTAGTTAAAGATGTTTGAAGGTGACTCACGGAGTTCTGGGATAGTGTTCCAAAAAGCAATGTATTCATCAAATATGTAAATGTCTTCTTCTATATACAATACTAGCTTTAGCCTACAGTTTCGCCCGCTTGGGCATCGGTTATCGAGGCAAAAGGTAGACTGTTATATTCTGATGTACAGTCGCGGTCTGAAAGTGTTTACCACCTTAAGGCTTATAATTACATGAACACATCAATTACACAAGGACGACGATATTGTGCTAGGCAACCAATCTATGATAACATGCGTTGCGTAGCAACTGGTGTCAATAACGATTTATTATTTCACATTTATAATATACATTCATTTTATTACAAGCGTGATATTAACAATACAACTAAAATATTTGTAGTCTTCAAATTATGTTATTTTAAATTTGTTATTTACGATTTTGGTATTTGTAATTAATAAGTTTATCAAATGACTTTTACATTGTCAGATTATAATGAAAGGGATGGCGAAAATACGACATCCTGAATATAAAACCTTTTTTGAAAAAAATACAATATTATTTATATCGTCTAGCGTAAGACTGCCTCGTTGGTCTAGCGGTAGTGCATACGACAGCTGATCATGAGGTCTCGGGTTCATTTCGCGGGTCAGGCTCGGAAAATGTTGCTAAGGTTTTCTGTTAAGAATTTCTTAGTGACAATTTATTAGGAATTTCTGTCAAGTAATTTTTAATTATTAGCCCGAAGTTGGCGGTGTTTCACCCCCGTGCATCAGAAAGCACGTTAAGCAGTCCCGGCTGTCATGATCTATGGCAGTCATTACTGGGAAGTCAGTGCCCTCAAATATGCCTACTGGTCTAACCTTAGAATGATGTTAGATGGCAGTCGCTCCGTGTAAAAACTGATATCCAGTCAAATCTCGGTGGACCAGGAATAGCAGGCCCTGGGCTCCGAAGTGCAAGCTTGGGATGCAACTAAGAAAATGCTAGGGTGATGATAATGATGATATCGTCTAGCGAAAATCAGGACGCGGTCATACTGTGAGCTATATTGTTAGTGGATGGTATTCTAGTCCGTTAAAGCGCATGCTGATCACATAAGTGAGCTTTTGTTTAGATAGTGTGCGCCCTTAACCTGGCGAATCGTGTTTTATAAAAAAATTGGCAGAAATAATCAAAAATAAATTCAACACATATTTTTTTGTTAATAAAAGTTTTAATAACGAATATAGCCTCCCTCAGCAGCCACAGCATAAATGCAATTCTGTCATTATGTCAAATTATTTCATCGACCTAAAAATATTCATACTCTTTTTGTTTGAATCGATGCCTTACCAATGATTGAAAAGTAATAAGTACTCAGATTATAGCATTTTAGACCTTGCTAAAACCAGCGTGACAAAGAATGTAATTTGAAAAGTGGTAAACATTTTTAGACCGCGACCGTACCTATAAGCTATATACTACAGCAAAGTTTAATCAAAATCCGATTAGTAGTTTTTGTATGAGAGTAACAAATCAGCAATAAATTCTTACAAACTTTCAAATTGATGAAATCGTAGTTAGGATTTTCAGTTGAAAATTGTTACAAAAAATCGAAAGTAGTAAGTAGTTATAACTGAATTGCTATCGTATCTTACCGCCCACTATTTGTGATAATAGACAGTCCTAAGCTTACAGAACAAATAGTTTAACATAGAGAGTTTAGGGTTAGAACGTAGTCCTACTGTTACAGGCAAATACGTCTTGTGCTAATTTCTTGTAGTATGCAAAAACAAACTGGTAGTATGCAAAGACGTAGCGAGGGATAAAACCATTCTTACTTCTTTAGTAAAAAAATTACTCACATTTATTGCTCAAGCAGAGTTCTGCATCTTTAGGGCCAGCTATGACGATCTCTATGAGTCGAAACTTCTATCAAAGTTGACGGCGTTCTCTATATCAGTCTTGTTAGACACCAGACTTTGATGCAAACACGACTATTCATTATCATCAGCCCCTTACAGTCCATTGCTGGACTAGGCCTCTCCTTTGAAAGGAGGAATTGGTCTACTATACCACGCTGGCCAAACGGGTTGGTATAGGGTTTGTTTCAAGTGTTCCTTCTCTTACACTGCTGTTCTCTGCATGTTATGGTCCCTCTGTCGGCTCTTACGACACCCATGGCATGATATGGGGTGGTGACATTCCGTATTCTTAATCCGTCACCACACGGATAACACGACTATTTACATCGTGGTATTTTTGCTGTTAGCATTATAACTCGACTGTCTACTTACCGAACGGTGGCGTCAACTAGTCTTCTTCAGCCTGAAGATCACTGTTGGATAAAAGCCTCTTTAATAGCATGTCACTGAGCTCGATATGCAGAGCCAGCAAAACTTCTACTAGTACTACTATTATTAGAAAACGACGTCTTGCCTGCCTACTTAGTTAATTTTGAAGTAAATCTTGCTTGCCTAGTTATCCTACGAAATTGTGCCTTTTGTTATTGGAGTCATGGCGATATACCCAAGCTGCTTCCTTGCATATCATTAATTGTCAGCCGTCGAGCCCATGTATCGGCACATATTGTACCATAAGTATAAAGTTTTATATATGTTTCAGTCATGTCATGTCGCGTGTTGGAGTATTATGTAGCACTGAGTAATAGGGACGGATGCTTGGAATCGAGATGTTATCTTCATTCAATATACCTACATGCTGGAAATATGCAATCGTTATAGGGTTACCGTACAGTACTTTTGCTTATACTGACACTAGTCTAAGCAATGATATATCGCTACCTCTTTCAGTTACGTAGGCCAGACCGCAGTGGCGAGGCAAAGTTATGAGTCTGTTAAATTCGTTTAGACTAAAAAGTTAATTTACTAGTCTAGACGGATTTGTCAGAATATTAGCTTTTCCACAGAGCTGCTGCCTCTCTGACCTCTGCAACTAGTGTAAGTTTATTCTGAGGTACTTACATCTTCATGATAACTTTCTCTATAGATATTTTTAGAACACTTGTTTGTTTGAATGTTTGTCATATCGGTCTTAGCTGTCAGATTTGCTGCATCTATTTATATACGATCTACTTTGATAGCCTTTATATCACGCTATTGTTACTAAACACATATTATTGTTAGTCAATAGTTAGTAATCGTCGTTGCGGTTATGTCATGGATGATTGACTATGTTTGTTAGAAATTATTTTCGGTACAATCTAAATTGCTTTAAATTTCATCAAACGTTTGGTAGATAGGTGGTTTATTTGTCTTTATCTCTGGTGTATGTTATTTCGGAATATAAGGTTTTCTATCCTTTGACTTAACCAGATTACCATGAGGATTAAAGATTCTTTGATTAAACGTGGCATTTTCGGCGTTTGCAATTTTGTTACATTTCACGGTTATTTTGATAGCTACCTACTTAGATTTTAGTAGCTATAGATACAGAATATTTCCTGTGTTTCAACGTTTCACATTTTTTTAGAAAACGTAATTTAATAATTAATTAATAAACAATTTACGTAGCGGGGCCTTTAATGTTTTCTGTAGAAAATTAGTCCTGCAAACTCCTTTATCTTAGAAAGTAAGTCCCACTATCGATTAAATCGGTTGAGCCGTTATGAAGATAGACGGACACATAAAATTTATGAAACACGTTTCTGTCTTCATCATCTGTCTCTTGTTAACTCTGTCTTCTCTTCGATCTTCAGTCTGTTTCATGTTAATTAATATTAATATATGTATTTAAGGAGTTGAGCAAAACTTGATTATGTTAAAATCACAGATATCTTAAAAATCTTATATGTATAGATGTATAGATTCGCTAGTCGTTATTAATATGCTTCCTCTTTCTGTATTCTTCTATTGATGGTTAATGTGTGAAGAAATTTTAATGTTAAATATTACTGTTATATTGATGCCTTATTTTAGAAATGAAATCGTTGTGCCAATAACTAGTTCTGGCAAATAGATATAATATTTCGCTAGATTATTGACTGATTTTGTTGTAGAAAGTTGTTGGTTGCCATTGTAATATAAATGCTAAGTATTTGTTGTTAGAACAAATTGTGGAGGTTGACATTTGTTGATGTATTTTTGTATTTGAACAAAGTGTTAGATTTAGTTGTTATGGTGGATAATATGAATCTGATTTGTGAATAAGATTGTTATTACTGTTATTAGCAACTATCTTTTCTGTCCAAAACTGTGTCTTTATTGTAATGACTCAAATGAAACGCTCTATATTGCTACAGAAGGATGACTTGCAGTAAATTCTCGCTCAGTAACTTAGGGTCGGAACATATCTGACCGAAGATGCGTCGAACGTATCATCGGTCGCGTCTAATCCGTTAGATGGGTCGGTACATATCTGACGGAAAATACGTCGAGCGTATCTGCATCGGTTGCGTCTATTCGCTCCAGTCCTATTACGCGTCTAGTCAGTTTCTGCTTTCGGCAACTACAGTGCGGTTGCTTTGTATGACATTTATTTTTAAAACGTCGCCCAACACGTCAGTCAAAATACACGTGGTGCGTGGTGCGCGCGACGTCGACCGACGATACGTTGACGGAAACGGAACAGACGCTGTACGCTCGACGCACTAACGCATCATCGGTTAGGTGTGAAAGGTTGAATGAATTATTATATATTTGGCTGTTTTGGCGTTACGCGACGGATGATACGCGACGCATCTTCCGTCAGATATGTGCCGACCCTTAAGGTTGAAAGATCACCGTAAATAAAAAGTTAAGCCACGTTTTTATATGTATAAGTGAATGACTTGCCTCGTCACGTGTATTTGGTGGCGTTCTTCCTTTTTTTTTGGCTTCACTTGCTATACAATATGTTGATCTGCATTTGCAAAATATTTTAATAACACAATATAGACAGTATACTTATTCACCTTAAATTATTTCAAACAGTGTGCGATGATTTAATGTTAATCAAATGTTACATAGGTAGTAAATCAGACTACTGTTTACTGGTGCAGAATAAGACTGCACGGTAGGTACGTGTGCTTGTGTATGTTAGGTACCATGCAATGGCTCGCAGCGATCAGCTGAGCGGAGCGGCAGTCAATAAGCCGAGCTTATTTTCGAAATGCATGATTACGAAATAATATTTTGAAGTTTTGGTGAGTTATTTTTTAATGTATTTGTATTCAGTTATAGCAGTACACCCCTGAAAAATATTTTGTAAATGCATATCAGCCCCCTGTATAAGTTGTGATATGTTAAACTTATTGATGTGAGTGAAATGCTTTGGATAGATCCAAAAGACCAAAACATTGTAATTTGTTCTGACAAATATTCAAGTTCAAGAACCGACACGTGTAAGTCTTAGCTCGCGTGCTTTGAAACCATGTGAAATTCTTATGCAAACTATTTATGTGGCATTGCACACTCCAGTCAAAACATTACATGCAGCTAGACTGTTTGCTTTAATATTTGTTTGTGTTTTAAATTCTTAACTGCCGGCTTTCGCCACGAAATTGTGTACTTTGTAAACTGTCTTAAACTAATAGAATTTATGGCTTTTCCTTATTTAAATTTTAGACAAAAATTTGCATTAAAGTGGAGCTAATGCTCTAATATATCTAGGCGAAAGTCTGGAATGAAACCGGGATAATATTAAGACGATGACTGATGGTTTCAGATTAGCGTATTTTTCTGCGCGTATGGTCGTTTAAGCATAAGCGCTTACACGCGCGTTACTTTACGCGCTTTAAACCTGGATTCGTGTAAACGGGCATATTTCAGCGTGTTCGCTCGAAACGGTACTGACATCTTGTCAGTGTCAACATGGATTCTGACGGCTCGTGCATATACGAGCTTAGAAGCGCGTCAACGCTCGTACGAGTTGCGCATGTGCCAAAAGGCGCGCCTACATTCGCTTCCAAAGATAAGCTTATTACGCGCGTATAAAACGCTAATCTGAAACCACCCTTAGCATTAAAGTGCCTTGTAGTATTCTTTTTTATTGTTTAACGTTCTTAGTGTATTTCGCTTTTAAAAAGTGTATGTTATGCTACTTATTTTGCTCAAATCCTTGATCTTTAAGACGTACTGTGCTTTGATGAAACTGATGTAAATTCGGCACAGAAACTGTATTGTATTCAAATTGCATTTATGTGGTACAGACAAGTAAATATTTGTGAAGGAGGTCAAATTCTAGTCTTTTGATAGCAGCACTGACGCGAAGCAAAAATAAATTTGAGGTTTCTTTTCCGTAATATTTTTAAGGTCAGAGTTTCATTCGTTTATGTTGTTTGATTTATGAAATGTTTGTTTTATATGGATGACATGGTGATGTATTGTATTTACATCTATGATCAAATATTTGTCTGAATCCATAGGTATAGTTTGTAGTTATAAAATAAAGGATGTTTTATTTATATAATATGTACTTAAAAAAAGTTTGTTGGTAATCGAAATTGATTAATGAATACCATATTGGACGTAAGTCACATTGTATTTAATGTTAATATCTGTGATTAATTGTTTGTAAATGCGGGTAGTTTACTTACGTTTTGACTTTTATTTGAACAAATAGTTTTTAAGGTAAACATGTTGCATTATCAAAGTATTTATTTACATCTATTATTACGTGTGAGGTTTTAATGAGACGTAGTTAGTGCCTTTCTGTCATTATCGTTTAATTTCAGATTTTAGTGTATTTTAGCGTCGACAATTTGGAGTATGGAATAAAATGTGTTGAGAAAATTGTTAGTATTTTTATTTACTACATGAAAATAAATCTACCGCCTGGTGGGCAGCCTTACCCTTATCAAAGTGAGAAGAGGCCCGTGCCCAACAGGAGGACATCTTAAATACAGGGCTGATTAATTATAATAACGGTCAAGGCGTCTGAGACACCAAAGTTAATTGTTTAATTGCCGAAATTGGACAAATTACAGATTCATACATTCTAGGGGTAAAAAGGACCGACCATGTCCAAAACACGCATAGCCGATCTAGGCTTAAAATCTGCCAAGCTGAAGTGGGACTGAGCTGGTCACTTCTGCCGTATGCACCAAAAAATGTGGGCTTATTTAGCAACCAGTTGGGTGCCTCATGATAGTCGACGACAACGCGGCAGACCTAAACGGAGATGGCGGATGACCTGGATGCATTTGACAGCGACTGGCTGAATATAGCACAGGACAGGGATACATAGCGGTCTAAGGGAGAGGCCTTTGCCCAGCATACACACACGTGGGAAACAATTATAGGCTGATTAAAAAAATATACAGGGTGTAAAAAGACCCTTAACGAAAACTGAAACCCCATATTGTACCAATCATTACAAACATTTTTTCCTTCGGCACCATACCTGGGAAATTACTGGTTCAGGCGATATTGAGGCTCAAAGTTACTATATTTTTTTTTGTAATAAGGTACAAAATCGATGCTATTACCCCGCCAACCTGTTCTATGGATGTCCTATGCACCCATGGAATTGTAGTTATTTCGAAAATTGCACGCGTTCACTTTTAATTGCGGCTTAAAAAATGTGTCTATTTGAACAAAAAACATTTCCCAAGTTTTATTTTTGCTTAGAATGACTTTGCATGATGTCCAAAACGAGTAGACTTCGGCTTGATGATGGGTCTTGTGACACTGTGTATATGATCCGCCAAGTCAGGAGTTAAGAAGGAAATGAGAAGACTAATAAAATGTTTTCACAGACAACACATTATTTCACATGGCTTCCTTATATTGCCACTGTAATACGCTTTATCTAGAGCAACTAATGGCTTCTAAAAATATACGTTCGAGCAAATGTATTATTTAATGGAGATACAATCAATCTAGGTACTTATAGCTTTTCCGTATATGAACACATGACGTATTTACCTCAATGGTTATCATTTGGAAATATTTAATCATCCGTTAACGTCTTGTTATCAGTAGGTAATAATCGATATATGATTTGATATACATTTGTTTGAAATTATTATTGCTATTACAGAGATAAGTAGGAAAGCAATTTACTAAATGCTGGTGGTATTGTAAGGTCAAAGTCGATAGATAAATATATCTATACGTATAAAATTTGTATGATGCATAAATGTGCGCGTGGGATTGGGAGGTCTCGGGTTCGATTCCCGGGTCGGTTGTGTTTTTGGGTTTTTCCGTTAGGAAATTCTCAGTAAGAGCACGGAGTCTGGTAATGTGACCGGTACGGCAATAGGCTCGCCCCCTATTACGTGGGACTTAAAAATTCATGGCGAAATGTGGGTGTAATATTCCACCCCTTCGGGGATACAGGCGTGAGTCTATAAATTTTGTTTTGTTATAAAAATAAGAAAATAAAATTTGTACGTTACCTATTGACTGAAAGATAACGCACTGTCAAAACTATAGGACCCAAGTAAATTTGGCATGTAAGTTGGCACAAAGTAGGGATGTGTGGAAAGAGGAGAGGGAACCCTTTGCCCTGCACGGTACAGGCTGCAAATAAAAATAAATAATAAATGTTACTTGGGGACCGTAGGGGTGCAGTAAAAAGGGATTTTCGGAAATTCCCCCCTGATCGGTTTCCCGAAATTTCCAGGAGTTGTGAAATGTCAAAGTAAGTCTCTGTAAGGTATGAATAGATTGTGAGATGGTAGCATGTGCGCCAGTGTAGGATGGACAGGCTGAGATGCAGATTTTTTATTTTTTTTCATTCTTTGAATTTTTTATTTAGGAGCTTTTGACCACATTAAGGTCATGTCAGCTCCATCATATCCTAAACTATTTTAGTAACATATCTTAACTTAAAGTAATTTTATAAAGTATTTTATAAATAAAGTTGGCAGCTTCAGATAATGGCTTAGCTAAAATACTTATAAAGACGCCGACATCATTCAAACATTTATCTTAAATTTTCGAACCATAGTCTCTCTAAGTATATGGGTCCTGACACATTCCACCAACAGGTGATGCACATCCTCCGGGGTGCCGCACTCTGAACAGTTTGGGCTGGCAGTTTTCCCCATGAGGTTTCAAAACCTGTTGAGTGGAACATGTCCTGAACGTAGTCTATGAGCTACTACATATTTTCTATTGAGTGTTGTGTTGGCAAACCAAGGAACATCAGGAGGTTCACTCTGCACTGTTCGATACCAAATACCTTTGGTCATTGATCGTTCATTGAAATACTCCTTCAAATCTAGTTGATATCTACGTTTATATTTAGACAGAAGTTCAAAATGACTTGACAATATATTAATATTATTGCCCTCTGAAGTAGCTTTCTTAGCCAAATTATCCACCTCCTCATTTCCTTGTAAGCCAACGTGTGACGGAACCCATTGCAATACCAGTTCAGTATTGTTTCTCGTGAAAGATGCAGATGGTATCAGATTCAAATCTACGGGCCAAGGCGAGAAGTACTGAATTTCAAAGTTATGTGCATAATATAAATTAGGCCGTTTGTTTGCTGTTATGAAGATCTTTGTCTATGATTATGGGGAGTCCGTATCTTTGGATATAGCACCCGATCCTGGTCTAAGCCCTATAATATCGCCATTCCTTAGAAATAATGAAGGTCAGATAGTAATCGCTCTGTAGAAAAACTAATACTCTGTCAAATCTAGCTAGACTAGAAAGTCTTGTATGCAATCAAAATAACGCCAGGAAGATGAAAATGATGATGATAATAGTACCTTGCTGCTCAAATTATGATTATAGGTACTAAAAGAAGCAAAGCCTAACTTTTCAAATACAAAGGTAGGTAGACGTCGCCCGCGTGAATTGTATATCAAACACAAAGCTTCCCCAAGAATTACACTGTTTTACTGATAAAACCGTCATCGCCATTTATATTTGTATAGCTAAATATATCGAAAGATTATATCGCTTTTGTAATTATCGAACTGATAACGGTCACTTAACTGACAGATAAATGTGATAATACTTGCGGTGCTAATAGTGGATGACGTCAATGTAATATGCTAAGGGTGTCGCAGAATTTTTGATTGATAGCTTAACTGGTTTTAGTGAGAATGAGCCGACAGTATTGAGAAAACGTGTAATACCCGAAAGCGTGTTTCTCAATTTTGTGAACCAAAACGTGTATGTAAAGTGGTATGGTGACTGGTGTAGCATAATTTTGTAATAGTATGTATCACTTCTACTTCAATTGATCTATATATGTATACATCAATACAGCAAAAAATAGAGCGTAGGATGCTCTCCGTCTAGGTGGAGCGGCTGGACAAGGCGAGACGAGAATCTAACTCAGTGCGTGCCATAGGAGAGGCCTTCGTCCAGCAGTGGACTACAGCTGATGATGATACATTTACCAGCTAAATTATAGCTGGAGAATTTAACTCTTTCGTTTTAGCACCCAAATTATATCTTAATATATAAAATCCTTGCGTTACTGACTGACTGACAGACACGCTACAGCCGAATTTATTGGGCGCAGGAAGCTGAAATTTGGCATGTATGTCCTTGGGGACCGTAAGGGTGCACTAAGAAGGGATTTCCCGAAATTCCCACAGGATCGGCCAAAACGAGTAAATTTAAAAAAATGCAGGCGTAGCTGCTGGCGTCCTCTAGTAAATAAATAAGTATGATTCCCCGAAATGTTTGTCCGAACCGAACTTCCAAACGACTGCACCAAATTGGATAAATCTTTCCTCTATGTTTTCATTATTATCAGGCTCTGTGAATGCCTCCGTGGTCCAGTGGATAGCATATGCGACTGCTGATCGGAGGTCCCGGGTTCGATTCTCGGGTCGGGCAAAAGTGTTACTGGGTTGTACCGAATTCTCAGTAGCAGCACGGAGTCTGGTAATGTGCATCTGGTAATCTGTAAACAAATATGGCGATACGGAGTTCACCGGGTCAGCTAGTGCATAATCATATACATTCATACCTATTACTCGTTCCATCAAACCCGCTCTATCTGACAATAGGTGTAAGACAGTAGGAAGTTCTACAAAATCTTAATTTAAATTTATAAGATATCACCAACCTCCACTTAACAGTTAAAGGGCTTCTGTATAAAGGTCGAAAAGTGGTTTCATTCAAAATATTCTTTAGAATTACTGACAAAAGGTTACTGAGTGCTACTAATGACAAAATTGGAGGGAAAGAATTCTACTTGAATAGGGTCATTCTTTTAAAACGCCCACAAAGAAACCGAAATACAATGGAAGCCCTCTGATGCTACGGCCACACTACGGTGATATGCCAATAATTATTGCCATAACTTCAACAACGCCTTGGTGTAACCACGATTTATGGCCATAATTTTACAATGCCAATCAATATGGCAAATGGTGGTAGACAATAGCTCCGGCGGCGGTCTTTTTTCGCACAGAAGATTACCGCAGTAATTAACGCGTTTGTGGCCACACTACTGTTTGTCCAGTGTGCAACATGAGTTCGACGACGACACATGTATTTACCGAAATGGAGTGGTCAAATGAAAAAGCGCTCGAATTTTTGGAATTATTCCAATCCGAACCGTCTCTTTGGGATACCCGACAGAAAGCTTAATTTTGTCTTGCTTTAGCTTTGTAAAAATTTAAAAGATTCATGTAAAAATAATTGGCACTCATAAAATACAACACAGCTGAAGCTTCAACCACCATCTTGAAAAATGATATTTTTACCTCCTAATTTATTGACATATCTGGGTAAACTCTAGTGTAACCACACGACTTCACGCAGTAATTTAAACGGTAATTAAATGCTTTAATTATTGCGGTAACAGCCCGGTAGACGGTAAGGTAGTGTGGCCGTAGCATGACACGCATATACCGAAAGAGTAATTTATATTTTGCAGTTTTACTAGATGATGCCCGCAGCTACGCATGCACATTTTAGTCTAATTTTACCGTGTCTTCTCGATCTTTTCGTGGGAATTTGGGGAAATCCCTTCTTAGTGCACCCCTAGGTTTACCATGGGACATACATGCCAAATTTCAGCTTCTTGCATCCAATAGTTTAGGCTGTGCGCCCTCTGTCAGTCAGTTAGTAACGCAAGAATTTGAAACATACAGGCAAGCAATGCCGTTTTACGTGTTAAAGGACTTTTGAGGTTTGTAGTCACTGTAACGTTTTAATGGATGTTACAGTATACTTATATTTTACTACATTCCGCCCACGTGGTTGTCTGTTATTTATCACGACAATAGGTACCTTATCATATATATAAGCAGCGATAGCCTAGTGGCGAGATCGACAGACTGCTACGCAGAGGGTCCGGGTTCGAATCCACGGCGCGCACCGATGACTTTTCGGAGTTATATGCGTATTAAATTGTTAATTATCGCTTGCTAAACGATGAAGGAAAACATCGTGAGGAAACCTGCATGTCTGAGAGTTCTCTATAATGTTCTCGAAAGACATGTGAAGTCTGCCATCCCGCACTCGGCCAGCGTGTTGGAGTATGTCCTTACCCTTCTCATAATGGGAAGAGGCCCGTGCCCAGCAGTGGGACAGTATAAAGGGCTGATGATGATGATGATACATTATGATATCCTATCAGAGTACCAGATAAGGTACCTACCTTATCTGGTACTCTGATAGGATATCATAATGCAAAGTTTCATAGTTCAGTACCTAGTATAGCGTGAAAAATCAACTAACAAACTAACTTGCGCATTTAATATTATTAGAACGAATTTGGTGTAGGTACATACCACTACTTTACTGTACAATATTCCCTTAATCCTCTTTACAACTTTGTATATTACTGTTCGATAGTATCCTTATCAGACAGCGCAGATAGGCGTATTGCATGCAGAGCAATGTAAAATCTGTCAGTTTAAATTCAGTTGTATGTTCCCCGTCATTGTAAAAGGGTTACATTATACAGTTAAAAAGCGGTGTATTGCGCAGGAATTCGCCGGAATATGCTCGTATGAGGCAGCATCCACTGGCAGTAATAGCATTTCTTTCGTCTTGTCCAAAAAGTTTATTTACTCATCCGATGTGGTGGCTGGCCATATCCAAAACAAGCAGATATATACCTTTCAGAAAATTTTCTTAGTAACAGATTCACTCTATATTAGAAATACACGATTGTCGCCGCACTTTTTAGAGTGAACGAATGAGGTTGTCGTGATCTTGCCTTGAAGGTTTAGACAAAGGTCACGGTTAAAAAAAATATACAAGAATTCAAAACAACATTTGGTTTAAGCAATTTTTGACCTTACCTGGATTTTGATAGTGTCGATATTCGCTTGAAAAGGCTTTGCGACAGTTTTTGTAATACCTGCTATGATTTTTTATTTGATTGCGTTTATGTAGGTCTGTCGTAAGGTGTTAGTTTGACGACCTTGTTCGTAAGTTGTGACATAAGTTTTTGGTGATCGATATTATCAGAAAAGTGCATGTTTATGAAAAAAGTGCCCAGTGGTTGACGGCATAGAATACAAGTGTCACCACTCCCTATCTTCCCGTGGGTGTCGGCGAGGCGACTAAGGGATAACACGATGCAAATACCATCTTTGCGTAGAGACGGAAAACTCGACATCAAACCCTATACGACTGCCTCGTTGTTCTCGCGGCATAAATGTGCGCGTGGGATCGGGAGGTCCCGGGTTCGATTCCTGGGTCGGGCAGTGTTATTGGGTTTTTCTGTCACGAAATTCTCAGTAGCCGCACGGAGTCTGGAAATGTGCCCGGTACGGCAATAGGTTCGCCCCTTATTACGTGGGACTAAAGTATATATGGCGAAAAGTGGGTGTAGAAATACACCTCTGCCTACCCCTTCGGGGGAATAAAAGGCGTGACGATATGTATGTATGTATGAAAAAAATGTCTCAGAACTTTTAATTTTTTTAATAACACGGTTGTCTTGTTTGTTCTGTCAAAGGAAGGTTCGGCAAAAAAGAAAACATTCTACAACGGGATCTAGTTTCTAGTTCTGTGGGATCTATTTAGGTAGATCGAATCCCGGCAGATCCCCCATACCATACCAGAGTTATTACACTCATAGGTCCGTGTGGTGACGGATTAAGAATACGGAATGTCACCACCCCATATCATCCCATGGATGTCGTAAGAGCCGACAGATGGAGCATATTATGCTGAAAACAGCACTGTAAAGAAGGAAAACTCGATACACACCCTATACCAACCCGTTTGGCCAGCGTGGTATAGTAGGCCAATTCCTCCTTTCAAAGGAGAGGCCTGGTCCAGCAGTGGACTGTTAAAGGCTGATGATGATGAGTTTCGCGTGAGTCTGCCACTCTAGTCTAGGACAACGTGGTGTTTTATAGTATGTAGGCAGAGAATGTCAGGAGTCACTTACTTCCTCCACAAGGCTCTCGACTCAATTTTCTGGGCTTGAAACATAGTGGAGAAAGCCTGGGTTTCGGGACCGTGGAAAACAAAAGATAACATTATTCTATCAGGCTAGATTAGTATCATATTACCGGTAAATGGTGAAAATATCCTCCTGGATATTATAGTGATTTACTGGATTTTACCTATCATAGAGTTGGTATGCGGTAGGTACAGTCGAACAACTTCCCGCTACACCACCATAAGGGTGAGAATCGCTCAGCAAGACATCGTCGCTTCCAGTGCTACTTTACACAAACATTGACATTCGTATACAAAACCAGTTTCTAGTGTGCCTCGACTCTATGAGCGAGCCAAGGGATTTTTTTTCAAACTGGTCCACCGCCGACTTGTTTGATTGTACATCCAAATATCTCAAAACCGCAAAGAAAACGAGTGACGTTTAATCCTAACGTAAAGTTAAATCTGCTTTAGAAGAATGGAAAAGAATGCCCCAGACGCCCAGCAAATCCAGTGATCAAAGTCCATGGCCTAAAACGACGAAGTTAAATTAAATCGCGAAGAAAAACAAGTCAAATAAAAACTGATTTGCATGGCGACAAGCCATAAGTCTTCAATGTTCCTCAGCTCAGTCGAGACGAGTTGCGTTTCGCTCCGCTGGTCGCGTTTATGACCCTTGAACCGGCAGTCATGGCAAACAATGCAAATTCACTGACGTAAAGATAAATATCTTTTTAATGGGCAAATCTTTCGACGTGAAGTAACAGTTGGATCCGTATGCATTTCTTTCTATGAGTTAGAAGGCGTCTCTGGGCTGTATTTCCTGATTTTTCGTGTGATTTGCACGTGGATATTGTATTTATTCTTTGAATGTTCGCATTTTTGGCTTTAGTACAGCTTTTAGTTGCCTAAAGAATGTAACAGTAAAGTAAAGTGGATACTGAAGCGCGTGCAATGAACTATCTATCTTTTTGTTTTCGGCTTCGCTGTGGAAATGCATTTACACACGTATGTGGGACTCGACGGCTGGAGTGCAAGGCCGTAATACCCACTAAAACCACAGCGCATACTTCAACGCCATTTTGGGGGCGCCAGCGGGTCGCGTTAGCATTCTACCCTGACACCCCGGCGGATAACCCGAAGGCCACAACCTCCTTGGCGGCGGATGAAGGTGGTGCCTCTTCCAAGCCCACGCGGAGCGTCCACTCCCGGGATCTCTCTTAGCTTCACCGCGGGTGTCCAAGCCACGGTTTTTAAGCCCCACCTACCACAACAAGGTGGAGATCCCACGGGGGGGATGAACTATCTATCTATCAGTCCTATCAGTAAGGCGATTTCAATCACCTACCTCCTTAGCTAAATGGCATTCGATTAACGATATCGCTAATCGCTAAGTGCTAAAATGTATGGAACTGACATAAGCCTTCTATACATCACGTGGCCAACGAAGAAGGAATTCCTTAAGTTGCCATGGCAACCAAGCGTTACCGTAACTATAAACCCGAGCGAATGCCATTTGGCTAGACCCTCAGTGCCCTCTACACCGCATGAGATGAATATAGATGAATGCAATTTTTTCTTTCTTACATCGCTTCCGTTGGCAACCAAACTATCTTGGCCTCCGTTACGAGTTTCTTCACTTCTCAAAATTCTTAGCAGTTTTTCGACAATAGTTCGAAGCGCCCTCAGATCTGCTAACATGTTTCTAGCGATACCTGGTCGAGCAACCAGGCGTCGTCCAGTAAGTTAACCAAGGTACGCTTTCTTAGCACTTCTCACCCCTCCCATTCTTTCTAGGCAGGCTGCCGCTTCCCCTATGATACTAGGAAAGGCAAGAATATCTGATCGATACGATTTTACTCCGATATTACGTCTGTCTTTCTGTAGTGTTTCGGGTATCGCATAAAACGATATCAAACGTAATAAAAATAATTTACAACTGCTTAAGATAAACTTGGAAATCGTTATCATATCGACTATCAACAAAATTATAACTTTAGTCTGAAGATATTGATCAAAGGCGGCACTGAAGCGCCGGGCCTTTTCATCTATCTTTTTAAACCACATTGAGTTTTTTTATTCGTATTGGTTTGAGTTCAAGTAGTAGTAATGTTACTATGCCATTGAGGGATGTAAGGCAAGAGGATAACCAAAGAAAAGATGGATGGATTGTGTAAAGAATGACATGAATAAAAAGGGAGTGAATAATCAGATGACGTCTGATGGAAGAAAAAGATATACTGCGCCAACTTCAAGGAACTTGTTAACAGAACAGGCAGAAGGAGACTGAGGTGTCTTGGAAAGGCCTATATTCAGAAGTGGACTATTGCATGCTGATGATGATGTGTGAGCGTTTGTGGCAAATTTGCAGGTCATGGACCCTGTTCTTTTGACCCTGCTGTTCCTGGTGAGCGACCTGACCGAGTTGGCAAGCTAACGGATGGAGTCGGCTCGAACAAGCAAGTGCCTTTTTTGCTAATTTCAGCACGAATGTGTCGACTCGACCCGCGACGTAAAGTAACAGTATCTATAATGTTGCGTTTCTTTTGATGAGTGAGAGGGCTGCAAGCCCAACATCCTTTCTCTTCTAGCTCATCCCGCTTAGTTTTCTGCCAATTTTCCTACCCCACACGGCGGCAACGTACTTGTGACTCCACTGATATTGATGTTGTCCATACATACATACATAGTCTCACGCCTGTTTCCCGTAGGGTAGGCAGAGACTACGGAAGGCCATTTGTATCGATCCTGACATATCTCTCTTGCTTCATTCACTCTCATAAAATTTCTCATGCATGCTCTTCTGTTAAGGGTACTAACTAACCTGACCCTTTTTTAGGATGTTCCCAATCTGATCAGAGAACGTCCGCCTAGGTCTTCCCCTTCCTCCTGTCCATTCACACTTGCCTTATATAACTTCTTGGTCAGTCTTTCGTCATCTATTCTCTCCATGTGTCCAAACCATCTTAGCATACCTTTCTCAATGGTTGTCACTACATCTTCTTTTACCCCACAACACTTTCTTATCACACAATTCTTTACTCTGTCGTTCTAAGACACACCACACATACTTCTCAGTGCTCTCATTTCTACGGCATTTATTCTACTTTCATGACTCTTCTGCCATACCCAACTCTCACTACCATACATCATTGTGTCCATGGGTGCCGCTAATCGCTTACCATCAGGGAATCCGTCTGCTCGTTTGTCGCGTATAACATGAAAAATTTATTCCACTCCTGAAGAACAAAGTAGATGTTGAAAGTTAATCAATTCAATTCAATTTCATTATTTGTAGAACATAGGTTACAAAAGATGTCATTTTAACTATATTGTGCATCAGGCGAAAAAAATTATTCAAGTTAATTTGATATCCGCTGTTTTTGAATCTACATACATACATAGACTCACGCCTGTTTCCCCGAAGGGGTAGGCAGAGGCATATTAAACGCCCACTTTTCGCCAGTGTTTTGATCCCACGTAATAGGTGGCGAGCCTATTGCCGCTTATCGGGATATTTTGTTTGCCAGAGCCTCGTCCGTTGATCGGCAGGTACACCACTTGCAGGTGAGGTTGGCTTGGGACCCTAAGTTCTTGGTGGGAACCCTATGCACCCGTTTTTTAATCTAAAGCTATAAAATGCGAGCAACGACTAGCATATCGATATAATGTAATAGTTATTGCCATGTTTTATGTGTCAATTTGGAGGTAGTTCAGTTTTTTACTGTTTGTCGTTAAATGTTGATGGAAGTAATTCCATGAAGCTTAATCCTTCTTTACGATAAATGTGGTTTTATACCTTATATAATACAGGCGTGGCTTATTGCCAGATGGTGCAGTTTCTAGGAGATACATATATAACGTCACGCCTTTTATCCCCGAAGGGGTAGGCAGAGATGTATTTCTACACCCACTTTTCGCCAGATATACTTTAGTCCCACGTAATAAGGGGCGAGCCTATTGCCGTACCGGGCACATTTCCAGACTCCGTGCTGCTACTGAGAATTTTGTGACAGAAAAACCCAATAACACTGCCCGACCCAGGAATCGAACCCGGGACCTCCCGATCCCACGCGCATATTTATGCCGCGAGACCAACGAGGCAGTCGTATAGGGTTTGATGTCGAGTTTTCCGTCTCTACGCAAAGATACTATTTGCATCGTGTTATCCCTTAGTCGCCTCTTACGACACCCACGGGAAGATAGGGGGCGGTGACACTTGTATTCTATGCCGTCAACCACACGGCATTTCTAGGAGATGTAACTAAAATATAATAAGAAGCAGCGATAGCTTAGTGGAGAGACCGACAGACTGCAACGCAGACGGTCTTGAGTCCGAATCCATGGCACGCATCATTGACTTTTCGAAGTTACCTAAGTGCATATTAAATTGTTAATTATCGCTTGCTTAACGGTGAACAAAAACATCGAGAGGCAACCTGCATGTCTGAGAGTTCTCTAAAATGTTCTCGAAAGACATGTGAAGTTTGCCAACCTTCACTTGGCCAGCTCGGTGGCTTTCACAAGCAGACTGCTGGGCACGGACCTCCGTGCCCAGCAGTGGAACAGTCAGTCAGTAACTAAACAATTTTATATATATACAGATCTAATATACTCCTCTCTCTCTGTGTGTAATCTAATTTACTTTATTTCATTTTTG
Source organism: Euclidia mi (assembly GCA_944739405.2). NCBI lineage: Eukaryota > Metazoa > Arthropoda > Insecta > Lepidoptera > Erebidae > Euclidia > Euclidia mi. The sequence goes on along the minus strand of OX123205.2, from coordinate 3,579,303 downwards.
AAGCAGCGATAGCCTAGTAGAGAGACCGACAGACTGCTACGCAGAGGGTTTCGGGTTCGAATCTACGGCACGCACCAATGACTTTTCGAAGTTAAGTGCGTATTAAATTGTTAATTATCGCTTGCTTAGCGGTGAAGGAAAATATCGTGAGGAAACCTGCATGTCTGAGAGTTCTCCATAATGTTCTCGAAAGACATGTGAAGACTGCCAACCCGCACTTGGCCAGCGTGGTGGACTATGGCTTTACCCTTCTCATAGCGAGAAGAGGCCTGTGCCCAGCAGTAGGACAGTATATAGGGCTGATGATGATTTTTGTTTAACACCTGATTGACGACGAATTTGGTAATTGGTCGAACTACGACCACTGGTCGACTCATACATTACTATAAAAAAGTAGTAGATGAATAATTATCTACTACTTTTTTATAGTAATTACTTTTAATGCTATGGTGCATTAAAGTAATTACGTACCAAAGTAGATTAACGTCTGGTCTATATATAGCAGACGCGCTACCGATAGTAGATCTAGTTGTTTGGAAGATTGATTGTTACATACGACCTGATAAAAGGATAAGGAATTGGGAGATTTTACTTTGAACGACACGACTACTGAATAAACAGTATGTATAAAAACAAATGTATGAACAGACTAGAGGACGCCAGCAGCTACGCCCGCATTTTTTTTAATTTATCTGTTTTGGCTGATCCCGTGGGAATTTCGGCAAATCCCTTCTTAGTGCACCCCTACGGTCCCCAAGGAACATACATGCCAAATTTCAGCTTCCTGCGCCTAATAGTTTCGGCTGTAGCGTGTCTGTCAGTCAGTAAGTAACGCAAAGATTTTATATATTAAGATAAGACAAAACTTTCTGAAATGGTCATCATCAGTGAGTGTCAAAACTCGGTGTCTTCTATGGTCACTGCTGAAAGATGGTCATCTTCGTCTTCGGCGTTTTAGCGTCATCCCAGTTGCATCCAAGACTGGCCTAAAAGCCCTGGGTCCGCGTCCGTTAGCCCAGTTGCAACCCGTGGTCAGCTTACTAGTCTAACCGGATTTGATTGAATATTAGCATTTCCACAGATGGACTACCTGTCTGACCTTGGCAACCCAAAGAGATATTCCGTGGTTAAGATATTTTTTTTATAGACTCACGCCTGTATCCCCGAAGGGAAAGCAGAGGTGTAAATATTACACCCACATTTCGCCATGAATTTTTAGGTCCCACGTAAAAGGGGCCGAGCCTATTGCCGTTACCGAGCACATCAGACTCCGGGCTGCTACTGAGTTTTTGAAAAAACCCAGTAACACTTTTGCCCGACCCGAGAATCGAACCCGGGACCTCCGATCAGCAGTCGTATACGCTATCCACTGTACCACGGAGGCAGTTAAGACTAGTGTCAATTTATCCAGAGGTACTGACTCCCTTCAACGACTGTCAAAGCGATTTTCATTATAGCCCAGACCGACGGCCTCCCGACGCACCGAACAAACGATAATAATTAACTAATCATATCTCATATGACAGAATATTAACTTTACCATGATATTGCATAGCTTTTTCAAGGGTCTATGTCCAGGGTCTTCATCGGTCAGCTTATGATTCGCACATCATTTCGAAAAGCCATTAAACAAATGCCGCGCGGTGGAATTTTTATCCGACACCCTCTGCATGGCATTCTGTTGGAATCTTTTTTTTTATATAGTAATAGGCGGCAAACGAGCAGACGGATCGCCTGATGGTAAGCAATTACCGCCGCCCATGGACACAAGCAACACCACTGGAGTCACAAGTGCGATGCCGCCCCTTGGGGTTGGGAAAAGGGATAGGATAAGGAGTTGGATGATGGAGAAGGAATAGGGGATAGGGCCTCCGGAACTCTCACTCTCCGAACGAAGCAGTTTAAGAACTGTTACTTTACGTCGATTTTCTGTGCGAGGGTAGTACTTCCCCGGTCGAGCCGGCCCATTTATGCTGAAATCAGCAAGGCTCTACTACCTGCACATCTCTTCTCAGGCTATTGCTGCCTCTTGTCATAGATCATCATCATAATTATCAGCCGAATGACGTCCACTGCTAGCCATAGGCCTCACCTAAAACTCACAGATGCTAATGAAAATAATACATAAGTTGATAAGTCGGACGGTATAAATACCTCATACAAGTGACAATTGTGATTAGAAAAACCATTGCTTTTTGGTCATAACGTAGAGTCCATGTTTAGTCTAATGTTATTTTAACTACGTGTACTGTATTTCTGTCAGACTTCTGATTTGAATACGAATATTAATGATTGTGGCGTATTGATTGAATATGGAACATTAATGTGAGGGCAAGTCACGCATATCGAGGTCGGGATGTGGATCGGTGGGTTGGTCTAATCAAGTTTGATTGATGATTTCGTTTGTGATTTATGAGGTTGATTCCTGGGGTGAAAAGTTTATAGAAATGACTACACATCAATGGATGTAGGACTGTCGGTGTATAAACTTGCATTACTGACAGCCACAACTACTGAGCACAGGAACCTGAAATTTAGCGTGTACTAAACGTCGCCAGTGGCTTCGCCCGCGTTAATTATAGATATAAACCTTCCCCTTGACTCATTCTATCTATTAAAAAAACGTATTAAAATCCGTTGCGTAGTTTTTAAGATTTAAGCATACATAGGGACAGACAAACACAAGACAGACTTTGTTTTAAACTATGTAATGTTTCATGGAGCTTGTTGGGGTGCACTGAGAAGGAATTTCCCGAAATCCCCATGGGATCGGTTAGAAAAAATCAAATAAAAAAATACGGGCCTCCTCTAGTATAGTATGGATTAATAACACGATATAAGTAGACCCGTTACATCATCATCGTCGTTCTAGTTATCCCGGTTGCATCCAAGACTTACACGCCTTGGAGCCCGAGGTCCGCTTACTGGTCAAACTCAAATTCAAACTCAAAATCATTTATTCATTTAGGTCACAAAGTGACGCTTATGAACGTCAAAGATTAAAGTTAATTACTAGATGATTCTACATTTACATTTACTGCCACGTTCGCAATGCAATAGGTAGAACCACGAGAAAGAACGGGCAATAAAACTCGTGGCCACTCTTTTTAACTGCCAGTATAATTCTTTTACATTTTATATTTGTAAGTAGCTGCAACTGTTTCACATTGTGAGTTATCTACTAATGCAAAAGTTAATAGTTATTGATAACATACTCAAGCAATAAATTATGTTCATTTAGTAAGCCTCCGAAAGTGAATATGGTGAAACAGGAGCATCCACTTACGTCTTTTGATGTAAGCAACTCGCGCACATGACTGTTCTGATCTATGGTGGAACAGTATGTTCCAAAAAGTAATGGTGTATTGGTCTAACCAGTTATGACAGAATATCAACTTTCCACAGAGTGACTGTCGTCTGACCTCCGCAACCCAAAGGGATAGCAATATTCCATGGTTTAGACCAGTATCAGTTTATTTGAGGGTACTGACTCCCCGTAACGACTGTTAAAGATCTTCATGACAGCCGGGACCGACGACACGGTTTACCGTGCTCTCCAAGGCACGGACCAAGCGATGATTAACAATTTAAACAAAAAGCAGACCCGTTACATAAATATTACTTTTTTTATATTTTTTTATAGACTCACGCCTGTATCCCCGAAGGGGTAGGCAGCAGTGTAATATTAAACCCACATTTCGCCATGAATTTTTAGGTCCCACGTAATAGGGGGCAAAAAATCCATAAATTACGTTACATGTATGGAGGGGGGTAGGGGCCGATGAAGTGTGACATTGTTTATTTATTTTTATTTAAAGTCTCACGCCAGTATCCCCGATATTATAGGTAGAGATGTAAATATTACACCCACATTTCGCCATGAATTTTCAGGTCCCACGTAATATAGGGCGAGCCTATTGCCTTACCGGGCACACCACCAGACTCCGGGCTGCTACTGAGTATTCGGAGAACCCAGTAACACTTTTGCCCGATCCGGGAATCGAACCCGGGACCTCCGATCAGCAGTCGCATACGCTATCCACTGGACCACGGATTCAGTGTGTCATTATATGATAAATGAGATGGTGATGTGTGCCAAGCAGGGGTCAAAACATCATGAAAATCGTGAGACGTAATTTATGGATGCACCGTAATCTGATTCACAAAACAAACGTCCTAGGAAACAATCTAGACAAACTAGTCTGGTCACGGTCAACGACCACAGTTCGGTCTGTTATGGTGAGACGAGCTAGCTACTGCTTTTTATTTGTTTTTCAAGGTAGATATTGTATCTGATAGATATACTGATTTGAAATGAGATAGGCATTGAGAAGTCTCTTTATTCTATGCATTGTGACACCTACAGATTGTATGTTGGAATATTATCTCGTAGTATCGACTGATTGGGCCGCCCTGGGTTCTATTTACGGGTCGGGAAAACTGTTACTGAGTTTTGCTGAATTCTCAGCAGCAGCATGGAGTCTAGTAATGTACCTGTTAAGAGCAAAAGGCTCCCCTATTACCCGGGACCTAAAAATATAATGACCTAATCATAAAATGGCGAAATGTGGATCTAATAGTACCTAAACCTCTGCCTTTCGGGAATAAAGACTTGTGTTTATATAAAACTATATAGATTCTCTAACAAGTAATCAAAGCTCAGGCTGTAGATCGGGCTTCATGCAAGAGATAGTAGTAACTAGTACCTACCCCGGCACCTACATAACATAACTACTTTACGTTGATAAATTCGGTCGAGGCATTAGCATTTTAGATAACAATCTGAGTCACAAAACAAACGTGCTAGGCAAAATTTAGGCAATCTAGTCTGGTCACGGTCAACGACCACAGTTCGAACTGCTATGATGTGACGAGCTAGCTACTGCTTTTTATTTGTTTTCAAGGTAGTTATCAGACAGACTGATAAGAAAAGAGACATGCATTGAAATACCTAGATAATGTAACATCATGTCAGCCTAGAGACGTCCACTGCTGGACATAGGCCTCCCCCAAGCTTCGCCACTCCACACAGACCGATCTTGATCCGCCCGCATCCAACCGCTGCTCGCGACCTCAACTAGATCGTAGGTCCACCTTGCGAGAGGCCTACTCCTGCTGCGTCGCTCGGATCGTGGTCACCACTCCAGAACCCTCCTGCACCAACGGCCATGGATTCTTCGATCTATGTGCCCTGCCAAAAGCTACTTCAGCCACTTTTCCAAAAAGAATCGAAATTCGATCGAGACATTAGCATTTTAGATAACAATCTGAGTCACAAAACAGTAGCTAGGCAACAATCTAGACAAACTCGTCTGGTCACGGTCAACGACCACAGTTCGACTGTTATGGTGAGCCGAGCTCGCTACAACTTTCTATTTGTTTTCAAGGTAGGCCTTACTGACAGACAGACTAGAAATAAGACGGGCATTGAAACACCTAGAGAATATAATTATAATAATAATAATCATATGCTACCACATACACACAATGTCATTAACCGCGGAATTCAATATTCGATTCATCCATTTTTTTAAGATTTTAGGTTCGTTTTTGATATGTATGTAAGCTCCATAAATAATAATGTCCTGCCGACAGATTCCGGCCACGGCGGCTTGTCTATATGTATATGACACTTGCCGACTGCGCGCGACATATTATTAGGCGACAGGCGTGTACAGATTTATTGTAATCTCTTTTTTGTTCATACTGTCTTGTTTGTTCATGTATTTCGTCTGGTAGAAATAAACGCTTTTTCTTTCTTTCTTTCTAGATTATAGTGCACAAAGTGTGTGCGCATACAAAAGTGCACTCTCTATTCCCTCACTCTCATAGTCCGATGGGACGCCACATGCGACACGACCGGAGAGAGATTGGGCGCAGGACCAACGGCTTAACGTGCTTGTCGAGGCACGGGGGTGTGACACCAATGCCAGCATAGGAATTATCCAACAGAAGTTCGGAGTCAGGAGGACTCCGAACTTCTCTCCTATCAGAAAAACTCAATATCACTTTTTTTTCGACCCGGGCATCGAACCCAAGACCTCATGATCCGCAGTCGCTAACACTACCACAGACCACAGAGGCAGGCAGTAAGCTCCATACAAAATAAATGTCAAACAGAATCTCGAGTCTCAAAATCGATGGATATTGAAACCGGTCGCTAGTCTCAAATCTCCAAATATGGATAGATCGGGTAGTCACCTATTGAATTTAGCGGTAAGAGAATGGCCGAATTTTTCAAATGGAGTCTAGCCAGCTGCGCTCGGAGTCGTATGTACCTACCTATAAAATCATTGGTCCTGACTGTCATGATCCATCATCATCATCGCCCTAGCGTTATCCCGGTTGCATAGAAGACTTTTGGAGCCCGAGGTCCGCTTACTTTAACTAGATATGACAATATCAACTTTTCCACAGAGCGACTGTCGTCTGACCTCCGTAACCCAAAGGGATAGCGATATTCTATGGTTTAGACCAGTATCAGTTTATTTGAGGGTACTGACTCCCCGTAACGACTGTAAAAGATCTTCATGACAGCCGGGACCGACGGTTTAACGTGCTCTTCTTAACCATTTAATACGCACTTAACTTCGAAAAGTCATCGATGCACGCCGTGGATTCGAACCCGATACCACAGAATAAACAGTACTTACGTACAGAAGCACCACTTCTCAAACCTATTCATTGAAATTGCGACTCTTGCTACTAAGCAACAAAGTGCAATTCAGCTCGCATAAGCACTCAGTGCCTAATGCGATATTTACCTAACCGTTCCCGCTCTTTTCTAACATATAACGCTGTCGCTGTCTGGCGCGGAGTGACGCGCCAGCTGTCGCGCTAGGGTTGTCGACTTGCCGCTGCTACTATAATATTTATTCATCGTCTATCTACCTACTTGACCACGTACCTAGTAATACATAATCATCCTATAAGTATCCTATCCAACTATTTGAGCTCGTAGAACAAAAACCACATAAAATCTGGTCGTTTACATTTTCACTATACTAATTCTTAGTTATTTCCTAAACGCGTGGACTGATTTACATGATTCAAACAGATAAAATGGTTTTTGAAGTAGATCTTTAATTTGACACCATAAGCGTTGGGATATCTCAACAGAGAAAAAATCTAATTTTCAAGTTGCTCTCGTAAAATAAATAAAATCAAATTTTTACAACAGACTGCCCTGCAGAGGTTATCGGGTTCGAATCCACGGCGCGCACCACTGACTATTCGGAGTTATGTGCGTATTGAATTGTAAATTATCGCTTGCCCCGTGCCTCGGAGAGCACGTTAAGTCGTCGGTCCCGGTTGTCATAAAGATCTTTGACAGTCGTTATAGGGCGTCAGTACCTTCTCAATAAACTGACACTAGTCTAAACCATGGAATATCGCTATCCCTTCGGGTTGCGGAGGTCAGACAGGCAGTCGCTCTGTGGAAAAGCTAATGTTCAGCCAAATCCGGTTAGACTAGTAAGCGGACCCCGGGTCGGAACGTTTATTAATTTACCCACATAACTTCGAGAAGTCAGTGGCGCACCTTGAATTCGAACTCGATGCCTTCTACATGGCAGTCTGTTGGTATCTCCACTAGGCTATCGCTGCCTTCAATCCGCCACACTAATGTACCCAAATGTAATATTAGCTATACCTACCTTAAATAAATAAACACTTACAATTTCCTCTTATATAAATTTACGCGTCAATAATTTATCCGATAAATGTCAACCACTACTGCCTCGTTGGTCTCGCGGCATAAATGTGCGCGTGGGATTGGGAGGTCTCGGGATCGATTCCCGGGTCGGGCAAAGTATTATTGGGTTTTTCCGTTAGGAAATTCTCAGTAGCAGCACGGAGTCTGGTAATGTGCCCGGTACGGCAATAGGCTCGCCCACTATTACGTGGGACCTAAAAATTCATGGCGAACTGTGGGTGTAATATTACACCTCTGCCTACCCTTTCGGAGATACAGGCATGAGTCTATAAAAAAAATGTCAACCATGATGACACCCATGTAAATAGATATAAAGTGCGACCTCAACTGTCACCTTGAACTCTGCGCGAGGAAGGGTGTATTAACGTTGCATTAATTAGAACGTGCCCTTGACTTGTGTGTAACATCATGTTGAATTGTAGATGTTTGCATGTAGTAAAGTTTGTTTGTTTATCTACTGTTTGCGTTTATTTATGGCTTTCCATGCATATTTCAAAGTCCAAAATACACTGCGTCAAACAATGACGTATTATAAGATAGACGCGCCATACTCCCACAAAGCGGCTCTGAAGAACGGCTACAAATACCAAATAATATCTTGTATGAATAAAGAAAGAGAAAGTAGATAAATATGTAGGTACTGCTAAAAAGGAAACCTGTTCTTAGAGAGAGATAATTTTAGTTGTTTTTTTTTATTCTTTCACAAGTTACACACAAATTATTGTTACGGAGCGCACTATTACAACACAGGTTCGCGCGTAACTAAACGGAATGGCGGCAAAGCCTTTATTTCAGTTTGCCATTTCAGTGTGCGGGCAACGCATCAGTTTTTATATATCTTTGGTGTCAAAAGACTAATAACCAAGCCGAAGTCTACTCGTTTTGCATATTATGCCAAGTTATCAACAATGTCTTGCCCAGTTCCTAATTTATTTGGGGTTGGCGCAGTAAGTATGTCTTTCGCTTCCATACTTCTCTGTCACCAGTCATCCGACCGTCGCTTAGTATGAGTTGGCATATCATGCCAAGTCATACTAAGCAAAAATAATACCTCGCAAAGGAAAAATTATTTAGGCTTAAACATTTCATAAGCCGCAATATAATGTGATCAATGGGTGCATAGGACATGTAAAGGACATATTGGCGCGAGAAACGCATCGGTTTTGTAACAATTTGAAAACAATTATGGTGACTTTGATATCTCTTAAAGCAGTAATTTCCCAGCTATGGTGGAAATAGGTTCGTATTGGTTGGTACAATATGGGATTTAAATTGTTGTAGAGTTTTTTTACACCGTGGATATTCTACCACATTCACACAACACGATCTAGTCCCAAACTAAGCAGAAGCTTGTACTATGGGCAGGCCTCCTTCACTCGGCCGTACCTACAGCGATAAGTGCCTACACTTTCGCGCGGCTTCCACGCCGCGTCGTCACCGCTCACGCGCAGGGCAGGCCTGGCGCACTTCGCATTTTAGGTACAAACTTACAAGTACCTCGGCCGACCACGTCGACGTGGTTGGATTTAGTGGGTTGCCGCGCGCCGCTCACATTAGACGTCACACAACGCAACGAGTGCGACCGCTCCGTATTCTCACGCGCCGTGTTCATACACTGTTCAAATTATATACCTAAACGCCTTTAACAACGAAAATGTATCATCACAAGTCTAATGCAAAGTATTGCTCAATTAACTGTGTGTCGAAAACGACTTGAAAATTTGATTTTATTTTATTTATATTACGAGAGCAACTTGAAAATTTGATTTTTTTGTTTGTTGAGATATCTTAACGATTATGGTGTCAAATTAAAGATCTAGTTCAAAAACCATTTTATCTGTTTGAATCATGTAAATCGGTCCACGCGTTTAGGAAATAACTAAGAATCAGTATAGTAAAAATGTAAACAACCAGAATTTTTGTGGTATTTGTTTTACGAGCTCAAATAGTGGGATAGGATACTTATATGATAATTATTTATTATTAGGTACGTGGTCAAGTAGGTAGATAGACGATGAATAAATATTATAGTTGCAGCGGCAAGTCAACAACCCTAGCGCGCCACTCCGCGCCAGACAGTGACAGCGTTATGTGTTAGAAAAGAAAGGGAACGGTTAGGTTAATATCGCATTAGGCACTGAGTGCTTATGCGAGTTGAATTGCACTTTGTTGCTTAGAAGCAAGAGTCGCAAATTCAATAAATTGGTTTGACAAGTGAATTTTCTGTACGTTAGTACTATTCTTTATTCTGTGCGCAGGGCTAGCTAATAACGTGAATTTTAATAGTGAACAACAAAAATGTCTCATCACAAGTCTGGTGCAAAGTATTGCTCATTTAACGGATGTGTGTCGAAAGCAACTTGAAATTTTGATTTAATTTATTTTACGAGAGCAACTTGAAAATTGTATTTTTTATTTGTTGAGATATCTCAACGATTATGGTGTCAAATTAAATATCTAGTTCAAAAACCATTTTATCTGTTTGAATCATGTAAATCGGTCTACGCGTTTAGGAAATAACTAAGAATTAGTATAGTGAATGAAAAGTTGTAAACCACCAGAATTTTTGTGGTTTTTGTTCTACGAGCTCAAATAGTGGGACAGGATACTTATAATATAAATATTTATTATTAGGTACGTGGTCAAGTAGGTAGATAGACGATGAATAAATATTATAGTAGCAGCGGCAAGTCGACAACCCTAGCGCGATAGCTAGCGCACCGCTCCGCGCCAGACAGCGACAGCGTTATGTGTTAGAAAAGAGCGGGAACAGTTAGGTAAATATCGCGTTAGGTACTGAGTGCTTATGCGAGCTTAGTAGCAAGAGTCGCCATTTCTATAAATTGGTTTGCGAAGTGGTGCTTCTGTTCGTAAGAACTATCTATTCTGTGCTATGGGTACTAGACAATGGATAAACATACATAGATACTTTTTTTGTAAATACATACATATAATACATAGAAACACCCAGACCAAGACAAACATCCATGTTCACGCACACAGATGTTTGACTTGAGCGGGAATCGAACCCGTGACCTTTGGCGAAGCAGTCGCTTACACTCCCGCGGCGCCAACCGGTCGTCGTAAAAACCAATGAACAAATCTGAATGAAGCTTCACATCGGTTCAGGTCAAACGCGAGCCCATTTTGAAAATATAACAATGATGAAGTTTTGACCTCCAGACGTTTAGGCTTTGTTTTCTCTTTTGAAGTTAATGTAATCTATGGGTATCCGTTTTTTATGGTTCAGAAGCAAGAAAAATTCATGGCGAATTAATGTGGGTGTAATATTACACCTTTGCCTACCCCTTCGGGGATATACAGGCGCAAGTCTATAAAAGAAGCAAGAACAGATGACTGCCTCCGTGGTCCAGTGGATAGCGTATGCGACTGCTGATCGGAGGTTCCGGGTTCGATTCCCTGTTTAGGCAAAAGTGTTACTGGGTTTTTCCGAATACTCAGTAGCAGCCCGGAGTTTGGTGATGTACCCGGTAACGGCAATAGGCTGGTCCCCCTCGCCGCTCGCTGGTCGCCATGAATTTTTAGGTCCCACGATTACGTGGGACCATTGATGTACCTACATCAATGCGTGGGACCTAAAAATTCATGGCGAGATGTGGGATTTACAGCTCTGCCTATCCCTTCGGGGATACGGGCGTGAGACTATAAATTAAAAAAAAAGAAGCAAGAAACAGGCCCGCTGCGTCCAAAAACTAATCCCGCCATTTATCAGTGGCGGCGCTAGGCGTCGGCAACGTCGGCGACCACCGACGGCCTCGCGCCTGAGCCTCGCATTCGGGAAAAAGCTAATGACTATGACGAACACGTGCGTGACAAGATCTGTGCTGGGTGAAAATTTTTGAATTATCTTTTATTTATTCATACATTATTTTAACGTTTTTTTTTACTACAAACTAAACGGGGCCTCGCCATCGATTTAAAGGGCGTCGCGAACCTGATGTCGCCGACGTCCACATGTGGTCTAGCGCCGCCACTGCCATTTATAATCTATTTTTAAGACCCTCTGCCTACCCCATCGGGGAAAAAAGGAAAGTAAATGTTAATTTATTGTTGCAACGCTATCAGTATATTTCAGGTATTATTTCTTACCCAATAAGGTATCGTTTGCCTGTTTTATTAAAAGGTCTTTGAACTATCAGTTCTAATAGTAGTTCGATCAGTTATTGTTCCTTATTTTTATTTTGGTTATTATAACATAATTCCATATTAGGTATGTTTTGTGGGATCCATCGACAAAAATATTAATCCGGGATTCAGAAGTTTACCGTACTTCGGGCTTTTACAGTAACATATACATATTTGACATAAGCTCCATACAAAATATGTCAGACATCTATCTCGAATCTCGAAATCCATGGATAGATCGAATATTTAAACCGGCCGTTAGCCGGAGGCGTCCTATACTACGTTTGCGAGACTCGATTTTCTAGTATTATTTAAGAAGGAGACCTTGAAAAAGAGATGTGAGAGAGATTATAATTAATTTATGTTGTGCGTAACTGTACTATTTGGCAACGACATGTATTACACTAGCTTATATTCACGGTGTTGCTTGTCTGTTTACCATGGTATTTACAGTGTTTATTTGACATAATTATAAAAATGAAAGGCAGGCAAGTAGTAGGTGGTTTAAACATGATAGGCGTCCGCTGAGAACAAATTTTTGGAAACGGCTGTATTAAGGGGGTCTAAGAGCTCTCGCAAGTTTATATGAACGTTAACATATTGATTCATTTTTATTTTACATGATATCGCATACATCGCGATTCAATTCAACGTTGATTCTCTGCGAACATACAAACATTCACGCTTTTTATTATTAGCTACGATATTTTTGGTCTATCCACTGAAGTACCTATTATAAGAAAATCTACCATTCACAGGTCACGTGCCGGCGTCTAAATGATACCAATATATTACGGAAGACGTACTCACTTGAACGAAAAGTATGTCTGTATGTAAGAGCAATAGGTAGGTACATATATAATGATCACCATTGTTGTATACAGGCCTATCTGATTGCACGCCACTGAGCTCGGATTTCGGCTCTTTGTGGCCAGTGACTGTGAGCCACTTTACGTATATCGTCACTCCATCGCTCCATCGTTTAGATAGAGGCAATAGAGCCTTGCTAATTTCAGAATTAATGGGCCCTGTTACAGAATTTCGACGTAAATTAACAGTATCTCTACAGTTGCGTTTCGTTCGGTGAGTGAGAAATTCGAGGGTCTTATCCCTTTCTTCCTCTCCCTCGTCCCACTCCTCCTCCTTTTATGATTTCATCCCATAGGGTGGCAACGCACTAGGTGCGGTCTCCGCTCTAGCACATGACTACTTTAACGGTTGTCGGTTCTGCGTTAAATCTAGCCAGCTATGGCAACTTCAGCTTGCTAATTCTTTGGGCTATGTCGATCACCTTGGTTTTCTGTCGGATCACTTCAATTAGAATTTGATCCTTCAGAGAAACTCCAAGCATAACCCTCTCCATAGCTCGCTGAGCGGCCTTAAATTGCCGGCCCTGTCGCACCGGCAGTGTCTACTTTTCGGCACCGTAAGTTATGATGGGTAGGACGCACTCGTTGAAGACTTTTGTCTTGAGGCTTTGGGACAGGGGTGAAGAAAAAACTAAACGGGGTTTCCTATACGCTACTCAGCCAAGTTTTATTTAACCTACTCTTAAGTTTTATTTTGTATTGATTTCATTTTATTTTGTACATAGTATTTTTATTTTCGGGATTTTGGCAAAGCCCTTAAAGAAAAATACTAAGAGGATTGCACTCTCTATCTAAATTATAGCGGTTTTTGCAATTAAATGTTTAAGTTTCTTCTATCTCTTTTGTTGTTTATAACTTTTATTTTATATGTTTTTATTTTATTTTTGTGATTCCGTGACGCCACTCAATGGACCTGCCAGAATACCAGAGTTATTCGTCAACTGGGGCGTGTAAAACTCGCGCGTGCGCGCGAGTTGGCACCTTCTGGTTTTACCTATTTTTTTTGTCGTCAACTCGCTCGCACATATAAAGTACAGTCAAATAAAAACGGATTGAAACCAAGAACTATAAATAGCTAACTATTAACCGCAGCTTCACCTGCGCTGGCTGATTCGGGTAAGACGACGTATTAATAATATTGGCGGTAGGAATTTTAATATTTCTCAATACATACATACATAGACTCACGCCTGTTTCCCCGAAGGGGCAGGCAGAGACATATTAAACGCCCACTTTTCGCCAGTGTTTTGATCCCACGTAAAAGGTGGCGAGCCTATTGCCGCTTATCGGGATATTTTATTTGCCAGAGCCTCGTCCGTTGATCGGCAGGTGCACCACTTGCAGGTGAGGATGGCTTGGGACCCTAAGTTCTTGGTGGGAATTCTCAATAGAATATTAGTATTTGCTAATGAACATTGCAAAACAATTTTAGCAAATCCTAATTTGACAGTCCTGTGCGATGGTACCTAATTTTGTTTAAACCCTTTTCAGCAGTTGTACACCTTACATGTAGATTTAGGAAGTAGTAAAACTCATAACAATATTATACCTGTCATATATGCCTTGTTGCCTAACAAAACAAGAGTAACATACGAAATTTTGTTTCGCCTTATAAAAAGTCAAATTCCGCAGTTTGATCGTAAAATAGTTATACTTGACTTCGAGAAAGCTGCAATGTTGGCAGTTAAAGGTATATTCCCCGAAACAAAAATCAGCGGCTGTTTCGTCCATTTCTCACGAAGCTTGTGGCGAAAAGCTGATGAAATAGGACTTACAAAATCTGCTCTGTGTAGGAAACATATAAAGAGGTGTATTGTTTTGGCACATTTGCCCAAAGAAGCTGTTGAGAGTGGTTGGTTATATATTATGTCTCAGAGTCCGATTGATAAAAATATTTGTAAATTCAATGATTATTTTGTAGAGACTTGGTTAGATAAGAGTTCATTTTTTGCCGACAAATGGTCTTGCAATAATATGCACCACCGCACTACAAACATGGTCGAAAGCTGGCATTCTATGGTAAATAAAAAAAAATAGTAAACCTAAAAGTATAGCACATTATTTGACCATCTTACAAAATGAAGATTACTATCTAACATTATATTTAAAAGTGTTTAATATAACTGCAACATTAAAAGAAACCTGCGCTATTGATGAACACATTAACTTCACCATTAACGAATTAATCCACGGAGTTATAAGTATTGATTTATGCATCGAACTTCTAATCTTGTGATTTTTATATATTTAGTAGATAGTACATACTGTTTGTTATAAAAAATACTTATTACAAACCCTAATCTGTGATTTTTATAGCTCCTAAGACTGATGAGAAATAATTATTTTTTATAGAACTGTTTGTTATAAAAAATATTTACAACAAACCCTAATCTGTGATTTTTTTAGAGCTCCTAAGAATGTTGAAAAATAATTATTTTAGATAGTACTAATTGTTATAAAACTTATTTACAACAAACCCTTATCTTTGATTTTTTTATAGCTACTAAGACTGATGAGAAATAGTTATTTTTATAGTACTGTTGGTTATGAAAATTATTTACAACAAACCCTAATCTGTGATTTCTCTTGCTTCTAAGACTGATGAGATTATTAGCGAAATTTTTTTACACTTACCTTTTTATTTTCACATTTTGGTTTTAAATAATATAGATGATAATTAGCAAAAAGCTTCACTGGCAAATTGTGATATTGTTAACTGTTTTTATTTGTTTTAGACAATTTACCAAATATTTATTTAGCCATATTTTTGACTTATTGTGATATGATGATTTGTGATATTGTTGATAATTATTAGTTATACATAAACAGTTTGATATTAGTGCCATGTTGATTTATATGAATCTAAAGGACGCCAGCAACCACGCCTGCATTTTTTTTTAATTTACCTGTTTTGGCCGATCCCGTGGGAATTTCGGGAAATCCCTTCTTAGTGCACCCCTACGGTCCCCAAGAAACATACGTGCCAAATTTCAGCTACCTGCGCCCAATAGTTTCGGCTGTAGCGTGTCTGTCAGTCAGTCAGTAACGCAAGGATTTTATATATTAAGATATTTAAAATTTAATAAAACTATATTTGTTTTATTTTAAACTTAGTCGTACTATCATCCTCCCTCCCTTTTCCCAATTTATTTGGGGTTGGCGCAGTATGTCTTCACCTTCCATACTTTTCTGTTACCTACTCATTATCTCGTCAATTACCCCTTTTTTCATATCCTCTCTCACACACTTTATCCATCTTTTCTTTGGCCTTCCAAAGAGACTTTTGCATGCATCAATATTCATACTCATAACTTTCTTACCCTCATGCGTTTCTTCTCTTCTCATAGCGTGTCCAAACCAAGCCAAACGATTCACTTTCAACTTTCTATCAATGGTGCCACTTTTAAACTTCCTCTAACATATAATTTCTTATACATCTAAACTGGATCTATATTACATTCTTAAAGACGTTTTTGTAGCTGACTGTACATTGATACATCAGATTTTTGGATCGAGCGAGATGACGACAAAAAAAAATAGGTAAAACCAGAAGGTGCCAACTCGCGCGCACGCGCGAGTTTTACACGCGCCAGTTGGCGAATAACTCGAATACCAGCGCTGCGGCAAAGTTTGTCGCAGCATTAGCTGAGGCAGGATCCAATTTTGGCCTCACTAATGCTTTTCCTTCTAATTTCTTGAATTAGATTTAGTTTTATTTCATTTTGATTGTGTTTTCTGTTATTTATTGTTGTGAGGCACAAAATAAACATTTTTTTTTTATTCTTAAACAATACATATTTAAAATGAAGTCCCCTTTCCCCTGTATAAATACGATAAACTCAAAAACTACAGATCGGATTTCGTACGGTTATCAGCAACAGATAGTCAAGTGTGATTGACGACCGGTTGGCGCAGCGGTAGTGTAAGCGACTGCTACGCCGAAGGTCGCGGGTTCGATTCCCGCTCAAGTCAAACATTTGTGTGCATGAACATGGATGTTTGTCTTGATCTGGATGTTTCTATGTATAATATGTATGTATTTACAAAAAAAAAAAGTATATATGTATGTTTATCCATTATCTAGTACCCATAACACAAGCTCTGCTTAGCTTGGGACTAGATGGTGATGTATGTATGTGGTAGAATATTATTATATTATACTAGAGGACGCCAGCAGCTACGCCTGCATTTTTTAAAATTAGCCCGTTTTGGCCGATCCCGTGGTAATTTCGGGAAATCCCTTCTTAGTGCACCCCTACGGTCTCCAAGCAACATACATGCCAAATTTCAGCCCAATAGTTTCGGCTGTAGCGTGTCTGTCAGTCAGTCAGTAACGCAAGGATTTTATATATTAAGATTATTCCTGAGGAAAGTTTAGGTGTATAATTCACGCGCATAGAGCCACAGAGGGAAGTCTAGTTCTGTTTTTATAGGAGTAGGCGGAAGTGTAATACTACATGGACTTTGCGCAGTGTTATGAATTTTAGGTTCCAAATAATACGGGGCGAGCCTATAGGCGTTTGCCGGACATATTGCCAGACTCAGTCATACTTAGTCCGACCCGGGAATCGAACTCTCGATCAGCAGACTCATAAGCTAATTTCTGGACCACGGAGACAGTTTAGTAAGAACTAAATATAACTTTGTATACTTTACATTAACAAAGTCTATGAGCAAGCAACAACGGCCTGTCAGTAATCAAAGCACTTTCAATCCATTCCCGTCCGTACTAATGAACGAAAACGTTCAAAACTAGTCGGGTAAACTTAAACATTTTGACGTATTTACCTCACAATATTGTTGACAGTGAGTAAATATTATTAATTGTGTTCCTGACGCCCTTAATGAGTAAGGTAGTTTGTTTAACCTTGTAAGCACTTGTCACGTCACGTCAACTATTAATTGCCACCACTTTATACTTTTTTGTAGACTCACGCTTGTATCCCCGAAGGGGTAGTCAGAGGTGCAATATCACACCCACATTTCGCCATGATTTTTTAGGTCCCGCGTAATAGCGGGCAAGCCGGGCACATCACCAGACTCCGTGCTGCTACTGAGAATTCGGAAAAACCCAGTAACACTTTTGCCCGACTCGGGAATCGAACCCGGGACCTCCGATCAGCAGTCGCATACGCTATCGACTGAACCACGGAGGCAGTATTTTTTTTGTGTCCCTAATTTCTAAGAAGGATTGTGAATTAAATATTTTCAACTATTCCAATCTTCATCAATGTTCATCGTGCCTTGAAGCTTGGGATCCACTTTGTCTTATGCACAGAGCGACTTCCTCCGCAACCCAAAATATAGATAGATAGATAGATAAATAATTCTTTATAGTACACCAGATACAATACAAATGCTACATAATAATATACCTAACATGATACAATTTAACAAATGTACAATAGGCGGCCTTATCGCTTAAAGCAATTTCTTCCAGGCAACCTTGGGATGGACTGGAAAAGATCAGAGAAACAAAAACAGTGGTGTAGTCATAAAATGAAGTAAGGATAGATATATGTATAGATACACAAGTACATAAATACATCAATACATAAATTCCTCAATACATAAATACATGCCAAAATATATTCAAGGCTACCTTCTGAATCCCCACATACAGATGGGAAAGTCGGCATTAAACCCTATACCAACCCATCTGGTCAGCGTGGTATACAAATCCTCACAAATTAAATCAATCCTGGCCAAATCCTCCTATTAATAATAATAATATTCTACCACATTCACACATCACCATCTAGTCCCGAACTAAGCAAAGCTTGTACTATGGGTACTAGATAATGGATAAACATTTCTTACATACTTTTTTTTTGTAAATACATACATATTATACATAGAAACACCCAGACCAAGACAAACATCCATGTTCATGTACACAAATGTTTGACGTGAGCGGGAATCCAACCCGCGACCTTCGGCGTAGCAGTCGCTTACACTCCCGCTGCACAAACCGGTCGTCAAATTGACTCAGAATGCCTTTGTGGCGACAGTTAGAAGAGGCCTCTGTCCTGCAGGAAACTACGAAAGCTGTATGAATCATACATACATAGACTCGCGCCTGTTTCCCGGAGGGGTAGGCAGAGACTACGGAACGCCATTTGCAACGATCCTGACATAGGTATCTCTCTTGGGTCATTCACTCCCATCAAATGCTGTATGATTGGTCAACATTTTTGCCTCATCATCAGCCCTTTATACTGTCCCACTGCTGGGCACGGGCCTCTTCTCACTGTGAAGGGCAAGGCCATAGTCCACCACACTGGCCAACTGCGGGTTGGCAGACTTTACATGTATTTCGAGAACATTATGGAGAGCTCAGACATGCAGCCGAGAAGCAAGCGATAATTAACAATTTAATACGCACTTAACTCCGAAAAGTCATTGATGCGTGCCGTGGATTCGAACCCGAGACCCTCTGTGTAGCAGTCTGTCAGTCTCACCACTCGGCTATCGCTGCTTGCATATTTGCCTAATAGAAACAAAAATGCTGACTCAACATACAGCTTTCGTAGGTTTCTGGTAGGCACCACTGGTTTCTGTTACACCCTGAATAGTTATAAAAGCATGTACAATTGTTCCAAATTAAAATACAGCGGACATAGTGAAATATTGTTTACTCTAAAAGTAGTTTCTTGCCAATTTTGAAGATTTTAAAACCAGGTCAATAGGTTTCCGTACATATTGTTATACTTTATTCGAACGGCAGTTTGTCCATTGTCTATTTTATTTGAAAAGTTGTCTCTAGTAGGAAATGCTAGCATCGCAAATTTCAATACATACAAGCAGATATATAGATAACTTTCAGTTTCAAAAGTGCCCATTGTGGCTCACTCAGTGTTGTCACGTATGGTGATCGCTTATCGCGACAAAAAGAACTGGGCTATTCTGATGTATGATTAATATAAATAAAAATGCTATAGCATTATTATTTATTTCTTTATTTTCTGCTTGTAGCGTCCCACTGCAGGGCAAAGGCCTACCTCGCCTCTTTCCATACATGTCTACTTTGTGCCAGCACAGGCCAGTCCTTCCTATAAGCATCCAGTACGTCCCGCCATCGTCGTGTCGGCCTACCACCAGTTCAGGGACCCAATCAGTGGCAGTTTTGGCCCAAAGTTTTTGAAGCATGCGTCAAATGTCATAGTTTGTCAAAATCCGTAAAAATAGAGTTACAAACTGTCACAGTTATAAATAATAAGATATTTTGCACCTGATTTTCTCCCAAAACCTAAATAGTACGGAATTATTCCGTTCGCTTTGCGGATATCTGCTTACCACTTAATGAGACAAGAAACCCAATAGACATGATATTTTACAAGCAAAACCTCGTTATTGCCGAGTATGTCATGAACAAGCACCGTTTGGCTGAATGCCAGCCTCCGCAGCATCAAATAGATTGGTTTTATAAGAAAAAAGTAACGAGAAACGCGGTCAAGAGGACGTCTAGTTTTTGAAGATATTGGGGTATACCTATAATGTAGGGTAAAAAATATTGATTTTAATATTTCCGGTTGTTCAAGGCTGACTATTTTACTATGTTTTCAAGATTTGTACAAATAAATACAAATATTTATATAGTGGCACCTATAGCCTCCAGCGTCCAGGGACGACGGCTGTCCCTTTGAGCTACGAAAATCTGACAGTAGTAGCCACGTAGAAGAGCTAATATGCTGTCAATTCTAGATCTCTGGTTAGACTAGCAAAAGGACCTTGGGCTGCAAGATGAAAAGTTGGACCAAACTGGGAGAAAGCTAGAATAATGAATTAGGCATTATTTTATTTTTCACATGCAGCGATAGCCGAGTGGAGAGACCGACGGACTGACTGACGGTTTTATGTGTCAATTTGGAAGTAGTTCAGTTTTTTACTGTATGTCGTTAAATGTTGATGGAAGTAATTCCATGAAGCTTAATCCTTCTTTACGATGAGGCTGGGGCTACATTAGGCCGCGACGTGACCTACGAGACATGAGCGATAAAAACAAGTAAATGAATGCTCACGTATCTGGCTACACCGTGCATCAAATATTAATAGCGATCTTTGATTTCTTTATGCGATAGGAACAACATTACTGAAATCACGGCATCGGCTACATCAACATATCAGTGAAATTGAAGCGAATTTATTAGAAAATTTCTCACTTGCACGACTGGTTCAATAGTGCTACTAATTATGCGATGGATGATGATTTGATCGCATTTTAAAGAAAACTGAGCATGTGAACTGTAGCCACCTCATCGCCGAATATACGCCGAAATTTCGCTTGTAATGTAGCCATTCTATGTTTTTCTCGTTTTGCACTTCCAGTCGCATCGCAAATTGCTGCCGCTGCCTACTGTAGCCTCAGCCTTAATGTGGTTTATACCTTATATAATACATGCGTGGCTTATTGCCAGATGGTGCAGTTTCTAGGAGATACTTATAACTAAAATATGGTCAGTAATCCATGGCACGCACCAATGACTTTTCGAAGTTAAGTGCGTATTAAATTGGTAATTATCGCTTGCTTATCGGTGAAGGAAAACATCGTGAGGAAACCTGCATGTCTGAGAGTTCTTCATAATTGTCTCGAAAGACATGTGAAGTCTGAAAACCGGCACTAGGCCAGCGTAGTGGACTATGGCCTTACCCTTCTCATAGTGAGATGAGGCCCATGCCCAGCAGGGACAGTATAAAGGGCTGATGATGATAAAGTGATAAAGGTGTCATCGCCGCAGAGGTAGCCTTCGCAAGGTGAACCGACGATTGCGATATCTTATTTCGATCGCGGGAAGCGTATGGATGAGGGTGGCTAAAGATCGATCCATTTGGAGAGCTTTGGGGGACGATGTCCAGTAGTAGACGTACAATCAAACAAGTCGGCGCTGGCCGAGTTTAAAAAAAATCCCTTGGCTCGCTCATAGAGTCGAGGCACACTAGAAACTGTATTTGTATACGACGGTCAATGTGCGTGTAAAGTAGCACTGGAAGCGACGATGTCTTATGGTGGTCGAGCGGGAAGTTGTTCGACTGTACATCTATATCAATATAACAAAACTGAAGAGTTTGTTTGTTAGGTTGAACGCGGTAATCTCAGGAACTACTTGCTCGATTTGAATAATTACTTTTGTGCTGGATAACTCATTTAGAGAAGAAGCCAATAGGCTATATGACATCACGTTTTGATCCACGGATTTGGTGCGGGTGTAACTGCGGGTTTAGCTAGTTATGTATAAATTGTTAAAGGTGTCGTGACTGACGATCCTATTAGGATCTAGGGAAGCGGATAGATGCCGGCGCAAAAAACGTCTATGGGGTGAGCCTTGGCGGAGGGCTATGTCTTATAGTGGATGTGTTTCAGCTGATAAGATTATAATATTCTACCTCATACCACAGAATATATACAAGTACTAAAGTACTCATACATACACCACCATGTAGTCCCAAAGTAAGCAGAGTTGTACTAAGGGTACTAGACTACGGATAAACATACATAATTACTTATATACTTTTTTAAGATATAAAAAAAGATAGGCTATAGAGACACCCAGACCAAAACAAACATCCATGTTCACGCACACAAATGTTTGAATTGAGAGGGAAAATCTGTAAGTACTTATTATATCAATATAACAATCTCCATCTTGTTCCAGTATCTATACGAGATCGGTCACCGGGTATGCGTGACACAGCCACGGGTGCTCGGTGCAGTGTCACTCGCGTGCCGTGTCGCGGAGGAGCGCGGCGAGCAAGTCGGCGAGCATGTTGGATACGCGGCCGCCATGACCAGCCAGAGGAGCAGTGACACTGGTATAGTCGTAAGTATTTATTATAGATTCTTTCTCTTTTGCTTACGTAAATTTTCGCAAAGTATTATCATCGCGAATAGGTCTAAAATCGTCGAACGTAAGCGTTTCGCCTTGCCGAGGAGCTCGGCGAGCAAGTCGGCTAGCATGTTGGCGAGCATTTTGGATATGCGGCCGCTGTGACTAGTCAGAGGAGCAGCGACACTGTGGTATAATTGTGAGTGTTTATAATCTTTGTAACTTTATTATGCGTATCTTGCACAATATATCGAAACCAACGAGTATGTATGGGAAAATTTAAGAGTGTCGCGAAACCGAGGAACGTGGCGAGCAAGTCGGCCAGCATGTTAGCGAGCAAGTCGTTGAGCATGTTGGGTACGTGGCCGCTATGACCAGCCAGAAGTGCAGTGATACTGGTATAGTTGTGAGTATTTATTTTTATTTTCTTCGGAAATCGCGTGTTCTCTGTTAGCTACGTGTATTTTCCCTAGATATTACCATGACGGCAAGGTCTGAAACTAGCAAGCATGTATGGAAAGGATAATGAAAGTGTGTTTGTAAGCGTGTCGTTTCGCCGATGAGAGCGACGAGCATGTCGACGCCATGACCAGTTAGAGAAGCAGTGACACTAGTATAATTGTATTTTTATAGTTGTAAGTCTCTTATGTGTATCTAGCGCAAGATATCACCATCACGGTAAGGGAAGAGTAATAAATGTAGATGAAACGCGTGAATTTTATAAGGATAGAAGTAAGTAAAGTATGGAAAAAGGCATGAGTAGGTATATACATACATACATACATAACGTCACGCCTTTTATCCCCGAAGGGGTAGGCAGAGGTGTATTTCTACACCCACTTTTCGCCAGATATACTTTAGTCCCACGTAATAAGGGGCGAGCCTATTGCCGTACCGGGCACATTTCCAGACTCCGTGCTGCTACTGAGAATTTCGTGAAAGAAAAACCCAATAACACTGCCCTACCCAGGAATCGAACCCCGGACCTCCCGATCCCACGCGCACATTTATGCCGCGAGACCAACGAGGCAGTCGTATAGGGTTTGATGTCGAGTTTTCCGTCTCTACACATGGTATTTGCATCGTGTTTTCCCTTAGTCGCCTCTTACGACACCCACGGGAAGATAGGGGGTGGTGACACTTGTATTCTATGCCGTCAACCACACGGCTGACGTGGTAGATATACATATGTATGTATGTATTATCAATTTATCATCAGTTTTATTTGTAACTAGCTGTCCTCCGCGGTTACACTTGCGTCACCTGTCGAGTCAAATAAAAGTCTATATGTAGCCCTACAAGAAAGTCCTAAAATCCGTTCAGCCATTCTAGAAATGACCCGCACACATACAAACTATGTAGCTGCTGTGGTAGATGATCCCCGCGATTTCACTATGAGGCTATTGCTGCCTTTACGGAGACAAGACAAAAACAACAAATACCCAAACCAAAGAGCTCAGATATTTACATAGAGGCGCATTTCCTATGGGCGCTCTGAAGACAAACTTTCTGTGACACAAATTGCCGCTTGGCAGCGTGGCAGTCGCGCTGTGACAGCTGTCTCTACGAGAGCTAAAGAGACGAACGTTCCTCTTGTGTATCTTAACTACGAGAGCAAGAGAGACGGAGAACGACGCCAGCGCCGCGAACGGCGCAAGCTACGAATTAAACTGGAGACAGTCCCCACTTGGAATCGGCACACGAAATCCTTAAGAACTGCGCTTCTATGTTAATCTGTATTCATTGCCCAAACTGCCACCATCCGAAACCGACCTCTTCCACATGACAATGTAGGACATGGTTGTTATCAAGAAGGACGTAAGTATATCCGATTGCTATTGTTGTTTAAAAGATTGTTTAAAATACAAACCATTGTCTATAGAAAACTTTACAATAACATTAGGAGTAAGTATTGTTTTAAATACGGCGCGTGGCGGATTATAAACGAGCTCAAAAGAGGTTAAGGTTATGAAAATAATAGGCAACACTGAGACATTTAGTTGCAAACTGTCCAATGAAGGTGTTTGATATTTCTTCTACCACCAGACGGCGCTTAGTATGCGTCAGGTCCAAACTGACGTCAGATATGTACAGACGCGTACACACACATAATACAAACAAACGCAGATGTACGAAAATATAGGAGCTTTGACAGTTTTGACAGGTTTCTGGACCTGATGCCTCAGTGCTACCGCATAGTGAGCGTCATTTCAGAAGACATGTTCATTAGCAACATGTCAAGCCGTCGCAAAATGCCCGACAACCAGAATTTCTAATTCACAAAATACCCAACATGCTGAATGTACAATTTGCAAAATGTCTCGTTCGCAAAAAGGTCCAATACTTTTCCAAAGTTCATTTGCAAGTTGGACATCTTGCGACCGCTGGACATTTTGTGACTAAACAGTAAGTGACGCTTTCTAGGGGTCTGATGTGAGTTTTCTTTCAGTTGTTCTTGATGTAAAATATCTGTATATTTCATAAATACGGTGGCGGTGTCGACTGAGAGTTGCTATCCGCTAATGGCACATTTATGTCAATTTATGTAATGTAAGTATGACTACTAGCAAAGAGCTCAGATATTTACATAGAGGCGCATTGCCTATGGGCGCTCTGAAGACAAACTTTCTGTGACCCAAATTGCCGCTTGGCGGAATGACAGTCGCGCTGTGACATCTGTCTTTATGAGAGCAAGAGAGACTGAAAACGACGCCAGCGCAGCGCCGCCAACGGCGCCAACTACGAACTAAACTGGAGACAGTCTCCACTTGGAATCGGCACATGAAATCCTTAAGAACTGCGCTTCTATGTTAATCTTCGTCCAATATAAACAAACACAATGATATCTTTGCTGCAAGAGAGACGGAAAACGACGCCAATTACGAACTAAACTGGAGACAGTCTCCACTTGGAATCGGCACATAAAATCCTTAAGAATTGCGCTTCTATGTAAATCTGTATTCATTGCTACTAGACCTCCTCAGGCCTAGCCAAATGGCATTGGCTTCTGATTTCTACTTTCGCTCTTCTTCTTCTTCGTGTCAATGGTTTCAGCTTTAGGAGACCCGCATAATATTTGGCCACTCTTATTGCGTTAGGAGTGGCCTCCCAGAGCTCAGACACAGTGCATGTGCTCGGGCAAGAAGAGCATATTAGCAAGTGGTCCATTGTCTGCTCCAGGTCACCACATTCACATTGGGCAATTTCGCTAATGCTTGGTTGCCAAAGCAATATAAGAAATTCCTTCTTCGTTGACGACATCGCTCGTATAAAACTAAAATGAAATAAATCAAAAAAGCACTTTTGTGGAAAATCGCTGTCAAAGTTTTGAGCTTTTGCCGTGTCAGAAAGATTGTCTTGTCGTTAACTTGTTTATGATGCTAGATTAAAGTACTTGGCCTTGAATTGTAGGGCAATGTGTAGCAAATATTAATAATTAAACGAAACAATTTAATTGATTGTTTAACGATGAATAAAAGAGGTTTTTATTCTTGAGTTCCGACTTATTCCAGTTTTGTTTTAAAAATTGTAACAAATTGTTGAAATATTCCTGAAATAAAACATAATAAATCAATTTTATTTTAGATATCCCATAAGTTTTATTTGAAGATTCACACTCATTTCAGTATATCATTATAGAAGAAATAAAAATGCAGAAATATTTCGTGAAAATTCTTTTTATTCGTAAGTATTGTCTTAACAATTGGCATTAAAGTTTTATCAAAACAGCTTTTGTATCCTTAAAATAATATTTGTTATAGTAATCAGTCGTTTCAGGTTTTTTTAGCTAAGATCTTTCCCAGCTATACACAAGACATCGTGGCGCGATAGATGGAAGAGCTATTTTATACACTCTTGCTTGTGTATAACTGATACTGCTCTTGATTGCACTTACTGACTAAGTCAGCTCCTAAATTATTCATTCAATATTTACTAATCAAAGTCAAACTTTCATAGTATTCATCACAAAAAATGCTTTCTGAGATCTAGTTTCCATAAACTTACTAGAACAAAATAACGTAATGTACCTACATGTATATCTAAGTACTTTTAAAGTACGAACAATTACTTATTTAGGTAAATATTCAGGTAAATTGTACTAAATGAGGTAACAACTTTTAATCTATAACTAGTACGAAAAATTATAAATTGCTTTAACCATTAGTCTTAATAAGTCTTATAGGTTGCAACTATGTATATCCGTAAAAATACTTTGTGAAAAAATATCAAAAAATATTCTTGAGCATTGAAGTAAGTGCTTATGTTAAAAAATAGAATTATAAAAGCTGGCATAATACGCAGGAATCAGACTTTTTGCAATAAGCTCTTTCAAGTCCTTCACTTTATTGGCGTTTATTACCTGCCTCTCCGTGTAAGCAGGGTTTAACTTGATCTCAGTGGCTGACTTCATCTTCCTTCGTTTATTGCGCACATTCACTTCCCTGTAGTTTTCTTCCTTGTATGATGTCTTAAAGTAGAACAGAAACGGATTTTCTTTTGTCACTTTCAATACTCTGATCTCATTCCAATTGACGTTCTGGCCGCTTTCATCCGTCCCGTAATTAAATCCCCATTCCTGTTGCAACAACTTGAAGTCCAGAATACTATCAAAGCTTAGCTCATGGACGTTGATAGGGGGACTACTTTTTTTTGAGTTTTTAATTAGTGTAATGTATTGAACTGGCGTGTATAATGGGCCAGATTTTAGATTTTTTTTTACTTCTCTTTCTATAAGGCTGTGTACATTATCTGCCTCATTCTGAGTGTGGCCACGGATCAGAAATTTATGAGTGATGCTTTGAATATTAAAAAGATAAACGGCGTACATGTACAGCGTCATTATAAACTTATTTTTATTCTGACCGCCACAATTGTCAGTATAAAATATTATGTTTAGTGGATCCCGTGTATCCCTGCTTACTTCCTCTAAATATTTCCAAACACATGTACCTATCTCAATAGCTCCACGCTTTGCATCAGATTCAGTCCAGAAATAGCTATGTACAATGTCATAGGCACATTTTTTATCAAGTTGAGACAACTCGGTGACAGTCAGATTATAACTATTGAGTTTTGACTTATAATAGAAAGCCGACGAGTCACCACGCGGACACTGCAGCACAGCTTGCAGATCGAAAACGACGACTTTGTTATTATCTGTAATATTTTTTCGGTCTGCCTTTTTTTCATTCCTACATAGTAATTTTTCTTCGTGATGTAGGTCATATTTTTCTTGAATCTCTCTTTTCCGGTCAGCAGTAGAATTTTCGTAAGATAAACATAGATCAGACCTGTCTTTTTTAGGCTGAAAGAACGATATATTGAACTCCTTTTTAAAGATGTTGTAATAATTTATGTAACTTCCGGTATCTTTTCTTTTTAGGGTTCCGTACCTAAAAGGTAAAAAACGGAACCCTATTACTAAGCCTCCGTTGTCTGTCTGTCTGTCTGTCTGTCTGTCTGTCTGTCTGTCACCAGGCTGTATCTCATTAACCATGATAGCTAGATAGCTGAAATTTTCACAAATTATGTATTTCGGTTGCCGCTATAACAACAAATACTAAAAATAAAAATAAATAAAAAAATAAGGGGGGGTCCCATACAAAAAACGTGTTTCTTTTTCGTATATTTTGCTCAAAATTACTAACTGTTACAGGTAGACGCTTTAAATTTTTACAGAATATGTAGTTGTATATTACCTTTCAAAATAAATAATTAAATTTAAAAAAATTAAATAATAAAGGGGGGCTCCCATACAACAAACGTAATTTTTAAGCAATTTGTTACTCGATCTTAATAAACAGGTAGAAACTTATAAAGTATTTAAGTATACATACAACGAACGTGATTTTCTTTTATAGATGATGGTACGGAACCCTTTGTGCGCGAGTCCGACTCGCACTTGCCCAATTTATTTCAGTTTGTGTTTCTTTGAAATCATTATAGAGATCTTTGATCGTCTTTCCTCCGTCTATGTACTCTTTAGTTGAAGTAGCCCTGCAATAGTGAGATTCCATCCGAGGGATGGAGTTTATGTGGTTTCTGATATCTTGAATTAAATTTGGATTTATTTTCTTATGATTCTTATGCTTTCCTCGTAAGTCTTCTTCCAAAAAGTTACTTTCATTTGTTTTTTGTTGTGTGGTGAATATCATTTGGTCCGAAATGTTCAGAGTGGCTTTAAAAAACGTTTTACAAACTCTGATTTGTCGATTATCAATGGTGAAATAATATGCTTTGTTTGGCTTTCGGGGATTTTCTGCATTAGTATATTGGTACTTAGGTTTGATATCCACCATGGACGATTTTATGAAAGCCCTTTGCTTAGACAGGTCAGTCAAACTCCAATAGTATTTAAATAGCTGATATCTAGAATCCGTACCAATTTTATTTGCGCATTCCAGTTTGCATCTCTCCGTACATGGTGGCTGCAGACAGCGAGCTGGAATCTTTTTCTCGCTCTTAGATACGGAGGTGTAAGGCTTGCCACTGTTACAAAGACGTTTGGCCTTGTTTTGTTTCCATTTCGAAGAATCCCTTACGCGTTTTCGGCCTCTTTTCACTTCTGTATTTGAAATATCAGAGTCGGAATCATGGGAACTTGACGAAGGAATAAAAAAATTCTTCTGATCGTTTTTGTAGTTTGGCTCGTGCACATAGGTAGGATCATCGTCACTCAGATCTACGTCACTCTCATCAGAGAAAACTGGCGAAATCACATAGTTTCGAAAAGCGTTGAGCCTCACTCCACGGCTAGTCGGTTCCTAAAATCAGCAAAATGATTGAGTACATAACCTTATCACTATTCTTTTATTATAATATGTAAGTAACTTCTATTTTATATATGTATGTATTTTTTATTAGTTTTATTCAATGACTTGTATTTGTACATATTTTATAATGTTTATTATTTTTTCTTATGACTAACTCACTCTGAAATACTTATATTAGATACATTTGAATAAAAATATAGATTATCCATCATCTTACTCACTTTTTGGTGTTTTTCGGGTCTCGCTACAATGCCAGACTCTTCATCAGAAATAATACTTTGGTTCGGGTTTGCTAGTTGTTGAATGTCACAATTATGGCAGTCATCTGAATCTTGAGAAGAAGAATCAGAATATGAAACTAAATTTCTCGCTGTGGCGTTTGTGGTTGTGACTTTGTCTTTACACTGAAAGAATAATAGGTTTACAATTATCTATCATCGCGTCTTTCACCCGCATTGATCAGCTTGAAGAAACTACGAGTATAGCACACTGTAATAAAGAGAGTCCTGTATCCCAGCTGTGGGTTGATGAACAATAAAATACGATCTAACTTACTGCGATTTTTTTTTCATAAGGCGTGGAGGGGTGTCTTCTATCACATCATCACTATCAAAGTCTGCATAATTTAATTGGTTTGATTTCAGTTCTTCAGGAGTAAGTGAGCAATAATCAGTTTTGTCTTCAGTGACAAGTTTTTTTACTTGATCTGCTTTTATTCCATGTTGATTGTTGCTTATTTTGCACTGGTCTGATTTAGCAGATAAACCCGTGGAAGTTGAGCTTGAAGACGAAGAGCGGGAGGAACTTGAGGAAGAGGTAGAAGAGCCTGATGATGACGAACTTGAACAGCTACTGCTTGAAGATACCTCAGATTCCTTGCCAGGAGTTTTGGTTTTTTTACAGGGTGACCTGGACTTCCTGCAGGGGGATTTGGACTCTCTGTGAGGTGGTGTTGACACCCTGCTGGGTGATCTGGACTTCCTGTAAGGTGATTTGGACCCTCTATGAGGTGGTATTGATAGCCTGCGACGTGATCTGGACTCCAGCTGGTGGGGAAAACTGGGTTCCGTGATCGGAGACCTTGACTTTTTGTGAGCTGTGCTCTGGTCGTTGGTTGTTTCATGGAACAAGCTCTAAAATGTGATAAAATAATGTGTATAAAACAATGCACATAGTCTATACCAATCAAAATGCTTTATTCATTATGCTAAATTAATGATTACCTCTACAACTTGTCCTTCGGATTGTGTATTACATTTATCATTACTCATCGTAACGAGTTTTCGGCATCTTTGTCTTCTTATTCTAGTCGTCATTTTGTGTAAATATCTATAGAAAAGGAAAATAATAATTTTTATCACTAAAAATCTAATCGGAAATAAAATGGGTATTTATAATAAACTGCAATAATTGCTACAGTACCTTGAGACCTTCGAATCATTTTAAAAATACACAGAAACAAACACGAAACATTTTTGCATTGTCTGATGGTTTTTGTAATAAAGTGAAATAAAGTTTAATGTTCCCAAACATTAGGTTATAATTTAATACTAAAACGCACTAACACATAATGTCTCATAGCTATTCACAGATAATTTAATGATAAACTGCAATAAGTCATAATAATTCACGTTGAAGATTAACACCATTTTCGACTAAAGTGAAATAAATCAAAATGATGCTTGTTTTGAAATAAAAATGAATGCAATAAACTTACGTGCGCTTGCAGGTAAACCGAACTATTTCGTTTTACTTCGTCGTTGTTCACAAGACGTAACGTCCACCTTACATCGAGGTCGCCGCATAACAGAATGATTCACTGTCACACGAAATGAATTGTCGCGCGCTTTAGTAAGAAAGAGAAGGGTGATCCATTAAATCCGCCACAGAGCTCTGTTTCGCGTGGCGGTTGGACTGTACCTAATCTTTGAGCTGAGTTAGATCGTTTTATTAGTAAAAGTAGAAATCTCCGAATTTTGACATATTCCGGTTTAATATTAAACGAGCGACATGATTTATAGAAAGCCTATGTCAGTTCCATACAAATTTGCACTTAGCGATTAGCGATATCGTTAATCGAATGTCATTTGGCTACAGGCCCTCATATGCAATAGCGGAGATCCGTATTACTAGTCTAGCTAGATTTACTATATCTACTGCTTATTTATTATTTACTAAGCAGCGATAGCCCAGTGGTGTACGTTTCGGCCGAGGCGATGGTCTTGGGTTCGATCCCCAGTTACCCCGGGCACACACCACTGACTTTTCGAAGTTATATGTGTATAAAAAATGTTACTTTATCGCTCGCTTAACAATGTGCCCGGTAGGTGGCAATAGGCTCGCCCCCTATCACATTGGGACCGAAACACAACTGGCGAAGTGTGGGTGTGTAATACACCTCTGCCTACCCCTTCGGGGATAAAAGGCGTGGAGTTATGTTATTATTTTAATTAAAAAATAAAAATATTAAAAATATTGTTTTCTACGGCTTTAATTTGAATAAATGTGGGGTGAATGTAATGTTATCTCAGAGTGTACATATTAGCATGGAACATTTATATACAAAAATCTTTGTATAACAAAGATAGGTATGGAATGATGAACTAGCATGGATCAGAAACGTGCCTGCGGTTTAATAATTACCTAGCACGTACTAAATACCTGTTATATATATATATATATATATATATATATATATATATATATATATATATATATATATATATATATATATATATATATAGGAACACTACCTATACCTATATTATTTTCCTGTTTATTATTTTGTAGCGCGGTTTTCCTCAAATTTTACAAAAATTATAAAATTATTTATTATTTGTTAAAATTCAAATAACTTATTTTGCGATAAGTAACCCATATACCTATTATAATAATCGCACGGGCACGGGCCTCTTCTCACTATGAGAAGGGTAAGGCCATAGTCCACCACGCTGGCCAAGTGCGGGTTGGCATACTTCACATGTCTTTCGAGAACATTGTGGAGAACTCTCAGACATGCAGGTTTCCTCATGATGTTTTCCTTCACCGTTCAGCAAGCGATAATTAACAATTTAATACGCACAGGCGAGGATGGATGAAGAAAGACTGACCAAGCAGATATATAAGGCAAGTGTGGAAGGGACAGGACGAAGAGGAAGACCTAGGCGGACGTTCTCTGACCAGATTGGAGACATCCTAAAAACAGGACAGGTTAGAAGTACCCTGAACAGAAGTGCATGCATGAGGAATCTGATGGGAGTGAATGAAGCAAGAGAGATATGTCAGGTTCGTTGCAAATGGTGTTCCGTAGTCTCTGCCTACCCCTCCGGGAAACAGGCGTGAGTCTATGTATGTGTGTAATACGCACAGAACTTCGAAAAGTCTATGGTGCGCGCCATCCAGTCGAACCCATATTAAAATAAAAGTTGTTACGATTTTATTGGTATAGGGGGTAGGTACCATATTTTAACCAGGTAGGCATGCAAATTCTATCTATAAATTCTTGCGTTAAGTACCTACCTATTGATTGACTGACCAGACATGCTACAGCCAAACCCATTGGGCGCCAGAAGCTGACATTCGCCATGTATATTTATTGGGGACCGTAGGGGTGCACTAAGAAGGGATTGCCATAATTATATTATATTATCCATAAAAGTAGGTATAATCGTCCGTGTGGTGACGGATTAAGAACACGGAATGTCACCACCCCATATGATCCCATGGGTGTCGTAAGAAAGAAAGAAATGTTTATTAGATCACAAAAAAGCCGACAGATGGAGCATATTATGCAGAGA
The DNA here is from genome assembly GCA_944739405.2 of Euclidia mi. NCBI lineage: Eukaryota > Metazoa > Arthropoda > Insecta > Lepidoptera > Erebidae > Euclidia > Euclidia mi. Next base: position 3,546,180 of record OX123205.2, on the reverse strand, counting down.
ACAGCACTGTAAGAGAAGGAAAACTTGATACAAACCCTATACCAACCCACTTGGGCAGCGTGGTATAGTAGGCCAATTCCTGCTTTCAAAGGAGAGGCCTAGTCCAGCAGTGGACTAATGATGATACAATGATGATCCATAAAAGGGCATCGGATAGAAACCGTTAAATTAAAAAGAAAGTGCGGGCATCCTCTAGTCCTAATATAATAAAAATGATGTTTGTTTGGTTGAACTCACTAATCTCAGGCACTACTTATTCCATTTGAATAATTACTTTTATGTTGGATAGCTCATTTAACGAGAAAGCTTATAGGCATATAACATCACGCTATGAGCCACGGAGCAGGATCCTTAAATAACGCGGGTGTAAATATACGAGCTCAGCTAGTACTTCTATAAATTCCTTAAACACGCAGCTACAAGTCAAGCCCACATAATCGCCTCGCGTCACATCCAACGAAAATAATATCATTCAAATATGGGCTTTAAGTATTGCTCCTTAGGTATGCAGTCTGCGCGGCGACACCTAATTTATGTGCCAATGTAAAAAATACCTAAGGAGCAATGCTTAAAGCCCATATTTGAATGATATTTCTCGTTGGTCTCGCGGCATAAATGTGCGCGTGGGATTGGGAGGTCTCGGGTTCGATTCCCGGGTCGGGCAAAGTGTTATTGGGTTTTCCTTTAGGAAATTCCCAGTAACAGCACGGAGTCTGGTAATGTGCCCGGTACGGCAATAGGCTCGCCCCCTATTACGTGGGACCTAAAAATTCATGGCGAAATGTGGGTGTAATATTACACCTCTGCCTACCCCTTCGGGAATACAGGCGTGAGTCTATAAAAAAAAAAAAAAAAAATATATATTTTTTGGTTGGGTGAGAGGCGAGTTGTTTATGTGGGCTAAACTTCTTCTTTCTTGCCTCAGTCACACTATTGGATTCGTTAACTCTTCCTTCTTTGTGCTGTCTATTCTCTTATGGAATACACTCCCTCCTGAAATCAGATTGTCCACCAACCGTTTAGCATTCAAAATAAAAGTACGAGAGATTCTTTTCAAGAGATTGAAGGAATCAGCACATCACTCTCATCCATTACTATAAGTATTTATGTATATGTAGAATGTATGTATATTTAGGTATATATGTATATATAATTATTTATGTATAAGTATGTATTTATTGAACTATGTAATGTGTATGTATTATATTCCTATTATGTATATAATAATTATTATGTTACACTATATAACTATCAGTCCAGTATTAATGCACCTACCACTTTATCTCTGTTCCACCCAGTGTTGTAGTAAGGGAGGGGGAGGGGCGCCCCGGGTGCCACCCATCCAAAAAAAGGGGTGAAACCCAAAACTCAACTTTAAAAAATATAAAACAACATAGGCAGTAGCTCAGCACTACGAGAGTTAGCCCGGAATTGTTAGGTATCGACTTAAAAAAAAAGGTCATTCGGCAACTTCCGCCCCGGGTGCTACCCAAGCTAGCTACGCCACTGGCTCCACCTTAAGGTTGACAGGTAGAGAATGCCTTCCCGTGGGATCTCCACCTTGTCGTGGTGGGGGGGCTCAGTAACCTTGGGTTTAAGGTACACCCACGGTGAAGCTAAGCGGAATCCCGGGAGGGGACGCTCCACGTGGGCTTGGGTGAGGCCTGCGTAGGATGCGTCCCAAGGTGCGGGGGACAGTTCTGTCTGTTCCTCGCAGTCAGGTGCAGTCGCGGGAGGTGAGGCGTGTCGGTATTGCGTTGCCGCGCGCCCTATCTCCCGCGCCCAAATGGAGGCGCACCATCGTTGCGTCGCGGTGGGGCCGCAGAGGAAGAGGAGATGCGGTGTTGCGTTGCCGTCCTCCCTGTCTTCTGCGGCCGCTTGGCGTTTTGGCGGCGGAGCCCAACACCTTCATCCGCCGCCAAGGGGGTTTCGTTCGGGGCCCGTCTGACCATCTGGCGGGCCAATACCCGTAGGGGGGTAGCGAGGAATGCTTCGGTGAAACCCTAGCCTCCGACACATGGGTACATGAGGAACACGAGTTGGTTTTGGTTCAGTAAGAGTCTGACAGTCCCCTTCGTCCTTCCCCCTCAGGGCGGAGGGACTCCATGAGGATTATCCAGAAAAAAAGGTAGAGAATGCCTTATGGCATTATGTCCACTATTGTACATGTCGGCGATACGCCAGGGTTATGGTGTCCAGACTCCATAATAAAAACACTCACGTAATATTACTTGGTTTATTTTCAGACGATTTCTAGCACAGAATTGAAATAAAATGTAACCCACAGTCCTTTTTATACAATAACCGTCTACCTACACTTAATGTTTAACAACTGTCACTTCCTTTACAACATATAATTGAAATTACTATACAATTAATTACTTATAAACTAATCAAAATTCGACATTAATATTGTAATGAATTTTGCACAACACCAAATGATTTATTTTACACGAATAACAAATTTATTTAATTAACCAAACGCTGCTTTACAACATTGTCAACAGATGGCGCTATCAACAGGATGTAAATATAATCGCATGTTATTTATTACCGAAAACATAATAATAAGTGACAGAATCATGTTATTTAATACTAATTGATTTTACTTTGAAAGTTTCTGGAGTTATCTTAATAATTAAGCGATAAATTAAATACCCAACCTTTATAAAACGGTTAAGCAGCCAATACAGTGTCTAATATTGTAAAGTAGTGAAGTTCTCAGTTCTGTGTTCACAAATAGTTATTTAAATATCAATCTTAAATATTATTATCATTTTTGTATCAATATAATCATTCTATATAAATTTGCGCCCATATACACATTGTTTGAGCATAAAATAAAAAAAAACAGATCTTAACAGTTGCAGTATAATTTTGATACTTATTTTCTACGCAATAAGAACGGTACAGAGGTCAGTGTCTAGCATGATGAGTAGCCGTGTCTACCTATTTTACTATATCATCATCATCTTAAGCTACCCTCGACCATTTTGGTGTAGGCCTCCTTTACCTTAACTTCCATTCCGTTCTGTTTTGGACAGTTATCTTCCAATTACTGCCCTCTGTCCTTAGGATGCCATCTTTAATTTACTACGGAACCCTAAAACTAATATATTTATATTCCAGTTCATGACTGAAGGGGTTCTGCTACGTGAGATGTTTGCTTCGCCACTTCTTATGCAGTATTCCTGTATTGTCCTTGACGAGGTAAGTGGCTAATTTCATACAATAAGTACTCATTATACATATGTTAACAAGTCATTTTGACGTGACAACGTCTTATAAATTGGTTTGCCGGGTGACACTTCAAGAAACTGCGTTACGCTCCGCTCACGTTATGCGCTCACAATGAGAGCGAGTGAGAGGCACGCGTCCCGCCTAAGAGCGAGAGAGACAGACATAAAAAGTGAAAGGCACGCGTCTTTCATCCTTCTTCCTACTATACGAATGAATATTCACATTAAAATTATTTTACCACTCAAAGTCGTTGTCACGTAAAACTTTCGCCCGTATACCGACTTTACAGGCAACCAATTTTTTTTTTACTTTAAATATTGACGTTCAGAGGCGTCACTTTGTGACCTCGTTGAATAAATTAATATTACATAAACAAGTAATTGACTGCCTCCGTGGTCCAGTGGATAGCGTATGCGACTGCTGATCGGAGGTACCTGGTTCGATTCCCGGGTCAAGCAAGTGTTGGGTTTTTCCGAATTCTCAGTAGCAGCACGGAGTCTGGTGATGTGCCCGGTATCGGCAACGGGCTCGCCCCAAATTCATGGCGAAATGTGGGTGTAATATTACACCTCTGCCTACCCCTTCGGGGATATACAAGCGTGAGTCTATAAAAACAAGTAATTCACTTTAAAACGACGTTCATTCGTCATATGATGACCTAGATGAATTTTGTCTTATGTATGACTGAAAGCAGAGTAAATCCATGAACTCTCAGACATGTAGGTTTCCCCATGATGTTTTCAAGCAAGCGATAACCAAAAATGTATTACAAACCTATCTACGAAAAGTGAGAGTTACGCGCCTTTGGTGTTGGTTTGAATTCATGACTCTCATGAATAAAATCCTTTATTTAATTCTCAGCGAAGCAGTAAGTGTGTCTCTCTACTAGCCTATCGCTGTCTTTATAGAAGTGCCTTTTAACCCATTCGCTGTCCGGCGCGAGACACAATAGAAAATCAATTGTTATGAATCACATATGATACACGGAACAGTGAAACTGTTAAGAAAGGGAATCTAATTTGACTCAGAAGTGCCTTTAAAGGAAGGAAATCTAATTTGAATCAGTTACTTCCATATATCTAAGTTCCATATCAACTTTGCGCCCTACTGCGTTTTAGGATATGCTAAATTTTCACTTTTTACTGTGTATATTTTCAGGTTCACGAAAGATCGCAAATGACAGATGTCCTGATGGGTTTATTGAAGAAAATAATTAAGGTAATATCAAATTTTCCGTGTGGTGACGGATTAAGAATACGGAATGTCACCAGCCCATATCATCCCATGGGTGTCGTAAGAGCCGACAGAGGAAGCATATTATGCAGAGAACAGCACTGTAAGAGAAGGAAAACTTGATACAAACCCTATACCAACCCGTTTGGCCAGCATGGCATAGTAGGCCAATTCCTCCTTTCAAAGGAGAGGGGGGCAGAGGGGGTCAGCTGCCCCCCCCCCTCCATAGATATTCAAAAATCCCTACAATTCATACTTTTCTTAGTACTTTTCTCATATTCTCTAGGCAATCGGCTGGCGACGCCCCTGTCCACAGAGCGACCTCTCTGATGATGACAATGAGGATATTGAAAGGGAACGAAGGGCGCTGTCGGTTAGAGCCAATATGATAGCTCTCAGGTTTGCTCGTTGCTCTAAACAAGTGAAAATACATTATTTCGTGCAAAATGTATACCTTTCTACACGTGTAACCTGTGGGCGAATTATACTCAAAAAAAATTTTACAGCGCTCTTCGTATCCAATTTAATAACGCTTTTCGGGTACGCATACGATTCCGCAGGGGAGAATCCTGGCGAAATTTCTGCACCAACATTAATTCCACATGCGAGGCAGCCAGGGTAAAAAAGATCCTATCCCAGGACAGCAACAAGACCCTAGGCTCCATAAGAAAGCCTGATGGCACCTACGCAACCACAGACATGGAAATAAGCCAAATACTAATCGAAACGCACTTCCCAGGTTGCACAGTGACCGAAGACTGTGATTGGGAAGAATCAGAACACAGACCACCGACCCAGACAGACTGGACGATAGCCAACAACATGGTTACCGGGGACCGGCTGAAATGGGCAATTAACAGCTTCCAGCCGTATAAATCTGCAGGCCTGGACGAAATAACACCAGCACTCCTACAATGGGGCTGCACAACGATTGTGCCACAGCTACTCAGCATATATAGAGCATCTATAGCGCACAATTACATACCACGAAGGTGGAGGGAAGTAAAAGTCATATTTCTCCCAAAACGGGGCAAAACGGATTATACGCAAGCAAAATCGTTTAGACCTATCAGCTTGACCTCCTTCTTGCTAAAAACGCTGGAAAGGCTCGCTGACAGATACCTGCGGGAAGGCGCACTGCTACGCAGACCACTACACCCGCATCAACACGCACCTACAGAAGTGGTAGATCAACGGAATCAGCGCTTCACTCCGTAGTGGGGACCATAGAGACAGCGCTATCTGACAAACTAATGATCTTAGGCGCCTTCATTGACATAGAGGGCGCCTTCGACAAGACTAAATTCACCAGCATTAGCCGTGCCCTTAACAAGTTCGGAGTTGAACAAACCGTCAGTGGATGGATTGATCAACTCCTGAAACAAAGGGCTATTCAGTTCACGGTTAATACCACCACAAGGGGGATAGTAGCAAAAGGCTGCCCACAGGGAGGGGTCCTATCACCCCTGCTCTGGAACATAGTGGTAGACGATCTGTTGAGAAATCTGAATGACAAATGCTTCTTCACGGTCGGCTACGCAGATGATATTACCATCCTAATCAAAGGAAACTCAGAAGACATGATCCATTATCGGATGCAAGCAGCGATCAGGGTCATGGAACAATGGTGCAACCACCATGAACTGACGGTCAACCCAAATAAAACGGAGCTAGTACTTTTCACCAACAAAAGGAACACCCGTATGACCAGAAAACCAAAACTTTTTGGCACGGAGCTTAACTTATCGAGTGAAGTCAAGTACCTGGGCGTAACACTCGACCACAAGCTCAACTGGAATAAACACATCACCACTAAAACCACAAAAGCATGTACAATCTTCTGGCAGTGCAGGAGAATAATAGGCAAGAAATGGGGTCTAAAACCATTCATCACCCTATGGATCTACACTGCCATAATACGCCCCATGCTCACATACGGTGCAGTAGTGTGGTGGCCACGCACTCAACTAAGCACAGTCAAGAGCAAACTGCAGAGCATACAACGCCTCGCCTGTTTGGCCACAACAGGCTGCATGAAAACAACTCCAACGGCGGCACTGGAGGTGCTTCTCGACTTGCGACCACTGCACCTCATCATCCAGCAAGAAGCAGGTGCCGCTGCGATCCGGCTCGATAAGTTCGGGCTGTGGAGGAGAGATGACCGCATAACCCACGCACGCCTGAAAAGGACGTTAACAAACGAGATCCCGATGCTAGATGCAACGTGTGATCTCATACCTAAAACCTTTGTCTTTGACAAAAAATACCGCATACAACTGCAAGAAGAGCACAAGGATAGTTCTGGTATACACGAAGTTAGAGTATACACAGATGGCTCAAAAACAAAGTATGGGACGGGTGCCGGAGTGTTCTCCCATGACTTGAATATCAATCTCTCAACATCGCTTGGTAAACTCAACACCATCTTCCAAGCTGAATGCGTTGGGATAACAAGGGCGGCGACGGCGATCGCGGCCAGAAATGTGAGCAACCTGTCAATACGCATCATCACAGACAGCGCCTCAGTACTACAAGCTCTCGATGGCAACTGCTTTAATAGCGGCCTAATTATGGAGTGCCACCAAGAGCTACAGAAAACTGCAACGAGAAATCGGGTCACGCTCCAGTGGATACGAGGACACAGTGACTCCACGGGCAATGACGCAGCAGACCAACTGGCAAAGAAAGGATCGGACACGACAACTCTAGGACCCGAACCAATTGTTCCGATACCGTTCAACCAACTAAGAACCTGGTTACGCGAGAGAACCCTACAACAACACGAAAAAGAGTGGGCAGAGTTAAAAGAGTGTAGGCAATCTAAAGATGCCTTTCCCCAATTAGACAAACGACTCTCGCAAAAACTGTTGCACTCCAACAGGAAAACACTCAAGCATCTGACTGGCATAATAACCGGCCACTGTCCACTAAACAAGCATCTCTACAACATCGGAGTCACGGACAGCCCACTATGTAGGGGCTGCATGGGGACCGAAGAAACACCCGCTCATATAATCCTACATTGCACCAGCGTGAGCGACCAACGGACGAAGTTCCTGAACAACCCCAGAACCATGAGCGAAGCCATACGCAATCCTGGTCAACTCATGGCCTTCTGGAAGGAGCTTGCATGGTATGAGTAGCAGGCGACTACCACGTCACTGCTAACGCACAATGGCCCAATTAAGTGGCTAAGTGCGGAAAACACCTGTCCAACTAACCAACTAACTAACTAACGCTTTTCGGGTGTTAATGGGGCTGCCCCGTTTCTGCAGTGCGTCAGGGATGTTTGCTGAAGCGAGAACGGATTGCCAGTCCCAATAACATACTAAAGTTCATTGCAAACAGACTAGATTGTGAATATATCAATCACTGTATTAAACTGTCTACGTCTGTTACCGTGTAAATAAAATATAAATTATGTGAACTACTAACATAGATTGTAAGTGAAAATTGTTACTAACCTGATTGGGTTTGGATTATTTTTTTATACTACTAGGTGGCAAACGAGCAGACGGATTGCTTGATGGTAAGCAATTACCCGCCCATGGACACAAGCAACACCTCAGGAGTCGCAAGTGCGTTGCCGCCCCTTGGGCTTGGGAAAAGGGATAGGATGAGGGAGAAGGAATAGGGGATAGGGCCTCCGGCAGTCTCACTCACCGAACGAAACGCAATAGTTTAGGTACTGTTACTTTACGTCGATTTTCTGTGAGAAAGTAGTACTTCCCCGGTCGAGCCGGCCTATTCATGCTGAAATCAGCAAGGCTCTACTACCGTATATATATAATAAATAAAATAAAATAGCGATTTGCCATGATTTCGTCTTGTGTCATTTTATTCAGAGAGGTTTACTCCTTATAACGACTGTCAGAGATTTTCATGAAAGCCGGGACCGACGCCTTATCATGCTCTCTGAGGCACGGGGCAATAATCAACAATTCAATCTTAATGTGAACGCACACTTATCCGAGCCGAACGCGTCGAACGAGTCGAACGATTTAGAATTTTGTATATTAAATCTCATGAAACCTCGCACACTTGCCCGCGTCGAATCATCCGAATCGATAGTGTGCATTGCATACAGAATTCTAAAATTCGTTTCGTTCGACTCGTTCGGCTCGGATAAATGTGCGTTCACCTTTATAGTTATCTTCACATATCTAAGTCACATTTTGGATTAGAAATTTGTTAAATAAGTTACATAATACTCAGGGCAAATAGGGGTCCAAAGGTAGGTATTCCTAAAGGCAGCAAGTAAAGCAGTGGCAAACTTTTTTTAGGATGGAACCCTTTTGGCTAACCAAATATTTGGTGGAGCCCGAAAATAAAGCAAACCCTCATCCTAAGTGCAATTTAAAACCATTTATTTTACTGTCATACATCTTCGTGGATCCCCTAGAGATGCTTCGTGGAGCCCTGGGGCTCCGCGGAGCAAACTTTGAGAATGGCTGTCCTAAAGAATCCGGTTTCTGAATACAATTTGATCTAAAAGATGATGTAGAGACAAAGATTGAAAAAGGAATGTTGCGACGGTTTGGACATTTGGCAAGCATAGATGAAAGAAGAAATACAAAATAAATGTATCGTGTAAAAATGAATGGAGATGTCGGTAGGGGACATGCAAGGCGGACTTACGCCAACCAAATAGGTGACGTACTGAAAAAGGGCCAAATTAAAAGTAGCATAACCGACGAGCATGCATAATGAGGTTAATTAATGTCGAACAAGGGAAAAAGGTGTTTCTGAACCGGAGCATTTGGCGTTCTATAGTCTCTGCCTACCCCAATGGGAGCCGGGCGTGATGATAGACAGATTAACCAACGAATTTTAATTATATTTTCAGAAACGTAAGAACCTAAAGCTAGTAATATCCTCAGCGACGATGGACGCGGAATTTCTACGAGACTTCTTCAACCTAGCTAATAAGAAGGAGCCGGGCAGAAGTAGTACTTCTACCATACTGTCGATGCAGGGTAGGACGCATCCCATTGAATTGTTTTATACTGAAGGTAAGCTGACGAATCCATTCATAACATATTTATAATATTATAAACTAGCTGTTGCCCGCTGTTTTATTCGAATTATTTTCGGTATCCTGACTACAGCGTCACCTAATTTACCTACTGGGTCGACCTAGCATAAACAGTTAAATTTAGCGAGCCCCACAAAGTCCTCTATCTTCCAGTGAAAGTCCCACTAAAATCGGTGCAGTCAATTCAGAGATAACGCTGGACAAACGAAGAGACAGGCAGATGGACACAACAAGTGAAATGAAATCTCGGTGTTACTCAAAAATTTCACTACTCCATTTAATTTCGTGGTTTTTGTAAGAGGCGACTAAAAAAATACACGAAGTTAATAATATCTTTGCGAAGAGACGGAAAACTTGCCTTAAAACCCTTTTCGAATCCCTCTGACTGGCCAGTATAGTAGACCAAGTTTTTCTTTTTTCTAATGAAGGAGTTGTATTTTATTTTTATTATTTTATATGTTATTTTAGAGCCAGTCCCCGACTACGTAAAAGCGACAGTTGAGACCGTCATCAAAATACATGAAAACGAACCATTTGGTGATATCCTGGCGTTTTTAACTTCTAAGGTAATTGTACTATTCAGTATTTCGACTATAGGTAAGTGATTCAATGTCTATTGCGCACGCTCCTGACCAAAATGTCATAGCAGCCTTACGCTTAAGTCACAAATCATATTTTATTTATAGTCTTATTCCTCTATCTCCGAAGGGGTAGGCAGAGGAGTAAACCCACGTTTCGCCATATTGTGATGTAACGTGACCACATAATAGGGGCGAGCCTATTGCCGCTACCGGGCATATTGAAATTACCAAACTCCGTGCTGCTACTGAGAATGAGGTACCGCGTGAGTCTTCATCCTCCTAGCGTTATCCCAATTTCAATCCGGGATCCGCTTACTAGTCTAACCGGATTTGGCTGAATATTAACTTTTTCACGGAGCGACTGCCTGTCTGACCTCCGCAACCCGAAGGGGTAGTGATATTCCATGGTTTAGACTAGTGTCAGTTTATTTAGAAGTTACTGACGCCGAATAACGACTGTTAAAGATCTTCATGACAACCGGGACCGACGGCGTAACGTTCTCTCCACTCCACACGCATGAAGACAAACTTTCTGGGACACGGCCAGCGATAATTAAAATTCAATACGCACATAACTCCGAAAAGTCAGTGGTGTGCGCCGTGGATTCGAACCCGATACCCTCTGTATGGTAGTCCGTTGGTATCTCCACTAGGCTATCGCTGCTCTAAGTGTAATATTCAGTAATGTCATGACATTAATATAAGCAGCCTGACCAAAATTTCATAGCAGCTTTACGCTAAGTCAATAATTATCTTTTTTATATAAATACGATGCAAATACCATCTTTGCGTAGAGACGGAAAACTCGACATCAAACCCTATACGACTGCCTCGTTGGTCTCGCGGCATAAATGTGCGCGTGGGATCGGGAGGTCCCGGGTTCGATTCCTGGGTCAGGCAGTGTTATTGGGTTTTTCTGTCACGAAATTCTCAGTAGCAGCACGGAGTCTGGAAATGTGCCCGGTACGGCAATAGGGTCGCCCCTTATTACGTGGGACTAAAGTATATCTGGCGAAAAGTGGATGTAGAAATACACCTCTGCCTACCTCTTTGGGGTTATAGGCGTGAGACTATGTATATTTTTTTACTTGTATGTACTATGTACAAAGTAGTAGTCCGTGTGGTGACGGATTAAAAATACGGAATGTCACCACCCCATATCATCCCATGGGTGTCGTAAGTGCCGACAGAGAGAGCATATTATGCAGAGAACAGCATTGTAAGAGAAGGAAAACTTGATACAAACCCTATACCAACCCGTTTGGCCAGCGTGGTATAGTAGGCCAATTCCTCCTTTCAAAGAAGAGGCCTAGTCCAGCAGTGGACTGTTAAAGGCTGATGATGATGACTATGTACAAAGTCACTTGCTGTACGAGTGGCATTCGCTTCTCACTTCTACTAAGCCTGGTTACCATGGTAACTTAATAAATATTTTCTTCGTTGACACCGTGATATTCGAAGGCCTATGTCAGTTTCATTTATTTTGTACGACGCGAATAGCGATACCGCTAATCGCATGCCACATGTCTACAGGGTGAGATCATGTGTAGTTAGCTCAGAGATCGGGAAGCTCGGATTCGATTCCAGGGTCGGGCAAAAGTGTAACTGAATTTGCCAAATTCTCAATACCAGCATGTAGTCTGGCATTAAGCTCGCCCCCTATTACATGGGACTTAAGATGCATAACATGGCGAGATGTGGGTGAAATATTACACCTCTGCCTGACTTCAGGGATACAGACGCGAGTCTATAAAAATACAGTAGCCTTATTTTTCCCGTAAAATTTGTTTGAGCTTATAACTGTGCTTATAATCAGAACCTAGGTACTGATCAACTAAAGATAAAATGCCCAAATATTAAAACAATATTTACAATTTTCAGGAAGAAATCCACTCAGCCCTAGAAACCCTCCAAACCTACGCGGACCAGAACAACGCACTAACCAAGCACCGAACCCATTACCCAAGCGGTATAAAGTGGTGTGACATGCTAGTACTAGCCATGTACGGTAGCTTGCCTCACCACAAGCAAATCCGCGTGTTTCAGCGAGCTGAGAATAATGTTAGGAAGGTGTTGCTAGCTACGAATATTGCGGAGACGCAAGTTACTATGCCACATCTTGTATATGGTAAGTGTAAAATGGTAAAGTGTCTTTCATACCGATAAATGTCAAATAAAAAATGTCTTTCATATGTGTTAGACAGTCTTTTCTTTGTGTGAAATGGTAAGGAAGGCTTTCTTACCGATAAGTATTTAATTGTAAAGGTCTCTGCAGATAAGAATAGTAAACTGTATTTTTACCGATAAGTTAGTGGCAAATGGTATAGAACCTTTCTTGTCGATGAGTGTCCAATGGTAAAGTGTCTTTATTACTGAAAAGTGTCAAATAGTAAAAAAGTCTTTCTTACCGATGAGTGTCAAATGGTTATAAGTCTTTCTTGCCAATAAGTGTCAAATGTTAAAGAGTCTTTCTCACCGATAAGTGTGAAATGGTCAAGACCTTTTGTTACCGATGAGTGTCAAATGGTAAAAAGTCTTTCTTATCAATTCGAGTCTAATGGTATAAAAATATTGTAACCGAAAAGTATCACCTAGTGGTAAAGCGTCTAACTGTTAGTGTCAAATGGTAAAGAACTATGGAAAAACAAAACCTTGCTTCAATTTTTTTTCGAACTTTGTCTTACGTGTGTATATTTATTATTCTATACTAACAAACAAACCTCTCGTTACAGTGATAGACAGCGGTTTCCACAAGCTGCCATACTTCGACCCCGCCGTGGGGGTGGAGAATCTGACCGTCACTAGTATATCGAAGAATAATGCGATACAACGCGCGGGGAGAGCGGGCAGGACTAAGCCGGGGAAGTGTTACAGGTATGAATACGTTACTTTATTATTGTTTTTTATAGACTCACGCCTTTTTCCCCGAAGGGGTAGGTAGGCAAAGTTGTATTACACACCCACATTTCGCGAGTTATGTTTAGCTCTTAATGTAATAGAGGGCGAGCCTATTGCCGTGTACCGGGTACATTATCATTTTTAATACACACATAACTTCAAAAAGTAAGAAGTGTGTGCACCTGGGGATCGAACCCGAGACCATCGTCTCGGCAGTCTGTTACGTACACCACTGGGCTATCGCCGCATTGTTACAGGTATAATATAAATATTAACTAGTTTAATGTATTATAAAGCGCGAACGCCACCAGTAGTTCTGACTCACGGTGGATCGACGCCATACATTTGGTTGGACATTTTGTGGAATCATCGACAATCAATAAACTTTTCATGTAGGGGAGCCCCCTTAATTTTCATCTTCTTTTATTTTTTTTTATAAATATCGTGAAGCGGTTCATAGAATGCATCTACTTATCAATTTTCAAATATGTAGTCTCAATAGTTCCGTAATAAAATGGTTGTGACTTATGGATGGACAGACATACATGGCGAATCTATAAGGGTTCCGTTCTTTGCCATTTTGGCTACGGAACCCTAAAAAAGTACGTCTTGCCGTGGTACCTTAGACGATTAATATTGCTTTATCACTTTCCTTGTATTAATTTTATCTTGTTCCACAGACTATACACAGAGGAGGCTTACGACAAACTCCCCGCGTCAGTACCACCAGAGATGTGCCGCAGTGATCTCTCGTCCATGTTGCTACAGCTCAAAGCGCTCGGCATACACAATTTGTTGAGGTATGTATAACTTTTTTGTATGGCAAAAGTAGTGTAGGGCGTCCTCCGGCTAGGTGGAGTGGCGATTTACGCAAAGTGACTGGCAGCGGCTGGACACGAAGACACGAAGGTCGGGGTCAGTGGCGTGACATTGGAGAGACTTATATCCAGCAGTGGATTATGGTAAGCTGATGATAATGATGAAAACTATCTTAATATATATATTTCTTGTGTGCGTGTGTATGTCACTGAACTTCTCCTAAACGACTGGACCGATCTTGATGAAAATTTTTGTGTGTGTTCAAGGGGACTTGAAAATGGTTTAGATTCATAATTTAGTCCACTGGAAAATGTTTTTTTACTTAATTTTTAATTTGTAAGTAGTTGTAGATTTGGAATGTTTCACATTGGAACCGACGGACTGCGCTGCTAACGCAGTGTCAAACCTTATATTAATAATTTCGTCAAGGAGTACATCGAAACCTTACCTGAATAATAAAACATTAAAAAATAAAGATTTCGAGTCGACAACATATATCCGCAAAATTCAGATTGTCGAGTATTTTGTTAAATTCTAATGGTTCTGACGGACAAATCATAGTCGCCATATTGGCCACTCTAGCGAAACACCACAGATACCGGATAACATTTTGAGTACTACTAAGTCTTAGTACTAAGTAGTTTGTATGTGTAAATACTTTTTGCAGTTATATTTCTAAAAGAGTTGTTGAGAGCCACCACGCTACAAGACCTGACATTCTTAAAGAGTTAATTAATACGACAATTATAGAAGTATCCGCCCAATAAAGGAGATTTGTGTTAACCCGAACATAGACGATATACTATAACTAGAGAACCCCGACTTTACGCGAGCGAAGCCGCGGGCAAATGCTAGTATAATATAAAATACTAGCTTTTGCCTGCGGTTTCGCACGCGCGTTATATTCAAGGTTACAAAAACACCTTGTGTTGTACGGATACCTACTTTAGTATTTACTTTAATATGACAATATGTTTGACACGACAGAGTACTGACAGATATACGATAGCACATGCGCAGCTCAGTTATTACAGCACACGCGCTCTTACTTCTGACAGTTAGATTTGTGCCCTACAAACTTTAACCCTCCTTACATTCCCTTCCAGTGTATTTTTTGCAACTAATTGTAGCCTATGTCCATCTCCATGGTCCAATATATATCTACATTAAATTTCAACAAAATCGGTTCAGCCGTTAAAGCGTGAAAAAGGAACATACATACATACATACTCTTTCGAATTTATTATATTAGTAGGGATTTTCTTTACTAACTGACTAGCAGACAACGCACAGCTGAAACTACTTTGAGAAGTGTAGATACACTACGAAGGGATTTTGCGAAATCCCTACGGGAGCGGCAAAACGGCAAAACCCGTTCAATTAAATAAAATGTGCGAACGATATGTACTGGGTGCATTCCGTAGTAAAAGTGCCTCTAATTATATTGTTACGCCATCTATCGGTGAATGGGGGTACTAGAAGAGATTGAATGTATTGGTGGTTTACAGGTAATTCAGCTACTCTGTACTAGATGGCGTTGCTGTATCGAGTAATCGACTGTTCGAGATTATTTCGACAGTTTTGTAGAAGCATCTAGAATGCGCTAGTGATGTTATCCGGCCAGTATAAATAGAGCGCGAACGAACGGAACGGACGCAGTTCAATTGAATACGGAAAGCGATCAACATCAAGCGAAGGGAAGTAAGTCGGAAGTGTTTAGTGGAGTGAAATAGTGTTGAGAAATAAGTGTGTATAGTGTTTGTGTTAGTAAATAAAGTACAGTTTTTCTGGCATAGTGAGTTATAATTTATCGTCGAACCCCAGCTCGTAACAAATTTCCTGACGTCGAGCCTGCTCCTCCTGACGGCGGGCCTGCTCCTGCATGAACGCCATCAGAGCCGCGATGTCGGGCACCGCCACGGAGTGTGTTGTGCTTGCAGGCTCCACTGCAGCCGCGGAGTAGCCTGGTCCACCAGACGATGGAGAAGGAACGTCTCCGAAGCGTCTCTGGTCCAGGTCTTGCTGGCGCAGGTTGCTGGTTCGCACTCCTTCAGTTTCTTCTTTCGGCATAACCGGCATAATTTATCCCACTTCTGACACCAATTTGTTACGAGCTGGGGTTCGACGATAAATTATAACTCACTATGCCAGAAAAACTGTACTTTATTTACTAACACAAACACTATACACACTTATTTCTCAACACTATTTCACTCCACTAAACACTTCCGACTTACTTCCCTTCGCTTGATGTTGATCGTTTTCCGTATTCAATTGAACTGAGTCCGTTCCATTTGTTCGCGCTCTATTTATACTGGTCGGATAACATCACTAGCGCATTCTAGATGCTTCTACAAAATTGTCGAAATAATCTCGAACAGTCGATTACTCGATACAGCAACGCCATCTAGTACAGAGTAGCTGAATTACCTTTAAACCACCGATACATTCAATCTCTTCTAGTAGTACATTCAATCTTCACCGATAGATGGCGTAACAATATTCACGCGGGCAAAGGAGCGGACAAAAGTTACTATAATAGTATAAAATGAATTTTACGTTATCATTCTCCTGGTAAAATATATATTTTTTAGACAGCTCCCATACTTGCAATTACTCCTCTGTCGCGGGAGACTTAACAAATATTCTATCAACAGCCACAAATAACACCTACATACATACATAGACTCACGCCTGTTTCCCGGAGGGGTAGGCAGAGACTACGGAACGCCATTTGCAACGATCCTGACATATCTCACTTGCTTCACTCACTCCCATTAAGTTTTTCATGCAAGCATTTCTGTTTAGGGTACTTCTGACTTGTCCTTTTTTCAGGATGTCTCCAATCTGGTCAGAGAACGTCCGCCTAGGTCTTCCCCTTTGTCCTGTCCCATTCACACTTGCCCTATATATCTTCTTTGTCAGTCTATCGTTATCCATCCTCTCCATGTGCCCAAACCATCTTAACATACCTTTCTCAATGGTTGTCACTAACACCAAAATGTTGTTTATTCATATCAATATTTCTTCTTTCTCTTAGCGTTATCCCAGTTTCAGTCTGGGGTCCGCTTTCTAGTCTAACCGGATTTGGCTGAATATTAGCTTTTCCACGGAGCGACTGCCTGTCTGACCTCCGCAACCCGAAGGGATAGCCATATTCCATGGTTTAGACTAGTGTCAGTTTATTTAGAAGGTACTGACGCCCTGTAACGACTGTCAAAGATCTTCATGACAGCCGGGACCGACGGCTTAACGTGCTCTCTGAGGCACGGCACAAGCGATAATTAACAATTCAATACGCACATAACTCCGAAAAGTCATTGGTGCGCGCCGTGGATTCGAACCTGATAACCTCTGCATGGCAGTCTGTTGGTGTATCCACTCGGCTATCGCTGCCTTATATCAATATTTAATATAACATAATTTATTTTATCCACAGATTCACATTCCCAACCCCGCCGCCTGCTAAGTGCATCCTAGCCGGTCTCGAGACATTATACGCACTAAAGACCATCAACAAGAAAGGGGATCTCACTGCGTTCGGAGAGAGAGTAGCTGAACTACCGCTCAGACCTATGTGTGCTGCCATGCTTTGTAATAGTGGTGAGTTTATTTTTATTGACTATAGATTTGTAATAGCACCCTCTTTAGACGTGTCCGGGAACATAAGACTTAGATTGAGAATAGCGCCCTCTTTTGGACGTAGTCGGAGCGTGACGCAGGAATAGCGCTCTCTTCTGTACAGCGTAAAGTTAGTGATATTTTTATGTGGGTATGGCTAAAATTGTCGTGGAAAATGTATGCCCGTATTGATATGATTGTGTTCCTACCTACTATATTTACATGTACCTATTTACTTATTATGTACCTAATAATTGTGCGCTGTTATGATGTGATAATAAACGAATTCTATTCTATTCTAATATTATCAAGACTATCAAAAAGTAAGAGTTTATCGCGAACAGAGACAGATACACGTGGTGGGAGATTTTGTTTTTTATTCAGTAAAAATTAATTTATGTTTAAAAATGTTTGTTTACAGGTGAATATGGGTGCATAGACGAGGCTTTATCAATCGCCGCCATGTTGCAAGTGGACACGGTGTTCGTTAAGCCCAGCACTGGAAAAGATAATCTAGCCGCCAGAATGAGTAGGAGAAATAATTTTGAAGTAAGTTATATGCCTTGACTTAGTGCGATAATTTTTTTTTTGCTGAGGGCGGCAAACTGCGATGGTTGGTCAAAAAACAATACATTCCTAAATAATAGACTGATAATTATGTTATGTGCGGTTTTCTTGTAATGTGAGCCTGCACCCAAAAATAGAATCATAAAATCTTAGTGAATGTTATGGCTATATAATATTATGAATGTTTAGGGCTAAATCGTTTTTTCGGCCAGTTGTCGAATGGGAAAATAGTTGTCTCGGTCGGCAGTTAGTCGATTAGTTGAATTTCGATGTTTTTATATGCCATAGGCGCAAATGAGTAGACGGATCGCCTGATGGTAACTGATTACCGCCATCCATAGACACCCGCAAGAGGAGTCACAAGTGCGTTGCCACCCTTTACGATAGGAAATTAAATAAGAAGAGGAGTGGGATGAGGGAGAAAGGTCAAAGTCAAAATCCTTTATTCATTTAGATCACAAAGTGACACTTATGAACGTCAAATTTAAAACATTATTGCTGTATGCTTCGCAATCTTTCGCAAAGCAAGGGCGTAGAACCACAGAATAGATAGTTCTTACGAACAGAAGCACCACTTCGCAAACAAATTTATAGAAATGGCGACTCTTGCTACTAAGCAAGAAAGTGCAATTCAGCTCGCATAAGCACTCAGTACCTAACGCGATATTCACCTAACTGTTCCCGCTCTTTTCTAACACATAACGCTGTCGCTGTCTGGCGCGGCGTGGTGCGCTAGCTGTCGCGCTAGGGTTGTCGACTTGCCGCTGCTACTATAATATTTATTCATCGTTTATCTACCTACTTGACCACGTACCTAATAATAAATATTTATACTATAAGTATCCTATCCCACTATTTGAGCTCGTAGAACAAAAACCACAAAAATTCTGGTGGTTTACATTTTCACTATACTAATTCTTCGTTATTTCCTAAACGCGTAGACCGATTTACATGATTCAAACAGATAAAATGGTTTTTGAACTAGATCTTTAATTTGACACCATAATCGTTGAGATATCTCAACAGATAAAAAGTAGGTACAATTTTCAAGTTGCTCTCGTAAACTAAATACATACATACATATACTCACGCCTTTTTCCCGTCGGGGTAGGCAGAGACAACAGAACGCCACTTGCTCCTATCCTTACAAACCTCACGCGCTTCCTCTACACTCATTACTCTTTTCATACATGCTCGCCGGTTGCGGGTACTTCGGACCTTTCCGTTTCTTAGGATGTCTCCAATTTGGTCGAAGAATGTCCGCCGAGGTCTGCCGCGACCGACTTGCCCACACACATTTGCCTTATATATCTGATTCGTCATTCTTTCTTCACTCATTCGCTCCACGTGTCCAAACCACCTAAGCATTCCTTTCTCAATCCTTGTCACCACATCTTCTTTCAGTCCACTGCTCTTTCGTATAGTTGCATTCGGAATTCTATCAATCAGTCTTACCCCACACATACTACGCAGGGATCGCATCTCAACTGCGTTAATTCTACTTTCATGCTTTTTCTGCCAAACCCAGCTCTCACTTCCATACATCAACGTGGGCACAAGCACTCCATTGTGAACCGCCAATCGTGCCTCTTTTGGCACCGTCTGACCGTTCATAAACGCCCACAGTGCTCCATTTACAAGATTTCCCGCAGTCACTCTCCTTTCAATGTCTCCCTCACATCTTCCGTCCCTTGTAAATACGCTACCCAAATATACAAATTCCTTTACTTGCTCTACAATTTCACCTCCAATCGTAATATTACACTCAGTCACACTTTCATCTTTTTCAAACACCATCACTTTCGTCTTTCGTGCATTAACTTTCATACCTTTCGCTTTAAAGCTCTTGTTCATGCAGTCCATCATGTCTTGCAACTCATTTGCCGATGATGCAAGAATGACTTGATCATCGGCATATAAGAGGTACTTAACACGCACTCCTACCATATCGATCCCGCATTCAGTTTCTCTCATATCATTCATGCAGTTATCCATGAATACGTTGAACAACCAGGGCGAGGCTGCACACCCTTGTCTGACACCTTGGGAGATGTCAAACCAGTCAGAATAGGCACCATTGATTCGGACACAGGCTCTAGAACCCCTATACAGGGATTTCAGAGCCCTTATTATAAAGTTGTCTACCCCATACATGGATAACACCTTCCATAATTCCTTTCTATTCACCCTATCATAAGCCTTTTCCAAGTCTATGAACGCGCAATACACCTTCTGGTTTTTTGCCAGACATTTTTCGGTGACGCAGCGCAAGGAAAAGACTTGATCCGTACATCCCATTCCCTTCCGAAATCCCGCTTGCACATCCCATATCTTGTCATTAGTCACATTTACTACTCTGTCAATCAAAATTCTGGCATACATTTTTCCAACAACACTAAGAAGGCTGATCCCGCGATAATTTTGACATTCCTGCTGCGAACCTTTGCCTTTATAAATTGGAACAAGCACTGCCTTCGTCCAGTCATCTGGAACTTGGCCCTGTTTCCAGCATAGATTAAAAAGGCGATGCAGCAGGTTAACTATGAGTCCGTCGCCAGCCTTCAACATCTCAGTCGTCACTCTATCACATCCAGCAGACTTTCCTGACCTCATACCTTTTAACGCTTTCATAATTTCATCCATGCCAATTTCATCAGTCGGGCTCACAAACATATCTATAGTTTCTTCTTTCTCTATTTCACACACATCTTTCTCAAATAAACTCTCAAAATAATTCGCGCTCTAGTATCTTTCTTTCTTCATTCATGGCTTCACCTCTTTCATTCCTAATCACTTTCATCGATGTACTCATATTTTTACCTCGCGCTTCTTTCACGAGTTTCCAAAAGAGTTTTATATTCTCTCGGAAACTTGCGCCGAATTGTTCCTCATACTTCTCCTTTTTCTCATTCTTCTTCCACTCTATACATTCTTTGACTCTAGTTTTCACACATCTATACTTGTCCTTCATTTCTTTAACACTATCTTCATTCATACCACCACTAGCTCTATTCGTCGCCTCTGTTGCTAGGATATCCAGCCATGCTTTTTTCTTTTCCTCAACCATTCTTCTAGTTTCATCATCCCACCAGTCAGCTTTCTCGCATTTCTTACTTCTTCTTTTACTCAAACCGCATACTTCTTCAGCACATTTCACAATGTTGGTTTTAAATACCGACTATACCTCACTCACACTTTCCTTATTTACAAGATTCCAACTTTTATCCATCCGTTCGCTCAATTGCTTTTTGTACATATCTTTCATACCCTTATCTTTCAATCTTACCACTTTTATACGTTCTAATTCTGTAGTGGAACCTTTATCTCGGTGCCGCCAGCGTTTAAAAAGACCACTTATTTTACTGATAATCAAATAGTGGTCTGTGCCAACATCAGGTCCGCGATAAGCTCTGGTATCCACTACTTTCCTTCTCATTCTTTCATCTACTATTACAAAGTCTATCATGCTTCTTAACACAACATTTCCTTCCTTCTTTTGCCACGTGTACATATGTACCATTTTATGCTGGAACCATGTATTCATCACAGACAGATCCATCTCCACACATACATCTAACAGATACACACCGTTGTCATTGACACTCTTATCTCCAAACTTCCCTAGTACACTTTCATACCCATCACGCTTCACTCCCACCCTTGCATTAAAATCTCCAAGCATGACAATACGTTCATTCCACTTACGCAATAACACGACTTCTCTCATTTGTGCCCAAAATTCCTCTCTTACTGCCTTACTATAGGAAGAGTCCGGAGCGTATACACCTACCAAAAAAAGAGGTGTCAGGCCTACTTTCATCCGGACCCAGATAAGACGCGGACTTACGCACTCATACTCACGCATGCATTCTGCCATTCGCTCTGAAAGAATTATACCGACGCCTTTACTGCCATGTTCTTCATCGGTAACCCCCGACCATATCTCTGTGAACGGGCCGCGCGTCAGCATATCATTCCCCTTACGCTTTGTCTCATTCACACACAAAACATCTAGTTTTCTTTCATTCATTACTTCGTAAACATCATCCATCTTCTCATTCATTCCTCCTCTAACATTTAAAGTCGCAAATCGGCATTCCGTTGTCCACTTTCCGCCCCGACGAGAACAATTCCGCATAGGATTAGGATGGTTTTGGCGTGACGTATGGCGAATATCGTCGCCGCCTACAGCTGTAAGGTTGCTCCCCCCAGAATACGAGGAGCAGCCTCGTCTTGCAAATACAGGACGAGAAGGGGATTCTCCGGCTCCGCCGGTACCCCCCTGGGGTACACTTACAGTAATATTACCCACAGCCATGATCACGTCGGTTATAATTTGACTGTATATTTTGTTTGGAGTTTAACAGTCAGTCCCTAACGGCGGGGCAGACTGCCGGGTTTGTTTCAAGTTTTCCTTCTCTATGGTTAAAGACGTCAATATTTATTTTATTTTGATGACAATGCGTCTGTCGAAATACCTTAGTCGCCTTTACGACACCTCGGTAGGAGAGAGGGAGGGCTATTCTACTCCGCCGGACACCACACGGTAAATAAAATCAAAGTTTCAAGTTGCTTTCGACACACATCCGTTAAATGAGCAATACTTTACACCAGACTTGTGATGAGACGTTTTTGTTGTTCACTATTAAAATTGACGTTATTAGCTAGCCCTGCGCGCGAGCGGTGACGACGTGGCGTGGGAGCCGCGCGAAAGTGTAGGCACTTATCGCTGTAGGTACACACGAGTGAAGGAGGCCTGGTAGAACCATGAGAAAGAACGGGCAATAAAACTCACGGTCACTCTTTTTCATCGCCAGGTTTTAATAATACAAAACAATTAAACTTTTGTAAGGTGCTGCAACTGTTATATCTTCTATGTTACTTGTATATACAACGTGTAAATGAAATAACGCACAT
Organism: Euclidia mi; assembly: GCA_944739405.2. Classification (NCBI taxonomy): domain Eukaryota; kingdom Metazoa; phylum Arthropoda; class Insecta; order Lepidoptera; family Erebidae; genus Euclidia; species Euclidia mi. The sequence goes on along the minus strand of OX123205.2, from coordinate 3,523,269 downwards.
CCTCAGGCACCCCAATTAGAATAACTTGTTACAATCATAATGCATGCATTGAATTTTGTTTTTTATTTGCGTAAATATTGTTTTTTGAAGAAAGTATAAACTCGATTAAAAGTAAAAAGCGTGGTCACTATAAATTTGCGCACGCACACAAACACACGAAACGGTTGCTATGGTAAACAGACGACAGTGATCTGATAGGAACGAAATACGATACGATAAAAACAAAATGTTTCAAATTTAGTCTTTATACAACACTCTGATAGAGTGAGGTTTACAAGAATGATGTTTGAGTAATTTGTCAGCTACTGTTGATATTTCCAAAGATATGACTACCTATTTCTTTCCATCACACTTTTCGGCTTTGGAGTCGACTTTGTATAAAATTATTTATTGTTTGTTAATAACATGCACACGATCCATTGTTTCATAATATTGTAAGTGACTATTTAGTTACCTAGCATTATTGATAGATAAAGTAAAAGAATATCAATGAGAGAATAAAGCAAGATCGACGTGTTTAAAGTTGTAAATTAATAGTTACATTAATAGAATAATCAAATAACTTACAGGATAAAATCACATTATTTTAGTCCACTTAACACTGCACTGTTCCCTCACGCATCACATCTTTTCACTGTTTCAAAAGCAGCTAATATGTATCAACTTAACTCCTAGGCACTTGTTGTCTCCTCACAATAAACTAGTGATTTAACATTTTCCCACAGTGAAAAAGTCCGGGGGCGACAAGTTAACATCAAGATGATGCAGAACGTTCCACACCAGCACCGTCATGTTGATAATTACAATTTTATTCACACAATTAAAATATTTTTTCGCAATTCTCGCTGACAGATTCCCGATGGATGACTAGATACTTGTCATAACTTGTCAAAGCGCATCGCCAGCGCTTGTCATTGGCCAGCGCGGGCGACACATTACGTCTCGCTCTTGCCTGTTGATTATTACGTAAGCGAAAGATAGATGATAGATATTTTCGTGGTAAATTGTGTACATTGTCTTTTTCCGCTATTGTGTTGTACTAATGTGTGCGTTCGTGTGACCGAACGTCGAACCATTAAACAAATGCATTTTAAAAGAAGGCGTTCTGCTTTGACTTAAGGTTTATTTTCGTATATTTCAACTTTTGAAATAAATGAGTGACTATAATTTACGTTATTTTTATTATTTTAGAACAAAAAATAAACAATATTAAAAATGACAGTAATGGATTCAGTAGCCGATTCTGAACAAACTACTTTCAGGAAGTGCATTTAAATTTGTTACATGTTGTATTTACTGTACATAATACTCAAGCATTATCAAGTTACATTTTGATGTTCATTTAGTTAGCCTCCTGAACATAGACATTGTGAAACAGGAGCATCCACTTACATTATGCACCTAACAATGCAGGCAATCCACGCAAATGTTCAGAGCCATGACGGAAATGATGAAGTTAAATATAAAAATAAAAAAAAATAACCATAAGACCGCCATCGACCAGTCATAGCACTCGTTCACGAGTATGACGCATGTGCCAGCCATCATCCCTCTCGCCATATCAGAGGGACAGGGATGACCCGACACACGACGAAGGCACTTTCATTTACCAAACGAAAGACACCAATATAGAGACTTTTACCTTAAGTCGATATTATGTAAGAAGGTAGTACTTCCTCGGTTCAGCCTGCCCTAATGTATATTATGGGACACCATTCTAGCTTCACTAAACATAATATCATCTTTAAGTTATAAGTATGTGTGCCCAGTAGATCTGTTCTGTTTTTACAGACAACTCCCGCACTAGATAAAAAATAAATCCTGTGTCGCGGGGTACTTTACAAACATACAACCAACGGACACAATGAACACCCAGACTCGAAACAACAATTTATGAATCACACAAAGTGTTGTCTCGTGTGGGAATCGAACCCACAACACTCGGCGCAGTGTCAAGCGGTGAGGCGGCCGCTTAAACCACTACGCCAACCGTGCAGTCAGTCAATGGCAATAGGCTATTAGGTAGGAGGTTAACAATGCATATTAAATGCATATTACTATGAAGACTGCCTCCATGGTCCAGTGAATAGCGTATGCGACTGCTGATCGGAGGTCCCGGGTTCGATTTTCGAGTCGAGTAAGAGTTCCTGAGTTTTCCGAATTCTCAGTAACAGCACGGAGTCTGGTGATGTGCCCCGTAAAGGCAATAGGCTCGCCCCCTATTACGTAGAACTAAAAATTCATGGCGAAATGTGGGTGTAATATTACACCTCTGCCTACCCCTTCGGGGATACAGGCGTGAGACGATAAAAACTGTTTTTTTTAAACTTACCTTTTGAATATCTATTATTCTTACAAAAATCTTGTAACTATATTGGTTTCAGGTAGCCGAAGGCGATATAATAATGTACTTAAACATTCTAGAAGCTTATCTAAGACTGAGATCTTCTCAAGAAGAGAAGCGAGCCAAGAAGTTGTGCAAAGAGTGGTGCCAGAAGTATTATATCAATTATAAGGTTATGGAAAAGGTAAGTGATATAAGTTTAAAATAATGATATCAGGTCTGGATGTAAATTGTCCGAATTTTTTTTCCGAATACGCGTTTAACTTCGAAAAGTCATTGGTGCGAGCCGTGAATTTGAACCCGAGACTCTCTACGTAGCTATCTGTTAGTTACTAGTCTGTTTTTATTTCTTTATTGCTATTTAGTTCACTGTAATCTGTGTCAAAAATTGTTTTGTTACCGACGGACAGACTAAGTACAGCCAAAACTATTTGGTGTTTGTAATTTGGAATATATGTTCCTTGGGGACCGTTGATATGCACTAAGAAGGGATTTCCCGAAATTCCCACGGGATCGGGGAGAAATGGTCAAACATAAAAATAAATGTGCGGGCGTAGCTGCGGACTCCTTCTAGTAATAGATATGCCGAAAAATTCAATCTCCACCGTCAGTATTTTGTATCTGTGTATAATCTTAATATATAAAATCCTTGCGTTACTGACTGACTGACAGACGCGCTACAGCCGAAACTATTGGGCGCAGGAAGCTGAAATTTGGCATGTATGTTCCTTGGGGACCGTAGGGGTGCACTAAGAAGGGATTTCCCGAAATTCCCACAGGATCGGCTAAAACGGGTAAATTAAAAAAAAATGCGGGCGTAGCTGCTGGCTTCCTCTAGTTCATAATAAATATGTTTATTTTCAGGCCTGCGAAATTCGAGAAAGCCTAGAGAAACTAATCAAAGGAAAGTTTGAAATGGAAAACCAACCGCAATCAGATACAGAATTAGTATCAGGTAATTATAAATCCGTGTGATGACGGATTAAGAATACAAAGTTTTACTACTCCATTGCATTCTGTGGGTGTCGTAAGACAAAGAAGATATATTAAGCAAGTGTGAATGGACCATGACGAAGGGGAAGACTTAGGCGGACGTTCTCCTACCAGATTGGAGACATTCTAAAAAAAGGACAGGTCAGAAGTACCCTAAACAGAAGAGCATGCATGAGAAACTTGATGATTAGGGTTCTTCTGACGTGTCCTTTTTTCAGGATGTCTCCAATCTGCAGGCCGATTCAGAATGTCACGATAAGTAATCGTACGATATGTCAAATTATTGTCCTCGTCTTTTAGCCGCCTATCAGAGATATTTTGAACAAATATTCATTGAATTCGGTTTATTTATTAATTTACTTCATACTGAATGCATAATATTGATAGGAAATGCGATAGTTTTGACAAAAAATTAGGTAGCCCGTTTGACAATTAACGGAATCGAATGTCAAATGAGATATCGAACGATTCTGAATCGCCCCCCTGGTCAGAGAACGTCCGCCTAGGTCTTCCCCTTTGTCCTGTTCCATTCACACTTACCATATATATCTTCTTTGTCAGTTTATCATATAGTCTATGTATGTGTGTGTCGTAAGAGGCGGCTAAGGACAATTTTATACACGAAGCAAGTAGTATCTTTGAGAAGAGATGAAAATTCGACATCGTACTCTACGCTAAGCCGTCAGACCAGCGTGGTATAGTAGGTCAAATTTTTATCCTTCTTTTGTCTCACAGTGCTACTGGGATATACGAGATGCCTATGTCCATCCGTGGGCTGGGCCTACGATGACTTTTTTCTGCACGGTTGGTATAGTGGTTTAAGTGGCCGCCTCGTCCGATCGTGTGATCCATAAATTGTTGTTTCGAGTCTGGGTGTACATTTTGTCTCTTGAATGAATGAATGAATGATTGAATGATTATTCTTTATTGTACACCTTACAACATGTTACATTATGGAACAAAAGATATACAAAACACAAACAGAATGTACAAATGGCGGCCTTATCGCTAAAAATCAATCTCTGCCAGGAACCTGTTGGTTGTATGTTTGTAAAATCCTCCGCGATACAGGATTTATTCTTTGTGCCGCGTCTTGTGTAACTAAATGACTAAAAACTACGCATTGATTTTGAAAGGTTGTTCTGTGGGAAAGCTAATATTCAGTCAAATTCGGTTAGACTAGTAAACGTTAAAATCGGGTTAAAACTGGGATAAAGCTATTGGGATGTTGTATTGTAAATTATTTAATTCCCTCGTACATTATTAGTCCGTGTGGTGACGGATTAAGAATACGGAATGTCACCACCCCATATCATCCCATGGGTGTCGTAAGAGCCGACAGAGGAAGTATATTATGCAGAGAACAGCACTGTAAGAGAAGGAAAACTTGATACAAACCCTATACCAACCCGTCTGGCCAGCGGGGTATAGCACTTTCACTGTCCGACCGCCAGACACAATAGAAATTCAATTGTCCTGAGCCACATGTGGTTCATGGGACTGGGAATGGGATAGTAAGCCAATTCCTCCTTTCAACGGCCTAGTCCAGCAGTGGACTGTTAAAGGCTATTGATGATGATGATGATGACATTATGTTATAATTATTTTCCAGGTAAACTGTCCCTTATAACCCGCTGCGTGGTATCCGGGTACTTTGCTCAAGCCGCGTTCCTAAGCGCCGACAGTTCGTACCGCGGGATCAGAGGGGCGAGCTTACATATCTCACCCGATAGCTGTCTGTATAGGATGCAGCAGCCCAAATGGTGAGAATAACTTTATATTTTAGTGTTATTGTCTGACTTTGTTAAAAATCTCCATAAAATTGAAACTGATGAAGAAAGAAAGGTTAGAGATAACACTCGTAGAAAGGATTTACCCTCGACAATACAGCCCAAACTCAATGTAGTGCAACACAGTTCAAGAGTACAATCAGTTTCATTATATAATAAGCTACTCATAGAGTTTAAAAATATTTACAGTGCAAACTTATTCAAAACTAAATTAAAAGTATATTTATTGAGGAAAGGCTACTATAGTATTGACGAGTTTATTAATGATAAACAGCAGACATGATTACTTATTAGAATTCATGACGAAATTATTAATTGTTAGATTTTTACCAATGACATTTTTTATTTATTTTAATAACCTGTTGACATCTGTTTGAAATAGAATTAGTTTTTATTATAAGTCAAATCGATTAGATCGATTGAGTAACATTTTGTTTAGTCTATTGAAAATTTCTGACAATGGTCACACTGAACTGTCTCTTCGGTCTCTTCCCGCGTTGAAAAGTTACCACGTTGTCGACTCGTACGTAAAATAAAATATCGCCTTTTGAAAAGCACATCATTGTAGCTACGCGAATATTATTGTGAGCACACCTTTTTGCATTTCGTGTGAATTGATTAATTGAACTAAATAGAGTAAACCGCTTTGAACGCCGCCTGATCTAGTGCTGGCAACGGTAAATTGATTGTGAACTATTGATTGATATTTGTGAAAGTTGTGAATCTGGTATCGACTTCCACGTGCCAACGTGTCCTGAAAACGTCGCGTTTGAAGCTTAATAGCTAAGTATAAGATACTTCATTCATTTATTTTGGCCAATATACTTGTATGAATGTGTCTAATTTAGCTCAAGCCTGACATCAGCAAGGATAGCGGGTAAGTGAAACACATTAATATTAAGATTACTTGTATTCGCTGTGCAACACAGTACAGTTGTGTCTGAGATTTGTTGTGGCTGACAAGGGCTGATGAATAGAGTCACGCTTCCACAAATCTGCTGCAATTGATCCCAGCTCCTTCTAGCCAAAATTCTAGACATAATTTTTGGTAGCAGAGCGTAGTTAACTGCCTATATTGTAAATTTGTATCTTAGCCGTTGATTGTATCTGAACTCAGATTGGTATGAGCTTGTATCTTATCACCTTGTAGACAGTATTGTAGTGTTTGTCAGGTCAGTTATTGTCTAAAATACATAATATTTAATTGTATAAGTTGACCTAGATAATTTGAAACATGTTGTCACATAACCTCAATCAGTAATTGTTGATTTGTATTGTTGAAAAATCTAACTTAAATTTGTTGTTGCATTAATAAGTCAGTTTGTTTGGATACATAACAGCTGTATGTATCAATAAATTTAGTAAATTTAGTTTATTGCATATATATTCATAAACATTGTAATAATCCAACTTGACCTTGCCACTTGGGCGGGTCACATTAATAAACTTTGTTTTGTTATAATATAGATAATATTGTTAGGTAACACATATTCTGTGCTTACTTCCTATTGTATATCATAAACAACACAGTTAGTCTGTCTGTTGCAAATAATTAATTAATTAAGTTGAAGTTTCAACTTTATTAATTTGTTATAATATAAGTTATAACTTTGATAACTTTTGTGTTTGTTTCAATATACTGAAACCTTAAATTTTGTTGGGCAGTAAATACCTGTCACTTGCCTTCACTTGCAGTAAACAGGCTAATACTTTGTTGGTTTCAAAGAATTAAGAAAAATTAAGTTTTGATTGTTAATTTTATTTAGCGCTTGTCCGGGCTCTTTTGAATTTTGATTATGTCAGCTATCAAGGACTTGCGTGCGGCTGCTGGTGCTATTGCGTCAGATTTGCGCTGGTTTGCCTCAGCCAGTGCTTTAGTGAACCGGCCTGATCGCCAGCAGGCCCTACTTCAAAGGTACGAGCGGATTGACGATCGCCTGGCAAGTGTGGAACAGCAATTCCGCACTTTCAGCACTTGCTGTCTTGAAGTGTCAATCAATGATTTCACCGCTGACCAGCGAAATAAGGTCAGCGAAGACTATGCCCAGGTCTTAGACCTGTATGATGCTGTCTCCAATAGTGCGAGACAACTAGTTGCCGATAGGGAAGGGCAACCCGGCCTGAAGCAGGAGCTTCCTAGGTCAGCACCGGGGCTGGTGAGTAGGCTCCCTACTTTGGACCTCCCCCATTTTGATGGCTGCCTAGGAAGCTACCTGGGCTTCGTTAATTTGTTCGACAGCCTAGTCCATGACAGGGCTGACCTTCGGCCGGCACAAAAGTTGGCCTATCTAATGTCGGTTCTGGATGGGGAGGCTAAGGGCCTCATCCAGCATCTGCCCGTGTCTGACGAGGCGTACCAGACGGCTCGGGACCTAATTACCCGTAGGTACCATAATAAGCGTGGCCTCGCCGACACGCACATTGAGCAGATTTTGGGCTTGCCGACGCTCACCCGGGTCTCTGGGTTGCGCACCCAACTGTTGAACCCGCTTTTGGTGGCCATCAACGCACTTAAGTGCCTTGACCTGCCCGTAGACCAATGGTCCTATCTATTGGTGCACATTGTGCTGAAGAAGCTGCCTGCCGACCTGAGGTCGCGTTTTGAGCAGCGCTTTGGTGGGGATAGCGCGACCCATCTGCCCCCCTTTGCTGACCTGGAGAAGTTCCTGGAGGATGAGTGCCGGGTCTTGGACAACTCCGGTGGTGACACGCCGGCTAAGTCGCAGCCGCCCAAGGTCAAGGAGCAGGCTCGCGGTCACACCCGAGCCAATGTTGACCGGCGCCCTCCTCGCTTTGCGGTAACGCAGAACCCAGCGGAGTGCTCCTACTGCAAGGTCACGGGGCACAGAACGGCCAGTTGTAGGGCATTCTTGGACCTACATGTCGCCTCTCGTAGGCGCATCGCGAATGCCCGCCGCCTTTGCTTCTCTTGTTTGGGGTCCCACTACCAGCGAGACTGCCCAAACTCTCGCCCCTGTCCTCACTGTGGAGGACAGCATTTGGACATTCTCTGCATGAATGCCAGAGAGGTAGGCCGCTTGTCTTACCAGCCGACGCCGCGCACGGGCGGGTGTCTTGAAGGTGGCAGCCGAGGCTCACCGGCGCGTAGCCGAGAGTCGCCTCGCTCAATTGATCGCCACTCACCCCGCTTGGAGAACCGTAGCGTGCGCACGCCTCCTCTCTCTCGCGCACCTGAATGTGCTGTTCAGCGTCACCAGCACCATGACTGCTGCCCCAGGTATTCCCCTCCTTTGGCGGAGCGTCCCCGCCTTGACTCGCGCCCACCTCGTTTTGGGCGGGTGCGTCACTATGACCCCCCACAGATGGCGCGCGGATCGAGTCATCGCGCCTTTGAGGACTTCAAGCCGCACCCCCATTTTGATTTGCCTGGTCCTGGCCAACGGTCGCCGCCCAGGCAACAATAGGTCATTGACCCCTGCCCTATAACGCCAACCTCCCCCATTGAGACCGTTATCCTACCAACGGTTGCTGTTAGGGTCTAGGGACCCACGGGGACCTCTGTTGTTGTCCGTGCTATATTGGACACAGGTTCACAAGGTTGCACTGTTTCCACTTATTTGGTAGGGCAGGTTAAATTAAATATGGGCTCCTTTCCGAATTGTATACGGGGCATAGGGGACGTAGCCTCTAATGTTGAAGGGCAAGTTAAGGTTTTGTTTGGCCCTGTTGAATCTTCACACCCGAGGATTAAAACCTCGGCTATTGTGTTGAAGAATATTTTGGGTATGCACCCACAGAAACAGCTTTCCGCTGCTGTGGTGAATTTGACATCGGGATTGGAACTGGCAGACCCCAAATTTGACACACCGGGACAAATCGACTTGTTGATTGGCTCTGATGTCCTCGGTGGAATTTTGATGGGTGGGAAACGGGTCTTGGTGCCAAATGGTTTGACTGCCATCCCGACCATATTTGGATTTGCTTTGATGGGACCTGTACCTAGGGACCCCCCTCCACCTGAACTTGACAATTTGTTGGCTGTAGGCTCCGCTCTCTCTGATGCGGTTCAGAGGTTTTGGGAGGTAGAGGAGCCCCCTCAAGTTGCCCGTTTGAATCCAGAACATGAGGAGTGCGAGCTGTTCTTCCAGAACAACACTGGTCGACTCCGTTCTGGTCGGATTATTACGAGGCTACCCTTCCTGTCTGTTCGGCCTCCGCTTGGTGAGTCACGACCTTTAGCCGAAAAGAGATTGTTGGCTATGGAGCGTCGCATGGGTCGTGATCCGGAGCTCAGACAGAAGTATATAGAGTTCATGAGCGAATATGAACAATTGGGACACATGTCAGTGTCAAATTTGGATTGGCGTTCGGTGGAGCATTACTTTCTCCCTCATCATGCGGTATTGAAGCCATCGACTGGCAAGCTGCGCACAGTGTTTGATGGTTCTGCGCAGACTTCAACAGGCGTATCCTTGAACCAGTGCTTGCATTCTGGTCCCAAGTTGGTCAAGGACCTTTGTGACGTCATCACCAGCTTCCGACGACATCAGGTTGTCTTTGTGGCCGACATAAAAATGATATTCAGGCAGACGATTATCCACCCTGATGACCGTCGCTTCCAGCTGATCCTTTGGAGAGAGTCTCCTCGCGATCCCATGGTCGTCTACGAGCTCAATACAAATACGTACGGGTTAAGGTCAAGCCCCTACTTGGCAATACGTTCTCTTTGGGAGCTCGCAGACCGCGAAGGCCTACGTTTCCCAAGAGCCTCCGCCATCTTGAAGGACGATATTTACGTCGATGACATTTGCTCGGGCGCCTCCACAGCGGACGAGGCGATCCTCCTGCGGGACGAATTGATAGGTATTTTGGCCTCCGCTGGTTATGAGTTGCGCAAATGGATTTCCAACTCACCAGCGCTTTTGAAAGGCTTGCCAGAGGATCATCAGCAAGATTCACATCTATTTGAGATTGTTGACAACCCCGCCATGATGGCTGTTCTCGGCGTTCAGTACAGACCAGTCCAAGACATCTTTACATATAACGTAGATTTGAAATTGCCGTGTTCTTGGACTAAACGTCTCGTATTGTCTACTGTCGCCAGAACCTTTGATCCGAACGGTTGGATCTGTCCAATTATATTTTGGGCAAAATGCTTCTTGCAGAAGCTTTGGACAGCAGGATTGACCTGGGACGAACCTCTGCACGGCACTCTTGTTGAGGAATGGACCTCTTTTGTATCCTCGCTTCCTGCCGTCAATGAGATCTCCTTGCCTCGTCCCATCCTTCCTCCCGGGAAGTACAAGGCCACCCTTCACGGGTTTTGTGATGCCTCGGAACGTGGTCACGCGGCTGTGGTGTACTTGCGCACAGTCAGTGCCTCAGGTCAGGTGAGAGTTTCCCTGATCATGGCAAAGAGCAAGGTGGCACCCCTTCGGACATCTCTGACCATTCCAAAATTGGAGCTCTCGGGAGCAGCTCTACTTGTACGCTTATTGAACCACGTGTCTAACACTTTGGGTAAAAGCATTTGTATTAATGGGACCTACGCCTGGACAGACAGCCAAATTGTTCTTTGTTGGTTGAAGGCTTCTGTCCACACCTTGGAGGTATTTGTTGCTAATCGCGTTTCCCAAATCCAGAAATCCGAAGTCAAGCTTGTTTGGAGACACGTGCCAGGTGAGCTCAACCCCGCTGATTGTGCCTCGCGCGGATGCTTGACGCCTAGTTTGATAGGTCATTCGGTGTGGTGGGGTCCGGAATGGTTGAGTCGACCAGAAACTGATTGGCCTCGAACGCCAGTTTTGAATACTTCTAATTTGCCGGGCCTACGAACACTCGCTCTTGAGAAGGTAGAATGCGCCTTCGACCCCGATTTCCTGTTGAATCGTTACAGCTCCCTCGACAAGTTGTTAGGTGTTACTGCTTGGATAAAGCGTTTTGTTTTTAACTTTAGGCACCCACAACAGAAACGACTGACACCGTTTCTCTCACCACAGGAACGACAGGAGTCCCTCACCTTTTGGGTTCGTTCTGTGCAATTGGCGCATTTTGAAAGGGAGATTGCTATCCTCAAGTCGGGGAAATCGAAATTGTCGGGAGCTGTCTCTAAATTGAACCCCTTTTTGGACGATACGGGTCTCTTGCGCGTTGGAGGGCGTCTCAAGAACGCCAACCTCCCTTACGGAGCACGTCACCCCCTTTTGTTACCTAAGGACGGTCATTTGGTACGCTTGTTGGTAACTGACCGTCACCTTAAAAATTCGCATGCTGGGTTTAATGCGCTCTTGGCCATTTTGCAACGCGAGTTTTGGATCTTGTCTGCCCGAAGAATTATTCGGAGTGTAGTCTTTCGCTGCATCCCTTGCTATAAGCTCAAGGCTTCTACCATGCAGCCCTTGATGGGAGACTTACCGGCAGATCGCGTAACTGAGAGCAGGACGTTTGACGGTGTTGGCACGGACTTCGCTGGTCCCTTCTTGGTGAAAACGTCGACACTTCGAAACAGCAAGACTGTTAAGGCCTACTTGTGTGTTTTTGTTTGTCTTTCCACAAAGGCCGTACATTTGGAACTGGTCTCCTCGCTTACGACCGAGGCGTTTGTAGCCACATTTGACAGATTTGTATCCCGCAGAGGGCTGCCTTCCTTGATCCGTTCTGACTGCGGCACTAACTTCAAGGGCACCTATAATTATTTGAATGATGTTGTTAATTTTCTTGAAACCAACAAGGCTGATATAGGTGATAGGCTTGCCCGACGTGGGATAAATTGGTTGTTTTCCCCACCAAATTGTCCACACTGGGGTGGTATATTTGAAGCCGCCGTAAAATCGGCCAAAACACACTTGCGCAGGACACTCGGTGAATCTGTCCTTACATTTGAGGAACTCGCAACTGTGTTTTGTAAGATTGAGGCCGTTTTGAACTCTCGGCCATTGTGCCCGATCTCCTCAGATCCGAATGATTTGGAGGCCCTTACGCCGGGCCATTTTTTGATTGGTCGCCCACTTGTCGCCTTGCCTGAGTACCCCTATATTGATACGAGACCTGGTCGTCTCTCGCGTTTTGAATTGGTACGCCAGATTACTCAGAGCTTTTGGAAACGCTGGAACTTGGAATATTTGCACATACTCCAGCAACGCGTTAAGTGGACCGACAAGACCGATCCACCCAAGATTGGTGACCTCGTTTTGATCAAGGAGGCTAACCTTCCGCCACTCAGATGGCGCAGGGGGCGCATCCTTCATTTGGTAACTGGGGCTGATGGAGTTCCCCGATTTGCTGAGGTCTTGGTGGACGGTTCGATTCTGAGGAGAGTGGTTGCAACATTGTCACGTCTACCAACCGATTAGCGGACCGGTAGGCCGGTCCGGGGCGGGTGGATGTTTGAAATGGAATTAGTTTTTATTATAAGTCAAATCGATTAGATCTATTGAGTAACATTTTGTTTAGTCTATTGAAAATTTCTGACAATGGTCACACTGAACTGTCACTTCGGTCTCTTCCCGCGTTGAAAAGTTACCACGTTGTCGACTCGTACGTAAAATAAAATATCGCCTTTTGAAAAGCACATCATTGTAGCTACGCGAATATTATTGTGAGCACACCTTTTTGCATTTCGTGTGAATTGATTAATTGAACTAAATAGAGTAAACCGCTTTGAACGCCGCCTGATCTAGTGCTGGCAACGGTAAATTGATTGTGAACTATTGATTGATATTTGTGAAAGTTGTGAATCTGGTATCGACTTCCACGTGCCAACGTGTCCTGAAAACGTCGCGTTTGAAGCTTAATAGCTAAGTATAAGATACTTCATTCATTTATTTTGGCCAATATACTTGTATGAATGTGTCTAATTTAGCTCAAGCCTGACATCAGCAAGGATAGCGGGTAAGTGAAACACATTAATATTAAGATTACTTGTATTCGCTGTGCAACACAGTACAGTTGTGTCTGAGATTTGTTGTGGCTGACAAGGGCTGATGAATAGAGTCACGCTTCCACAAATCTGCTGCAATTGATCCCAGCTCCTTCTAGCCAAAATTCTAGACAACATCCTTCCATTAGATTTTACATGTTTAAATTATAATTGAAATTAATATAAGTAATCATTTTTGATTTGTTTATATTGTGCATTGTTGATTTATTTATCATTGAAATTGCGATTAATGAGAAACAGCAGACATGATAATTAATTAGAATTTATTAATGATGAAATTATTAATTATTAGATTTTACCAATGACAATTTAAATGATTGATCATTACTGTAATGCATGTTATTAATTAATCTATCATTAAATTGTGGTATTTATAGTGTGGTATATCGAAAATTCGATGTCGTGGATTCATAGTACCTATGTAATTTTCGGTAGAATTTGTGTAGTTCGTTGTAATTATTATTTTATTATTGTTTAGTTGCAAATAATCATTTCAACACAATGTATATTGTTCAGAAATAAATTACTTATGACTTCACGCCTTTATCCCCAAAGGGATAGGCAGAGGTGTATTACACACCCAGACTTCGCCAGTTATGTTTAGGTCCCAATGTAATAGTACATAGGGCTCATAAGTAAGCGATTAACATTTTTAATGCACAAATAACTTCGAAAAGTCAGAGGTGTGTGCCCGGGGTACTTGGGGATCGAACCCGAGACCATCGTCTTGGCAGTCCATTACGTACACTACTAGGCTATCGCCGCTGTTTGTCTGTCAGTTAATTACTAAAGAAATTTATTTATACAGGTATTCCTAATAATTTATTAAAGTATGTAACAAGGGTAGTATCTCAGAGATAATGCTTGGACTTGGACCAGCTTGTACGAGTACCATCCTTACCAGCATTGTTTTAATCTATCTCACTGCTGGACACGGGCCTCTTCTTAATATGAGAATGCTAACGTCGGAGACCAAAAGAGTTAAGCCATAGTAGTCGGTCAGAGTGGCACAGGCCACAACTGCTGGGCAGAGGTCTTTTCTCATTGAGAACACAATACGAAGAATGGTGAGCCCAGCAGTGGGACAGATTAAAAACGAGGCTGATGATGATAGTACTCATAGAACCTGCTTTTTTTCTAGTCCAGGCGTTACCCCTAAACTTTATTTATAATTCTTACATGTCTGGCTGCCAGTGAAATTTGGCATGTATGCTCCTTGGGGGCCGTAGAGGTGCACTAAAAGGGATTTGCCGTAATTCCCTCGTTTAAAAACATGTTCAGGCGTAGCTGCGAGCATCCTCTAGTTACGTTATAAAACATGAATAAATACTCAAATATTATTTTCTTTTCAGGGTCGTTTTCGCCAGTGTACAAAGTAACGGAGACAAGACATACATGCGAGATATGATGACCATAGATAAACAGACTTTATTGGAAATAGCACCGCACTACTACACCGAGACGTAGACTAATTGACTATAGACAATAAATTATTGTTTATTAAACACTTTGTGTTTTATTGTTGAAATGAAACTTATTTAGAAAAGCTCTGAGGGTCTAGTATGAGTTTTGCACTTGATTGTCGCGGTGACTAGTGTCGACGGGAACTGAGTTTTTCCGAATTCTGAGTAGCAGCACGGAGAGTGTGTGATGTAGCAGGTAGCGGCAATATGCTTGCCCCATATTAGGTGGGACCTAAAAGTTCATAGCGAAATGTGGGTGTAATATTACACTTCTGCCTACCCCTTCAGGGATACAGGCGTGAGACTATATATTTTATACTCTCTATATACCTATATGGTAACTCGAGCCTACTATTGAGATTGCCCGTAACGAGACACACTACCATAATACACACTTTCATGAGTAGGTATGACAACCGGAAAAACCAACTGTGTTCTTTCCGAGGACCAGGAGTGATTTTTTGTTACAAATGTTACAATATAGTCTAGGGGTAATAAATCGGTATTAAATTAATAATAAAAAAAAATTCAAAACACGGCTGCCCTGCAAAAAACGAACTAAAAAGTTAATAAACAAGTTTAATTTGTGTGTAATAAGCAGCTTTGCAATCGGGGGCCGTTTTGTGGAACACCAATCTGAGAGGTCCTCCGACTGCAATTACAATTTTATTCAAATCTGGTTACTCACCCAGTTTTTGCCTTATTACCTAAACCACAGATAATATAATACTATACAGTAGGTACCTAAACCTTTCCCTTTTTACACACAAATTAAACTTGTTATTAACTTTTTAGTTCGTTTTTTTTTTTAAGGACAGTCGTGTTTTTTATTATTTTTTATTATTAATTTTTATTTGATACATTTTAGTGGCAACTTGGTCTAAATCCCAGCAATACTCCAATAATTAGAATGAATATTAATGAACTAGATGGCGTTGTTTTATAAATTACTTAACAGCGGTACATTTCTATTCAAAATATAACTAGAGGACCCGTGCTGCTCCACAGCATATTTTAATATTATAAAAAAGCTCTTACATATAGGTATGATGAGTACATTGTAGCCTTATCTAATAAGTAAAAAGATGATATTCTTACCAAAAATATAATATATCACAAAACTTCTTTTCTCACAACATTGGCTTTGCGTTGCACCTTAGGTATCGTGAAATTTCCACCTTGACATTACTGAATGGTTTGCCGCGCAATAGGGATATATATAATATGTATATCTGAACATTGACGAAAGAAAGTTCTTCAATATGACTGTGCTGCCCTACCATTCTTTCCATTAGGACACTGTAATTTCCTTCGTCCAGGTGCCCAGAAAATAGCAAGTTATGAACAATTTCGCCAGTACCATAGTCAGTAATCCTATTACTGTTTTCCAGGTGAACTCTGAATTGACACTCGGGATATAGCTCACTTACACTCTGAAGTTCAGCATGCCCTGCGTACTGTCCATTGGCACCCATCACACGTTTGTAATCTGTTGCATTTGTAATGGTCTGGCCATATGCTTCGTCCCCAACAGTGAAGTTACTATATACGGGATGTATACTACTTATTGACAATGTTATCAATAGTGGCCAAACGAATTGCATAATGTTTATTCTCACTTCCATATAAACAATAAGAAATTGCGCGGTATAAGCAATTACCGTCACCAAGAATGGAAATCGCTTGAAAATTGTTGATGGTTGAATTAATCAAATCTGAACCCGTTTCCACCCGTATTTATTTAGCAGTAGGAGGACCATCCGGTACCAAATCTCCAACAGGGCCGTCATTGACCAAGATTCTTTGTTCAAATTTTCTCTGAGCATTTTTTAATTTCCTTCCAAGAACTATCATTATAATTGAAAACACAACTACTCACAAAAATACGTTATTAAATCAGAAACTTAAATAACTAACTTACGCTAACTTCACTTTTTTCTTTATCTGTCAATATTAAAAATATTATAATTAAAAATATAGATAAATAACTTTTTTTATAAGTAAGAAAATAGGTTTTGTTTCTGTTATCCAGCTAAATATTCCTGTGAGAAGCACTTTTTTTTGTGTATGGGTGTGATTAATCCATCATAATTTAGAAATGTAATAATGACGTTTATAGTTTTGGTCAAAATTGTACTTTTGGTAGTAATGGTAGATTTGGTAGCAATCGTAAGTAACATTGCTACCAAAACTACAATATATGCCAAAATACCATTTCTACCAAAACTACTATTCCTACCGAAAATGCTATTCCTATCAAAACTACTAATTGTACCAAAACTACTATTCGTACTAACACTATCATATCTACCATTTTTTTAAACTACCATTTTTACCAAAACCGCCGGTGCTGTCAAATGTACCTACCTTTTCTCTCAAAACTACTATTCTTACCAAAGCTACAATTTCTACCATAACTACCACTTGTAATAATATAATTATATGACAATAGTACTATGTATTGGTTGTATAATATTGAAATAATTAAAACAAGAGATGTGGCGCCATCTGGTATGGCTATGTGTAACTGCATTAGAATAAAATAAATTTAGTCTTTTGAAGCTACTCGCCGTGTTTTATTAGGTTATGGGCCCAGCCTCTATTTTTTCGCGAAAAAGGTGGTTTTTTCGATCCCCAAATTAGAAAACGTCGTGTTCTCAGTAACTATCTGTTTGTGAACTGATATAGTGAGCAAGATTTGTTCAGATTAAGAACTGTATAGTGTGTGAATAGTTTTTTGCAAAATCACGTTCTTGAACAATGGCCGCCAGCTATATTGTGAATGTGCCGAAACTTAAGGGTCGAGAGAACTATGATGAGTGGGCGTTTGCCGCAGAGAATTTTCTCATCCTAGAAGGCGTGGACATCAAGGTCAAGCCAGCTGATTCCCAGCCAGCCGCTGATGCGCAGAAGGCAAAAGCAAAGCTGATTATGACAATTGACTCAACACTTTATGTTCATATCAAGGACCAGAAAACCGTTCATGATGTGTGGGAACGTCTGAAATCACTCTTCGATGACTCAGGATTTCAAAGGAAGATCAGTTTACTACGAAATCTTATTTCCATCAGATTAGAAGATTGTGAGTCTATGACATCCTACGTGACCCAGATTGTTGATACAGGGCATAAATTACGGGGAACGGGTTTTCAAATAACTGATGAATGGATTGGATGCTTGTTATTGGCGGGATTAACCGAAAAATTCGCCCCGATGATAATGGCCATAGAACATTCGGGAATGACAGTGAGTACTGACGTCATCAAATCAAAGTTACTAGATATGAGTGCAGAGGTTGGCACCACAGAAAACGAAAGTGCTTTCTTGTCGAAAGGTTGGCAGCGCAAAAAGCAAGTTAGCAAGGTTGGCAACACCAAAAATGCAGAAACGTCAAAGTCAACAACGTCACCGAAACCTGTCAAGACGATTCGATGCTACAGATGTAAAAAAACTGGACATTATAAAAACCAGTGCAATTTAAAAGGTAAAGATAAAGAAAGCGCAGTCTTCAGTGGTTTTTTCTCAAATTCAACATACAAGAAAACTGATTGGTATGTTGATTCAGGTGCCAGCGCACATATGACTTGTAATAAGGAACGATTGTCAGACATATCCTATAACCCGGCAGTAAAACAAATTGTAGTAGCTAATAAAACAACAGTACCAGTACTATGCTCAGGAAAGACAAGATTGACAACCATAGTGGATAGTTCAGAGCACGATATTACTGTGCAAAGTGTGATGTGTATTCCTAACCTCACTACTAATCTTCTCTCAGTTGGCGAGTTGATTAAAAATGGAAATAGACTGACCTTTGAAGAAAATATTTGCAAAATATATAACAAGAATAATATACTTGTTGCAAAAGCACCTCTAATGAGTGGAGTATACAAGTTGGACACAAAAGAAGAATGTTTATTGGCAGGTTCAGCAATGCAAACCAGTATGTTGTGGCATAGAAGGTTGGGCCATATAAACATTAAGGATCTGAACAGCATGAAAAATGGCGCTGTAGATGGGATTTCCTACTCCGATAAGGCCGCAATTAATAAATCCCAGTGTATCACATGTTGTGAAGGGAAGTTAGCGAGATTGCCTTTCTCACACAGAGGCTCCAGGTGTGACAGGATATTGGAGGTTATACATGCAGATGTTTGTGGTCCCATGGAGACAATATCAATAGGGAAGTCAAGGTATTTTCTCTTATTTATAGATGATTACAGCAGAATGTCATTTGTGTACTTTCTAAAGTCTAAGAGCGAAGTGATTATGTACTTTAAAGAGTTTAAAGCTATGGTAGAAAAGCAAACAGGAAAGTACATTAAGGTACTAAGAACAGACAATGGTGGGGAATTTTGTTCTTTAGAATTTGAAAGTTTTTTGAAGAAAGCAGGTATTGTGCATCAAAAACAAACCCCTATACGCCAGAGCAGAACGGCATGTGTGAAAGATTGAACCGAACTATAGTCGAAAGAGCTCGATGTCTTCTTTTTGATGCTAAAATGGAAAAGGAATTTTGGGCTGAAGCGGTAAACACTACAGTGTACCTGCGGAATCGAACTTTGGCCACAGGTCTAGAAAAGACACCTTATGAGCTCTGGACTGGAAAAAGGCCAGACCTAAGCCATGTTCGTGTTTTCGGAAGCACTGCAATGGTGCATGTCCCTAAAATAATGAGAACTAAGTGGGACAAAAAGGCGGAAAAGTATATTCTTCTCGGATATGCAGAAAATACCAAGGGATATAGATTATACAGCCCTGGAAAAAGGAGCATTACCACTAGCAGAGATGTTGTAATCATGGAGTCTAGTCAAGAGTCAGACATGGTTCAAGCTGTGGTAGAGGAGAAGAAAGAAGATACAGCTAAGGGAGAAGAAGAAGAACAAGATCAGACCGTATGTGACCCTACAGACCACACATACATGCCCAGTGACTAGGATTCTTCGGGTTCTTCAATTTCTGAGGAATTCTGTGATGCTGTGCCAGAGAAGGTCAGTATAGAACCAGCTGAAAATTTAGGCACAGGAAAGCGTGTGAGAAAACAACCAGAACGGTTTGGTTACAGTAATGTATGTGTGACCAATTTTACCAATATTGGTGATGAAAATCTAACCTATGAAGATGTTATGGATAGCAATGAACGGGAACTGTGGTGTGAGGCAATGGAGGAAGAGCTGCAGTCGTTTCGAGACAATGATGCATGGGAGCTAGTGGACAGACCCAGTGATGCTCGTGTTGTTCAGTGTAAGTGGGTGTATAAAAAAAGGTTAAATAGTGATAACACAGTGAGGTACAGGGCCAGATTGGTTGCCAAAGGTTTTACCCAAAAAGAGGGAATTGACTATACAGAAACCTTTTCACCTGTAATTAAATATTCCACATTAAAAATGTTATTTGCTGTTAGTGTTAACTTAGATTTAAATATTACTCACTTAGATGTTACAACAGCCTTTTTAAATGGTCATCTTGAGGAAAATGTGTACATGCAACTACCAAAATATTTAAAATGTGAAAGTAATGTAAGCAAAGTATTAAAATTAAATAGAGCCATTTATGGATTAAAGCAGTCAGCATGTGCATGGTACAAAAAGGTTGATAATTGTTTACATGACTTAGGATATAAAAACTCTGTTCATGAGCCATGTTTATTTGTGAAATCTTTAGGAAATGTAAAAATTTTCATAGCCTTATTTGTTGATGATTTTTTCATATTTTCAAATTGTCCTAAAGAAGTTGCTCACTTAAAAAGTGAACTGAGTATGAAATTTAAATTAAAAGATTTAGGTCAGTTAAGGCGGTGTTTAGGTATGACTGTAAAAATAGAAAAAGGCAAGATTTGTATTGACCAGAAAGACTATATAGAAAAGCTATTGTATAAATTTAATATGGAGGATTGTAAAACTGTTGAGACTCCTATGGAGGTAAATTTGAAGCTAGAGAAAGGTGATAATATAACTATGACTAGTAAATTTCCTTATCAACAGCTAATAGGTAGCCTAATGTATCTCTCAGTCCTTACAAGGCCAGATATATCATATTGTATTAGTTACTTGAGTCAATTCAATAATTGTCATAATGAAATGCATTGGAAACATGCCAAAAGAGTTTTAAAATATTTGTACTCTACAAAGTCTTATGGTATGTAAAAAATAATTCAGATTTACTAGGTTATGTAGACGCTGATTGGGCCTCAGATAGTGTGGATAGAAAATCCTATACTGGATACTGCTTCAAATATTCAGGATGTATTGTTTCTCATGAATGTAGAAAGCAGCCAACAGTGGCTCTGTCCAGCACAGAAGCCGAATACATGGCCATCTGTGAGGCTAGTAAAGAAGCAATTTTTCTTAAACAGTTATTATCTGAACTCATTAATAGAGACAATGTGCCGGTATTATTGTATAATGACAACCAGAGTGCACAAAAATTGACAAAAATTAGTATGTATCACAGAAGAACTAAACACATTGATGTTAAGTTTCATTATATTAGAGAAGCTGTAGAAAAGAAACTTGTTGAAATTGTATACTTAAGTACTTCAGAAATGCCAGCCGATTTATTTACCAAAAGTTTATGTAAAATGAAACATTTTAATTTCATGCAGAAAATAGGCGTTGTTAAATTATATTAGAAAAATGTAAAAATGTAATTTACCTATTTTTTTGATTATTTCAATAAGAGGAGATATTGGTTGTATAATATTGAAATAATTAAAACAAGAGATGTGGCGCCATCTGGTATGGCTATGTGTAACTGCATTAGAATAAAATAAATTTAGTCTGTTGAAGCTACTCGCCGTGTTTTATTAACCGCTGTAATATGTTACACATAAAAAAAAATTAAGATGCCTGAAGAAAGTCCGTAATTTAAAAACACAAAAATTTTCCTAACATAAAACGTAAGGAAAATTCCTCAACACCAGAGATCAGTTCACCCAACATTAAGGGTTAACTGGTAACATTCGGGGAATATTACCTGCCATCATTCACTATAGCGATAATTCACTATTATCACTATAGTGAATTATCGCCGCAGTGAATTATTGACCAACATCAGGTATAATTTTACACACCACCACCCTTCTGAAAGTAAGGCAAGGTAACCTTAAGGCGAGATTGCAGTACTTTTTAAGATTTTTGAACGTCTGAAAGTCTCATGAACTATGATATTTTTAATGAATAAAAATTAAAGTTTAAAAGTTGAACATATCTTCTAGTAAATCGTAAAGATAGAAACACGATTTGGAATGAATGGCTCGATAAAAAAAAATGACAAACATGGCACTAAATCACAATTTTAAACGTGTAGGTACTGCTTAGAGATTCCATAATGAATTTATATGAAAGTATTATCAATAGAAACAGCTCTTTATTTTAAAATAAATGGTAAAAACAGATTTCGTAGTTTCGTTATCATTTTTCTCCAAGAAAAAAAATAGTCAAAATGTTGGCATTATATCGCTCGCCGGCCGTTCATCAGTGCCTGTCTAGGCGTGATTGAGGGCGGACGTACGTCGTTGCTCCGCAAAATCCCCCTCCACCCCTGCATGTACGTTTTCGCAAAAGTACAAAGTAATTCGTATTCCAAACTCAATCGTTGAAACCATAGACATACTAGTAAGAAACCGTAGACAGGTTACTGACAAGGTAACATGACGGAGCTTACGAGTGGCACGCATCGCGAAAAGCGTACGCACACTATATAAATATGTCAAAACGACACACTAAAGGCTAGCGACCACTAGGCTCGCCGAGCCGAGCCGAATCGAAGCGCAGAAAGTCGCCTCCTATATATTTCTATGAACCTGCGTTCATTAGCGACGAGCCGCGGCGCGCCGAATCGAATCTACCGCGCGCATCGCTCGTCAGGCGAATTTCTGCGGCGACGCGTTTCGACTCGACTCGGCGCGCCTTAGTGGACGCGGGTCAGCGGATGAGTGTAGACGGGGTAGTAAATACCTACATAAAAAGTTATCGAAATGAATGAATGAATGTGCTTATCCGGAATGACCGACCTGATAAGAGGGGAGGGGGTGTTGCTATATACCTTCGCAGTGAGTTCCCCTATAAGATCATTGCTTCGTCTTCCTCTAGTTCCGCTCCTGCTGCTGAGTTCTTATTTATTGAGGTTTGTGTCAAGGGTGCGAAAGCCGTTCTTGGTGTTGTATACTGTCCGCCATCCGCTGATTACTTCTCCAGTATCGAATCGGTGCTGGAATCTATAGGGTCTGAATATGCACATCTCATCATAATGGGTGATTTTAATACCAATCTCCTAATTCCACATTCCTGTCGGTCCCGTAAACTTACCCATATAGTAGAATCTGCCAGTCTCCATATCTTACTCCTTTTAGCCACACATCACAACACTAATGGGGAAGATACCTGGTTGGATTTAATCCTTATTGCTGATCCTTCCCTTGTCTCTACCCATGGTCAATTTCCCGCTCCTGGTTTCTCCCATCACGACCTTATTTTCCTTTCGTATATCTTTAAACCACCCAAACCTCAGCCTAAAGTATTGCACTTGCGTAGTTTTGCCCGTATTGACTGGAATAAATTGTTAGAAGACGCATCTAATATTAACTGGCAACCTATGGTTGCAGCCACCACGGTCGATGATAAGCTTCAAGTCTTCAACAAAGCTGTCTTAGACCTTTCCGACGCTCATGCTCCGGTCAAGCGAGTCAAACTGAAGCGCCAACCAGCGCCATGGATGACGGAGGGGATTCGGATGGCTATGAGGCGCAGGGACCGAGCTTTCCAAAAATATAAAAAAGATCGCTGTGACACCAACTGGGTCGTTTTCAAGGCTGCAAGGAACCGTTGCAACCAGATGATACGTAACGCCAAACGCCGTCATATACTCGAAAATATTTCATCAAGTTCTGCTGCGGATGTCTGGAAGTTTTTAGGAACTCTAGGCATTGGCAGGCAGCGACAGATTGACCTGCCAAAAGTCGTTGGTTTGGACGATATTAATCAGCATTTCGCCACCACGCCTGCCTTGGATCGCCAAACCAAAGATCGGACGGTCAATTATGTCGCCAGTTTGCCACGGCCAAAGGTAAGTTCTTTTAAGTTTTCTCCTGTCGCTGAGGGTGAGGTCAGAAAGGTTATCCTATCCATAAAATCTAAGGCTGTGGGTTGTGACAACATTAGTCGTCGTATGATTATCGCAGCCTTAGATGAACTCCTATCCCCAATTGTTCATATTGTAAATTTTTCACTCGTGTCTGGCGTTTTCACCTCGGTATGGCGTAAAGCCTATATTCGTCCTCTACCCAAGGTTCCCAACCCCACTTTACCTAGCCATTTTCGCCCCATATCCATTCTTCCTTTCCTATCCAAAGTGCTCGAGGCTTGTGTCCACCAGCAGCTGACCCGATTTGTACATATTAATAACCTGTTGAGTCCTTTTCAATCGGGATTCAGATCGGGACACAGCACAACCTCAGCCCTCCTTAAAGTGACTGGACATTTAAAAACAAGGCTCGTCAATGGATTCAACGTGGTTTATTGGCTGAATCATCGTAATCATCACAGGATTATGTATGTATATAGAATATTTTATTGAATATTTATGTATATAAATATATATGTTATAATATACTAATATATATAATATTATAAATAGTATATTGTATTAATTATTAAATTTATGTGTATTGTATAAGTGTGTTATGTATATTATTTACTAAAATATCTAGTTATATATAAATTCAATTATAAAGTACTTCCACCTAATACCTGCCTTAACTATCTCTGCATCACCCTAAGGTAGACTGTTAGACAATGCCTAAGGCATTAAGTCCGCCTATGTACAATATTGTGCAGGAAGTTTAATAAATAAATAAAATAAAAATGAAGAGCTGTTATTTTCGCTAGTTCAGAAATATACTGAACTTAATGATCATGACTGCCTCATTAGTCTCGCGGCATAAATGTCCGCGTGGGATTGGGAGGTCTCGGGTTTGATTCCCGGGTCGGGCAGTGTTATTGGGTTTTTCCATTAGGAAATTCTCAGTAGCAGCACGGAGTCTGGTAATGTACTCGGTACTGCAATAGGCTCGCCCCTTATTACGTGGGACCTGAAAATTCATGGCGAAATGTGGGTTTAATATTACACCTCTGCCTACCCCTTCGGGAATACAGCCGTGAGTCTAAAAAAAAAATTATGATCATGAAGATACTCATTATCATTACGAGCAGCGTAGACAAAATATATGGGAAGAAATAGCGGGAATAATGAACGAATTTGAAACAAGAACATAATTATCTTCGTCCGAGCTATCCATCATTGACAACACAAGCACAACCTACAGCAGTCAGTCGCCGACTGCTGGCTTCGATTCGATTCGTCTGTAATGAACGCACACGGATAAAATTCGACTCGGCGCGATTCGACGCGGTTCGAATGTAGTCGACGCTAGGCTTAAGAATTAGATAAGAAGTGTAAGTGAGATAGCACATCTAATCGCAAGCGCGAAATAAACATATACTCTCAGGACCGACGCGCATTGTGACATCATGCTGACCGTTTCACAAACAATAATTTGACTCAGATGCGACATGATCACTTTGTCTGTCTTGAGTAAATTCAATTCGCCTCACAGTAAATTTGCTTAATTCATTTAAGGTAGGGAACACAGATTTAACAAGAACCAGATGTAGCGTATTCGTCCAACTAAGTGAGGCACGTTGACAGCTATGTGTGCGTGACATTTGGCGACTGGCACTATACGGACACGCGCGTCTATGTGTGTGTAAAGTTGCCAGATTATGAATAATCTCCCACTATTTTGCATATAGTTTTTGCAAACGAATATAAAAATATTACATAGTTAATATTTTATATTAGTTTGTGGTTTTGAAGAATTTACCATAGATTTAATTAATGCTTTTAATATGTAATGCTGTTGTGAAAATTATTCAAATAAAAGATACCATTAAAGTATGCTTTTATAAATACATTTCTTAAAAAATGTAGGCTCCGAGTTAAGTTTTAACTAATTTTATTCGTAAATTGAGAAATAAATAGATAGGCTTGCGTCATAAATATTAATTAGCTAAAAACATTTTGTCATGCATACAATAAATTATGAATATCATAATCATAAATCGTAACCAAAAAAAATTGCAATTAAAAATAAATAATGGCTACAATCAATAATTTCCGTTTCTGTACTTAATGTACACACGGCGCCAAGTCAAGCTAAATAGTCGAAGTACGATTTTGATACTTATTCCCTACGCCATAAGAACGGTACAAAGGTCTAACAACGGTACAAAGGTCAAAGTGTATAGCTTGACAAGTAGCCGCGTGTACACTAATATTTGGATCGTTTGGGGATCGAACTCAAAACAATGTATATACTAATGGAAATCCTATTAGTATATTTATAAGAAAAAATATAATCTACAATATACTTTTACAATACGTTAATGTATTTTTTATTAACATGACAATCATTATTACCTATGTACATAATCAATTGACAAGTGCATTTTCCCTAATTCAGGAAAAACGGTGTCGACGTAAACTGGCAACACTTACATATTTTCTGCAGAAATACGAATTTTATCGAAATAATATTATAAAACGGTCAAATAATCCATAGTTATCAGTAAGAATATATTCCATCTTCCCGTATTTGCTTTTAGAAACAACTTTTACAATGTTTAAAAACGCAAGACGGCATTTTATGAATTTAAAAGCAGGATCGATCGTGGCGTGTGAACTGTGCGATGCTTCGCAGCGCACTGAGTCGAGTTTGTATTCGCTTCTCAATTTTGTATTTGCTTTAGTGGCCTCACGCAAGTGTTCCGCGCGCTCTGTCTGCCTTTTATTCTATAGTCTTAGGTAGGGAAATAAAAAGTCGATGTGATTTATTTATAACATTTATTAAAAAAGTACATTTTATTCTTCTCATTTCATTCAATGGAAACCTAAAACAGTACGTTAATATAAAAACTCTGCGCTGCGGACCCACCGTAGCCCTGGAAATATCCTGGGGGTATGGTGGGTCTTTTAAAGCTTAACCATACTCCTGGCTGAAATGCTCGCAGTGTTATACCAACGTGCTACGTGGACATTAAACTGAACAGTGTTATCTCTCGTATGATAATGACTTACTACTTACGTTTTTGAACTTTTAGACAAGCGAAGACAAGCGCTGGTACGATGATATAGTGCAACAAGGAGATAAATTAGAGAATAAAACGTTTAGGTATTACTGCTAATGGTTATAATGCTTTGTATATTATAGGTATAATCTGTGGTACTGTTGAAGACCCGTCATTATCATCATCCTTGCGCTGTTGGATCATTCCCACTAGTTCTATAGCGAGATGTCGTGACACTACGGATCATTTCCAGTAGTTCTATTGAATACCCTTGTTAATACATACATAGCACTAGACTGGGACATTTCCTATTACTTATCCCATTAGTTCTTTTCTCCTCATCAAGTTGTGCTAATAGAATTAGGACAGTTTCTATCATAGAATTGTTCAATACTACTACTATACTGGGAATGATCCCACAAAATAGTAGAACTTGAAATTAACGAACTGAAATTAATAAACTAATTACACAACAATATTTATCTGGGAGTACGGTTACGCTTTGAAAGACCCACCATACCCCCAGGGGTACGGTGGGTCGGCAGCGAAAACTGTGCAGTACAATCTACTTAGTTGTTTAATACTAAACGGAGAAAAACAAGAACAAGTGAATGGACTTTGATCATCCGTCAATGTTTGTAACTTACGTATGATTTTGTATTTCTATAATAATAATATATTGTGTTGATTCAGCCTCAAATCACTTTCATTACTTGACAAAAGCACACATCAGTATCTTATTATTACGAATGTCCCATCTGGATACTTTGTTTTTTAGTCTTTGAACACGCACAATACTGCTTCTCTTTTACACTCGCTAAATGCCAATTTTTTTATTCACTCTATTATTTGTGATACTGAATTTATTATAAATTGTAAATAAAACGTTGTAATATTGTAATACCCATGAATGAGAAGTGATTCCATAACTTTTAGTCATTTTCCTACTATAGTTTGTGCAAAATCTCATTACACACGACGGCATTTTCAAATGTAACGTACACACACGCGAGTAAAAGAGCGAGCGCTGCCGACCGCAGCGCGTACGCGACTAAAGCCAAATGAGACATTTAGCCTGTTTTTAATGTGCCACTTTCCATAGATATATTACTGTTCTGTGGCCACTTTTGAAGTTCGCATAACTCATCTACGGTTTTTTTACGCTGCGCAGTGGCACACGCACACACGAAACCCCCCCTCCCCTCCCCCCGCTCACTCGCTGACGCCACCGCCGTGTTTTTGTTTTTGCGGGGGGTGAGGTCGAGCTACGCACTGTACTGCAACCTCGCCTTAAGGAGGCATAACGTTTTTTTCCTGGCAGTTACTGCAAGGATCTTATTAGATGCCTTAAAAATATTTTTGAATTAAGAACCGTCCATGTAGAGAGAAAGCAATGGAATCTTAATAAATTTATAGGAAAATATTGAAAAATAAGTTCAATGTCCACACCTATCTTCCTTCAAACTTAGCCAATTTAAATGAGCATACCATCAAATGAAAGAACTCTTTTCAGCGCGTGTTTTAGGCCTATAACGAAACGCCTACCTCAATGAGAACCAGATATATTCCCTTACCGCATTGATACCCAGATATGGGTACTTAATTTAAATCGTTTAGAAGTCAAAAAGTATGTTATTTATCTCCTCACTGCATATTCTGACATATCAGGCAACGTATAAACTTCAAATTAAACACAACTGCTGCCATCTATTATTCTGCGAATTCAAACTACAACCTGTCAAAACCAGTCGTTAGCCGTTGAAATAAGTCAAACGTTACGCCTAGTTTTAAAAATTGTTTATATGTTCTTGTGACGACTTTACTACAGATTATTATTTTGTATCCCGAAGAAGACTAATCGAAGGTCTCAAAACAATAAAAATATGTAAGTAGAAAGTAATAGTTTATCGATAATCATGCCGAACTTTAACATGACAGATATGGAATAATATGCATTAACAAGTAAATCAGTTTTCCTTAACTGGCATTATATGCATTCGACGTATTTTTGTATTTTCCCCAGATGTGGCAATGTATGCAGTGTAGTATTTTTTAATTTTTTTCAGAGAAAAGTATCCAATTCGGTTTTACGGGCTTGATATACCAAATGATAGCGAAAATGAACTAGTGTGTGATGATCCGGATGATCAAAACTACGAACCTAGTTGGTCTTCTACGAGAAGAAATGTCGTTATTTTCACATACACATATAACATACACCTTTGTCTCAACAAAGATAGATATTGTTTCAAATTGTTTCATCTTCCGTGATGGTATATGATGTACGAGTATGTCACATGATTAGAGAATTTTCTTAGTTACTAAGTGAAAATGTGCCTGAATGATAAATGATCTCAATAATTAATAAATCTACTTTAGTAGTGATTAATTTCGTGTTTCATTTTATAAATAAAACGTTATGTCACTATTGGGCGATTTGTTTAAAAATGCTCTTAGAGCATATAATGCCAAATATGGCACTTTCATACAGTAGCCTTGTCTTCATTGCATAGAATGCCATTTATGGCAAATTGGTTTTAGTCGCCTATAATGCATATTATGCCATATATGGGATTTATACGTTTTTTTAAATATTTCGAAAAGTAATAGGAATTCAAAAATTTGTCTGAACCAACTTGAGACTACGTATAACAGACTATCACATCTATTTTTGTTGCAAAAAAATAAAAATACATGCGGTAAGGGGATATAGAAGCAGGAAGTCATTGACTACGGCTACGAAAACGTAAAAAATGTATGGGAGAAAACTGTTTTTGCATGTAACTTGATGAATGTGCAAGTTAGTTAATTTGTAATGCTTGATGACAAATCTATGCAGCGAGAGCTTTCATTTAAAAAAAAAATATGCGAATCGGTTGGGTGGAACGGGCTGGCCGACTCGTATTATAAAACTCAAATTCTTTTAATATATAGATAGATGTTATATTAAATCTAATTATAATTTACGTACTCACTTTCTTATTTTTTATTTCTAGGTAACACTTATTTAGAAATAAGAAATATAAATTAACAAAGCACTAATTTTATTTGTTTCACACAAATAGATAATAGATGGCGTTATTACATTTGTCTTCCCCTTTGAACGTTAGATGGGACTATATGATGTTTATTATTTATGTGAAAATGGCTTCACACCCCATCTTGACTTTTTCAAAAATATACAGGATGATTTGTAATTGCTCGTATTCCCTTCGGGAATGTGTGTGTGATTCTAGGGCCAAAATGGAGTATTTTTACCCCCTACATATGGGGGTCCAAAATGCACCATTTTGGAATAAAACGGTTTTTAAGATTTTTTGAGAAGATTCCAAATTTTTGTTATAAACATCTTGTAAAAAATTATTTTGACTATTCTTGGAGGCAAATTGGGTCTTATTTAATGGACAATTAAATGACCCATCTTTTAAATTAAAATAAACCTAATAGCTCAACGTGGAATTTGAAAATAGAGCCAATAAACACGCAAAAAATGTTCGAATAAAATAAAAATACGCCACAAAAATGCAATTATTTGAAAAAAATTATATGTGGCATGTTATGTAAAGTATTGGAATAACTTCCTGGTATTACCTGCTATCCAAAAAGGTATAATAGTCTTAGACAATTGGTGCAAATTTTGAGTAATAGCCACTTTTGTTAAAAAAAGTGCTTCTGGATGACTTACTCGCCAGAACATTTTTTCCTGTATTTATTTTAAGCTCTGCAATCAGCAGTGATTTACTAGTAGGGAGACCAACCTAGCAAAACTTAGGGTCTTGGGTTCGAATCCTCAGCGTAAATGACTGTCTATTGTTAGTTAAATGCATATTAAGTTTTTAATTCTCACTTGTCCAGTGACTCGAAGAGCATGTTCAGCCAGTTGGTACCGGACGTTATGGTTATCTTGGGAACTCTTTTAGGGGAGTCAAAACCAAGTCAATCAGTCAAATAAATAAATAATTGAAAAACAAAGGCGTAACGCTGAATTAAACCATAAAATATCCGAATTTCAGATGGGATCTCACTGTGACAAAAGATGAATTACACGAAATCTTGTCGAATCAGCGTTGATACTCTAAAATATGTTACTTTTTGTGAAAAAGATACTTTTACGTAGGCTTTTACTTATTCATTATAAGAGTTTCTGGATGTGCGATTGTGTATGATATTTTGCCCAGCACAAAAACCGCCGGTGCTGGGCAAAAATTGGCAAAAAAGGGGACAGAAAACCTAATCGCCAGGTGGGCTAACAATATTCACAATACTTGTTCGGTAGGAAAGGCGTTCTTTGGCCTGCATCATGCGCCTTTTCACGAATCTTAAGTTTTGCGACAGATTGTCCCCATCTCTCATCCGCTATATGTTTGCAATGGAATATTTTATGGTTTAATTCAGTGTCAGGCCTTTGTTTTTCATTATTTATTTATTTGACTAATTGACTTCGTTTTGACTCCCCTAAAAGAGTTTCCAAGATAAACATAACGTCCGGTACCAACTGGCTGAACATGCTCTTCGAGTCATGGGATGAGTGAGAATAAAAAACTTAATATGCATTTAACTAACAAAAGACAGACATTTAGGCTGAGGATTCGAACCCAAGACCCTAAGTTTTGCTAGGTTGGTCTCCCTACTAGTAAATCACTGCTGATTGCAGAGCTTAAGAATAAATACAGGAAAAAATGGTCTGGCGAGTGAGTCATCCAGAAGCACTTTTTTTGAACAAAAGTGGCTATTACTCGAAATTTGCACCAATTGTCTAAGACTATTATACCTTTTTGGATAGCAGGTAATACCAGGAAGTTATTCCAACACTTTACATAACATGCCACATATTATTTTTTTCAAATAATTGCATTTTTGTGGCGTAATTTTATTTTATTCGAACTTTTTTTGCGTGTTTATTGGCTCTATTTTCAAATTTCACGTTGAGCTAGTAGGTGTATTTTAATTTAAAAGATGGGCTATTTAATTGTCCATTAAATAAGACCCAATTTGCCACCAAGAATAGTCAAAATAATTTTTTACAAGATCTTTATAACAAAAATTTGGAATTTTCTCAAAAAATCTTAAAAGCCGTTTTATTCCAAAATGGTGCATTTTGGACCCCCATATGTAGAGGGTAAAAATACTCCATTTTGGTCTTAGAATCACCTCCCAAAGGGAATACGAGCAATTACAAATCACCCTGTATATCCAGTATTACTCGGATGATGTACCTAAGGATTCTAATGATACCCCATACTTCCTAATCAGTCCAGGCATTTAGAAGTTATAGTGGAATAAAGAAACTCATATACATAAATACTTACATGAATATAAAAGAAAAAGGAGTGTAATGTTTTCAGGATTCATGTAAGTATGTATGTATATACATACATGAATCATGAAAACATTACACTCCTTTTTTTGGGCAGTCGTGTAAAAATAACATAACTTCACGCCTTCATCCCCTAAGGGGTAGGCAGACGTGTATTACACACCTACACTTTGCCAGTAATGTTTCGGTCCCAGTCCCAGTGTAATAGGGGGCGAGCCTTTTACCTTTACTCTTACCATCTACCGGGCACATTAATAAGCAAGCGATAATTAGCATTTTTAATACACACAACTTCTAAAAGTCAGAGGTGTATGCCGGGGTACCTGGGGATCCAACCCGAGACCATCGTCTCAGCAGTCCGTTACGTACACCACTAAGCTTTCGCCGCTTGATCGATCGAGTGTTATTACTTCTAAGGGAATACTAAATACTACTACAATAGACCAATCGTAAGGGCACTTATGGATACCAAATACATCGAATTGAATGGCAACGATAGCCTAGTGGAGATACCAACAGACTGCCAGGCAGAGGGTATCGAGTTCGAATCCACGGTGCGCACCATTGACTTTTCGGAGTTATACATGAAAATCTTTTTGCTTCTGAGTGTTGGGAGCTACAATGTTCATTAGACATTTGCAAACAAACTTTCAAACTATGATTTACACTTTTAGAGGTGAACTTTGCCTACATCAAAAAAGGAACCCAATGTTCAAGTTTAATGTTTCTAGGTTAAGCAGAGTACACTCTAGATAATCTAGATTATAATTATGTCAGTCAGGACATAAGTTTTTATAAAGGTGGGTATTTACTTAGACTATATATATTATGTAAATAGACGGAGGAATCCCATCACTCAAAGGTCTGGGACTGGGCTCCGGTGTGGGCCCCATTACCCGTCAAAATTTAATAGAACTTCATTTGAAACTTGGATACTTCGCTCATAGACATTTTGATTTATTCGTATAAAAATGTGACGCATAAACATAGTGACGTTATAACTTTATCGATACTTTTATTATACAGACTAGCTTCGGCCCACGTATTCGCCGATGTGAGTGACAGTTATTGCAAAAAAAAGGTAGCCTTTGCACTATTGTGATGTAGAAGCTATACTGCAATATTTCTTTGAAAAATAAGTATACTTGAATATAATTATATATCTTAAGAAAAGTGTTTTCATCGATCATCACAAACTTTCGTGTTTATAAAAGTTCAAATAAAACCATCTGCTGCTAACAACTAAGTTTAAAGCTTGTGTAATTAAATGCAAGACTTCACATGTAGGACGATACTATTAACTGTACTAAGTACTGAGTAGTCATTGACTACTTTTTTGCAGTGGCGACAGATTGCCAAAAAACGATAAATTACCATGATGCTAATCGTGTGAGTCATTATCATGATTATATAATCGTAGCCATGATAAACCTGTCGTCATGCAAATGACAAGTAGACTGCCGTGAACCCTTATTTTGTAAAGATTTGAGTTTTTTTTTCTAACTAAGCCAATGACATTGTCAGAGACTTTTTCTATTTTACATTAAATAAGTGTGATTCATTATGTGTGAAATATTTTATTTTAAATTGACCCTGAAGTTAAATTTTATTTCTAATCTACGTATTAGTTCACTCACTTATTACTGCATCCTGCTCTCGATTGGTAATTTAATATAATTATGTAACCGAGCATACTAGGATCGTGCCTCCCTTCAATTTCAGAAGGCCTAATTTAGTTTGGAAGATTTTAGACAAACACTTGACGATCGTGATAATTTGCTAAATAATTAGCATATAACTTCCAAAAGTCTGAAATACGTAACGTGTTTTTGTATTCGAAAACCATTACGTGGTAATGATCTCGTCATTGACCCTATCATTGCATATAGGTAGTGATTATTAGTGATATTATGTAGGTATATCAATTGCTTTATTCACCTTAAAAAGGTAATTTAAAAATATATTTTTTATCGTAACTTATTTACTAGTGTTTAAATATAAGCTGTATTTATTCACATATTTTACTTTATCTGAGGATTTATCAACATTCAATTGATATTCATTATGAGTAAACCAAATCTAAGGATTTATTGCAAACATTATCGATATTTTATCGAAATTCATTTTGAGTAAGCACATCACTAGTCTAGTTAATATTTACGACAATTTCGAAGAATGATTGAAGATTCGAAATGACATTTGTGTGTTTATCTTTCTCTTACATGAGAAAAAAATCATAAGTCAGAGTGAAGTGCATATTTTGGGTAAGGTTGCTATTTTAATGCGGTCTCTATTACTAGTCCAACCTCTCTGGGTATTTATAGATACAGAATTGATATGGTCGCATATTTATGTAATTCATATTTGCATCGTATCTATATAAAATAATATGTGTACGTTGCGTACCCCAGTTGTACCTTAACATTCGTTCTTATTAAGGTGTGTCCAAACACGGCGTGCATGGTGCGCGGCAGCTACGCGCGGCATTCGCGGGACACAATTTTGCCGCGCGACTAGTTTAAACTTTTTGCGCGGCAGTGCTGCGCGGCATGTCCGAGACACGCCGCGCTCTTTATTTCTGTTTAAAACTACAATGAAATCGGCCGCGTGTGTTGTTGCTGTGTTGTTGTTGCGTAAATTACGTAGAAGAAGGAATAAAAGAAAGTGTATTAAAAAAGGCAGTGTTGGATGCGACCACTCTTTCAACAAAGGACAAAGAATCTGGAAGGGATCTATTACGAAATCAACTACCGAACGCCACAGTTTTTAAGATTATCTTTGGAAGAATTCGAAACCATACATATATTGGTAGAACCATTTATTAAAAAAATGGATACTCACTGGCGAACGGCAATAACGCCGAAGGAGAGACTTGCAATAACGTTACGATATTTGGCTACAGGAGATTCCCATTCCAGCCTACAATACACGTTTCACGTCTCAAAGCAAACAATATCAACAATAATTCCAGAAGTGTGCGATGCCATAGTGAGAGCTCTTAAGGACATGGTACAGGTAAATTATTATGAACTTTATGACTATGATATTATTTTCATTATTTAGCGAAATATTTTAAACTACAGATTGTTAATTTATTTATTTATTTTCATAACAAAGTAGTAATTAAATACAACACAATCATCATACGT
Organism: Euclidia mi; assembly: GCA_944739405.2. NCBI lineage: Eukaryota > Metazoa > Arthropoda > Insecta > Lepidoptera > Erebidae > Euclidia > Euclidia mi. The sequence continues at coordinate 3,488,188 of OX123205.2, read as the reverse complement.
CTACATCATACATCCGTGTCTAAATCACGAATCAATTGTGTAAGGCCAGTACTCATGTTACTAGAAGATGATGAGTCAAGATCGGTAAACTGTGAAGTGAAATATCCTCGTCTGTTTTCAGCGTTATATTCTTGTGTTGATGATTGATTTAGGAGCTCCATATCAGCTTCGTATAGTATAGTATTTATTGAATGTTTGACTCTCGTAAACATAGTGGCATCATATTTTCTTAGTTCAGCTGCTATGTGCATGCCAAAATATACGTAAGGATCATTACTACTGTCATTTTGTCTTCGCATTACTTCTAATGCTTCTTCTATCATTTGATTTTCAGCGTCATACTCTGACTCTTGGTCCTCGACGATCCTCTTGTTAGCGCGCTTTTCTTTTCTTGGCTTCTTTGTATTTGTATCTTGGTCTCGAGTGCCTTGTTCCGAAGTTCCTGGTTCTGAAGTGCTTTGTCCTGAAATGCCCTGTTCTGGAATAGTTTGTTCTCTATTACCCGGCTCTGAGGATGAACCACAATCCTGAAACAAAACAAATAAAACGTTAATAAATTTTTTTCAGCTACCAGTGTCAGAGCAAGATTGGAAAGCAGTATCTAAAGACTTCGAGGAAAAATTGAATTTTCCGCACACTATTGGGGCGTTAGATGGAAAACACATAACTATTCAAGCTCCTTTTCGTAGCGGTACTGAATATTTTAATTATAAAAAGTTCTTTAGTATCGTGCTATTAGCATTAGTAGACGCAAACTACAATTTTATGTATGTAAACATAGGAAGCCAAGGTCGAATTTCAGATGGAGGAGTTTATAAACATTCCGAATTGTATCGAAAGCTAGAAAATAATCAACTTAATGTACCAGCGCCAGAAATTTTACAAATACCCTACATAACTAAAATACCATATGTAATATTAGGAGATCAAGCTTTTGCACTAAGCACACATTTGATGACACCATTTGCAGGAATTCATCCAAAAGGGTCAAAAGAAAGGATTTTCAACTATAGACTATCAAGAGCACGCCGAGTAGTAGAAAATGCTTTTGGAATCATGTCGGCAAAATTTAGAGTATTGAGAAGTACAATGATTTTAAGCCCAAAATCAGCCAAAAACATAGTTCTAGCTACTGTTCACTTGCATAACTTTCTTCGCAGAGACTCTTTATTAAAAAAAACAAATAATTCAACGATTGAAACAGCTACTTTTACTCCAATTCAATTTAATACCACTCCTTCTGATATCCGTATTTTTTGTCAAGATATTTTATGACAAACGGATCAATTGATTGGCAAGAAAGTTATTAAATAATTACATAACCTATAAATGGCCAAAATTATTATTAATAAACAGCAGCCAGCATTATTTCATCCCATAGATTTTGTAGTATGCGGGCTGTATGTATAATCTAGACTAATATTAAAAAGAGGAAAGATTTTTTTGTTTGTTAAGATAAGCAAGTGAGGTATGTCAGGATCGTTGCAAATGGCGTTCCGTAGTCTCTGCCTACCCCTCCGGGAAACAGGCGTGAGTCTATGTATGTATGTATGTTAAGATTTAACGATAAAAAAAAAATCACGCTATAAACCAAATCATCGAAAAACACCAAAAATTTAATCTTCTTCTATATCTCGCATTCGTTGACTATTCCAAAGCGTTTGACAGTTGACAGTTTATCTCACAGAAGCATATTTGACTCCCTTAAAAAACAAGGAATTGATAACACATATATACACTTGTTTAACAACATATATATCAATAGCACTGCTTCCATAAAACTACACTCAACAGGTCCATCTTTTCCAATACAAAAGGGTGTCAAACAAGGAGATCCGCTATCGCCTAAACTATTTACAGCAGCGCTGGAAGATGTTTTTCAACAGCTTTATAACGATTGGCGCGACAAAGGCATTGTTATTGGGGAAACGCGACTGACTAATCTCCGATTCGCTGATGACATTGTTGTCTTCTCTAATTCGGCAGCTGAGTTAGGCCTCATGCTCGAACAACTGAGCCAAGCCAGCCTCGGGGTCGGACTCAACATGAACATGGAGAAAACCAAAGTCATGACCAAACCACAGTGCATAACCTTATAACGGTTAGGGGTGTGAAGATTGAATATGTCCATGAGTATATATATCTCGGTCAAATTGTCTCCCTCCAGGCTAGACAAGACAAAGAAGTTGCAAGACGCAGCGAAAACGCTTGGAGGAGCTTTTGGTCGATGAAAGCTCTAATGAAAGGATCTCTTCCTTTGACCTTAAAGAGAAAACTCATGGACATGTGCATTCTTCCCACCCTTACCTATGGATCACAGACTTGGTCACTGACTCAAAATCAAAAGTCCGCCCTCGGGGTCTGTCAAAGGGCAATGGAACGAAGTATTTTGGGAGTCAAGCTCACAGACCGCATAAGAAACTCAATACTACGTTCCAAAACACAGATTGCCGATGTAGGCCACTCAGCTGCCAAATTAAAGTCGAACTGGGCGGGCCACGTTTGTCGCATGCCTGAAGAATTGTGGGCGAAAATAACCACTCAGTGGATCCCAAATAATAGGAAGCGACAACGGGGACGGCCCAGGAGAAGATGGCGCGATGAGTTAGACGCTTATACAAAAGATTGGCAAATAATGGCAGCGGATCGTGAGAAATGGAAGTCGGAAGGGGAGGCCTTTGCCCAGCAGTGGGACACCAAATCAGGCTTGTAAAAAAAAAAAAAAGATTTAACTCAAAAACTACTGGATCGATTTTAATTTTTTTTTACTATTACAAAGCTATATCTTCACTGAGTAACATTAGGTTATAATTTATAAGAAACCACCAGACCACGCGGGCGAAGCCGCTGGCGGAAAGCTATGGTCTAATAAAAATATAAAAGAAACTTACCACTGCATCAATAGGGTTATTCCTGTCATGTAAAAAACTAAATGCTTCATTAGCAAACCATTTAGATTTATAGGCTTTGTTTCTACCTGCAACAGAAAAAAGAACATTAAAATAACTGAAAAATAAGCTGATCTTGTGTCTTATTAAATAATTAAATTACGCGTTTCATACATGTTGGATAATCACGAGAGTAACTTGAAAACTAGATTTTTTATTTGTTGAGATATCTTAACGATTATGGTGTCAAATCAAAGGTCTAGGTATAAAACCATTTTATCAGTCTTATTCATGTAAATCGGTCCACGCGTTTAGAGATAATCAAGAATTAGTATAGTGAAAATGTAAACAGCCAGAGATTTATTAATAAGTACCTACTGTTATGAAATGTAATAAGATTAAACTTACCACAACCGGTGACATTACTTGTTTTTTCTCTGTTTCTCTCCCTTCTATAAGAACTCAAAAGACTCTTCATTTTCAATTTTAAAGCTGCTTTTGGTTGTACGAGTGTTTTTGCTATTTCATCCCATATATCTTCTCTCACATTATTATTGTGATATTCTTTACGTCTAGTATCCCATAATGGACTATGGGAGCCATAAATTTCAATAAGACGAATTGCTGTTTCATTGTACATTTTATTTGATAAAATACGTCCGTTCACACACAACCACTAGCGAACCAACACTAACACTGTTCGCGGCGATCGTCGCACGCGGCAGGTAGCCCGCGGCTGCCGCGCGCGGCAGCCGCGCTCGAATGCCGCTTTATGTTTGGACACACCTTAAGGTATACTTTTAATTGTCACACGGTCTCAGATATTTTCCAATCATAAATAATTTGAGGACTTAGTACAAGTAATTTGCAGTAAATTAATTGTACAACAAGAGGCATAGTAGGCCAATTCCTCTTTTCAAAGGAGAGGCGTAGTTCAGCAGTGGACTGATGATGATGAAATAATTTGAGGTCTTACGTAGTACAAGTAATTTGCAGTAAATTAATTGTATTACAAAAGGCAGCGATAACCTAGTGGAGATACCAACAGAATGTCATGCAGAGGGTATCGGGTTCGAATCCACGGCGCGCACCACTGATTTTCGATTGTGGAATTTATCTGCGTATTTAATTATTAATCATCGCTTTCCCCGTGCCTCGAAGTGCACGTTATACCATCGATCCCGGCTGTTATGTTAATCTGTGACTGTCTGTATCGGGAGTCGGTTCCCTGGTATCCCTTTGGATTTCGGAGGGCAGGCAACAGTCATTCATGCTGTCAAATCTGGTACGACTGGTACGAAAGAAAGCCCTAAACACTTGGCTCCAAGGGAGGAAGCTGACGCGACCGTTTAAACCACTACCCTGCAGGTAGGTACAGTCGAACAACTTCCCGCTAGACCACCATAAGGACGAGTACCGCTCGGCAAGACATCGTCGCTTCCAGTGCTACTTTACACACACATTGACACTCGTATACAAAACCAATTTCTAGTGTGCCTCGACTCAATGAGCGAGCCAAGGGATATTTTTTTCAAACTGGTCCACCGCCGACTTGTTTGATTGTACGTGCAATCAAATAGATAGATATTTGTTTGCTTTGTCCCTCAGTATTTTATAATGAAGGCAGCATATTTACATTGCGCCATTATAACAAGATACCCTCCGATATAAAAAATATTGAATCTTTCAACATATTTAAAAAACGATTGGCACAGTATATTATTACAAAAGTATCGATTTGAGCATCTATTTTTTTTATGCGAACTGTTTTGGTAATTTGTGTTTTGTGTAGAATGTAGATAACTAATTGGTCTGCAAATGTTTTGTGTATGTATGATTGTACCTTATCATTTATTTAAGTAAGTACTCAATTTCTTTAATAACGTGCGGCAATTAATGTTTTGTCTTTCTATTGTAAACATGTTCTCATGTAAGTGACTTTTGTCTTTATGAGAATAAATGTCTTTAAACCTAAACCTATATTTGTAGGCAATACTGTAAAATTTGTTTATTAATAATAGTCACATAATTATGATAAAAACAAACCTAGTGCATAGGGTTCCCACCAAGAACTTAGGGTCCCAAGCCAACCTCACCTCCAAATGGTGCACCTGCCGATCAACGGACGAGGCTCTGGCAAACAAAATATCCCGATAAGCGGCAATAGGCTCGCCACCTATTACATGGGATAAAAACACTGGCGAAAAGTGGGCGTTTAATATGCCTCTGCCTACCCCTTCGGGGAAACAGGCGTGAGTCTATGTATGTATGTACAAATCTAGTTTACTTATAATCAGGTAAAATCTAAAGTTTAAAGATTTCGCCTGATATCTTATTGCGTCTTGGGCGTTGCGAAACGTTTTACGAACATATTATTATTTCGTGTAGGCGCTTAACGGTAAAACTGTAGGAGAAGAGGACAAGGTAGTGACGTATGAGATTTTGTAGAGCCTACATTGCTTCGTTGGTCTCGCGGCATAAATGTGCGCGTGGGATTGGGAGGTCCCGGGTTCGATTCCCGGGTCGGGCAAAGTGTTATTGGGTTTTTCCGTTAGGAAATTCTCAGTAGCAGCACGGAATGAAATGAAAGTAATGTGTCCGGTACGGCAATAGGCTCGCCCCCTATTACGTGGGACCTAAAATTCATGGCGAAATGTGGGTATAATATTACACCTCTGCCTACCCCTTCGGGGATACAGGCGTGAGTCTATAAAAAACAATACATTTACCAACCCGAATCATTATCATGTTATATGTTACTAAATTGAACTCATCATCATCAGCTCTACATACCTAATTACTATCTGTCCCACTGCTGGGCATGGGCCTCTTCTCACTATGAGAAGGGTAAGCCCATAGTCCACCACGCTCGCTAATTGCGGGTTGGCAGACATCACATGTCTTTTGAGAACATTATGGTGAACTCTCAGACAAGCAGGTTTCCTCATGGTGTTTTCCTTCGCCATATTTTAGCAAGCGATAATTAACAACCTAACGTTAATTTGTCTCCGAAAAGTACCTAATTGGCGCGAACCATGGATTCGAATCCGAGAATGCGTAACAATCTGTCGGTCTTTTCACTAGGATATCGCCAGACTGCCTCCGTGGTCCAGTGGGACTGCCTCCGTGGTCCAGTGGATAGCGTATTCGACTGCTGATCGGAGGTCCCGAGTTCGGTTCCCGGGTCGGGCAAAAGTGTTACTGGGTTTTTCCGAATACTCAGTAGCAGCCCGGAGTCTGGCGATGTGCCCGGTAACGGCAATAGGCTCGCCCCCTATTACGTGGGACCTTAAAATTCATGGCGAAATGTGGGTGTAATATTTACACCTCTGCCTACCCCTTCGGGGATACAGGCGTGAGACTATAAATAAAATAAAAATAAATCGCCAGTAATTCAACTCACCTTCTGCAAGTAAACCTTTTAATTCAAATTCAAAATCCTTTATTCATTTGGGTCACAATGTGACGCTTATGAACGTCAAAATAATAAATTTATAAAATCATTACTTATAGACTCTACATTTACATTTACTGCCACGTTCGCAAAGCAATAGGTAGAACCATGAGAAAGAACGGGCAATAAAACTCACGGTCACTCTTTTTCATCGCCAGGTTTTGCATAATACACAATTTACATTTTACAAGGTGCTGCAACTGTTACACCTTCTATATCACTTGTATATATTTACTGTACATAATAATACTCAAGCATAATACTTTTGGTTAGCCTCCTCAGAATAGACATAGTGAAACAGGAGCATCCACTTACATTATATATACCTAATAATGCAGGCAATCCGCGAGGGTGATCAGAACCATGATGGAAATGATGCAGTTAAATATTAAAATCTAATACCAGCCGAGCGAAAGACCGTCATCGACCAGTCATCGCAAGTAGCACCCGTTCACGAGTATGACGCATGTGCCAGCCATCATCCCTCTCGCCATATTAGAGGGACAGGGATGACCCGACACACGACGCCACTACAAGAAATGACATTTTAGTGAGCATGACGACAATGGTATACGAAGCAGCAGTAAGAAACAATCTATTGGTATACTGACCATGACCGCCAATTACCCCCATTTTCCAAATCGTTATTGTTAACATAAATTAGTGGAATGCGTGAAGGAATGCAAATGTAGAATAACATGTTACTAATTAAGAAGAGAGTATTTTACACAGTCATAAAAAGAACAATAATGGTGAATTTAAAAAAAGCAACTAGACCCATGATGTCTTGTCATCTAGAAATTCTTTAATAGTGTAATAACCCCTTTTTAAAAGAAAATTCCTAGTAGTGGTTTTAAATTTGTGCAGAGGTAAATTCATTATTTCCAGAGATAATTTGTTGAAGAATTGTATACCGAGTCCCGCAAATGAGTTATGAATTTTATGTAGACGGTAGTTAGTGCCCACTAGTTTATGCTTATTCCTTGTGTTCACTTTGTGCAAGTCACTATTTTTACGGTAAAGAGTTAAGTTTTTCTTAACGTACATTAAATTAGCAAATATATACTGCGATGCAACTGTAAATATTTCTACTTCTTTAAATTTATCTCGTAAAGAATCTCTAGCACCAAACTTATATATTGCACGTATGGCCCTCTTTTGAATAACACAAATTGTCTGAATATCGGCCGCCGTACCCCATGATAGTATCCCGTAAGACATTACACTGTGAAAGTAACTAAAGTAAACTAGTCTAGCAGTATCTACGTCTGTGAATTGGCGAACTTTCCTAACTGCAAATGCTGCAGAACTAAGTTTGACTGCCAGACAGGATATTTGGGCGCCCCACTGAAGCTTACAATCTAAAGTTAAACCTAAAAATACAGTTGAATCAACTAGGTTAATTGTTTCGTTATTTAAAATTATATTAGTAAGAACATTTTTGACATTCGGCAAAGTGAATTTCACACATTTTGTTTTGCCAGAGTTGAGTAGCAAATTATTTGTCGTGAACCAATGTAGTACTTGCGCAAGAGAATTATTTACGCTGTCAATGTTACTTGTATTACGATCAACTTTAAAAATAAGTAAAGTATCGTCAGCAGAAAGAACAATATCACATAGATTTCTAACAAAGAATGGCAAGTCATTAATATATATTAAAAAAAGAAACGGACCAAGAATAGAGCCCTGTGGAACGCCCATTCCCACTGGCAAACCTTGAGACCTACTTCCACTAACATCTACATACTGAACTCTATCTCTAAGGTAACTGGCAACAAGATTGAGTGCGCTATCTCGAATACCATAATGGTTGAGTTTACGTAAAAGTGTATCATGTTCAACACAATCAAAAGCCTTTGACAAGTCGCAAAAAAACACCAATGGCATCCTTCGAATTTTCCCAAGCGTTAAAGATATGTTTTAATAGAGTTACACCGGCATCAACGGTGGAGCGACCCTTAGTGAAGCCATACTGCTCACTGTGCAATAAATTATTTGTGAGAAAGTGGCTCTCTAACTGATGCAAAATAACCTTTTCAAAAATTTTACTGATTGCAGGCAAGATAGAAACTGGCCGAAAGTTACTAGGGTCGGTCATGGATCCTTTTTTGAAAAGTGGTATCACCTTGCTGTGTTTCATTTTAATCAGGAAATACCCCTTTATCCACGCATCTATTAAATATTGCAGCTAAATATGGAGCTATGCTAAAAATGATTGGTGAACAAGACTAACTGAAATACCCCATAAGTCAATAGATTTCTTAATATTGATGGTCTTGAATGTCTTGAGGATGTCATTGGTGTCAATGTATTTAAAATTAAACAGCACATCACACTCATTCACATTGCCCTTAACTAATATTTCTGCTTTGCTTGGGCATGAGTCTAAACACGTTACAAGAACACACCGATAAATACAATAACAAACAATAAATTTGCACCAATCAATCATCATAATTAACAGTTATTAATTTATTATTAACAATAACAACAACATGTCAAAGACATCTCACAGGTCAAACTACCTGTTTACTTACCACAGGTTAGTTTCCACGCAATTATAATAAAACATTATTATTTATATTATTATCTTACATGGTATAAGAGAAATGCGAGGCGATTCATTTCTTAAAATAAATATTTCTCTTACTTTTAGACTTTAAAAAATACTTATAGTTATGTAACGGGTAATAATTTAATTATTTGGATAATGTATGATTGATAATGATAATACGCTTCAGCGATAGCCTAGTGGAGGTGGCAACAGTCTGCTTTGTAGAGGATATCGGGTTCGAATTCACAGCGCGCACCAATGATTTTTTTGGAGTTATGTGCGTATTAAATTGTTAATTATCGCTTGCCACGTGTATCGGAGAGCACGTTTAACTGATAACCATTTCAGAGAGTCAGTATCTCTAAATAATTTGACACTAGTCTAAACCAAAATAATCAAAGATATCGCTATACAATTGGGTTGCGGAGGTCAAACAGGCAGTCGCTTTGTTTTTTTATTGGAACTGGAATAACGCAAGGAGGATGATAACGACAGATAATACCTACCTTTTATTTGTTTAAAGCTGCGGTCACGGGATACCAAGGATCTACTACCTTCTAAAGGTAGTAGAGCCTGGCTGATTTCAGCATGAATGGGCTGTCTCGACCGGGGAAGTACTACCCTCTCACAGAAAATCGACGTAAAGTAACAGTACCTGAGCTGTTGCGTTTCGTTCGGTGAATGAGAGTTCCGGAAGCCCTATCCCCTATTCCTTCTCCCTCATCCCACTCCTCATCATATCCCTTTTCCCAATCCCAAGGGGCGGCAACGCACTTGTGACTCCTGTGGTGTTGCTTGTGTCCATGGGCGGCGGTAATTGCTTACCATCAGGCGATCCGTCTGCTCGTTTGCCGCCTAATACTATAAAAGAAATCCAACGAACGAAACATACTGGAACAAATTGAAGGTCCAAAAAAAATCGATGCAGCATAGCATGGCAGACCGATCCCCTGATTGTAAGCGATTATTGCCGGTCATGGACACAAGCAACATCAGAGAAGACACACGTACGTTGCCCCTTTGGGATGGAAAAAAATACGACTAGGGCGGGATGAGAGAAGTAGAAAAGGGAATGGGGTGTCTGGCACTCTCATTCATCAAAGGAAACGCAACATTATAGAGCCTGTCACTTTACGTCGATCTTCTATGAGAAGGTAGTACCTTCCCGATCGAGCCGGCACATTCATGCTGACATCAGCAGGACTCAACTACCTATATCAAATCATATTCTATCCAAAAAGATGACTAATCAAATCTATAAATTTTAACTTAAATGCAAATAAGTGCAAGCACGCTTGTCCCGTGCTTCAGAGAGCATTTTAATAAAATTGTCATGAAGATCTTTGACAGTCGTTACAGGGCGTCAGTGCCTTCTAAATAAATTGACAGTAGTCTAAACTTTGGAATATCGGTCGCTCTGTGTAAAAGCTAATATTCAGCCAAATCAGCAGGCCGATTCAGAATGTCACGAGTTCGAATCGTACGATATGTCAAATTATTGTCCTTGTCTTTTAGCCGCCTATCAGAGTTATTTTGAACAAAAAAATATTCATTGAATTCGGTTTATTTGTTAATTTACATCATCTGAATGCATAAATTTGATAGGAAATGCGATAGTTTTGACAAAAATGAGGTAGCCCGTTTGACAATTAACGGAATCGAATGTCAAATGAGATATCGAAAGATTCTGAATTCCCCCCGTAGTTAGACTAGTAAGCTAACCCCATGTTAAAACTGGGATAACGCTAAGAGAATCATGCAGTAAGTGCAAATATTTGACTCTACTGTCATCTCATGCAATCACTCTAAACTCTATGTAAACTGCATAAAAGATTGTCATGACAGTGCGCTATTTTATAATACTATCAACAGAGATAATAGAAACTCCTGTTGCGCTAATTTGTTTAAGGCTTTTGAATGTTATATTTCCTAACTAGCTAAGCCCGCGGTTACACCAGTGTTTTTATCGCTACTACTCGGCGCCCTTCGCTAGCCAACACATAAAAATATTATTCATGTTGGACCAGTGGTTCCTGATATTAGCGCGTTGAATTAAACTAACAAACAAACCCTACAAGCTCTATTATACTTATTATAGATGGGCCCGCGGTTACACCCGCATTATTTACGTAAGTAAGCGTGATGTTATAGCCTTCCTCGATAAATGAGCTATCCAACACTTAAAGTAAACAGACCAGTAGTTCCTGATATTAACGCAAACGTTCAAACAAACAAAATCTACAGCTTTATTATATTAGTAAAGATTTATTTTGTTAGAATGTATAACAGTATGGCAAATCTTTTAATACTTTCATGAGATTCTTTACGCTTACTTTTGCTAAAAATACATTTTCATCATCATTGGACCATAAAGCCTTTCGCAGTCGCCTGTTTAACTGCCTCTTTTATTTTGCGTTACAATAGCAATGTGAGTGCCTCCGTAGTCCAGTGGATAGCGTATGCGACTGCTGAGCGGAGGCCCCGGGTTCGATTCCCGGGACGGGCAAAAGTGTTACTGGGTTTTGCCGAATTCTCAGTAGCAGCACGGTGTCTGGAAATGTGTCCGGTAACGGCAATAGGCTCACCCTCTATTACGTGGGATCTAAAAATTCATGGCGAAATGTGGGTGTAATATTTACACCTTTACCTACACCCTCGGGGATAGGCGTGAGACTACAAAAAAAGCATTGTGATTCGGTAGGAGTATTTGATCTACCATACCACGCTGCTGGCCAGATGTGTTGGTATTAGGTTTGATGTCAATATTTACCTAGGCTATTTACGCCTTAAGAAGTAGTAGTTTTAATTTGAAGAGGCTATGTTAGTATTTGGTTACCCTGACTTCTAAGCTGGAGATGGTGTGTCAATTCCAACTCAGGAGAAATCTTCATATGATGAACATAATTATTCGTTCTGGGCTTGGGTGTAATTTATGTAGATTTTGTATGTATTAAAAAAAATGTATATCCCGTGTATAGAAAAGTGTGTGAGTCATCTCATCATCAACCCTGTATACATATAGGTCTGTATACTGACGCACTGCTGGGCACGGGCCTCTCTTCGCTATGAGAAGGGTAAGGCCATAGTCTACCACGCTGGCCTAGTGCGGGTTGGCAGACTTCACATGTCTTTATAAAACTTTATGGAGAACTCTCAAACTTGTAGTTTCCTCACGATGTTTTCCGTCACTGTTAAGCAAGCGATAATTAACAATTTAATACACACTTAACTTCGAAAACTGATCGGTGCGTGCCGTGGATTCGAACCCCCCCTATGCGTAGCAGTCTGTCGGTCTATCTTCTAGACTATCGCTATCTGGTGTGCGGGAACGTCGTCAGCCCAAATTGTTACTATTTACTTTTAGTAATTAGTTTGATGCAAATAATGTTATCTAGTTGTATAGATAAACGATAGTAGTACATTCGTCTGCCTTCTGGTGACATCATGCGAGGAATACTACCTGTTTACTTACTGTCTGTGGGAATCGAATCTACAATATTCAGGGTAGTGCTAAACGGGATGACGAAAGTCCAAACCACTATGCCATACGTGCAATCAATACTGGGTGTAAGGGACGGTGTACCGAAAACTGATACCAGTGATTCAGTACATTATACTGAGACCCTTGGCGGTCGAATTTTCCGAAAAAAATCAAGGAACTCGGCAATTTTTCAAAAAAATGCTATGTAAATAGGAACACGCAAACTCGCACTATCAGCTGTTACGGCCCTACATGTGCCTACAGCGGCGGGTGGCAGCGGCAGTGTTTACGGTGCGCTTACTGTGCTGCAGCTGCGCGCCGCGGTCGATGTCACTTCAGAGTAAACGCACTATGTACCTACATGTTTAATTCTTAGAATTTTACAAAAATATTAATGCGGTTCGGCTATAGTTACTATTTCATTACATTATATGGCAAAAAAATGCAAAAGAAAAATTGGAAAATTCATGAAAATTTTCCAGAAAATTCGACCGCCAATGGCCTCAGTATCATGTACTGAATCATGGGTATCGGTTTTCAGTACACCGTCACTTACACCCCGTTAAGGATGGTTAAAGAATATGCTGACTAATAATAAGTAAGATGGCAACTCAAATGACAACACTGAAACCGTGATATCTCTATTTTACGTTTGTGATAATAACTTGTTATTCTAATACAAATAATGATAGAGGAAATACCTAGCGCTGTCTAAGCGGTGAAAGAAAACATAGTAAGTAAATCTGCATGTCTAAGAGTTCTCCATAAATTCTCGAAAGACATTTCACGGTGGTAGAGCCTTGCTGATTTCAGCATGAATGGGCCGGCTCGACCGGGGAAGTACTACCCTCTCACAGAAAATCGACGTAAAGTAACAGTACCTAAACTGTTGCGTTTCGTTCGGTGAGTGAGAGTGCTGGAGGCCCTATCCCCTATTCCTTCTCCCTCATCCCACTCCTTATCCATTTAAAACATTTTCATTTTTTTTCATTTTTTATCCTATCCCTTTTCCCAACCCCAAGGGGCGGCAACGCACTTGTGACTCCTGTTGTGTTGCTTGTGTCCATGGGCGGCGGTAATTGCTTACTATTACAATAAAAAAAGACATGTGAACTTGTGAAATCTGCCAACCCGCATTTGGGCAGCGTGGTGGGCTTACCTTACCATTTTCATTATAAGAAGAGGCTTGTGCACATCAGTGTGATAGATTACAAATTAAACTGATGATGTTGACAATTAGCTCGCCCCCTATTACATTGGGAACGAAACATAACTGGCGACGTGTCCTTCTCGTGCATCTCTGCCTACTCTTTCGGAGATAAAGGCGTGAAGTTATGTTATGTTATGATGATTGAAAGCTGTATCATCAAAATTATGTAGTGTAAACTTATGTAGGAATCCGTGTTTTTATTAAGAGTGGCGGCATCAGCGATGTAGAATAGACCGGGTGTCACAAGACCCATCACTAAGCCGAAGTCTACTCGTTGTGGACATCATACCAAGTCATACTAACCAAAAATAATACCTGGGAAACGATTTTTTTTTTGAGATTTCACATTTTTTAAACCGCAATTAAAGCGCGTGCGTGCAATGCTCGAAATATCTACTTATCCATGGAGTCATAAGCTCATAGAGCATTTAAAGAACATATTGGCGGGGTAAATGCATCGATTTTGTACCTAATTAGAAAAAAAAACCATACTAACCTTGAGACTCAATATCTCCTGAACCAGTAATTTCCTAGGTATAGTGCCGAAGTAAAAATTGTTCGTAGTGATTAGTACAACATGGGATTTCAGTTTTTGTTAAAGACATAAAGACATGTTTATTTCTGCAGTTTGGTTGTTTACAACACTTATACATGTCAAAACCCTATTCTAGATGATGCCGGCTTTTCCTAGCTAAATGACTTCTTGAGAAGAAAAGCCGAAACAAACTCAGTCATTGTTTTTTTTGTCAATTCAATTTCTTTAGTCTTTTCTTGATCTTTTAAAGTCCAGACAAAAAAAAGGGTTTAGTATGCAAGTACAATGCAGGAAATCATCTGACGCTTTTGACTGACTCGGCCCACTGATGGCCCGCATTCAACAGCAACCTTGATTGAGGGAGCCAGCACGATCTGTATCACTATGCCTCCACGCCATCAGAAGGTGTATGCATAAGCATGTCAGCCTAAGCCATCAGACAGGTTGCCACAACTATTTGTTTATATGTTTAATAATGCCCACATCGTACTCACAACTTTACATGCTAATACATAGTAAAATACATGTTGTAAACAATATGTAAAATTATAAAAATTTAAACAATAAAATGTTTTAAGGTTAACGTTAACGGTCTTTTTACACCCTGTAGAACACAGTTACTTTTGACAGAACACATAAATTTCGTGTACGATTGTCCACGGGTGATAATCGCTTATCATCACGCGACCCGTCAGCCCATTTGCCTTCTATTACATAAAAATCACGTCATATCACATGATATGACCACTCATCAACCGCGTCACAGTTTTCATTGCAATATCACGTACGACCCGCCTCGGCTTCACATAGGTATAATTTGGAGTAATTTTATCTTAGAACAAAGTTAAAGTATACGGCTTAGCGAATTTAAGTATTTTATGCGTCACTGTTCAAGGATTTTGCTTTTACGAGTTTTTTTTTATGTATAGATCTAGTAGGTAGGTGGAAAACGGGTTCGAATCCTAGGCGCGCACCACTGAGTTTTCGGAGTTATGTGCGTATTGAATTATTAATTATCGCTTGCCCCGTGCCTCGGAGAGCACGTTAAGCCGTCGGTCCCGGTTGTCATGAAGATCTTTGACAGTCGTTATATGGAGTCAGTACAGGACCTATCTCTGAATGAACTGACACTAGTCTAAACCATGGAATATCGCTATCCCTTTGGGTTGCGGAGGTCAGACAGGCAGTCGCTCCGTGGAAAAGCTAATATTCAGTCAAATCCGGTTAGACTAGAAAGCGGACCCCGGTTGAAACTGGGATAACGCTTGGAGAAAGAAGGTGGAAAACGGATCATGTTATGGTAAGCGAGAATACCAGAGGAGTCAAAAGTGCATTGCCGTCGTCTGAGATGGGAAAAAGCATAGGAGGAGTGGGATGAGAGAGAAAGAAAAGGTGGTGGGCCTGGGATGACTTTCTTCATGTATTTTTTTATGTAGGTACCGAGTTAAGTTTTAACTACTTCGTAAATCTGTATATATAAAATCCTTGCGTTACTGACTGACTGACAGACAAGCTACAGCCGAAACTACTCGGCGCATGAAGCTGAAATTTAGCATGTATGTTTCTTGGGAACCGTAGGGGTGCACCAAGACGGGATTTCTCGAAATTCCCACGGGATCGGGCAAAACGACAAATAAGAAAATATGTGCGTGCGAAGCCGCTGGCGTCGATTAGTTGAGAAATAAATAGTATGTATGTACACACGGCACCAAGTCAAGCTAAACAGTTGCTGTACGATTTTGATACTTATTCCCTACGTCATAAGTATGTATGTACACACGGCACCAAGTCAAGCTAAACAGTTGCTGTACGATTTTGATACTTATTCCCTACGCCATTAGTATGTATGTACACAGGGCGCCAAGTCAAGCTAAACAGTTGCTGTACGATTTTGATACTTATTCCCTACGCCATAAGTATGTATGTACACACGGCGCCAAGTCAAGCTAAACATTTGCTGTACGATTTTGATACTTATTCTATACGCCATAAGAACGGTGCAAAGGTCAAAGTTTATAAGCTTGACGAGTAGCAGGGTGTACACGAATATTTGGATCGTTTGGGGATCGAACTCAAAACAATATTATGTAAGGTATATACTAATGGAAATTGAAATTCTATTACTATATTTATGAGAAAGAAGATATATCTACAGTATACTTTTATAATACGGTAATGTATTTTTCATTAACATGACAATCATTATCACATAATCAATTGACAAGTGCATTTTCCCTAATTCAGGCAGAACGGCGTCGACAAAAACTGGCAACACTTACATATTTCTTGCACAAATACGAATTTTATCGAAATTAAATTAGGAAACAGTCAAATTATCAATAGTTACCTGTGAAAAGATATTCCATTTTCCTGTTTTAGTTTTTAGGAACAACTTTTACAGTGTTTAAAGAACACAAGACGGCATTTTGAGAATTTAAAAGTTGACGTGATCGTGACGCGTGAACTGTACGATGCTTCGTAGCGCACTGAGACGAGTTTGTATTCGCTTTTCAATTTTGTATTTGCTTTAGTGGCCGCACGCAACTGTGCCGTGCGTTACATCTGATACTTCTCATATCTGTGATACTGGACTGCCAATTACTTAGTATAACAACGTAGTGCCTTCTTAACTAACGATGTTCTTAACAGAACACGTTTAGATTAATCAAAAATAATAAATCTCTTAATTTTTTGTACGATGAAGTGACAAGACAATGCTATTCTTTAATGAAACATCTGTACTGTACTAAAGATAAAGTAGGGAACAAATAAGTAATCAAACATGTGTCAACAGGCGACTATTTTTAAGTAAAATCAGCTGCTGTCGTGTGGTAGGTAGTTATGTTGACAGAGACTGATCCAGATGGCTAAGGTTTTGATAGATCGTTTTCAGAATCTTTAGTCATCATCATTTCAGCCAAAGGACGTCCACTGCTGGGCATGCTATGCCTCTCCCGATCTTGGGCCGCCCGCATCCAACCGCTTCCCGCAGAGACTGATCCAGATGGCTAAGGTTTTGATAGATCATTTTCAGAATCTTTAGTCATCATCATTTCAGCCAAAGGATGTCCACTGCTGGGCATTCTATGCCTCTCCCGATCTTGGGCCGCCCGCATCCAACCGCTTCCCGCAGAGACTGATCCAGATGGCTAAGGTTTTGATAGATCGTTGTCAGAATCTTTAATCATCATCATTTCAGCCAAAGGACGTCCACTGCTGGGCATGCTATGCCTCTCCCGATCCTTGGGCCGCCCGCATCCAACCGCTTCCCGCGATCTTAACAAGATTATCAGTCCAAGATTTAGTAATATCGTAAATAAACATTATTTTTTATGATAAAGTATCAATCATTTTAAAGAATAAGATGGCACGAGTGAATAGTTTCGCCTCTTGCGCGGTTTGTACGTAGGCGTAGTAGTAAACTCGCAGTTGCGCCATCAAACTCAAACTCAAACTCAAAATCCTTTATTCATTTAGATCACAAAGTGACGCTTATGAACGTCAAATTTACACATTATTACTGTATGCTTCTACATTTACATTTACTGCCACGTTCGCAATGCAATAGGTAGAACCATGAGAAAGAACGGGCAATAAAACTCACGGTCACTCTTTTTCAACGCCAGGTTTTTAATAATACATAACAATTAAACTTTTGTAAGGTGCTGCAACTGTTATACCTTCTATGTTACTTGTATATATTTACTTTACATGATACTCAAGCATAATCAAGTAAAATTTTGATGTTCATTTAGTTAGCCTCCTGAACATAGACATGGTGAAACAGGAGCATCCACTTACATTATGCACCTAACAATGCAGGCAATCCGCGCAAATGTTCAGAACCATGATGGAAATGATGAAGTTAAATATAAATAAAAAAAATATACCAGCCCATAAGACCGCCATCGACCAGTCATCGCAAGTAGCACCCGTTCACGAGTATGACGCATGTGCCAGCCATCATCCCTCTCGCCATATCAGAGGGACAGGGATGACCCGACACACGACGCCACCACAAGAAATGACATTTTAGTGAGCATGACGACAACGGTATACGAACCGGCAGTAATAAAATTAACAATCTGTTGGTATACTGACCATGAACGCGAATTACCTCCATTTTCCAGATCATTAATTATAGCATAAATTTGTGAAAACGTGTGAAGAAATGCAAATGTAGTACCCATATTTAATTGACGTGATACCTTTTGAAATACAACCACCGGTCCAACTGATTGAGTACAAGACAATAAAATTAAACATAATAAATAAATAGTATCTAACGACATGAAAGACATCTAATGATGTGGTGGCGATTCCAAAAAACATCATTTACTTATATAATTTTATTGGGAATAGAATCATATTTAATTACATGTCATGAAAATTTTAATATTATCTACCTACTTACCCAATAATTATGTGAATACTAAAACAGATTATTGCCAAGCGCATTTGTCATTTAGGTAATCATTTAAATTGTAATAAGCCTTTTGCATTAGGTTATTTTTAATCGTTGTCTTAAATGCGCTAAACGGCAAGTCTAAAATATATATCGGTATCTTGTTGTAGATGCGTAAACTTTGTCCTATAAAAGAATTATGAGTTTTACACAAACGGAAATACGGAACACATAATTTATGTCTATTTCTTGTATTAATAGAGTGAATATCACTATTCTTTGAATATGAATTTATATTCCTACGCACATGCAAAACACTGGCATAAATATACTGAGTCGCTACAGTTAAAATACCGATGTCCTTAAATCTTTCCTTGAGCGAAACTCTTGTTCGTAATTGGTAAATGGCCCGAACTGCTCTTTTTTGCAATATAAAAATACTTTCGATATCAGCAGCTCTACCCCATAGTAATATGCTATATGACATAGCACTATGAAAATAGCCAAAATATACCAGCCTAGCCGTATCGACATCTGTTAAACTACGCACCTTCTTAATGGCATAAGCAGCCGAACTAAGTTTCGCTGACAGATATGTAATGTGTGCGCCCCATTGCAACTTTGAATCAAGTGTTATTCCTAGAAACAACTTAGATTCAGTTGTTTCCAGTACATCATCATTTAAAACGATGTTAGTACCAAGGTTTCTGACGTTTGGCAAAGCAAACTTAACACATTTGTTTTTTTTGGCGTTCAGTACCTACTAAGTTGTTTACAGTAAACATCTACTGCCACTGACATTAAATGCCGCGGGTTTGACCTTACCGTGTCTCATATCATAACTCTCAAAACTCCAGCGGCGTCGCCGTGCCACAAGTAAAAGACAAAAGTCCACCAATGTTATTCCTTAATGAAACATGTGTACTGTACTAAAGATAAAGTAGGGAACAAATAAGTAATCAAACATGTGTCAACAGGCGACTATTTTTAAAGTAAAATCAGCTGCTGTCGTGTGGTAGGTAGTTATGTTGACAGAGACTGATCCAAATAGCTAAGACGGTTTAGATAGATAGATTATTGTCAGAATCTGTAATCATCATCATTATTTCAGCCAAAGGACGTCCACTGCTGGGCATACCAACCGCTTCCCGCGATCTTAACAAGATTGTCGGTCCAAGATTTAGTAATATCGTAAATAATAATTATGTTTTATGATAAAATATCAATCATTTGAAAGAATAAGATGGCATGAGAGACTAGTTTCGCCTCTTGCGCGGTTTGTACGTAGTAGTAAACTCGCAGTAGCGCCATCTACTGCCACTGACATTAAACGCCGCGGGTTTGACCTTACCATGTCTCGATGACAGCTGACGGCACGCGACGCGAGGTGTTGTTACCTCTTTTTAGAATTCGACATTTTAGTTGACGTAGTGTTTATTTTTTTTACATTTTTTTTATTAAAACCCTTTCAGGCTGTTAACGTACCATTGTATGAAACCGAAGCAAAGCAAAAAAAAAAAAAAATATTTCCTCAAAAAAAATTTCTAAAAAAAAATATATGGTTAGGGTCATTCTATATCACCAGCAGATCATGTGGTTCAAAGGAATTACACGACTTTTAAATCACCCTGTATACTTATAGGCGGCAAACGAGCAGACGGAACGCCTGATGGTAAGAAATTACCGCCGCCCATGGACACAAGCAACACCACAGGAGTCACAAGTGCGTGCCACCCCCTGGGGATGGGAAAAGGGATAGGATGAGGAGTGGGTTGAGGGAGAAGGAATAGGGGATAAGGCCTCCGGAGCTCTCACTCACCGAACGAAACGCAAAAGTTTAGTTACTGTTACTTTACGTCGATTTTCGTCGAGTATAAAAGTAACTAAGAGATAAATAATCAAGATAGAAGACCTTGGTGTTCGTGAATTTTGATTTCCAGATTTTGAAATAAACTTATTTTACGCCCTTACGAGAGGACTATTGAACATTCTTCTGTAGTGAGTGCCTATGCCACAAAAAGTCTTAAAGGCTTGATGTATCGGACAATGGGATGCCTTTTTATAGTAAAACTAGAGGACGCCAGCAGCTACGCCTGCATTTTTTTTAATTTACCCGTTTCGGCCGATCCCGTGGGAATTTCGGGAAATCCCTTCTTAGTGCACCCCTACGGTCCCCAAGGAACATACTTATATGCCAAGTTTCAGCTTCCTGCGCCCAATAGTTTCGGCTGTAGCGTGTCTGTCAGTCAGTCAGTAACGCAAGGATTGATTGTTACTGCTGAGTTCGACTACACGTAAATATAGAGTGAAAAGTAGCCAATTTTAATTTTATACGTAATGTTACTTTATAATACGTGTCAGTAAATATAAAACTAATATTTTGTATTTAAAAAGAAGGGATAGCCTAGTGGAGAGACGAACGGACTGCTACGCAGAGGGTCTCGAGTTTGAATCCATGGCGCGCACCAATGGTTTTTCGAAGTTATGTGCGTATTAAATTGGTAATTATCGCTTGATTAACGGTGAACGAAAACATCGTGAGGAACCCTGCATGTCTGAAAGTTCTCCATAATGTTCTCGAAGGACATGTGAAGTCAGCCAACCCGCACTTGACTAGCGTGGTGGACTATGGCCTTACCCTTCTCATGGTGTGAAGAGGCCCGTGCCCAGCAGTGGGATAGTTTATATACTGGGCCGTGATGATGATGACGATGATGATGGTAATAAGTGGCTTCCACTCCAGGTTCAGTTTACGAGACACGCCACCTGTAGCAACTATTCGCCCATCAGTATCCACGACACGCCGCTTAGAAGCTTATCTGGATATTATTGATTATTGAAGTTTGTCGAGGTACCGACAGTGCGGTTCAAAACAAAAATAAAAATCAAGTGAGGGTAGGTGCCAAAACCCGCACAACACAAGGACGGCGCTGAGCTCACCAGTCCCGCCGCGACCACGGCTGAAGCAAGTCAGCCGAAACGTTGGCAAAAACCGAGGTATTTATGCCTTAAATATATGATTTATCGCATGTAAGACCTGCTATATATTTTTTTTATAGTCTCACGCCTGTATCCCCGAAGGGATAGGCAGAGGTGTAAATGTTACACCTACATTTCGCCATGAATTTGTAGGTCCCACGTAATAGGGGGCGAGCCTATTGCCGTTACCGGGCACATCACCAGACTCCGGGCTGCTATTGAGTATTCGGAAAAACCCAGTAACACTTTTAGCCCGACCCGGGAATCGAACCCGGGACCTCCGTTCAGCAGTCGCATACGCTATCCACTGGACCACGGAGGCAGTATATAAACTTGTATAATGTAGGTTATGTTTCATGCATACATACATACATAGTCTCACGCCTATATCCCCGAAGAGGTAGGCAGAGGTATATTGCTACACCCACTTTTCGCCAGATTTATTTTAGTCCCACGTAATAGGGGGCGAGCCTATTGCCGTACCGGGCACATTACCTATTACAGACTCCGAGCTGCTACTGAGAATTTCCTAACGGAAAAACCCAATAACACTTTGCACGACCCGGTGTTCGAACCCGAGACTTCTCAATCCAGCATTTATGCCGCGAGACCAACGAGAGAGGCAGGTTATGTTTGACTGAACGTAAAATTGGGTGTAGTCAACATAGAATATGTTGTTGTCTACGTTGCTTGCCCCTCAAATGTCTTATGCATCTCATAGGTACATAACGTGATGGCTATTATTGGTCGTTGATATTAAACGGTTTTTGCACTTGTAACACGATCTGGGCATATCATTCGATTTATCAATTTCCGCTTCACCAATTTTTGAACATTTTTTTAAAACTAGAAACGCACCTTT
The DNA here is from genome assembly GCA_944739405.2 of Euclidia mi. Taxonomy (NCBI): domain Eukaryota; kingdom Metazoa; phylum Arthropoda; class Insecta; order Lepidoptera; family Erebidae; genus Euclidia; species Euclidia mi. Next base: position 3,465,817 of record OX123205.2, on the reverse strand, counting down.
GGGCAAATGACCTTGATCACGCGGGAGGTAAAGAGATATTAAGAGTATCATAAAACTGCAGAGCGGGAGTGAGGAGAGACTGACAAAAAATATGAAATAAAAAGAAATTACAGGAAAACATGCAATTATTCTGAGGATCTTTCGGCTTTTCTTCTCAAAAGTTGATTTAGCGGCAACATCTAGAATAGGTTTTTGACATGTATCAGTATTGAGAATTGAGAAAAAATAGTGTAGAAATAAATGCCTTAATTTCTTTATCGCTGGTGGCGATAGCCTAGTAGAGATAACAACAGACTGCTATGCAGAGAGTATCGGGTTCGAATTCACGGCGTGCACCACTGACTTTTTGAAGTTATGTGCGTATTTAATTGTTAATTATCGCTTGCCCCGTGCCGCGGAGAGCACGTTAAAGTATAAGTAAAACGTTAAAGGAGTGGGATGAGGGAGAAGGAATAGAGGATAGGGCCTCCGGCACTCTCACTCACCGAACGAAACGCAACAGTTTAAGTACTGTTACTTTACGTCGATTTTCTGTGAGAGGGTAGTACTTCCCCGGTCGAGCCGGCCCATTCATGCTGAAATCAGCAAGGCTCTACTACCTCAAATTTCATTGCCCGTTTGCGCAGAGCCTTAGTAGCTGCCTTAAATTGATGTTCATTCTTCTAGGTTTCACAGAACAGATATCATTCGGCCCACTTTCATAGATTAGGCCCGACACACTAACTTATAATTTATATTTTTACAACATTAATATCTATAGATAAAAACAGCCTATTTACTCACCTGTTATCTTATCACTAAGTCTGCTACTGAAAATAAATAGGTATGTTCTTTGGTCTGGGCGTGCACGACTGGGCCACACATGTATGAATTGTATGAATCAGATTTTTTTGAAATTTTTTTGAAATTTGCCACCATGTTATCAATGTAAGCCAAATTTAAAAATCTATTCACTTCTTAGCTCTAAATTGTTACTTTTTGGAAAGTCTGTTAACTAGCAAGTGATTTAAATTTAAAATTCCGTGAAAATAAAATAAAGGCCCTTTATGACGTGACGATTTTTTTCCTTTTTTAGATTATTTTCTACAAAATAATTGCATTTATAAAAAAACAACTGTACTACTTATACCGCACAAATTAATTAGAGAAGACACAAAAATAGTCGACTTTGGTAACAGCGCAAAAATACGAACCAGTATCTTAACAAAAGCAGAGAATTTCTTACATTAAAATTCGCTCATCCTTGATTTTTCAGAATTGCGTATTTTTGTATTTTCGTATCTTCCGTCCGTTAATTTTGGACCCCTAGTTGACGGGAGTTGTTGCAAATGAACTCAAATATAACCTCCTTCAAGGAATAGGTCGAATTGCCAAACACCCAGTATACAGATGATAGATAAAATCTAAAATAAGAAAATAAGTATATTTTCATCGTCCACACTGGTAGGTACGCACGTAACTTCAAAAAGTCAGTGGTGTGGCTAAAGATAAAAAATATAGCTATCTATCTATATCGTCACGCCTGTCTCCCATTGGGGTAGGCAGAGACTATAGAACGCCACGTGCTTCGGTTCAAACATACTTCTTTCGCTTACTCGACATTCATTAACCTCATCATGCATGCGCGTCGGTTATGGGTACTTTTAATAAAAAAAATATAGCATGTGTCATAAATATCAGCTGATTTGATATTGCTTTTATCAATTATGTCTAGTGCATTAAGAGGCTACCTCGAAGGTCAAAAAATTGTGCAGAGTCATCGCTAAGTGTTAGCTATAAAGTTGAATGTCGCACGGTTTTTAACATAGCATGCCACCACGAAACTGTCTGAAATCTTACTTCGTTCATAACTCAAGTAATAATCGTGTTAGAGAAAATTCGTCTAAGCCACTATTAAACCAGCTCTTCTTTCGGTGAGTACCAATTTCATGGCGAAAAGTTAAGTATTGTTTTAAATATCCAAAAAAATATTTAGAGAAAGCATGTTTTTCAAATTAAAATCCTATCGAGCGAAAATCTTCCAATCGTGTATCTGTCTAAGGAGTTACTATAGATAAAGACCTAATAAATAATAATACTAATTTTTACTTTGCTAGTGTGTCTCACTGGTTCAAAATCGGTAAGCAAAAAGGCAAAAGGCACCTAATCTGACATAGTGCAAAAAGGACATACATTTTCGAGGTAGCGCCTTAATGTAGAAAGAAAGAAAAAACATTTATTAGACACACCAATAAAAACTCAAGAAAGTTTGACAGTAAAAACAAAACCAAAATACAAAAAAGAAAAAAAAACAGACAAACTGAATATAAAATATTGTGCAGTGTGTCCAAAAGGTCACAGCTCAGGCTGTGCTACGGATGAGCACGCGCTGTTTTTGTCGTCAAATGTAACATACATTAAGGCGCTACCTCGAAAATGTATGTCCTTTTTGCACTATGTCAGATTTGGTGACATTTATTTTTATTGCCGCATAAATGTGTTTCAGTATAAATGTACTCATTGCCCAAATGAATAATCGGTGACATCAAAGTGATCGCAGCGCGCTAGGTTGCAAAAAATATATTTGCAATTAAAAAAAATTGTCACTGCGTAGCTTTAGAGTAATCGTATTTGACTGTTGAACCGTATTTGCAATAAATATGTAGTACTAAAAACATTTCAGTTTACAGTGTACATATGTGTGTGCGTCCGTGTGGTGACGGATTAAGAATACGGATTGTCACCACCCCATATCATCACATGGGTGTCGTAAGAGCCGACAGAGGGAGCATTTTATGCAGAGAACAGCACTGTAAGAGAAGGAAAACTTGTTACATACCTACTCTATACCAACCCGTTTGGCCAGCGTGGTATAGTAGTCCAATTCCTCCTTTCAAAGGAGAGGCCTAGTCCAGCAGTGGACTGTTAAAGGCTGATGATGATGTATGGTAAGCAGTACCTAATTTACCAGGTATGGTGCCGAGGTAAGAATTGTTCGTAATGACTGGTACAATATGGGATTATAATTTTCGTTAAGGGTCTTTTACAACGTGTATACAGTTTATGCTCGTGGCAAAGACATACAGGTCTTTGCCAATAATCCCATCATATACAAAAAATAAAAGATACATCCTTTGTAAAGCGGTTCCCTCATTATTTACTAAGGAAACGTAGTTTTTGTCTCTCTTCTTCTACTCTACTTCTAATTAAATTTGTTGCGGCTTCCAAGACTGAAAGAAAGTTAAACTTAACTTTTTTTGTGACAGCTGTCACAACTTGGGTTTTCAATGGCTGCTACCGCACCTGGATACGAAACTGAAACAGTAGTGGGCACCAGAAAACGACGTGTAATTGTTATAACTGTAATTTATTTCATCATCATCAGCCTATCATCATCAGCCTGTAAATTTATTCTATATGACGATTCATCATTCAAAGATTGATGTTTCTTTTATTTTATTATTTCTAATGTGAAAAATAGAAACAAATTAGAGAATAGGGAAGTTTCCTGCTAGTTAAATAAATTATACAAGTATTTTTATCTAGTGAAACATGTCATAATAATAGTAGTTTCATTCATCAATTAATTTTAAAACTTTATTTAACATTTTTTATCGTCAGTTTATTGATAATAATTGTACTTGACAGCAAAACACTATGGCGTCACGACGTCATATTTCATACAAAACCCTTGGCAAAGGTCGTTTTTGATATTTCATAAAAAATGCTTGATTTGACTAGTTGCAAACAACCCTATTTTCTGTATAGGTATTATTAAGAAAGATGAATATTTTTTTATTTTTTATTTATAGACTCACGCCTGTATCCCCGAAGGGGTAGGCAGAGGTGTAAATATTACACCCACTTTTCGCCATGATTTTTTTTTTGAATGGTGAATGAATATTATTAAGTAATACAAACAAATATAACACTTTTCAAATTTAACAACATTTTTCTGCTAAGAGTTTAACTCTGCTGTCACAGTTTATAGACTGCTCGAAAGCCACCGACATGGTCCAAGGATTCAGGTTTAATTCATAAACTCCTCACTCTCACTCACATAGAGTCTGTTACTTAAGTTGATATTCTGTAAGAGGGTAGTTATTCCCCGGTCGAACTGGATAAATTCGATTGAAAGTGCGGCAATAGGCCTATTACGTCATCATCATCATGTCAGCCTAGAGACGTCCACTGCTGGACATAGGCTTCCCCTAAGGTTCTCCACACAGACCGATTTTGAGCTGCCCGCATCCAACCGCTTCCGGCGATCTTAACCAGATCGTCGGTCCACCTTGCGGGAGGCCTACCCCTGCTGCGTCATCCGGTACGTGGTCGCCACTCCAGAACCCGCCTTCCCCAACGGCTATCGGTTCTTTGCGCTATGAGCCCTGCCCATTGCCACTTCAGCCTGGCTATTCGAAGAGCTATGTCGGTGACTTTGGTTCCCCTATTACGTAGGACTTAACAATTTATGACCAAATGTGGGTGTAATATTACATCTCTGCCTACCCCTTCGGGGACAGGCGTGAGAAAGTGACTAACATTACGACGCCATTAACTTGTATGGTAGTAGAGCCTCGCTGATTTCACGGATAAGCCGTTAGTTATCACTTATCAGATATCTATACTAATATAATAAAGCGGAAGAGTTTGTTTGTTTGTTTGTTTGTTTATTTGTTTGTTTGTTTGTTTGAACGCGCTAATCTCAGGAACTACTGGTCGGATCTGAAAAATTATTTTTGTATACGATAGCTTAGTTATTCCGGAAGGCTATAGGCTATATAACATAACGCTTCGACCCTTTGGGGACGGGCAAAAGGCTAAAAAGGCTAAAAGATAATGTCGGCTAATCTCAGGAACTAGCAGTCGGATTTTGAAAATTGTTATTGCCTATGATAGCCCAATTATTCCGAAAGGCTATAGGCTATATAAAATTACGCCGAAACTTTTAGGGGCCAGACAAAAATAATAAAATGGTCAAACGAAAAGGGGGAGGGTTGGGTCAAAGGCAAAAAAAGGCTAAACGAATAGGATACAACCTACCTATATGGGTATCGTTTTCGAGATTTCCGGGACGCTGATTAATAATATGAAATTTATTTTGTGATCCAAGATGGCGGACGGGAAATCAAAAATGGCGGATGAGAAAATTTTAAAAATCAATATGGGTATCGCCTTCGATATTTTAAGGGGTGGGGAATCGAATTACACCATCGTGATCAAAGATGGCGGAATGGAAATCAAAGATGGCGGATGGGATTTTTTTAAAGTCGATGTGGCTATCGTCTCCGATATTTTAAGGAATGGGGAATTAAAAACACCATCTATTTCGTGATCAAAGATGGCGGATGGAAAATTAAAAAAAAATCAATATGGGTATCGTCTCCGATGTTTAAAGGGATGTGGAATCCAAATACAACATCTGTTTCGTGATTCAAGATGGTGGATGGGAAATCAAAGATGGCGGATAGGAAAAATTTTAAAAATCAAAAAGGGTATCGTTTCTGATGATTTAAGGGATGGAGAATCTAAATACAACATCTATTTCGTGATCAAAGATGGCGGATAGGAAATCAAAGATGGCGGATAGGAAATCAAAGATGGCGGACGGGATTTTTTTAAAGTCGATGTGGCTATCGTCTCCGATATTTTAAGGAATGGGGAATTCAAAAACACCATCTATTTCGTGATCAAAGATGGCGGATGGGAAATTAAAAAAAAAACAATATGGGTATCGTCTCCGATGTTTAAAGGGATGTGGAATCCAAATACAACATCTTTTTCGTGATTCAAGATGGCGGATGGGAAATCAAAGATGGCGGATGGGAAAAATTAAAAAAATCAATATGGGTATCGTCTCTGATGATTGAAGGGATGGTGAATCCAAATACAACATCTATTTCGTGGTCAAAGATGGCGGATAGGAAATCAAAGATGGCGGACGGGTTTTTTTTTTTGAAGTCGATATGGGTATCGTCTCCTATATTTTAAGGAATGGGGAATTCAAAAACACCATCTATTTCGTGATCAAAGATGGCGGATGAGAAAATTTTAAAAATCAATATGGGTATCGTCTCCAATATTTAAAGGGATGGGGAATCCGAATCCATCATCTATTTCGTGATCAAATATGGCGGATGGGAAATCAAAGATGGTGGATGGGAAAGTTTTAAAAAATCAATATGGTAATCGTCTCCGATGTTTTAAGGGATGGCGACTCCAATTAAAACATCTATTTCGTGATCAAAGACGGCGGACGGGTTTTTTTTTTTGAAGTCGATTTGGGGATCGTCTCCGGTATTTTAAGGAATGAGGAATTCAAAAACACCATCTATTTCGTGATCAAAGATGGCGGTCGGGAAGTCAAAGATGGCGGATGAGAAAAATTTAAAAATCAATATGGGTATCGTCTCCAATATTTAAAGGGATGGGGAATCCAAATCCATCATCTATTTCGTGATCAAATATGGCGGATGGGAAATCAAAGATGGCGGATGAAAAAAAAAAATTAGTCAATATGGGTATCCTCTCCGATGTTTTAAGCTATGAGGAATGCAAATACAACATCTACTTCGTAATCAAAGATGGCAAATTGGAAATCGAAGATGGCGGATGGAAAATCAAAGGTGCCGGATGGGAAAATTCTATTTAATCAATATGCGTATCGGCTCCGCCGTAATCACGCATGTGGCATTCGTATATAACATCTGTTTCTTGATCAAATATGGCAGATAGAAAATCAATATATTATTTTATTGAAATTATTATTATTAGGTATTTGATATTCGATGCAGATCCTTCATGGGCGAGCCAGACTTGCAATTTATTTAATAGCCCAATGAGTAATTTTATCATATCACTAGATCAGTTATCTGCCCCTATCACTCATATACCATGTCCGCATCTTCAGTTAGTTTATCTACCCTAGAAATAATTTATACGGCAAAACAACTTTGCCTGGCAATTAATAGATTAAACACTGATCTTCTTGGTAACTTTGTTCTGAATTCTTTGGAGAAGAGTTAAGTAAGAAAATGAAAAAGAAAAATACTTTAAAAAAGCGAGACGGAGTTCGCCGGGACAGCTAGTTATGACATATAGGCAATGTAGAACCAAAAATTGCCTACACCTAATTCCACATAATTATTTTTATATGACAGAATTAGGTTTAATACCACCGATTTTGATAATACGGCCTTCAAATAAATAGCTCTAATGCCCTACTTATATAATGTGCAAGCTAATTTACAGTCTTTTATCACAGTAAGCCCGTCTTATGTTAAACTTAAGTTATAAAAGTTAAGTGTACGTATTAAATTGTAGCCTCCTTAAGCATTTTTATAACTTAAGTATAACTTAAGGCTCAGTCGTTGCCCATCGTTCCTGAGGATGCCTCGTGCAGAGGCGAAACACGTGTCGAAGAATAGTCGGCGCATACAGCGGGATACTGCAAGTCAGGTATCTTCCTGGAACCCATACCATTCCTATATCCCTTATCCTTTTAGAGGAGTTCGATATTGTCAACCTTTTCCTATTGCAATAGTTGGGGTGGTCAATTCGAGGGTGCGTGGTGGGTTCCTCTTTCCTTCCATTATTTTTATAACTATTTATAATGTATGAATAATTTACAACAGATATAAAAAAATAAAATTTCTACGAAATTTCAAACATAAGTTAAGGAGGCCTATATTTTGTTTGATAATAGGCAGCGATAGTCTAGTGGAGATAACAAAAGACTGCCATGCAGAGGGTATCGGGTTTGATCCACAGCGCGCAACATTGACTTTTCGGAGTTATGTGCGTATTGAATTTTTAATAAAATTATCGCCTGTACCGTGCCTCCGCGAGCACGTTAAAGCCGCGTATCGACTTCGCGCTCCAAAAGGACGAACATTGACGCGCGTTCCGGCCGCGCGAAATTGCTACCATTTTAGAACGCGCGCCAATGTGTTTGTTGGAACGCTCGAACATGGAGCGCCCCGTTCCATCTAGAGTCGGTTTTTTACCGCGCATCAATGGAAACTCAATTGTGGCGCGCGCGCCAGTTGAGACGCACGTGATATTATTTTGTGTGTTCGTTACGTTCCGAGCGATGGATAATCAAATTTACCGCTCAGAGAAGACGCTTGGAGGGAAATAAGTTGTGAAACAACTCTTTCATCCACCAACGCACTTTACGTTTATGTTTTTTTCTTTTGTATAATATTGTGAATTACTATAAACGCAGCTGCTGATCGTGCACGACTGGCCTGCATGTTGAACGACCGAACTCTGGAACAGTTGCCACGCGCGCCATGGCGCGCGTAGTTGATATCATTTAAATATTTGGAACGCCTTCTGTGAACGCGCTCTCGACGCGGGCGTTCATGGCACGCGCGCCAGCAGCGCATAATGGATACGCAGCTTAAGACGTTGCTCTGAACATCTTGCGACGCTAATGAACGTCAAGTTTTAAATATATTTTTTCAAAGATTCTACGTATACATTAACTCCCACGTTCGCAAAGCAAGGGTGTAGAAACATGAGTAAAAAGTAACTTAAAACTCCCGGTCACTCATTTTCAGATAGCGTGACGAATGAACTCAACTAGATTTGCCACAGTAGTGGGAAGTCAAAGTGTCCGCTTAGGTTTTTAATTCGTAGGCTGGAATTATTTGGAGAGACGCATATACTTCTTCCACCAGGCGCCAAAGTCAATTCGAATTAAGGCGCTACCTCGAAAACTTAGGCCGTTTTTGCTTACCGTTTTTCAAACAGTGAGACACACCAGCAAAGTGTAAATTTAGATTATTATTAATCAGGTCTTTATCTAGTAAACCCATAGATGGATACATTATTGGAAGATTTTCTCTCGATAGTATTTTAATTTAAAAACATTGGTTTCTCTAAATGTTATTATCTATATCTATACTATATATAATATAATAAAGAGGAAAGATTTGTATTTTTGGATGTTTGTAACGAATAAACTAAAAAAGTACTAGACCGATTTTAAAAATCCTTCCACCATTATAATGCGACATTATCCCTAAGTGACATAGGCTATATTTATTTCTAGAAAATATAAGGGATCACCCGTGCGAAGCCGGGACGTGACGCTAGTTATGAATATTTTAAACATACTTTTAGCTTTGGAATTTATACTCACCGAAAGAAGAGCTAGTTTAATAGGAAATACATAGCAGAATGGTCTCTGTAACGATTATTATTTGAGTTATGAATGAAATAAGATTTCAGGCATTTTCGGGCTTGCATGCAATGACAGAAATCATGCGATATTTAACTTTATAGCTAATACTTAAGCGATGACGTCTGAGGGATTTTTTGACTTTCGAGGTAGCCTCTTAAACTCAAATCTGCATAGTGGAAAGAGATCGATAGCAAAAATTTTCACCGATGTCAGGCCCCCGTCTAAATACCTACCATTTCGTGTATCGATATGGGTACAAACGACAGAGGGCCGGCGCACGTCCGGCAGCGTGTACGCATGGCACGTTTCCCGCGCTTTCTTCTAGAAATACCGAAACCACGAAGTTATTGTGCAGTGGATGGGTGCGAAAACTTATGAATTTTCATTGCCGAAGGCAAAGCAATGATTTATGTCGTAAGTTATGATATAAGATTTGATATAAGTGGGTACTTATATAAAATTTCGACTACAAATTGACACCGTTTATTTTATTTAGAGCAAAGGTAAGAAAGGAAATACTTGGTATGTAAATGTTGGTAAATTGATAAGTTTAAGTAAAATCTACTTAATGTCAGAATCTTATGTTGTGTATTACTGTATTGTCTGGTATTGCGCCTGATAAACGGAAATAGGCAATACCTAACAAAACCCTACTACGTACATATCGCATAGGTACTTATTGTTAATTTTATTAAATATGTTAACAATATGTATTTACTAACTGACTCGTGTATATACACCATTATTTTTTAATTAGTACAAAAACTTTAAGGACAGATTAGCGAAGATATTATTATCATATATGTGACGTAAGAATTTCATTATATCATTAAAGAGCAAAGTTATTATCATTTGTTTATTGTAGAAAATCTCACTTAAATCATAGTCATATTTTACAATCCATTCACTATTTCATTGATAATATTCCATCCTGCTCATTCGCATTCTCTCTGTCGCACTTATGATGTAGGTAGCCATAGAAAATAAAATGAAGAAAAATAATAAATGTAGGTAGTTATTTTTTAATTTTGTTAATTCTACCCTCTCCTTCATACTTCATTCGGGCTTAGGACCGGTAAAATTTATCGTTTAACAAGTAATTAAATACGGAGGTATGTAATTAGAAAGCAAACAAATATCAAAATAAAAGAAGGTGTTCTGGACTAAAAGAAAAGAGTAATTTTGGCGTATTTATGAAGTTAGAATCACCGCTATGTACAAATATTATTTTATCAGCATCATGTCAGCCTAGAGACGTCCACTGCTGGACATAGGCCTTCCTCAAGTTGTGTGGAGAACACAGACCGATTTTGAGCCGCCCGCATCAAATTATTATTTACTTAAGTACGTATTATTTACTAAACTTACAAGTATTTCCATTGTCCTTCGAAATCTCCACCACCGTTGTCAAAAGCATCCAATATGCACTGCTTTAATTGTTTGACACTGGCCGGCTCACTTTTGTACACTCGCAATAAGATGTCCATGGGTACACAGGTGCACTCGCGATTTTTCCACTCAAAAAGAACGCACGAAGCATAGCTACATACTCCCGTGATTTGAACTGATATTATAGGCCATCGCGTCGGGCAAACGTAGACAAACAATTAATTTTTGCAAAGAAATTAGATACGCTTACTTTCGCTAGCAATTTAGCACTGTTTGTCGCATCGTCGGGGCGTGGCGCAGGCGCAGAGGGGCGTGGGGGGGGGGGGGTTTGGAAATTTATCAATGGTTCATTTTACTATGATTGTGCGCGGGTCGGTCATAGTATTAGTATTGCATTTACCAATTATCACGTATTTTTGTGGACAGTTTTGAGACAGTTTTGGGACTTAGTGTTTTTATTTTTTAACTACATAAATATGATCAGTTAAAGATACTTAGTGCTCTGTAAAAATTTTTGTACTAATTAAAAAATAGCGGTGTATAGGTAAGTATTTAGCAAATAAAAATATGGTTATTTCGCAACATTCGTTTTATTACCAGAATCATCATAAGAACAACCATTGCGCCTTCGTTCGATGACGCACTTGTGCGTACAGTCACACAATCTCCAACTCTTTGCGTGAGTACTTAGGGTACATTTCTTTTCACTGCGAACAACGGCTATTATTATTAAGATTTTGTAGGTGATTATAGCGTAGGTATTTTCGATTTTGTATGGGAGTGATGTATCTGTTACGAAGTAACTATTTAGTAATCTGTGCCGATGTTTAGCGTATGCCATGCCAACGCGTTTAGCGAACACGCCTAAAAATGGTGGCATTTTTTAGACTAGTAGGGTACATCTAGGTTTTAAAGTCCAGGCCCGAACACGTGTAGGCGACTCTCACACTCTTACTCCTTTGAGCCACAAATTCCGATGTTAAGTGGTGGAGGAAGCTGAAAGGTCCCAGTGCTGGACACGAGCGTTTTCTCATTATAAGAAGGGTTAGGACTGCCTCCGTGGTCTAGTGCATAGCGTATGTGACTGCTAATCGGAGGTCCTGGGTTCGATTCCCGGGTCAGGCAAAAGTGTTACTGAGTTTTTCCAAATTCTCAGTAGCAGCCCGGAGTCTGGTGATTTGCCCGGTAACGGCAATAGGCTCGTCCCCTATTACGTGGGACTTAAAAATGCATGGCGAAATCATCAACCTTTAACAGTCCACTGCTGGACTAGGCCTCTCCTTTGAAAGGAGGAATTGGCCTACTATACCAAGCTGGCCAAACGGGTTGGTATAGGGTTTGTATCAGGTTTTCTTCTCTTACAGTGCTGTTCTCTGCATAATATGCTCCCTCTGTCGGCTCTTACGACACCCATGGGATGATATGGGGTGGTGACATTCTGTATTCTTAATCCGTCACCACACTGACCATGGCGAAATGTGGGTGTAATATTACATGTCTGCCCACCCCTTCGGGGATACAGGTGTGAGACAACGGGCATACAGGTGTGAGGCAGAGGTGTAATATGACACCCATATTTCGCGACGAATTTTTAGGCCCCACGTATTAGAGGTCGAGCCTATTGCCGTTACCGGCCACATTAACAGACTCCGAGCTGCTACTGACAATTCAGAAAACCCAGTTACACTTTTACCCGACCAAGGAATCGAACCCCGGACCTCTGATCAGCAGGCGCATACCGCTATCCACTGGACAACGGAGGTAGTAATATTCATGCATATTATAAGATAACGAATTGTCAAAACAACATATTTGGACTTTACTATCTAATCTATATATCTATTAGTAGACAATGACCCGGATATCTTTAGATATCGGTTTGTCGGTTATCTATTCATTACACTTGTATGGTCATTTCCTATTCGATAAAAAAATTAAAAATAATTCCGAATCTAACTGAAGGACAATTTAAAATTTTCCTGATCAATTGACACAAACGTTGATTGTATTATTGACTACGCAGAGGGTCTCGGGTTCGAATCCACGGCACGCACCCAATGACTTTTCGAAGTTAACTGCGTATTAAATTGTTAATTATCGCTTACTTATCGGTGAAGGAAAACATCGTAAGGAAACCTCCATATCTGAGAGTTCTCCATAATGTTCTCGAAAGATACATATGTGAAGTCCGCCAACTTGCACTTGGCCAGCGCAGCGTGGTGGACTATGGCCTTACCCTTCTCATAGTGAGATGAGGCCCGTGTCCAGCAGTGGGACAGTATAAAGGGCTGATGATGATTATTGACTGCAATAAAATTAAAAAAAAAGACTGACAAAGAAGATATATAAGGCAAATGTGAATGGGACAGGACGAAGGGGAAGACCTAGGCGGACGTTCTCTGACCAGATTGGAGACATCCTAAAAAAAGGACAGGTCAGAAGTACCCTTAACAGAAGAGCATGCATGAGAAACTTGATGGGAGTGAATGAAGCGAGAGAGGTATGTCAGGATCGTTGCAAATGGCGTTCCGTAGTCTCTGCCTACCCTTCCGGGAAACAGGCGTGAGTCTATGTATGTATGTATGTATAAAATTAAATTTTGAAGTCGTTTGCTCCACTTCATTTACAAATTGTCAAGCTACAAAGGTACGATGCTAGCTAATTTTATAGAGTTGTTTTTCTATTATGAGAATGCTCAAGGCAAGAAATTGGTTGAAAATTATAAAAAACCCGCAATTCACGGGGAAGTAACCCATGCCGAATCGTCAAAGGAAATATAAGGTATTTTGCCTTTAGGTATATTCAAATAATTACGCGACATCGACCCATTGCTTAAATATTACAATCGGTAGACAGTCAAGAAGTGCCCATCTGAGAGACCAGTCACAAGCAGTCAAGATGGCTGGAGGTATTAGGAGAAAGCCCACCGAACTATTTCATACATATCATTTATACATATGATATCTTCTTTTTTCTCGTGTGAGTGCCAACTCTGGTGTCGGAGTTTTCAAACCGTCCAAAGGCCTCCGACATGGCCTAACGGTTCTTGTGTTGTGAGAACCACCAGTACCGACAGCTTTACGTGCCCTCCGAAGCACGGTAGCCTTCTGATGTAAATGCCACGCTCGGTCACCCACCCAAGTGGCGACCTGTGCAAGCGTTGCTTAACTACTTTTTTTTTTGACCACATTCAAACAACACCATCTAGTTCCAAACTAAGCACAGCTTGTACTAGACAATGGATAAACATACATATGATTATATACTTTTTTTTGTAAATACAAACATATTATACATATAAACACCCAGACCAAGACAAACATCCATGTTCACGCACACAAATGTTTGACTTGAGCGGAAATCGAACCCGTGACCTTCGGCGAGGCAGTCGCTTACACTTCCGCTGCGCCAACCGGTCGTCAAACTTATGATATAATATGCACCGCCTTGTATGATTAATAGTAACGTAGTAAACACAGTCGTAAGTTCGCGAACTTACGACTGTGTTCGATTCTAATCGTGTTTATGTACTTACCCGACATTACATTGTCTGATAATACTACAATCATTCACTTTATATTACATTGTAATTTCCCCACATATGCCGAGTAGTGTAAACTTATAACAATTATCAATAAATGATGTACCTATATAAGTATGTAGTACCTTTATTGGGTATTTGCGTTCACATAAATATATGAGTATTCTCGAGAGCAAAAGAAAATATATTAGCTATATTCCTACAATGCCCTTACCGTAGTTTATTTTCTTGAATTGGCGAAGAAATGATTTGCTTCGCCAATCATATTGGTTATCAAAATCATTAAACGGATTTTTTTGTGTTGTTTAGGTACCCTAAGTTACTTAAACATATTTATACGATACTAGCTGACCCAGCGAACTCCGTTTTGCCTTTTTAAGAGTTTTTATCTAATTCCCTTTTTTTCAAGCCCCTTTTCCAAAGTTACCATTGACTTAGCGCTTAATCTCTTATCATTTCAGAGTCTATAAATGCTGAACAAACAAACATAGATTTTTATATAATATTGAATTCCCCATTCCTTAAAATATCGGAGACGATACCCATATCGACTTTAAAAAAAAAATCCGTCCGCCATCTTTGATCACGAAATAGATGTTGTATTTGGATTCACCATCCCTTAAATCATCAGAGACGATACCCATATTGATTTTTAAAATTTTTCCATCCACCATCTTTGATTTCCCATCCACCATCTTGAATCACGAATTAGATGTTGTATTTGGATACCCCATCCCTTTAAACATCGGAGACGATACCCATATTATTTTTTTTTTAATTTCCCATCCGCCATCTTTGATCACGAAATAGATGGTGTTTTTGAATTCCCCGTTCCTTAAAATATCGGAGACGATACCTATATCGACTTTAAAAAAAATCCCGTCCGTCATCTTTGATTTCCTATCCGCCATCTTTGATCTCGAAATAGATGTTGTATTTGGATTCTCCATCCCTTAAATCATCAGAGACGATACCCATATTGATTTTTTAAATTTTCCCATCCGCCATCTTTGATTTCCCATCCACCATCTTGAATCACGAAACAGATGTTGTATTTGGATTCCCCATCCCTTTTAACATCGCAGACGATACCATTGACTTTTTAAAAAATTTCCCATCCGCCATCTTTGATTTCCATCCGCCATCTTTGATCACGAAATAGATGTTGTATTTCGATTCCCCACCCCTTAAAATATCGAAGGCGATACCCATATTGATTTTTTAAATTTTCTCATCCACCATCTTTGATTTCCCGTCCGCCATCTTGGATCACTAAATAAATTTCATATTATTAATCAGCGTCCCGAAAATCTCGAAAACGATACCCATAATTATAGATTGTATCCTATTCGTTTAGCCTTTTTTTGCCTTTCACCCAACCCTCCCCATTCTCGTTTGACCATTTTATTATTTTTGTCTAGCCCCTCAAAGTTGTGGCTTTAATTTTATAATAGCCTATAGCCTTTCGGAATAATTGGGCTATCATAGGCAATAACAATTTTTAAAATCCGACTGCTAGTTCCTGAGATTAGCCGACATTATCTTTTAGCCTTTTTAGCCTTTGCCCGGCCCAAAGGGTCGAAGATTTATGTTATACAGCCTATAGCCTTCCGGAATTACTGGGCTATCGTATACAAAAAGAATAGAATTTTTCAGATCTGACCGGTAGTTTCTGAGATTAGCGCGTTCAAACAAACAAAAAAAACAAACAAACAAATTCTTCCGCTTTATTATATTAGTAAAGATAAAGATATTTTCATACAAATACAAATCTCCTTTATTGGGCGGATACTTCCATAGTTGTCGTTTTAACTGTTTAAGAAATATAACTGCAAAAAGTATTTACAAATACAAACTACTTAGTAAAGACTGTGTTATCCGGTATCTGTGACGTTTCGCTAGATCGGCCAATATGGAGACTGTGATTTGTCTGTCAGAACCATTACAATTTAACAAAATACTCGACAATCCAAATTTTGCGGATATATGTTGTCGACTCGATATCTTTATTTTTTAATGTTTTATTATTCAGGTAAGGTTTCGATGTACTCCTTGACGAAATAATTATTATAAGATTTGACACTGCGATAGCAGCGCAGTCCGTCGGTTCCAATGTGAAACATTCCAAAATCCACAACTACTTACAAATTAAATTAATAATTTGCAATAAAATAAAACTGCGACTATAATTAAAGATCTAAGCTATCCTATCTCTCAAGTTGGACCAGACTGCTCACTGTGTGCCAATTTAATTTAAAATCGGTTAAGTAGTTTAGGAATCCATCGCGAACAAACATCGTGACAGGAGATTTATATATATTAAGATTATATCGTATTGAAGGTATATTTTTGTATGTATTACCAATATACTGGCTTATGTCTGCACATAATAATTTTAAATAAATTCTCGTGGATTAATAGATCGAAAATTTATCTAAGTGCCAACTATGTATGAACGTTGATCTGTTTGTCAAATGAGACTATTTATCAGATATTATTGTAGAGTATTTCATTCAAAATACAGTGTCAGTGTCAGTTATATTAATTGTTTTTTTATATGTTTATGTTTTGGCTAACTGATTGCTGCCTGCTTAGAGAGATGACATGGGTTTGTTCCACTTAAGACGTTTTTTGTGTATCGCGATGATTCATAGTATGTATGTATATATATATATATATATATATATATATATATACACACATACATACTATGAATAGGTGTCTATTGCTCTTTCATACATAATATAATTTATAGCATACACCGTTTGTCCTTATACGACCCACGCAAGCGAAGCTGCGGGCAACAACTAGTCATTGGTCATACATAAATTAACTTTGATATGCGTTAGTGCGTTCTCTTAAGTGTATCATTTTGATACAATACTTACTTTAATGCTTTATTTACAAAAACATTATCATTTGACATCAGTAAAATTCTCATTTGACATCAAACATATGACAAAAACATTATCATTTGACATCAAACAGATGACGAAAGACTTACAAAGAAGATACATAAGGCAAGTATAAATGGGACAAGACGAAGGAGAAGACCTAGGCGGATGTTTTCTGACCAGATTGGAGACATCCTAAAAAAGTATAGGTCAGAAGTATCCTAAACAGAAGAGCATGCATGAGAAACTTGATCGGAGTGAATGAAGCAAGAGAGGTATGTGAGGATCGTTGCAAATGGCGTTCCGTAGTCTCTGCCTACCTCTCCGGGAGACAGGCGTGGGTCTATGTATATATGTACATTATCATTTAGTGTTAAACTGTGTTTTTTAATTTAGTGTTAATCTGTGTTTCATGTGCTACGCAACAAAAACAACTATATGATTATCATAATTTTTTTGTGTTACCTAGTATTCCTTATTTTTATACCTATATGATAAAATGATTTCGGTGAGTTGGTTTGTTTTCTTCTTAATGCTTTGTTGATCGCTTTGCCTGATAAGTTTGGTGCCTTTTATAGACTAGTAGATGTCCGCAGCTGCGCCAGCACATTAATTTTTAATTTCTCTTTTTCTTCCCGACGAGGCAGCGACAGACTAGTGGAGATACCAACGGACTGCCATGCAGAGCGTATCGGGTTCGAATTCACGGCGCGCACCACTGACTTTCCGGAGTTATGTTGCTTATTGAATTGTTAATTATCGCTTGCTAATCGGTGAAGGAAAACATCGTGAGAAAACCTGCATGTCTGAGAGTTCTCCATAATGTTCTCGAAATACATGTGAAGTCTGTCAACCCATACTAGACCAGCGTGGTGGACTATTGCCTTACCCTTCTCATAGTGAGAAGAGGCCCGTGCCCAGCAGTGGGACAGTTTATATACAGGGCTGATGATGATGGTTTAAGTGGTTGTCTCGTCTCTTGGCACTGCGTCGCGTGTTGTGAGTTCGATCCCCACACGCGACAACATTCTGTGAGATTCTCAAATTGTTGTTTTGAGTCTGACTGTCCGGAATGTTTTGTAAACCCCTAAGTTTTGAGGCACAGTATTTTACTTTTGCTGTATTTGACTCGTAATTATATATATATAAAAGACACTGTATATATATAAAAGACATTATGGACGCATATTTTTATTTATTTTTTTATTTATTGGACTTCATACACATAATATACATGTATCGGCGGACTTAATGCCTGAGGCATTCTCTAACAGTCTACCTTGGGGTGATGCAGAGATATATGAAGTAGGTGCAAGCTGAAGTGTTAGGGACTAACATAGCATTATTTATATATACAAATCAATAACTACAAACTAATTACATATAATACATATACACAATAGTAAATACTATAAAATATAAACCTACATATATACGTAAAATAAAGAAATATTTATATATGAATATATATAAATAAATAAATATATATAATATAAAATTAACTAGAGATATCAATTCTGCGATGATCCTGCAAGTTCAGAGTGTAAGAGCTCTCGTACTTTCGATTTGAATGTGTGTCTGCTGGTGGCCGTCCTGATCTCTAGAGGGAGGGCGTTCCACAGAAGAACAGATTGCACGGGAAAAGATGAGTGAATGAAGTCAGAGCTGTGTGAAGGACATAGGAGGAGTAGATTATTAGAGGAGCGTAGAGTTCTATTATGACTGGAATACAGATATTGAAAATGAGAAGTTAGATAGGAAGGTGTGTTAGGAGACATGAGAATAGAGTAGAGTGTAGTGAGAGCGCGCATACTACGGCGTTGACGAATGGGTAACCACTTCAAACGAGAACGATAAGCAGACACATGGTCATACTTGCGAAGGTTAAAAATAAATCGAATGCAGTTATTTAGAAGACGGTCAAGTTTATTGAGAAGGTCTGCATTCAGATCGAAATAACACAAAACACCATAGTCGATTACAGGGAAAATCAAGGTGTGCACAAGCATTATCTTAGTTTTGGATGGTAAAAAGTTCTTTAGGCGATACAGAGCACGAAGGGTACCAGTGACTTTTTGGCTAACATTAGTTACCTGAGCGCGCCAATTTAAATTTGTGTCAATATGTAAACCTAGATCTTTGACCGCTGGACAACACTCGATGACAGAACCGTTGAATATTATAGGTGGCAAAGCAGTTTTGTCTAATTTGCTCAACATTCTTTGGCTGCCCACAATTATAGCCTGACACTTGGTTGGATTTATCGTCAAACCGAAAGAGTTAGACCAATTACGTAAGTACTCTAGATCCCTATTAACAGTGTCAATGGCAGACGATATATTTTCAACGCTAGCTTGAGCATAAAGCTGCAAGTCATCGGCATACAAATGATAAGCGCATTGAAGATTCTGGGTTACGAGATTAATGAAAATTGAAAATAACAAAGGAGAGAGAATACCGCCTTGTGGAACACCAGAGCCGATCTCACACCAATTCGATGAGGATTCGTCAACGCGAACCGCTTGCTGGCGACCACGAAGATAGGACGAGAACCATTCCAGTGCCTCAGAGGAGATCATAAGGTGGGAAAGGATAGCAAGGAGGATGTCGTGACTGACGGTATTGAAGGCATTAGAGAAATCTACCAAAGCCAACACGGTGACTTTGGCATTCTCCATGCCCGATCTAATATCGCCAGTCACTTTGAGGAGGGCGGAAACGGTGCTGTGGCCAGGTCTGAAGCCAGACTGTAAAGGGCTTAAAAGGTTGTTTAAATAAATATGACGAGATAGCTGCTTCTGAACGCTGGCCTCAAGCACCTTGGACAGGAAAGGTAGGATGGAAATTGGACGGAAGTCATTAAGGCGAGAAGGATTCTGAATTTTAGGTAAGGGAGTGACGTAGGCCTTAAGCCATAGGTCTGGGAATGTGCCGGAGTCTAGGGAAAAATTGACAATGTGAGTGATAGCTGGGATGAGGTGTTCCAGGATAGTGGTGATCATACGGCGGCTGATGTGATCACAGCCCACCGCATTGGATTTTATGGAGCGGATAATCCTTATAATCTCCTCCGATGCTACTGGAGAAAAAGTAAAAGACTGAATGTTAGGGCGAGGTAGATTGGCTAAGTAATCGAGAGTGAGACATTTGGTCTGATGATCAAGCGTGGTAGTGGTGGTGAAATGTTGATTTAAATCATTCAAACCAAATGTCCCCTGAAATTCGACACTACGCTTTTTGCCAATACCTAGCGTCCCGAGGAACTTCCAGGTATCAGCGGGGGAAGAACAGGTGATATTAACTAGGATATGTCGGCGTTTAGCGTTGCGTATCATTTGGTTACACCGATTCCTTGCAGCCTTGTAAAGTGCCCAGTTATGATCACACCGATCCTTCCTAAATCTGTGAAAGGCCCGGTCCCTCCGTCTCATCGCCGTCCGAACATCTTGGGTGAGCCAAGGAGCTGGTGGACGCTTTAATTTGATGCGCCTAACAGGAGCGTGTTTGTCATAAAGACCAATAACGTTGGTATTAAAAGCCTCGACCTTGGCGTCCAGAGTGGGGGCTTGGAACACATTATCCCAAATAATAAGCGAGGCATCCCGGCATAACATTTCCACATCCATACGACCAAAACAACGTCTGCGCACAACCTTTGGCGGGGGTTTGGGTGATTTTAGGATATAAGAAAGGAAAATAAGGTCATGATGGGAGAACGCCGGTGCAGGATGTTGGCCGTGGAAGGAAACTAGGTTAGGATTAGATGTGAGAATCAAGTCAAGCCAGGTATCTTCCCCTGTTATATTGTGATGGGTAGCTTGCAGGGGTAAAATGTGGAGACTGGCTGACTTAACTACATCAAGGAGTTTAGAGGATCTTTGGGTACAAGGAGACAGGAGATCGGTGTTAAAATCGCCCATGATGATATGATGTGAATATTCCGACCCTAAAGATTCCAGACTCGTTTCGAGACTGGAGAAATAATCAACAGAAGGAGGACAGTACACGACACCAAGAACCAATTTACTGCCTTTGACGCAAACCTCAATGAAGAGATACTCCGCATTTGCAGTATAGTTTGGAGAAGACGAAGAAATAATTTTATAGCGAAAGTTACTGCGGAGATAAATGGCCACACCACCCCCTCTCCGATCCACTCGATCATTGCGTATCAATATGAAACCAGGGAGAGGGTAAGTGGTAGATAAGAGATGAGGTTTTAACCAACTCTCTGAGACCAGAACGGCATCAACATTAGCAGCAGTGAAAACTTCCAGCAAATCGCTGTAGTGGCTTACAATGCTTTGTGCATTAAAATGGCACACATTAAAATTATTACTAGAAGGTTGATCGAAAGTCCTACGCACACAATCACCCAACGTATCGGGCAGTGAATGAAAACTTCCATCAAGGGAACCATCAGCGGATTCATCGGCAGAATGAAAAGACTCGCTATCAGAAATCATGAATTAATAAATAATTTAAATATATATAAATATATATAAATATAGATAATATATATAAAAAAGAAGTACTTAAATAACTATGATTAGGAATAGTGTATATACGTTGCTTACTTATTTGGTGCAAGTACATATAACATCCCTGCACCACCCGCCAGTTGACGCACAAAGAAAAAAAACTAAACGCAAAATACAAACAAAACGTACTACACAACATTATCACATTAAAACAAAAATAGAACAGCAGCTTCCAAATTTCTGAACGTGTCATTACTGTCAAACGTCAAAGTGACATAACAAACATTTTGACATGGTTAGATTGTTTATAACCTGACTTCGAATCAGAAAATATTAATCTACAATAATTTTATATAAAGCGTTAAAAGTTAATTTATACGTGGGTAACAACCAAACACATATTGAATAACAATGTTCGATCTTTTAGTGAAGCGCAAAATCATAACACTTATCCATAAGCGTAGTATATATATATAAAAGACACTGTATATATATAAAAGACATTATGGACGCATATCTTCTTAATATATAAAATCCTTGCGTTACTGACTGACTGATAGACAGACACGCTACAGCCGACACAAAGCTGAAATTTGGCATGTACATTCCTTGGGGACCGTAGGGGTGCACTAAGAAGGGATTTCCCAAAATTCCCACGGGATCGGCCATAACGGGTAATATAATAATATAATATAAATATTAATATATGTACATAAATATATACCAATACATAAAATATATAATTATAAATGTTACGATAGTTCAGCTAACTTAGCCAATAAAAGCTGCTTTACTTTTGTCTTAAAACAATAGCTAAACGTGGCCGTCCTGATTTCGAGAGGAAGGTCATTCCCGAGAAGAATAAGTGTAATTACCGCTTTGATAAGAAAAATAAATATATTATTACAAACAATGATGAAACTGAACACAGGTTTAGTAAAAAATCCAGTTCTTGTTATTCTGTCTTAGATCAAAGTTTAATTATACACGTTTTTGGGTTCAGAGATCATTTTTATTAATTTTGTTTACTTCAATAATGTAATTAATTAAAATATTATAATTCTTAATTAACTGAAGTCATCTAGGTTTGTTTACTTAATTATTAATCATATGCCATTTAAGGTAAAAACAAATTGTGTTTGTCGTCGGGTGAGGTAGGTACACTTCAAAAATATTATCAGTATATTATGTAGCTCAAAAAGTAGGTATTCCGTCGCCATTGTCGATCACGTCAGCTTTCAAACAAAAAAAAGCGAATCGTAACATGACCAAAGCTGCGTTGTAAAATACAATATACACCACTGACTTTCCAAAGACTTGCGTATAAATGTTAATAAATAATTATGGCTTGCTAAATAGTACAGAAAAAAATGTTGGCCAACTTACATTACTGAAAGTTCTCAGTAATGCTCTTAATAGACATCAAGTCTTACAATCTGCTCTTGGCCAGCGTTGCTAAGAGTGAGATCAAAATGAGGCAGTGTGTACTGCAGTAGGGCAGTTTGTACACAGGGCTGATAATAAAATGTTTTTAACATGAATGCGCCTTAGCTATAATATTGTACTCACTAAAACTCTTTTATTTCACAACAATGTAGGTACATAATATTATTTAGGTATTTAACTAAACTTAACTTAAATTTTAAAATACTGTCCTACGAAATATTTACAAAAGAAACAAAACGGAAAAAGAAAATAATTTAGAGGGCGTCATGAAAGTCCTCCACATCGCTGGGACTGGGAGCGTGCCCAGAACGCTGGCAGTATTGCTTAACTTTTGGGCTAAGTACACCCCAGCCTTCTGGTCACACGAGGCGTCGACCAGTCTCTTTGCGAGATCTCTAAAGAGAGATCTTGCACTTGGACCCCATGGCCCCAACGTTTCGACCCCAAATGGCTCAAATACGTAATCCCCTACTAGGTTTGCGTATTTGCGCCGTTTGAAGGTCTACGCTGTAGCAGCAGCAGCGCCCGCACAACCCGCTGTACCAGGAAGATGAGATGGCGCGAGGGTATCGACACACGTTGCGTCCCACACCAAAGGCCTACCCAACTTCCATGGGAGTAAAGACGGTATGTACCGTCTGGTTACGGTAACTCTTGATTTTAAGCGATCACAAAAAGAACACATTTTTGTTCACAGATAAACACAATCTTTATATGGATAACGTGCCTCACAGCTGTAGTACAGGAGTCGAATGCTCTGCCTTCAGATAAAGGACAGAAATTCTATCGTGAAGCTACTGGTGAAGTGGTCAATGATATAAAAAGTATGTATTTGACAAAAATAAAACTTTTAGGTTGTGTTCCTTCCTAAATTAAAGCTAGATTTGAAAAACAATATATGAGGATAAAAAAATGGCAATACAAAAAAAGCTAGACATAATTTAAAGTGGGGACGGATTAAGCATACAAAGTTGATACCTTTTGAAAAAAATAGAGTAACCTGATGGATACCCTATGTTTTCGTAGGCGACTAAGTATAATACAAGAAGTAAATAGTATCTTTGCAAAGAGAGGGAAAACTTGACACCGAACTCTATACCAACTTATTTAGCTCACTTGGTATAGTAAGCCCAAGGATATAGGCGATATATAGACCAATATACTCACAATTTAGGTGGGTGCTAAGTCCAGTTATGGATTGCAAACGGCTGATAACACGACTTAAAAAGAAAATTTTGTTGTAGATGTACCAGAAAATATTATAGTCATGCCTAGAGTTTTGTGGATAGTCGAATACGAAATGCCACCTGTAGTCGTTTGTGTAGCCAGGTAATTTTCAGCTTAATGTGTAGGTATTTATAGAAAGTCACTGCCTCGTTGGTCTCGCGGCATAAATGTGCGCGTGGAATTGGGAGGTCTCGGGTTCGATTCCCGGGTCGGGCAATGTGTTATTGGGTTTTTCCGTTAGGAAATTCTCAGTAGCAGCTCGGAGTCTGGTAATGTGCCCGGTACGGCAATAGGCTCGCCCCCTATTACGTGGGACCTAAAATTCATGGCGAAATGTGGGTGTTATATCACACCTCTGCCTACCCCTTCGGAGATACAGGCGTGAGTCTATAAATATAAATAGAAAGTCAATAATAATGAGTTTACTTTCTTCTCTTAATCATTTTTTTTTTCATTCGGTGCGAGTCTTTATTAGTAGAACATTACAGAATAATAATATTAACTATATACATTACTATACTTACAAAATCATAATGTCTTAATTTAAGTATGTACATAAATCTAAAAATAAAAAGTGAAAATATGTAGGTACAGGTGTGTTTAGGCGTCGTAGAATGCCTCCGCATCATGTTGTCGTGTTTTATTTGGATACAATATTGTGAAAAGAAACCTAAAAAAATTTTAGAGCTTTTCATGTTTTCATTCGTTTATGTTTTAGTACGAAAATTATAAGCTTCTTTGTTTATTATTATGTTAATTTATAGAAATATCATTTCAATATGATGCGCTACTTACACATTTAACATCATTGCAGATTATTTATCACCTTTATTTACGGACATATCTACCTACTTTTCTGAATCTTTATTCGTTTCTTATCATATAAAATAGTGTTCATCGAATTCTTAATACTTACTAAATCGTTCATAATAAATCATTTTTCTTACAGTAGCAACCCTATCTCATCATATAGATGGTACCGAGAACAGCGTAGATACATATCAAGTAAAAACGACAGAAACGATTCACTAGAAGTATCTTCATCTAATACGTATTCACTGGGACCAGTTCCTAGAAATGATAGACATTTGTGAAGCGAATAAAGAACATGGATCAGTAAAAACGTCAGTTTATCTGAGCGTTTTGTGTAAGTGTAGCAACTTTCAGGATTCTGATCTGGATAAAGCATTTGATAGTGTAGACTTTAAGATGCCGATAAAATCTTGATATATAAAATCCTTGCGTTACTGACTGACTGACAGACACGCTACAGCGGAAACTACTGGTCACAAGAAGATGAAATTTGGCATGTATGTTCCTTGGGGACCGTAGGGGTGCACTAAGAAGGGATTTCCCGAAATTCCCACGGGATCGGCCAAAACGGGTAAATTTAAAAAAATCTTGCATGCGTAGCTGCTGGCGTCCTCTAGTATATACATAATTATGTAGCTATTTTAGCAACGCCACAAGAGTAAGTTTCTCAAGTTCTTTTTTTAGTATTAAAATACATATTTACGAATATATATGAGTAGAAATTTACTATAGTGCAAGAACTTCACGCAAGGCAGAATATTAGCTACCTCGTTTCAATTTTCGTTTTAACTCAAACGGCCCCAATGTATAAATTTATGATTTTCAATTGCTTTTATATAACGAAAGTTAATAAAATATTAGCTCAATTGATTACATATTTGATGATTACAGAATGTTGTATATGAATGTTTATAATTTTCTTTCAGTTGCCCCGGAATGTGAAATAAGACAAATAGCAATTAATGGTGAACAGGTTTTGGTGTGAGGTAGCTATGATATTTTTTTAATTATATTTTTTTGCTTTAGTATACCTCTGCTATATTAGCAGAGGTATATAAGGTATATAAAGTGATGGATATGCATGTAGAAGGACGAAAAGGGAGAGGACGGCCAAGGAAGAGATGGATGGACTGTGTAAGGATGGATATGAAAGAGGTAAACGGTCGGATGACTGGTGACAGAGAAGTATGGAAGCGAAGGACATACTGCGCCGACCCCAAATAAATTGGGCCCAGGGCGAGACAATGACAATGATGATACCTCTGCTATATTAGAAGTTAACTATAGATGTTGTATTTTAGAACTCACCGTTGATAAAATACCTTATATGCAATCTTAAGCCATCTGAAATACGCAATTAAAGAATATGAAATATGAAATGCAAATATAATTATCAACTTTGAGCATTCTTATAAGTTAAACAATTTTTTACAGGTCACATTGTTATGGAAGCTATACGGCCAACATGGGCTACAAGACGCGAAGATCCCTGGTGTTCACCAAGGAACTCAGAGCTATCTATACCTACTTAAACTCCACTGTTGTAAACGTAGAAAGAACGTATTTGTGCTATGCCAACAACTCTATCGGGATATCATGTGCTTGTGAATTGGAAGTCATAGGTCTGCTATATGACGATCATGAACTAACTCACCAAACACTGTAAACATTAGCATTTTTGATGTATGGTAATTGAGTAGAACCTGTGTCACTTTATATGAAATACTGGGTGTAAAGAACTGCGTACCGAAAACTGAAAAGGAAGATTCGACCGCCACGCCCCTCAGTATCATGTAATGAATTACTGGTATTGCTCTTCAGATAGCCTTTCCTTACATCTTATACTAATTACTAATAATATATAAAGCTGATGAGTTTGTTTGTTTGGTTGAACGCGCTAATCTCAGCAAATACTGGTCCGATTTGAAAAATTCTTAACAACTAACATCACGCTATGAGCCACGGCCGGCAGTAGCCTTAAATAACGCGGGTGTAACCGCGGGCTCATCTAGTTCAGAATAAATTGAAAAAATCATTCGTAACATTAATATTAGTATATTCTATCTATGTGTATTTACACATCTTTTGAGAACCTATTACATACATACATACATTTAATCACGCCTTTTTGCCGTCGGGGTAGGCCGAGACAACGGAACGCCATTTGCTTCTATCCTTACAAACCTCACGCACTTCCTCTACATTCATTACTCTATTCATACATGCTCGCCGTTTCCGGGTGCTTCGGACCTTTCCGCTTTTCAGAACTTCACCAATTTGGTCCAAAAATTACCTACGAGATCGGCCGCGACCGGCTTGTCCATACACGTTTGCTTCATATACACACATCAACAAAGTCTAGGGATATCTTAATCCTAAATTATTTACGAGTTTATAGTTTAGAACCTTGTTAGTTTCCACAAAAAGTTTATATACAGATTAAAACCTCTTTTATTCTATTTTCAAAATTTGAACATGGAAAGAAAAAAAACAAAATAATAAACAAAATATGGCGGCAAATTTGCTAGTAATTCGTTACATTAAAGAAAGTTAAAACTGTTTTATTATAATTATTAATGAAAAGGGTTTTTAATTGTTTTTCTTTTTTAATTTAACGTGACGTACGAACTTTAAAAGTCATGTCACGTCGTCATTTGAGTCGAGATGAAATGTTACGAGCCGTGGGCATGTTAGAAAATGGTGCAATTCAACGCGTCGTTGCTGAGGCCCTACATACCAGTCAAAATGTGATATCAAGGTTGTGGTCACGTTATCGCAGTACTGGAGATGTGGCCGAACAGCACACAGGTAGATATCGTGTTACTACGCAGAGACAGGATCGATTTCTCCAAATGACCGCCAGAAGACAACCCAATATCACAGCGCTGCAACTAGTGCAAAGGCTCCAGGAGGACCACCAGCTGCTGGTAAGCGACCAAACCGTGCGAAGAAGGTTACATGAAGTTGATCTTCATGCTCGAAGACCATTGCGTGTTCCAGCATTGCGACGTGGCAATCGCGGTCGGCGGCTTTCGTGGGCTCGGGAGCATTTACCATGGAGTGACGAACAATGGTCTTTGGTGCTGTTCACCGATGAGTCCCGGTTTGGGTTTCACCCGGATTCACGAAGAACACGCGTTTGGAGAGCTCCAGGGAGAGTTAGCCGTCTACGGCACCCTCAGGAGGTCCACCCATACCAAGGCGGGACAATCATGGTGTGGGCAGGAATTCGTCTTGGCGGACGAACCCAACTCGTTTGGATCCAAGGCAGCATGACTGCACAAAAATACCACGAGGAGGTAGTAGAGCCCGTTATTGTCCCACACAGAACTCAAATAGGCCATGAATTTCTACTCATGCACGATAATGCTCCTTGCCATACGGCGCGGCTGGTATCGACCGCTCTCCGAGAGCACGATATTCAAGTTTTGGATTGGCCTGCACAGTCGCCCGACTTAAATCCTATCGATCATGCCTGGGACATGTTACAACGAAAAGCTTTGAGAGATTTTCCACCAAATTTGACGACTGAACAACAACTTTACGAACACTTGCAAAGGACATGGGACCTCATACCGCAGCAAGACATTGACAATTTAATTTTAAGTATTAACAATCGATGTCGATGTGTAATCAATGTAAGAGGTGGCAACACTGATTATTAATGATTAGATTTTACAAGATTTTTTCCATTTTTATTAAAATTAATAGTTTTTTAAGAAGAAATGTTTGTTGTTATCATACTAATTTTCCATGATGATTAAAAAAATTAATTTTTTTATTTAAAACAAAAAAGAAACACGAAATGTTTTTTATTTTTATTAAAGACCTTAAAATAATCTATGATTCTTCTATTTACTGTATCAGAAAATTCTTCATAGATTTTTAGATATTTGATGAAATATAAAATATCCCTAGACTTTGTTGATGTGTGTATTTGGTGCGTCATTCTTCCTTCACTCAACCTATTAAAGAACTTAAAAACAAAACCAGGTTGGGCTAAAATAATGACAAATTGGAAACTAAATAATAAGAATATAATTATGTACTTATGATTAAGCGAAAATCTAAAGCGCAGGTTTGTTTTACCTAGAAATATATAAAGTACTTATAAACTAGGGCAATTAAAAATTATCTGGCTTATTGTAATTTCTATTATATAAATTACGATAATAGCATCATTAATTAGTCTGATGACGATCATTGATGTCAATCATATTAATTTTGTGGTTATTGTAAATTCTTTGACTTTTCTTAGAATTGTACTTGCGTACGTAGGAGTGCGTATTGGGAAGGATTTTACAGATAAGTATCTAAGAATGCATGCAGTTATTAAAAGTAAGGCTCCGCGCAAACAGGCCAACAACTACAGCCACAGCGACTGTGATGCGCAACTTTTTCTTAGGTACCGCGCAAACGAAGGTGGTCGGTCACTCCTGCTGATTCGTAAATGATAATAATATTAATGTCATCGAGACCAAATTTCGGCCATGTCGGCTGGTCCCATATGAGACTAGCCACTTGCGTGGGACAAAATAATATTATGGTACATAGGTGTGTGTTCAAACACAAGTGCTCGCTATTCTAAATTCAAAATAAAGAAATTATTTGATCGTGTTCTTTTTTGTTTTTATTTTTTTACTAACACTTGTACTAGGATTAAATCCTGTGTCGCGTGATCGTAAAAAATTAAGCGTCACTTTAGCACCTCGGTTTCTTTTAAATCCCGATAACCCGTACGTAGCAAAATCTTTATTCTTAGATCAAAACTATATCTTATTTATTCTTGCAATTAGTCTAATTACAATAATTATAGATGTTAGATAATGCTAACATATATGATCAATTCGAATTATCATTATTGATTATGTTTAATTATGTCACCGTTACGTTTAGATATAAGATATAGTAAATTATTAAAAGAATTTGGCCTTCGTAAGCATAAAGGGAAGTCGTGATAACTTACGCTCTGAGTATACTCTGTTTGATTCTAATCTATTGCTTTGCCCGTGTGTTGATAAAAAGTAAAAACTGTTGTTCCAGAATCTTTTGGTAGAATTTTACATATTGCTAGCTATTCCCTAGAAAAATCCGTTCTTATTGGACCCGTGCTATGTATTAACTACTTCGCCATATTTCATCTTTGTACGTCCAGCGGTTTTTGAGATTTCATGATAGACCTATCGCTTTTATAGATCATCATCATCGCCCTAGCGTTACCCCGGTTGCATCCAAGACTTACAGCCTTGGAGCCCGAAGTCCGCTTAATGGTCTAACGAGATATGACAGAATATCAACTTTTCCACAGAGCGACTGCCGTCTGACCTCCGTAACCCAAAGGCTATCCCTTTGGGATTGATGTATGTGATAATTGATTTTGGACTGTATCAATATGAAAACAATGTTGATAATAGTTTGGCTATGAAAATGGTCTCCGATCTGTTATTTCTTCTCTTTCTTTATTCATTTTACTTACTTTCTTTTTATTCTTCTTATTTTTTTTATTTTCCTGCTTTTTATCTTATTTTCTTCATTTTTTTGTATTCTCTCTTATCATATGGCCTACCCACAACCTTATAAGTTTTTTAACTTTGAATACACAGACATCGTGGTGAAGATTTTTCAAATATACATAATACCCAAGCGATATAATATAATTCAGGTGTGACAGATTCTGATAATGCTCAGGCGATTTTGATATGTCGCATTGTTTGATGCATGTATCACTGTATTAGCGGATGTGATTCGACCTAAAGGTGCTTCTAGACTTGATCATTCACTTGTAACAGAACACTTCGAAACGGTTTATGAAATTACTTTTTTTTATAAACTCACGCCTGTATCCCCGAAGGGGTAGGCAGAGAGTGAGGCTGAGAGAGTGGGTGTAATGAGGCAAGAGTGTATTATTACACCCACATTTCGCCATGATTTTTTTTTTAGGTCCCACGTAATAGGGGGCGAGCCTATCGCCGTTACCGGGCACATCACCAGACTCCGGGCTGCTACTAAGAATTCGGAAAAACCCAGTAACACATTTGCCCGACCCGGGAATCAAAGCCGGGACCTCCGATCAGCAGTCGTATACGCTATCCACTGGGCCACGGAGGTAGCCATTAATATTTATATGAAATTATCTTGCTTTCCTTATAACATAAGTTGTTTTATTTTCTCGTAGATGAGAGTGATACCTATTTTAAAATGTTACTAAATACCAACCTTTTACGAATATATGGTGCTGTTTGATTAGAACATTCACTTGGAACAGAACATCAAGCATTAATCATTTTTTAAATTTGTCGATCTGAACAATGAACAAAGCCAAAGAGCTCAGATATTTACATAGAGGCCCATTTCCTATCGGCGCTCTAAAAACAAACTTTCTGTGTCCCAAATTGCCGCTTGACGGCGTGGCAGTCGCGCTGTGACAGCTGTCTCTACGAGAGCAAAAGAGACGAACATTCCTCCTGTGTATTAAGATACACAGGAGGAACGTTCGTCTCTTTTGCTCTCGAGCAAATAACATTCTTAACTACGAGAGCAAGAGAGACGGAGAACGACGCCAGCGCCGCCACGGCGCCAACTACAAACTAAACTGGAATCGGTACACGAAATCCTTAAGAACTGCGCTTATTTGTAAATCTGTATTCATTGACAAAGCCAAACATCGCCAGGAGCATTTTCACGAGCTTTCTAGTGAACGCTCTAATCGTAAAAAGCTCGAAGTAAATTTACTGTCCTTTCGGGTCTTGTTTTTTTTGAGTAATGATACACGGTGGACTGACGACCATCTAGGGATCGCGGGCAGCGGACGGATGCGAGTGGCTCAAGACCGGTCTACGTGGAGAGCCTTGGGGGAGGCCTATGTTCAGTAGCGGACGGATTTCGGTTGATGTGATGAATGTAGCATTCGCAATAATACTCATTACAAGTGAATGCTAAAGTGTATCAGCACCTTTACGCTCTATTTACAATCCTTACCACCTGTGCGATTAGAACTTAGATGTGACACGCAGATGCTTATTAGCCACGTATGTTAAAATATTTGTAAGTGTTTAATATCGTTTATTCATTTTTGAGGTTGTGGGATGAAATTGCGTTTTTGTTAGATCATGATTAGATTTTCCATTGTTGGCAAGATAAGGCAATTTTTGTTGCCTCACGTGACTGTAGTCTGTAAGTGTCTTTTAGGTTAACTTTTTAATTTGTATTATCATCTTCATCATCTTAGCGTTATCTCAGTTGCCATCAAGACGCTTTGTATCCTGGGGTTCACTTGCAAGTTTAACCAGATTAGGCAGTATATTAGCTTTTGCATTAACCGTGCAGTCCAACCTCTGCAACACCAAAGAACAGAGAGATTTTATGGCAAATTACATTATAGCCCCTGTACCAACTACTTATTATTTGACACCTAAATATACCAAGAATCCTGAGAATTAATGGAAGATATTTCATAATCATTTCTGAAATAATAACGAAATTGAGACGCATTATATGAATATTACCAAATCTAATTGTTCCTTATCTCAATTGTTACAATAATTAGAGCACGACTTCTTCATATAATAGATTAAAATCACACCATCTTTCACAACAGGAAAATTAGAAAAAAAATCATCGACACATAATTTATTAGGATGTCGGATCTTTTATCGGCATATGCTCATATCAAAGTCAAAGTCCAAACGCCATTAAAAACTGGACTACACTGGCCCTGTAGACAAGAGGTCAGTAATGCGTGACCTTTGACAGTTGCAACATGTTAACAATGTTATCAATTTTATCGATACAAGCATTGTACTAAGATTGAAGACTCAGCTAAAATGTCAAGTGTAAGAACAAATGCTTTTTTATAGTAATTGGTGTCAAACTGAAAAAGCAATTACCGCCACCCATGGACACAAGCAACACCACAGGATTCACAAGTGCGTTGCCGCCCCTTAGGGTTGGGATAAGGGAAAGGATGAGGAGTGGGATGAGGGAGATGGAATAGGGGATAGGACCTCCGGCACTCTCACTCACCGCACAAAACGAGTTTAGGTACTGTTACTTTACATCGATTTTCTGTGAGGGGGTAGTACTTCCCCGGTTGAGCCGGCCCATTCATGCTGGAATCAGCAAGGCTCTATTATCGTGACTAAAACGTCATCAAAGTACAATACTACTGGAGGGGTTGTTGAACCTAGTTCAAATCTTTCTATTCATCATCCTCCTAGCGTTGTCCCAGTTGGAACCTGATGTCCGCTTTCTAGTCTAACCGGATTAGACTAAATATTAGCTTTTCCACTGAGCGACTGCCTGTCTGACCGCCGCAACCCTATGAGATAGTAATATTCTATGGTTAAAACTGGTGTCAGTTTATTCAGAGGTATCGACTCCTCATAAGGACTGTCAAAGATCGTAGCGATAGTAGGAACCCACGGCTTAATATCCTCTCCGAGGCACGGAGCAAGCAATCCCTACTTACATATAATATTAAAAATTCAAAAGTGTGTATGCATGTATGTTCCCTTTTCACGCTAAAACGGCTTAATCGATTTTGTTGAAATTTAATATAGAGATATATTGGACCGTGGAGACGGACATAGGCTACCATCAGTTGCCAAAAATTACCTGGGAGGGATTGTAGGGAGGGTCAAAGTTTGTAGGGCACAAATCTCACTGTTGGAAGTAAGAACGCATGCGCCATAATATTAACTGCTGCGCATGTGCTATCGTATCTGTCAGAATGTCGCGTTATACATATTGTCATATTAAAGTATTCGTACCGAATTCGTTCAGTAAAAGAGATTTATGTAACCCCGAATAAAACACGCGCGAAGCCGTGGGCAAAAGCTAGTTATTAATCATTATGATCAATGAAACATGCACATAACTTGCTAAAGACGCTGGTGCATGCCGTTGATTCGAACCCAATAATCTCTGCAATAATTTAAATAATTTTATATTTATATGGATGTTAATGAAGATTCAGCCGCCGTATTTATGGCATGTTGACAAGGCGTCCACTACTGGACATAGGCCTCCCGCGAAGCTCTCAGACAGAATGCTTTTGAGTCACCTGCATCTAACCACTTTCCACGAATCTAACCAGATCGATGGTGCACCTCGAAGGAGGCCTCCTTCTGCTGCCTCGGCTCTCAGTTCTTTGAGCTATCTGCATTGCATTCAGCTTGACTGTTGGGCGAGCTGTGTCAGCGACTGGTTCTTCTACGGATCTCCTGATTTTGGATCTGATCTCGCATGGAGATTTCAAGTATAGGTCACTTCATGTGTGAATTGATCCTCTGAGTGACTTTGAGCCTTTTGATGAGGCACACAGTGAGCGACCACGTCTCAGCTCCGGAAGCTCCAGCAGTGGACAGGTCTCAGGTCGAGCAGTGGACGTCTGAAGACTGAGACGGTGATGATATTGACAAGATACTAATATATAAAGCTGAAGAGTTTGTTTGTTTTGTTGAACGCGCTAATCTCAGAAACTACTGGTCCGATTTCAAAAATTATCTCAGTGTTAGATAGCCCATTTGCCGAGGAAGGCTATAGGCTATATAACATCACGCTATGAGCCACGAGAGCGGAGCAGTAGCCTTAAATAACGCGGGTGTAACCGCGGGCTCATTTATCATGTATAAAGTCTTAATATTACGTTTTAATACAAAGTCATAATACAACCACGCTTACTTTGACCCATTGTATAAACTAGGGAATGCAAATCTCGCGAGATTTGAGCTCAAGCGAGATCTCGCGAGATGATGAAGCCAATAAAAACACAAAATATGCACATACACTCATTAAACATGTTATTGTATAACATAACTTGTCGTCATAGTGACGCAATATTGTTTTTTGACGCTAATAAATTTATTAGTAAATTTATTTTAACTAAAGATACAATGTATCTGCCATTTTATATTAAGCGACAAATTGCTAAGTTATTAGCATACAATTTACAGCAAGGCAGTGAGCCTTGTGTTGACAATTTATTTGATAGGGTTAGTACATGTACTAACAACGTTTTTATTGACACATCTTGTGATTTAAACTCCAAGATAGGACAACAGTTAGGCTGCAGTATTACTAATACTAATACTAATATTGTTTTATTAGTACTATATTGAATATAGTACATCAAAACATGCAGGGCCTATCTGGCAAAGAGTTAGAGTTAAGTTTATTTCTAGAAAAATATGACGTTAAGGTTTTGTGCTTAACTGAACATTGGTTAAGCACCCATGAGGTTATTGTTATAAATGAATATTACACAGTGCAGAGTTCGTATATAAGAAAGCAGGCTATTAGAGGCGGTTCTCTCATAATGACTTCAAATTTATTAAAATGCAAAGAACGTAAGGATATTGTAAATTTATCTATTGAGCGCACTATTGAGTTGTCCTGTGTGGAACTAGACTTATATATTATAATTTGTGTATATCGACCCCCTTCTGGTGATTATAATCTATTTGAGACTGTTATGGAAGATGCTCTTAATAAAATTATAGGTAGTCATAAGAATATTATAGTATGTGGTGATTTTAATATTAATATTTTAGAGAATTCTTCACAGTGTACTAGGTTTCTGAATCTTTTTAAGTCATTTAATTTAAGTAATTTATTCTGTGAACCTACTAGAGTCTCTGAAACATCTTCTACTTGTTTGGATAACATATTTAGTTCTTGTGTTGCTAAAAACCCAGTAGTTATTAGTTCTCTTCCTTCTGATCACCGTGGACAGATAGCTAGTTTTTCATGTACAACATATGATAAATCACATACAGTAGAATGTAGGCCTCAAACTACCAATCGTCTTATACGTTTTAAAAACAATATTATCGCTAAACTCAATCCCTCAATTTTGAACTCAGAAAATCCAAATACAATTTATAATTCACTTTTTGGAATAGTAAATAATGAGTTTCAAGATACTTTCAAGAGTAAAACTGTCACATTAAAGGGTACTACCGGATCTTTTAAACAGTGGGCCACTATAGGTATATACAGAAGTAGAGCCAAATTGTTTGAATTATATGGTATGGAACAACATAGATTTGACACACCTTTTCTAAATTATGTAAAAAACTACTCAAAATTTTTTAAACAAGTTTGTGTTATGGCAAAATTTATTAGTAGCAAAATTAAGCATTCTACAAATGTAATTAAAGAAACTTGGAGAATTATAAATAATGAAACAGGAAGAGCACGACCACGGGAAAACCAATTTGAACTAAAAGAAAGCAATTTATTAGTCACCAATCAAACTCAAGTAGCGCATATGTTCAATAGTTTCTTTGCGAGCATACCTTTAACAACTACTAGCTCTTTACAATCATCATCTTTAGACGCTGGAAATTTTTTGCTTAGCAGTGTACCTGAATGCAACAGCGTGTTTAGGTTCGAGCACGTTACCCCGCAAGATATATTGATCGCATATAATTCAATTAATATTAAAAATACCGGCGATTTTTGGGGCATTTCAATTAAAATTTTAGGTACTATAGTTGAGACTGTTGCGCCTTACCTCTCTATAATTTTTAACCAATGTTTTGACTTAGGCGTATTTCCGGATTTGATGAAATTAAGTAAAATCATACCTTTATTCAAATCTGGCAGTAAAAATGACGTAAATAACTTCAGGCCCATCTCTATCTTGCCGGCATTTAGTAAAATATTTGAAAAGATTTTATTAAAGCAGCTACTAAGACACTTTAATTTAAATAGTCTGCTTCATAAAGATCAATACGGATTTACTAAAGGTAGATCCACTACTGATGCGGGTGTTGCTCTCATAAAACACGTTTATAATGCTTGGGAGTCATCTAAAAATGCTATCGGAGTATTCTGAGACCTCTCAAAAGCATTTGATTGCGTTCATCACGACACACTATTGCGTAAGCTCCGCCACTACGGCGTAGAGGAAACCGCACTTTGTGTTGTCGAGTCGTACCTGCGGCAAAGATTTCAGTGCGTCGATGTAAATGGGACTACATCCTCTAAATTACCTATACAGTTAGGCGTTCCACAAGGCTCTATTTTAGGTCCTTTTCTATTCCTTGTATATATTAATGACTTACCTTTTTATTTAAAAAATATCTGTGATGTCGTACTTTTTGCAGATGATACGTCACTTATTTTTAAAGTAGATAGGAATAGGAATCAATTTGATGATGTAAATAATGCACTTATACAGGTTACACAATGGTTTACAGCAAACAACCTAGTGCTTAATTCTAAAAAGACTAAATGCGTTAAATTTGCTTTACCTAACGTTAGACAACTGGGACCTAATATAAGGCTAGATAGGGAGGAACTTGACACAGTTGACTCGACAGTGTTTCTAGGCATTATACTAGATAATAAGTTACAATGGGGTGCACATATAGCATGTCTTGCAGGTAAGCTCAGTTCTGCTGCTTATGCTGTCAAAAAAGTTAGACAACTTACTGATGTTGACACAGCTCGTCTAGTTTATTTTAGCTATTTTCATAGTGTCATGTCCTACGGTATTTTGTTATGGGGCAAAGCTGCGGATATTCAGAATATCTTCGTTCTACAGAAACGAGCGGTACGAGCAATATACATGTTAGGTGCAAAAGATACTCTTAGGGAACGCTTTAAGTCTATAGGGATTCTTACAGTAGCTTCGCAATTTTTATTTGCTAATATATTGTATATTAGGCAAAATATAGGTTTATTTACTACAAAAAGTGATGTACATAACATAAATACTCGAAACAGGCATAAGTTATATGCCCCTTATCATCGTTTACATAAAGTTAATAATTCTTTTGTAGGGCTAGGTATTCGTATATACAATAAAATACCAATTAGTCTTTTAGAATTGCCATTTAGTACGTTCAAAAGTAAAATAAAAGACTGCCTTATTAAGAAAGGTTATTATACCATTAATGATTATTTCAGTGATAAGGATAGGTGGTCACTTACACTAGCCAACTCTTGATTTTTTAAATTTATATAGATACCTTACTTTTCAGTTTTTTTTTTACATAAAATCTCTAGTTCTATTAATTTAATATTCATGCATTATTAGGTCATTCAACTTACTACATTTACATTTTCATTGTTGTTCCACAAATTTTATTAAAATTTGCTACAGTGTTAGATGAAGGTAACTCGTTATCATGGGCTGGATACTAACGTTTTTGTAATTTTCGTGTATTCATATACCGTCACTTTCTGTAACATACTTTTCCACCATAGTTCTGAACATGATCGCGAGTTGCCTACATTATAAAGCGTAAGTGGATGCTCCTGTTACACAAGATTCACATTTGAAGACTACTACAGCACTTAATTTAATAACTACATATTTTGTATATAATATGTATGTTCTTATTTACTATTTACAAGTAATTAATTACAATGTGAAACAGTTGCAGCTCCTTACAAAAACAAAATATGTACCATAACACTGGCGATTAAAAAGAGTGGCCACGAGTTTTATTGCCCGTTCTTTCTCGTGGTTCTACCTATTGCTTTGCGAATGGGCAGTAAATGTAAATGTAGAAGCATTATTAATTTACTTTAAAAATTTGACGTTCATAAGCGTCACGTTGTGACCTAGATGAATAAATGATTTTTGACTTTGACTTTGACAATCGAGATTGACGGTTTTTTTTGTAAATAATCGCAGTATTTGAATAAATTAGGACATAAATAATAACCATTTTAAGTATTATAAGATAAACATTACTTTTCACGAACTTTTCAATAGACTTTTATGCTTCAAAAATTGTTTGACGTACCTGTCTATAATTTTTTAATAAACTTTTATGAAGTAAACGTTTACGGACGGATCTGTCAAATAAGAAATGAGAGAAACAACAAGTCTTCGCTTCTAATACCTAACAAAAATCTTTCAGTAGGTAATAAAACATTTCTTTTATAATAAACAAAACAACAAGAGGTCAAAGAAAATTTACTTATCATCTATGTTACTAAACTGAGGTATTATTATCAATTAGGTAAATAAAACTATACTCAGTAGACTTTTTAGATATTACAGTTAATCTGTAATATCTAAAAAGTCTACTGATTAACAAAATATACCAATACGGCAGACTATTAGAAATTACAGAACCTAATTAACAAAATATACCAATCAAAGGGACGATTGGTTCAGTTCAAATCACAAGCCATTATTATGAATTATTTTCAAATATGCATATTCATTTTGTGCTTCTGAAGGAGCTCCTCCTTCAGAAGCACAAAATGTCCAAAGAATCGTCTGCTAACAGCTTCCTTTTCTGTTGGCCAGATTCGGATTCAACGCGAATTGAAACCGCAGTTCTCAGGCAGACATCCACTAACTGCAACATTTTGCCTTTTGACCCTCCGGACTCATACATACATATATACATAGACTCACACCTGTTTCCCCGAAGGGGTAGGCAGAGGCATATTAAACGCCCACTTTTCGCCAGTGTTTTGATCCCACGTAATAGATGGCGAGCCTATTGCCGCTTATCGGGATATTTTGTTTGCCAGAGCCTCGTCCGTTGATCGGCAGGTGCACTACTTGCAGGTGAGGTTGGCTTGGGACCCTAAGTTCTTGGTGGGAACCCTATGCACCCTCTTGGTGGGAACCCTATGCACCCCCCCGGACTCGTATAAATTAATTTAATTTTTTATTCATGCCGATACCGACAGATTGCGATCCGTCCGTTTCAGTTCGCGTTTCGAAGAAGACTTTTTTATGTTCGAGTGCAATCTCGTAAATCTCGCGAGATCTCGCCCATTTTTCGACCGAGATTAATCTCGCTAAAAAAGGTCGAGATCTCGTGAGAACGAGATTGCATTCCCTAGTATAAACATCACCAGTTTAACGCCCTGCAACAAAGTGCGTACATTATTACAACTACATGATAATGTCACATATGTACATAATGTGTTTATCGTGATCATCTTGGCACGTGCATTAGATATCATTGGCCATGATACTGACACACACCTATTGTGTTAGATAGGGTTTGCAACTTCATCTATACTTTGATTGTAATATATTTTGCCCGCGTCTTCTCGCGTGTAAATTATACAGGGTTATTTGTAAAACACCGTTAACCTCTCAGAACTATGTTACTAATATCATAATCAACAACTTTTGTTCTATGACTTTTAAAAATTCATCATATTTTAGTTCATCAGATTTTCATACAAAAATAAAAATATTCAAATTGAACCTTCTAAATGTTGCGAAGTCTATGCGATAGAACAATAGCGAGGGGTGCGTGCGGCGGGCGGCCGGGGCGCGCAGACGTAGGTAGGTACAGCAAAATACACGAGTTGAAATGTGTTAGACAGGACAACGAAATCTTAAAGGTTTGTTTTTAGTAAATGTATTTACATTCATACATACATAGACTCACGCCTGTTTCCCCGAAGGGGTAGGCAGAGGCATATTAAACGCCCACTTTTCGCCAGTGTTTTGATCCCACGTAATAGGTGGCGAGCCTATTGCCGCTTATCGGGATATTTTGTTTGCCAGAGCCTCGTCCGTGGATCGGCAGGTGCACCACTTGCAGGTGAGGTTGGCTTGGGACCCTAAGTTCTTAGTGGGAACCCTATGCATTTAGTTTTGTAAAAAGTCATAGAGCACAACACAACAACAAAAGTTGTTGATTATGATGTTAGTAGCGTCGCGTAGTCCTGAGAGGTTAACGGTGTTTTACAAATAACCCTGTATATCTAAACATTTCTCAGGAATTACACTATCTACTGGTTAAAATATTGTTCGAAAATTCATTCGGTAGTAGTATTAGACCAGAAGATGCCAGCAGCTATGACTGCATTTTTTTTAAAATTTAACCTTTTATTGGATGAATTTCCTTCTTAGTGGAATCATACGGTCCCCAATGAGTATGCATGTCAAATTGCTGCTTCTTGCACCCAACAGATTTGGCAGTGCGTTGTCTGGCAGTCTGGCAACGCAAGAGAGCTATATACATATACACTTGAGGCATAGCTGGGCATCGTTAATCAAATAATTAACTTTGTTAATCACTAATCCGTTACTACAAAAGTTAACTCCGTTAAACGTTAAAGGGCTACCTTTGGGACGATTTAACGCAAGTTAACGTTAATCGTTAATCCGTTAACACGTGGTAAAAAATATTGAAAAGTTACATTTGGGGTTGCATGTATCAGAGGATCAATATCATTTTACAGATGTGTAGGGAGGGCTAATATTGGCCTAGATCCAAATTTGTGGAATCACACCTTTTGTCAATCGGCCGCCATCTTGGAAATAGTGCAGGTGCAGATGGTTTTTCTTGATTATTTGGTAAATTATTGGCCGCACAAGGAATATGTAAAAGAGATTTTTGTTGCAAATAAATTCCGGTATTATATTTTTGATGAAGAACGTTGGAGGAAAGTTGCATTTTTGTCGGTAATTAATCACTTTCCTCATTTGAATTCTGATATCTCCAATAACTGCTATGCAGGTGTTTGCCAAACATTTAGGCACTGCAGAACAAATTACAGTATCCGCAGCAGCCTATCAACTTTAGATGCCCAGAAATAGAGTTTAGGTATCTTTCTTTTTCGACCCTAATTTTTAGAGCCCTTGTAATGAGTGAAAATTGGACCTTATGGTACTGCAGAGCCTGAATTTGGAAGACTGGGTCTTGATTTGGAAGAAGTAAAGACATATTCAATTTACTTTTTAATACTGACAACACAAAATTATAATACTTGAAACAAATAACGTTGTTATTTTTAATTTTACGACTAAATGCTACGGGACCACAGTTTTAGATAATTAAATTTGCAATCAGACGTGTTTTGCAATTTTTCTGTAAGGCCAATAGTTTGCCAGATAAACTAGAGAACCCATTTGTACCACTCTTTTCAAAATGGTGGCCGAAGAACGAGGGATCCGACCCCATAAACTTGGATTTAAATGTACACTAACCCCCTCTTGAAAATAAAAATGCTTCCTCTGACAAATGCACTCTAAGCCCAAAAAAAAAACATTTCAATGGATTATTTGGGTACTTAGGAAAGCGCCGTGCCACTCTTGTCGACAGACCCGAACAAACTTGTCAGATAGGCATGAGACCGATATATCAAAACCAATCTGAAATCCGATTGCAGTCAGAAATCGTATCGTATCGATATTTCAATGTGAGAAAACCGATTTTAGAAAAAGAAAACAATACCACGATAACGCAAACAATCTAATGCGAACCAAACGGTGCAAGCGCAACCAAACTACAAAGTAAATCTAAAGCTTACGTTTTCGATAGTTTTCATATTCATTCGTTCTCTTTCACACTACCAAACGACTAGTTAGTTAGAATGAGAGAGAGCGAATTGTATTTCTTTTTCTTACTAACTTAGTGATACGTTGAATGAGCGAAAGATATGAAGCGAATTGTCGCCAAGCAAGCGAATCGTTTTGGATTTTGGCGGTTTTATGAATTTCAGATTGAATAGAAAAAATTTAACTAAATATCGAGGCGATAATATCTAATTCAGATTGCAACTATTTAATGTTTATTTTGAAAATTGCAAATAGTTATTAGGAATTTGTTTGGAGAGTTTTTTTTTAGTTACGGATACGGATCTTTCTTCTTCCTCGGATAGCCGCGGATACGGATATCCAGAACATCACTAACGAAAACACACAGAGTAGTCACCGTGAGAATCACGAGTCGACTGACTGAGAGCAGTGAGAGCAGACGGGCGCCCGGGCAGGCGTCCGAGAGGTGTGAGAGGGATGGAGAGTATTGTAAATCACACGGGCGCAAGCGCATCTATTGTTTACCTTTATCATAGTATGAATAAATTGTTACTATAACAGCTTTATGACTAACAATTGTATTTTTCTACAAAA
The DNA here is from genome assembly GCA_944739405.2 of Euclidia mi. Classification (NCBI taxonomy): domain Eukaryota; kingdom Metazoa; phylum Arthropoda; class Insecta; order Lepidoptera; family Erebidae; genus Euclidia; species Euclidia mi. Next base: position 3,423,006 of record OX123205.2, on the reverse strand, counting down.
TCTATTTAAGAGCATATCTTTTTTCTGCAATGGAATTGAAGGTGGTGCCGGTAGTAATAATTTTAATACGAACAAAATCCTTTACAATGGCATATGCCATAACTCTGTTGGACACTGAACCCAATCTGACTCATGGTCCTTTGCCGGATAATTCTAAAATAATACAGATTTAGAATAGTTTTGATGAAAATACATGTTGAAATGAGGTAAATAAATAAAATATGATCTACTATTTCTGTGCCTCTTCAGGCAATTCTAGAAATAACGTTTATTCGTCTGATAAACATGATACAAGTTAATGCGATTTAGTTTTACCAGCAAGTAGCTAGAAGGTGAAAACTAAAATGTGTAAAAAACGTTTAGCTATTGTTTACAACTTTTAGACTAATTTATCAATCCAAATTTAAAATTACCCCTATATTTTGACTTCAGTATCCAAGGCAATAATTACTTTTTTGTTTTTCGTATGTACCAGAATAACAGGATAACTGTTGCTAATCGGCGCCTAACTAAGATACCTACCTGATTTATTACTAGGCAATGTTGTTACCATGTTAAATCTGTCACCAAATCAGACAAGCGAGCGGGATGCGATCCAAATTAAATCTTTGAATAGCAAAAGAAACATGTCTTAGCCATCAAAATAAGTATTTCGGGTCTCCCTTGTTTGACCGAAAGGAATTAGACAAATTTTCACTTAGCAAAAAAAAAATCGCATAATTTCATTTGCCAAATTATTACTTAGCAAAAAATCTATTCACAAAAAATTGTAACGCATACTTAATGTTTGGGAAATGAACGTTTAAACTATAACTTGTTTACCAACTAGTACTTTTATCATTTTTTATTTAGTCAAATATTTCAGTTGGAAGAACAGTTTTTTACGCATAATAATATCTAAATAGTTCAGTTCCGGCTAAGCTACTAAAAACAATCTCTTCTTTTCTATTAATGCAAGTCGTTTCTGGCACTCGCCGGCCGCTGCCGCGGCACCACTCGCTTCGCTCGCTCGGCTCGCGCGTAGGTGGCCACAGTTCTTACCTACCCTATCCATTTTTTTAATAATTAACCTACTCTAACTACTTCCATAAATAAACAAATATCACCAAACGTTTATTGTCTGAAGATTGTTTGCTGTAATAATAATAATAATAATAAATATCTATAAAGAGACGGAGGGATTTATGGTCGCAATCCAGGACCAAATAATAAAGACCAAAAATTATCAGAAATATATTATGAAAGATCCTAGTATTACATCAGATCGTTGTAGATTATGTAACACGCAGCAGGAGACAATAGACCACATAACAGGCGGTTGCCCATTTTTAGCGAACAAGCAGTACACAGATAGGCATAATAACGTAGCTAAACAAATTCACCTACAATTGGCACAAAAATACAAGTTAATAGATAAAATAGACCCATACTATAAATATAAACCAAAACCAGTATTAAATAATGAAATAGCCAAACTATACTGGGATCGGGATATTATCACTGATAAAACAACACAAAACAATAGACCAGATATCACACTTACTATCAAAGAACAAAAAGTAACATACCTAATAGACATATCCATACCCAATTCAGAAAATATTAAGAAGAAATACACTGAGAAAATACAGAAATACATACCCTTAGCAGACGAAATTCGCCAAATGTGGCAACAAAACACCGTCAAAATAATACCAATAATAATCTCTTCCATAGGACTCATACCTAAAAACTACATACCTCTTTAAAAGAATTAGATATACATAAATCAACATACATAGGTCTACAAAAATCAGTCATCATCGATACATGTTCCATAGTCCGGCGATTCCTAACATCAACAACACAAACACCAACTTCTATAGATAACGAACCAACCCACTTGGTGTAAACCCGTGATAGGTTCGTCAAAATACCCAGCGAAAGCTGAGATTCCAAATGGATTAAAGTACACATAATAATAATAATATTCTACCACATTCACACAACACCATCTAGTCCCAAACTAAGCAGAAGCTTGTACTATAGGTACTAGATAATGGATAAACATACATATATACTTTTTTTTTGTAAATACATACATATTATACATAGAAACACCCAGACCAAGACAAACACCCATGTTCATGCACACAAATGTTTGACTTGAGCGGGAATCGAACCCGCGACCTTCGGCGTAGCAGTCGCTTACACTCCCGCTGCGCCAACCGGTCGTCTAATAAATCATTTGATTAAAGACCAAATGCCATAATGACATTAGGTATACTTGGTAATATTTTGCCAAGTAAAAATTTGACCAAATAAAAATATGCGTACTAAAATCATTCGAAATATTGCAATGGTATAAGAAAAGGTTGCTAAATTTTGTCTGGGTAATGAAATTTTGTCAAAATATTTTCGGCAAAACGGCAGGATCCCAAGTTTAAACAACCAACATTAAACAAATATCTAAGAATGCCACAAGGCTACACATTGGTACCACATCTTTGATTTACTTTGAGAGGTGAAACAAGATAAGATATTTTAGTACCAAAAGAGTCTCAATTAAGAAGCGGATTCGAAGAATTGCTTATAATTTCGATAATTATTATGATATGCGCATAACACGAGTTAAACACGACAATTTGTTTTTTTACCTTAATTAGCGAATGACTAACCAATAGATAGTAGACCTTAATTGACCTTAGTTAATCTAGGAATATATAATTTTAACTAATTAGAGTAACGGAGTAAACATAATTGAGAATAATGGTCTCTGAACTACAGTTTATTTATAATACTGAACAAAGTTCAGAAAAATTGTTACCTAAAATAATGATTTACTAGCTGCCTATTAGTTTACACGCTTTTATATTTGAAAGTTAGCTTTTACTTTATTTTGATATACTTAGTTATAAGCTAAATTACTTTGAATTTAATTTAAAATTTGTTGCAATAAATTGCATTTTTAGTTTCAGATATTTTTAGCTTTAATCTAAAAATATGTTTTTGGTACAGATGTTGCAAGGAGTTTTACGCACCTTATGTATTATTTTAACAAATTCAATTAAATTCAAATAATATATTGCAGAGACTGGGATAGTGCTAGGAGGATGAGGAATATATTGCAGAGCTAAGTGTATATATCTCCACCACAGAGCCATCTACCACTTCCAATTGTAAATCAAAACGGTCCGATGACCTATTCAGACACATAACATAGTAAATTGCCAACAAAAATTTATTTCATTGTTCCTGATCAGTGAGTTTAATATTTACCAGATTTGCATCCATTTTAACACCATCAACCGCCCTTGCAGAAAATCTTAGTACCCTATTTAAACCAAAATAAACATACATACTCGTATGTTTGTCTCCAGCGCCTTTAAATTGCTCATTATTAATTTTGACGAAGACTATATTATTTAAACGAATTTGTTATTATGTGTGCTTCTTTTGTTTTGGTACGGTTAAACTACTAACTAAGAATTACTCTGTTGACACAAAAATTATAAAATTGTCATCTTGTTCATAGAAATAATTTGTATAATCAATACGATTTAATATGACTTGTTGTTTCTGTGGTGTCATTATGAAGTAAGATAATTTGACAATATTTGAATTCTTTGAGTATTTCTTTATTTAATGCAAAAATACATATTTTGATGTTGAGATTGAATTTCTGAGTGGTCCGTATCTAATTTTTATTTATGTCAGTAAAGGTTGCCTACAAAAAAAAACGCTAATAATAAACATAAAAGTTTCAAACAGGATAGGCGAATAGTCCTTAGCTGTATATTCATAACATTGATGTAAGCGTCACAAGAAATTATTAAAAAAGAAGGTCTATTTGAAGACCTTCTTTTTTTCAACAATTTCTTTTTTCTCGATAAAAAGTTTATCATAAAGATTCATAATAGTCTGATAAATAGATAAACATCAGAATGACAAATGCGGATGTGAAAGAATGTTTTAGATACAATATCTTTATCTTTTGCTACATCTTTGCCTTCATCTTAGATAACATATTTATGTTGTACTAAGCTTGAATTAATAAAGATAATTATTCAATAGTCGTACTAGATAAATATACTGGATTATTTTTATTTTATTTTTGTTTTTATTAAATAGGTACAGTAACAACAGATTAAGCCTTACACAACATTCAATTCAAAATTGTACAGTTTCCAATCTGAAGTCCAATTAAAACCATACACATCATTTAAATTTTATTTAAAATTTATGTGAGCAAATGCAAGCAGTGGTAATAAAATAAATAAAAAATGAATAAATCTATTTACTTAATGAAATACTTATTGAAGTGCAACAATAATGTTATATTTCCAATTAGACTTCATTATTGGGGATGTCGTAATTTAGCAGGTATTTTTTGAATACATTATAACTATCATGGAAAATATCACTTTCAGAGCAAATAGAGTTGTATTGCCTACACATACGTAACATTGGATTGTTGTATGCAACATTATTATTGCTACGGGGTAGAGTGAAAACTTGTGGGGTGCGCACAGATCTCGTTAGTATCTTAAAATTGAGCATTTCAATGAGCCGGCAGTCCAATGAACCATTGACTATCTTATGTAAAATACTCAAGTCGCTAATCCACCTTCTCTTCTCAAGAGTAATCATTTCGAAACGTTTAAGCCGATCCTTGTATTCTCTTATTTTACGTCGCAATCCAAATTTTGAGCATAAGGTTCTGACAAATCTTCGCTGAATTGCTTCTATGCGATCTATGTGAGTCTTATAAATAGGTGCCCATACAGACGAACAGTATTCAATTATGCTTCTTACCAAACTACAGTACAATGATAATAGAGAGCTGGCTTTCCTAAAAGGTCTAGCATTTCGAATCACGAATGATAGCATTCGGTTGGCTTTACTGCAGACATAGTCATAATGGTATCTAAAAGACATTTCGGAATCAAATATTACCCCCAAGTCACGAACAACTTTGACCCTCTCTAGTGCCACCCCTTTAATATTATACTTAAAATTGAACGGCATTTTATTTTTTGTGAATGTGATGACTTGGCATTTTTTTATGTTAAGAGACATTGAATTGTTCTCGCACCAATTGACAATTGTATTGATATCAGCTTGAAGAATGACACAATCTTGGTAGTCTGAAATGCGTCTAAATATCTTTAAGTCATCAGCATAAGCTAAACATTCACTGTTGAGATTATTTAGTAAGTCGTTAATAAATATAAGAAATAGAAGGGGTCCCAGGTTCGATCCCTGGGGAACTCCAGAAACAGCCAAAAAGGGAACTGATTCGTATCCCCCGAGTGCGACCAGTTGCGTTCGATTAAGCAAATACGATGAAAGCCATCTATATAAATTGCCATGGATGCCATAAAGCTGAGCCTTTGCTAATAATCTTAAATGATCAACACGATCAAACGCTTTGGAAAATCGGTGTAAATTGAGTCTACTTGCTTTTTATGATTAAAGGAATCGCTCAAGTAATTAGTGTAGCATAAGAGATTTGTAGTGGTTGATCTGCCAGACAAGAAGCCATGCTGGAGTGGGCTCAATTGGTGTTTCAAATGATTGTACATGTGCTTGTAGACATAACCCTCAAAGATCTTAGCGAACCAATTGAGTACACAAATAGGTCGATAATTAGAGATGTCATTTCTATCACCCAACTTATAGATAGGTGTAATTTTAGCAACTTTCCAAAGTTCAGGGAATATGCCCTCAGCTAACGACTTGTTGTAAATTATAATCAACGGAGTTACTAACGCTGTAGCACAAAGGCGAATGAAAATGTGTGGAATGCCATCAAAGCCACCATTTTTAGATAAATCTATGCTTTTCAATTTCTGTAGTAGGTCGTCTTTATTTATAACAAGTTCACTTATAGCATAATTGGAAGTTGGAAATTCAGGCGTATAGTTAATGGCCGAACTAGAGCAGTAAACCGAGGAGAAATAACTCGCAAAAAGATTAACTATATCTTCACCGGAATTACCCCTTACACCCTGATAAACCATACAGCCAGGATAGTTATTGGTGATTCGTTTGCCTTTTGTATTACGCCAAAATTCCTTAACATTGAGCTTAAGGTCATTCTCTATTCGTTCCATGTAAGACTTAAAACACTGGTCAGCAACTACTTTAGATCTGGCTCTGAGCATTGAAAACTCATCATAATCTCTAGGATTACGAAATCGTTTAAATCTAGAGTGTGCCTTATTCTTAGCTCTTAGTAATGTAATTAGGTTTTTAGAGAACCATGTTGGATACCTACTGGGCTTCACTTTGGTGTATGTTTCTCTATAATTGTATAAATACTATTATAGAAAAACCCAACAAAATCATCGCATCCTAAGAGTGAAGCCTGTCTTGACCAGGCAATACTGCTGATATCTCGTATACAGCTTTCAAAATCTGTTTTTCGATAGCATAACCTTTTGATTGCCGAGTTATTAGTAAGATAAGCAGTATTAGAACGTATTATAAGTTCAAAGGGTGGGTGGTGGCCGTCTGGACGACTAATAGGTAAAGCAGGTGTGATTTCAACAAGTTCAGGGCGATCTGTAATAGCCAAGTCAAGAATATTTCCATTCATGTTTGATGTGTGGTTGAGTTGACAAATTGTAGTTAGTTGAAATAAGTCATGTAAAAATTTGGATTTTTCGCAATTGTAGTTAAGGGGAAGCCCTGTGGTTTCAGACCATTTAACGCTACCTAAATTATAGTCACCTAGAATACACGTCATCTTGTTGCTGGAGTGATTAATAATAACATTACATTTACTGAAAAAATAATTCACTATATTTACAGGTAGATAACTTGGAAGATACGCAACACCTAAGCTTATTATAAATGTTTTGTTAAGTATAATTTGTACCCATAAATCCTCCAAATCTAACGATTCCCACTCACTTTTAAGAATTACCTCAAACTTTTTTAAATACGCGACTAGCACACCTCCACCATAGTTTTTGTTAAATCTAGTTTTAAACTTGGCATCGCGATCTCTGCGCACCACACAGTATCTATCATCAAATAACTCTGACGATAATATGGTATTGTCAAGCCAAGTCTCAACCAAGCAGATAACATCAAAGTTGTTACATAGTATCGTATTATATATATCAAGAATTTTGCTCTTCATACCTCGAATGTTTTGGTAATATACTGATAGACACATTATAAAGTGATTAATATAGAAGAACATTTAAAATAAAATCTTAAGCTAACATATGAGATCGAGACTTTCAGTATTTTTAACTAGTATTTGCTGAGAATCGATAACTTTTTTTACATATATGCAACTGTTTTTCACCCATACAAACTTGTAACCGAGCTTCTTCGCTTTTTTGCGTGCTGCTGCATGAAGCGACTTATTGGTTGGAGAAAGGTGTTCCGCTATGTAAACCGGTTTTCGTTCACCCGCGATACCCAACAGGCCAGTGTGTAGCTTCTCATTAGGATGGGACTTATTATATCGATGCACTGCCGAATAATATTCATCACGAAATTTGACATTCCGGCATTTTGCAATAATACAGCGAGGCAGTTTACTCTCCTTGTTCATCTTTGCAACCCTTGTACACTTGACAATGTCGTCTTCTTTTAGATCATGGCCAATGACCTGGGCACATTGTACCAATATATTAGAGATCTTTTCATTATGGTACTCCGGTACACCCTGTATCTCAAGATTACACTCTCGTAGATGCTGTTCCAAATTATTTAGACGCTCAGATAGCCCCGAAACAGTTGACTTAAGTAAATTATTCTCCTTACATAAAGAATTATTATCTTTGACCAGCATATCAATGCTATTTTTCATGGAGTCATGTTTGTCACTAAGAAAATTTAAGAGAAAATTTTCTTGGAACTCAAGTATTTCCTTTTTAATAGGAGCTAGTTCTCTCTGTAATATACTGGATATCATCTGTGGTATCTCCGTTTTGATCACTTGAAGAACGCGATTACTGATAGCTGATATAAATGCTTCTTCCTTATCCTCCATAAAGCCGCTAGGGATCGGGGGATTATACCTGTTTGCCTCTCTTACAACGAAACTAAAGTTTTACTAAAGAAGTGATTAAAGTATTTCGATGCTTTAGGATGAATTACGTAGGAAAAGTTTACATATACACGACTGCAGCAGCATCTGTTTTGTTTTTTCATTCATATTCTTCGTCTACCTTGACACTAGTAGAAACAATGAGTTCACAAAGTTTTTTCGCAATCGGACAGATGGTATAGCAGCTCATATGATTTGAACAAACAAAATAGCAACTACATCTTACGTGACCTTTCCCAAAATTGCCAAAAGAAATACCAGTCACACCTTGTCACAAAGTTAGTAAAATATTACAGGCCTCTCCAATGGCACGCTACTGAGGCCGATTCTCGACTTTTCGTGTCCAGCCGCTTCCAACCACTTTGCGTATATCGTCATTCCAGCTAGCCATAGGGTGTCCTACAGTACGTTTGCCAAGGCGCGGCCTCCACTTGGAACACGATGAACACGACGTTCTTCAATAATTATTGCTTCTGCGACAAATTTTGATCAATATATTTCCTAAATTCATTAATAATGTTATTTTATTGAAACTATAAATAAAGTAGCTGTCTTTCTAGCAAAAGAAACTTGCACTGTTGAATTACAATGAATATTGAAAGATGCTATGGGCAATTCGCCTACCTAAATATTCCGGCCCACACGTGTCTTCAATCGCTTTTATGATAAAGCCGACTGTATACCTAAAGAAATTGCGGCTGAAAACTGACTGAAACACAATACATCAGGTTCGATAAACTTATCTACTAGTTGCGTCCGATCTGAAGCGGCTGAATAGATAATTGCAAACAATGTTACAAGTTACGGTACAAATAGAAAAGGTCAAAATACAAAAAAAGGTTAGAATATCATTAATTAACCTTTACCATGCAAGAGTCTTTAATATTGCGTAAGAACATGCTCCTCAAATACTTGGATTTGAAGATTAAGACAACTCTGAAACTTGAAAGATATTCTTTATAGACTGCGTTAAAATAGAATAGAAGTAAAGTTTTGAGGACGGCCTTTGAACCCGATGACTGCTTTCTAGATTAACCGGATTTAACACAATGTATTTAGCTTTTATGCGGGGCCATCTGATCTCCACCGAACGGAATAGCGATTTTTTATGGTTTTGACCAGTTCCAGAGAATTTTAAAAATCTGTGTATTTTGGCAATTTTAACGTTTTTACATAATATAGTGTGACCCACTCCTTGAGATGATTCAGGCTTTGGCACAGGGTCTGATCAGGCGTCGTTATTAAATTTTTTATGAAGTACTTTTGAGGAAAGTCGCATTTTTGTCCGTAATTCATCATTTTCCTCAAAGAATTTTATATCTCCAATAATTTAACTGCAGGTATCCCCAGAGCATTTAGGTACTAAAGAACAAATTACAGTATCCTCTGGCTGAGTAGACAATCAACTTCAATCATGCCCAGTGATAGAATTTGTCTTTGGAGTTTGTCTTTTGAACTGACAACCTTGTTGGGATCGCGGGTAGCTGATGGATGCGGGTGGCCCAAGTTCGGTCTACGTGGAGAGCCTTGGGGGAGGCCTATGTTCAGTAGCGGACGTCTTTCGGTTGATGTGATGAATGTAGCATTCGCAATGCTCATTACAAGTGAATTTTCAAGTTTATCAGCACCTTTATGCTCTACTTACGATCCTTACCACATGTGCGATTAGAACTTAGATATGACACGCAGATGCTTATTAGCCACGTATGTTAAAATATTGTAAGTGTTTAATATCGATTATTCATTTTTGACGTTGTTGGATGATATTACGTTTTTGTTAGATGATGATTAGATTTTGGGTTGTATATTACTAGGTATTTGTTGTGGCCACACGTGACTGTAGTCTGAAAATGTATTTTAGGTTGACTCTCATTTTTTATATCATTCTCATCTCATCGTCCTAGCGTGACGTCTTACCTCTACAACCTAAAAGGGTATTTTTTGGCAAGTTATATTCTTCTATCTTATATATAGATTTACCAGGCAACATATGGGTTAATTAAATATACTTATTTTACCGTCATTCGTCATTTTAAAATAGTTACGAAATTGACACGCATTATATGAATATTACCAAATCAAATTGTTCCTTATCTCAATTATTACAATAACTAGAGCACGAGTTCTTCAAATAATAGATTAAATCACACCACCATCTTTCACAACAGGAAAATTAGAAAAAAAACTTCGGCATATAATTTATTAGAAGTCGGATCTTTTATCGGCATATTTTAATATCAAAGTCAAAGTCCAAACGCCATTAAAAACTGGACTACACTGGCCCTGTAGACAAGAGATCAGTAATGCGTGACCTTTGACACTTGCAACATGCTATCAATTTTATCGATACAAGCATTGTAGTAAGATTGAAGACTCAGCTTAAATATCAAGTGTAAGAACAAATGCTAAAACGTCATCAAAGTAAGTTAATGTAGGGGTTGGTGAACTCGGCTCAAATCTTCCGTTTCGTCATACTCCTAGCGCTATCCCAGTTAAATCTCAGAGTCTAGATTACCCGGATTTGACTGAATATTAGCTTTTCCACAGAGCGACTATCTGTCTGACCTCCGCAACACTATGAGATAGAGTAGTAATATTCTATGGTTAAGACTGGTGTCAGTTTATTCAGAGGTATCGACTCCCCATAAGGAGTGTCAAAGATCGTAGCGATAGTAGAAACCCACGGCTTAATATCCTCTCGGAGGCACGGATCAAGCAATTATTAATAATTTATTATGATCAATGAAACACGCACATAACTTGCTAAAGACGCTGGTGCATGCCGTTGATTCGAACTCTCTGCAATAATTTAAATAATTTTGAATTCTGATCTCGCATGGAGATTTTAAGTATAGGTCACTCCATGTGTGCATTGACCCTCTGAGTGACTGAGCCTTTTGATGAGGCACACAGTGAGCGACCACGTCTCAGCTCCGTAAGCTCCAGCAGTGGACAGGTCTCAGGTCCAGCAGTGGATGTCTCAAGACTGAGATGGTGATGATATTGACAAGAGCCCTCAGGCATGACATCTTATACTAATATATAAAGCTGAAGTGTTTGTTTGTTTGGTTGAACGCGCTAATCTCAGAAACTACTGGTCTGATTTCAAAAATTATTTCAGTGTGAGATAGCTCATTTGCCGAGGAAGCTATAGGCTATATAACATCACGCTATAAACCACGGGAGCGGAGCAGTAGCCTTAAATAACGTGGGTGTAACCGCGGGCTCATCTATCATATAAGTATAAAGTCATAATATTACGTTTTATAACAAAGTCATAATACAACCACGCCTACTTTGACCCATTGTATAAACATCACCAGTGTAATGCCCTGCAACAAAGTGCGTACATTATTACAACTGCATGATAATGTCACATATGTACATAATGTGTTTATCGTGATAATCTTGGCTCGTGCATTAGATATCAATGGCCATGATACTGTCACACGTATTGTGTTAGATAGGGTTTGCAACTTTATCTATACTTTGGTTGTAATATACTTTGCCCGCATCTTCTGTCGTGTAAATTATATATCTGAACATTTCCCAGGAATTGCACTTTTTTTTTTCCGCGGTGGTTACTCCTTACGAGCCTTCTCGACTCCGCCACTCGATTATATCGTACGATCGATTTCGGGGATGGCGGAGGAGGTGTGTTAGGCTCTCCCCTAAAGGCGTACTCACAAAAACCACCGCAGTGTCCACTACGGTCCCGTGTTTTGGTGGGGTCACGCGAAGCGCGGATAGCGTACTTTACCGTGACCCCGCCAGGGATACTGCCCACCAGCTGGCGAGCCCCGTCAATAGAAATTGGATACTACTTGTGGAGGCGCACGTGGACACGGCGCTCCCTACTCAGCCTCAGGAATAACACTATCTACTGGTTAAAATTGTTCAAAAATTCATTCGGTAGTAGTAATAGACCAGAGGATGCCAGCAGCTACGAAGCACTTTTTAAATTTAACCTTTTGCTTTCATGAACTTCCTTCTTAGTGGAATCCTACGGTCTCCAATGAACATGTATGCCAAATTTCTGCTTCTTGCACCCAATAGATTTGGCTGTGCGTTGTCTCGCAGTCAGTAACGCAAGAAAGCTATATACATATACACTAGAGGATACCCGCAGCACTTACAGGTAGTAGAGCCTTGCTGATTTCAGCATGAATGGACCGGCTCGACCGGGGAAGTACTACCCTCTCACAGAAAATCTACGTAAAGTAACAGTACCTAAACTGTTGCGTTTCGTTCGGTGAGTGAGAATTCCGGAGGCCCTATCCCCTATTCCTTCTCCCTCATCCCATTCCTTATCCTATCCCTTTAACCAATCCCAAAGGGGCGGCAATGCACTTGTGACTCCTGTGCTTGTGTCCATGGGCGGCGGTAAGTGCTTACCATCAGGCGATCCGTCTGCTCGTTTGCCGCCTATTACTATAAAAAAGCTACACCCGTACATATAGTTTTATCCATTCCGTTTCTTTCCGATTCCCGGGAATTTCGAGAAATCCCTTCTTAGTGCACCGCTATATCCGTGGATCATACTTGCAAAAATGTCAGCTTCATGCGCCCAATAGTTTTGGCTCTGTGTCAGTCGGTCAGTAAAGCAAGAATTTTATATAATATATACATTCAGATACTGACTCGGATACTGTCGTATCACAAGGGGACTGCCAGTTTGTAGGCACGGCCTTAGCGTGATCGTTTTAATCTCTTTGTTGGCGATAGTAAGTCGTACAATACGTCAAAAAAAGGCTCCTCGCAAACGAGCCACCGACCACCGCTGCCTGTGGTAGGCGACAAACTGTTTACATAATTTTTAGTATATTTTGTACGGTTGAGCAGCATTTTCTCGCCACACAGTGTCCGCGACACGTCACCTTTCCTACAAATGGTAGTGGTTGCTATCTATTCTGTTGTGTTTTGTTCGGTGAGTGAAAGTGTGTATTACTGAGTATTCTCCCATCTCCCTCATCTTCTCCTACTCCTTGACACATCTTGGTCAGCAACGCACTCGTGATTCGTCTGTTGTTGCGAGTGTCTATAAGCGGCTGTAGTTACTATTAGGCGATCGGCCTGCTTGATTGCCTCCTATGCCATAAAATAAAATAAAAAATGTCTTTTCTTATTTTTGTGTGTGTGGCCAAGTCTGATGTCCGAGATTTCAGACTACCCAGAGGCCCAAAGATTCTTATCCTGAGACGTGAACTGGGACCGACAGCTTTACGTGCCCTCGTGCAGGATAGCACTCTTAAGTAAATGTCACAAGCGGTCACTCATCCAAGTGGCGATTTGTGCAAGCGTTGCCGATTTCGACAACCTCTACGTACGGTAAGCCGCTTTGAGCGCTATACTAATAAAGTAAGTTAGTAGTAAAAGCAGCGATAGCCTAGTGGAGATATCAACGGACTGCAATGCAGAGGGTATCTGGTTCTAATCCACGGCGCGCAACAATGACTTTTCGAAGTTAAGTGCGTATTAAATTGTTAATTATCGCTTGCCCCGTGTCTCGGAGAGCACGTTAAACCGTCGGTCCCGGCTGTCATGAAGATCTTTGACAATCGTTACGGGGAGTCAGTACCCTCAAATAACTGATACTGGACTAAACCATGTAATAGGTATCGCTATCCCTTTGGGTTACGAAGGTCAGACGGCAGTCGCTCTGTGGAAAAGTTGGTATTCTCCCATATCCGCTTAGACCAGTACGGACCTTCGGCTCCAAGGCTGTAAGTCTTGGATGCAACCGGGATAACGCTAGGGCGATGATGACTAATCAAGTATCGGCCACCGACCACCGTCGTTTGCACAGCGCCGAAAGACGTGACACGCAAAACAATGTGGCTGTGCTCGGCAGCCTGTTTGTGCGGCGCCTAAAAGTAGACGATATGTATGCTGACGCATTTTATTGGGTGATCCTTGAACAGTATCTTGTGAATGATAACCATTGTATTAGATAGTGCGTACCATTTGACCTCGCGTGATGCAGGTGTGTATTAGAGCCATACATTCGCACGTGAACATTTTAAATAGATGAACATGCGGTTAATCTTTACTTATCATCATAATCATCGGCATTTTTATATACTGTCCCACTGCTGGGCATGTGCATCTTCTAACTATGAGAAGGGTACGAACATAGTCCACCACGCTAGCCACTTGTGGGTAAACAGACTGCACGTATATTTCGAGAACATTATGGAGAACAGATCACCACGTTTTCCTTCACCGTTAAGCAAGCGATAATTAACAATTAAAAAAGAAGCGATTCTTGGATCGAACCCACCCTCTGCGTAGCAAGCTGTGGGTCCCTCCAGGCTATACTCGTATAATAAAGGAGAAGAGTTCTATTTTTAGTAAAAATAGAACTCTCGTCCTTTATACATAGGTATATATAAAACTGTGTATATTTAGTTATGTAAATCTGCTCTTAAAAATATATAATATACTGTGCTGTTCTTTATATAACGTCACAATAACACCAAAATACTATTTGTATTATTTAATTTATTTTGATTAAGTGCTCATGTCACTTTTTATTTCTATTTAATATATCCTTTTTGTACTTTTTGCCATAACATTTAAAAGCAACTATAAAGTAGTTAACTTGTAAATTCCTAGCATGTTGTGTTTACCTTTAAGTGTTTGTAACGCAAATATTTTAATAATTGTAAATGTATTGATATATATAAGATAATGTGTATACAAACGTTGGTAAACCCAAATAAACAAAAAAAATCTCTACAAATACCACTTGGGTTTGAGAAAATCTTTTTGTTTTATGATAACCATACCATAGATAAATATAATACTATACGTACCATACTCATGTGGAAATGTAAAATTAAGCTACGAGCCTTAGGAGCTACAAAACAAATAAAAAAAAAACAACAAAACGCAAATGCGAGGCGGTGTGACCTACATGTTGCAAGGGTTTACTGAATTTTCATACTTCGAATATCAATTAACTTTATTTGCAAAACAATCACAAAAGTATCACATGTCATCATCATCGCCCTAGCGTTATCCCGGTTGCATGCAAGACTTACGCGCCTTGGAGCCCGAGGTTCACTTATTAGTCTAACTATCAACTTTTACACAGAGCGACTGCCATCTGACCTCCACAACCCAAAGGGATAGCGATATTCCATGGTTTAGACTAGTGTAGTATGCTATCGCTGCCTTTCAAAAGTATCACATGTAGCAGTAGTATTTTAAAAACTAATTTACTTAGCAGTAATGTATCGGCCACCGACCACCACACGATTACGAAGTAATGTAAATTCAGACGAAATTCATATTGTTGATATTAATATAAAATTATGTCTATAGCATAGGGGCTTGGGCCTCTTCTCACTATGCGAAGAGTAAGGCCATAGTCCAGCACGCTAGCCAATTGTGGGTTGGCAGACTTCACATGTCTTTCGAGAATATTATGGAGTACCAGACATGTTCGTTTAGCAAGTGATAATTAATAATTTATTAATTGATTTTAGAAATGAAATGTGAATGATTCACTTCATTAATTATATACACGAGTAGGTATATCTATGTGTACCGGGGCATGTCTAGTCGCAAGTATGTTGTCTATTTACCTGATTATTTAGCAGCCGTCCGTTTTATAGATAAGTACAAAGTAGTATACTTCCTGTTTTATAAGTAAGATAAGTAATAAACTCTAATGCACATATAAAGTTCATTAATTATATTAATTAAACAGGTTGTCATCATCATCATCAGCCCTTTATACTGTCCCACTGCTGGGCACGGGCCTCTTCTCACTATAAGGAGGGTAAGGCCATAGTCCAGCACACTGGCCAAGTGCGGGTTGGCAGACTTCACATGTCTTTCGAGAACATTATGGAGAACTCTCAGACATGCAGGTTTCCTCACGATGTTTTCCTTCACCGATGTTAAATAGGTTGTAAATCTAAGTATATAAAATCCTTGCGTGTCTGACTGACTGACAGACACGCTACAGCCGAAACTATTGGGCGCAGGAAGCTGAAATTTGGCATGTATGTTCCTTGGGGACCGTAGGGGTGCACTAAGAAGGGATTTTCCAAAATTCCCACGGGATCGTCCAAAACGGATATATTAAAAAAAATGCAGGCGTAGCTGCTGGCGTCCTCTAGTCTTGTTATATAATCTAAATATTGATTTAATTAAAACGCGCATATTTCATAGACTGTCACGAATATGTCTTGTTGGTGTTAAGGGCGAATTTTATATGAATTGACTGCATCGGCCGTGTAGTGACGAATAAAGAATACAAAGTCTCACTACCTCGTTTCATTCCGTAGTTGTCTTAAGAAGAGATTAAAGAAATTAAGGAACAAATAATAGTTTTGTGAATAGCTGGAAAACTTGACACCAAACTGATGAACAATTGTCGTAATTATATTTTTTCAAAATTCAATTTCTATCTATTATTAGTGTCATACTTATGTCTTATATAGTATTCTCCTAAATTAACTGTTATTTTAATGCTATCGCGACTAGATTGTAAAATTGAACAACGAGTCAAACTATGTGTCACCGCCGTACTCATCATCATCATCATGTCAGCCTAGAGACAGACTCCAAACAGACTGATTTTGAGCCGCCCTCATCCCACCGCTTCCCGCGATCTTAACCAGATCGTCTTTCCACCTTGCGGTAAGCCAACCCCTGCTGCGTTGTCCGGTACGTAATCGCCACTCCAGAACCCGCCTGCCCCAACGGCCATAGGTTCTTCGCGCTATGTGCCCTGCCCATTGCCACTTCAGACTGGCTACTCGGAGAGCTATGTCGGTGACTTTGGTTCTCCTGCGGATCTCCTCATTTCTGATTCGATCTCACAGGGAACCTCCGAGCATAGCTCTCTCCATCGCCCTCTGAGTGACCCTGAGTTTTCAAATGAGGCCCATAGTACAGCCGTACTATTTATTTCAAATAAAATGATAATGATATAAGTTAGCAGAATATCAATTGTGTGTCAATTCAAAACCTAATCGCATTTCGTTAGTAATGTTACGAGCTGGGGTTCGTGATAAATTATATACACTATGCCAGAAAAACTGCACTTTATTCACTAACACAATAGCACTAGATACACACACTTATTTTCACAACACTAATAAAACACACTATTCACACCACTAGTACAACACTAAACACTTCCGACTTATTTCTCTTCGCTTCTTGATCGCTGTCGATTCTTCCAATTGTAACTGTGTGAACTCGCTCGCCCGCCGCGTATTTATACCGGCCGGACAGGCAACGAGATCCTTCTGGCATATTCCCGAACATTCTCACTACAGACGAAACATTCTAGTAAGTCGGGAACAGTCGATATAGTCCAACGCCATCTAGTACAGAATAGCTGAATTACCTTTAAACCACCGATACATTCAATCTCTTCTAGTACCCCCATTCACCGATAGATGGCGTAACACTGCCCCCCCTCTTAAACGTGTTCGTCTCGAACATCGTTGGACCCATGGTAACGAGCAAACCGGTCCACATGAACTATCTTCGGTGCACCTCGCGACCCCTTCTGGATTCGATAGGTGACGTCGTTCATCCTGATAATTATGCGATATGGCCCGTCCCACCTGACTTGTAACTTAGGCGATTTACCGTTGCTTCGTACTGGGTTATGAAGCCACACCAATGATCCCTCATCGGAGCCTTTGTTGTTTGCCTTCCGGTCGTAGCGAGTCTTCATCTTCTCAAACATCTGTTGTCCAGATTCCCCTGGAGCTCCTACATTGTACACCTTCAATGCACCTCTGCTACGAGTGTGTGGCCTCTTGACAGTCGCACAACTTGTGCATTTGCGGCACCAATCCTCGACGTCGTTCCGACAGTGGAGCCAATAAAACCGCTCTCGGACCTTAGTAAGCGTCTTCTTAACACCCATGTGACCTCCCGAAGCACCATTGTGATAGAGCCGCAGTACTTCCGGCACCTTAGTCTTGGGCACTACCATTTGCAGATGGCATTGGTTACCTCGAGCGTTTTCCCATTTGCGGCACAGAACTCTATCCTGGACAACCAAGCTTTCCCACTGTGCCCAATAACCTTTGGTGACAGGGCTCATTGCTGCGATATCACTCCATTTGGGCCTAGGAGCGCCTGATTTCTTCCATTCGAGAATCGGCTGTACGTCCTTGTCTTCTTGCTGAGCACTCTGCAAAGCTTCTTTCCATCCGTCGCTCAGATCCGTCTTCAACATTCTCACTAGCGCTGCCGGCTTCGCTTCCTGTCTTGCACAGTATTTGCGTTGGTCGGGGTAAGCCGTACCTGTCGGAGCATCTGCGCTACGTTGCTCTTGCCGCCAGACAGGTACGTCAGGTGACCCCTTTGGTGGATACAGGGTACCAACGTGCCGCTTACGCTTTGGGCAGCTCAAGCGGATATGGCCCCTTTCCCCGCAGTTGTAGCACCGTGGTGAAGAAACAACTTCCCTGATACGGTAAGGTCGATCCTCGTGACGCGCTGCTTCCACCTCCAGAGCGTAGGCCAAGGCTGCCTTCAGGGACTTGAAGTGCCCAAGTCTTACCGCTGCTCTAACTTCCAGGTCCCGGATCCCATCCGTAAACGCCTGTACGAGGTTCCCATCAATAAGCGCAGAAGACGACTGGTATGCCTTCCTGACCAGCTTTTCCACCTCTAGAGCTCACTGCTGCAGAGTTTCTCCGGTGCGTTGCGTCCTGTCCTTCAGCTGAGCACGAAACACATGTTCGAGGTGCGCGTCTCCGTACCTCGCCTCCAGCGCCTCAAGAAGCTTCTCGTAGGTGACGTCTTGTCCGAGTGCCTCCAACACTGTCAAGGCCCGGTCGCGAAGGCCCAAGGTTAGGGCGGTTAAGGCCTGTTCTTTGGTCCACCCATTCGATCGCATCACAGCCTCAAACTGGATCTTGTATGCAGACCATGATGACGAGCCATCAAATGGTGGAACCTTAAACCCACGAGGTGAGGGCACTACAGTCGCAGATGTCACTTCGTTGGATCCGAGCCCACGCAATCTCCTCTCCACTTCAGCGACACAGGTCTCGTGATGGTCGTGTACACGCTTCTCTATAGAGGCGACGCGAGTCTCAAGCTGGTCGTGTACGAGCTTCTCCACGTCGCTGATACGAGCCTCGTGCTGCTGGAGCTCCTCCTTTACCACCTTTAGGTCCTTCCCTACAGCGGCGCTGAGGTCTTTCATCACCACCAGCTGTTCCTCCAAACGGCGGGCCTGCTCCTCCTTGTCGCGCTGTAGTTGTTCCTCCAGGCGGCGCGCGTGCTCATCTTGACGGCGAGCCTGCTCCTCCTTGTCGCGCTGTAGCTGTTCCTCCAGGCGGTGGGCCTGCTCCTCCTTGTCGCGGTGTAGCTGTTCCTCCAGGCGGCGCGCATGCTCCTGCATGAACGTCATCAGAGCCGCGATGTCGGGCACCGTCACGGAGTGTGCGCTTGTAGGCTCCACTGCATCCGCGGATTCGCCTGGTCCACCAGACGATGGAGAAGGAACGTCTCCGAAGCGTCTCTGGTCCAGGTCTTGCTGGTGCTGGTTCCTGGTACGCACACCTTCAGTTTCTTCCTTCGGCATAACCGGCATAATTTATCCCTTTCTTCTGACACCAATTTGTTACGAGCTGGGGTTCGTGATAAATTATATACACTATGCCAGAAAAACTGCACTTTATTCACTAACACAATAGCTCTAGATACACACACTTATTTTCACAACACTAATAAAAACACTATTCACACCACTAGAACAACACTAAACACTTCCGACTTATTTCTCTTCGCTTCTTGATCGCTGTCGATTCTTCCAATTGTAACTGTGTGAACTCGCTCGCCCGCCGCGTATTTATACCGGCCGGACAGGCAACGAGATCCTTCTGGCATATTCCCGAACATTCTCACTACAGACGAAACATTCTAGTAAGTCGGGAACAGTCGATATAGTCCAACGCCATCTAGTACAGAATTTGAATGTCGTACTGGCTCAGGCGAAACACACTTCGAGAGTAATTTGATAGAAATAAACAGATAAGAACAGCTTACCTGGTTTATATTTACTGCAACCACATTTATAAAAGACCTAAATTATGTAAGACTGGTATCAAATTTAGTTATTTTCAAATAAATTTAAGGAAATTGTATTAAAAACGTAAATTTTTGTGCCGGTATAGTAAGAATGTCGGTAGGACGCTGTCAATTGAAGATGGCCGCTAACAACTGCTTCCTGATTGGATAATCGCTCTGCGCAATCTTATACACTGCGCAATCTTGCACACCCCTACCCTACTACCTACATCTCATAGAGTATCGACGTAAAGTAAAAGTATCTATGCTGTCGCGTTTCGTTCAGTGAGGGAGAGTGCCGAACATTCGATTCCCTTTGCCTTTGCCATCATGCCGCTCTTTTTTTATGGTAATAGCGGGACATTCTTTGATCGGAATATATTTTGGCCGATTTTAGACGAAACTTAATAAACCTTTTGGCAAAGCAGTTGTTTTGTGCTAGCATCATTACTTGATTCATAATAAGGAAATCTATGTAAGAAGCACCATTGTAATGTTATTATTTTGGGAATATATCAAAGGTTTTTCAAAAATGCCTGTTGCGAATAATGACCATGTGTTGATTAAAATGACAATACAATGAGGATAAATGACTAATGTTATGAACAATGACTTCTAATGTTAATTTTGGGGTAAAAAACGTCCAAATAAATAAATTAAACACAAAATTAACAATCAACATAATTTTAATAGTAAAATCACAGTTTGTTCAATTATATCCAATGTTTGATTCACATAACTTTTTGACTTTTTATAGATAAAGACATAAACCTATATTATTATTTTTTATACTTGACTTATTGCACAAGATTGAACAATGATCGTTTGATATATGTCAGCCTAGTACCTACATTTTATGCAAGTATGTCAAAATTTAGATAGTTTGATACAAATTGT
This sequence comes from Euclidia mi, assembly GCA_944739405.2. Classification (NCBI taxonomy): domain Eukaryota; kingdom Metazoa; phylum Arthropoda; class Insecta; order Lepidoptera; family Erebidae; genus Euclidia; species Euclidia mi. Next base: position 3,402,002 of record OX123205.2, on the reverse strand, counting down.
ACGTAGATACATAATTACATCAAAAGCCTTTGGGCGCATAACGTTCAAAGCGAAAATGGTAAGCACTCGCAAAATGGTAAAAGAGCAAAATGTTAAAGGAGCAAAATGTTAAAGGAGCAAAATGGTAAAAGCGCACAAAGTTAAAAGAGCAAAATGGTAAAAGTGCAGAATGATAAAAAAATCAGTTGCCAGTAACTAAATAGGTTATGTTAGGTACTCTTTTGACCCTTAATCTGAAAATAGGAGCCCTGCGAATCAGGGCTCCGTCAACTTCAGTTTATTAAACTAGTGTGAAGAATGTGGGCTAAGTTGACGGAGCCCTGCTTCGCAGGGCTCCTATTTTTGGGTTGAGGGTCAAAATAGAACCTAACTTAGCCTATTTATTTAGTTCGTCGCACCTAACCCTAGGCACTAGCTGTTGATAATAATATTTAACTTATCGGGGTTTTAAAACTTCGGGATTTTAAACTTTCGGGCAAATGAACTTTCGGGATTTCGGGAATATGATGATTATGGTATATAACTATATAATCTTCGGGTAAACAATAGACAACCCTACTAAGCGAGGCAACTGATTTTTTTATGATTCTGCGCTTTTACCATTTTGCTCTTTTAACTTTGTGCGCTTTTACCATTTTGCTCCTTTAACATTTTGTTCTTTTACCATTTTGCGCTTTGAACGTTAAGCGCCCAAAGATGTCAAAAGACCATTATAAATATTTTATTCTCACCCGCTAGTGCTAGTGTAACCGTGTTTTTAAATTGATACATCAGAAAATAATAATATAGATATATAGAATAAATAATACAGAATCAGAAAGGATTTTTTTTTAAATATAAGTGTGATGCATCATAATCAGGATCAATATTTTCAACATACATACACATACATACATACATATCGTCACGCCTTTTATCCCCGAAGGAGTAGGCAGAGGTGTATTTCTACACCCACTTTTCGCCGGATATACTTTAGTCCCACGTAATAAGGGGCGAGCCTATTGCCGTACCGGGCACATTTCCAGACTCCGTGCTGCTACTGAGAATTTCGTGACAGAAAAACCCAATAACACTGCCCGGCCCAGGAATCGAACCCGGGACCTCCCGATCCCACGCGCACATTCATGCCGCGAGACCAACGAGGCAGTCGTATAGGGTTTGATGTCGAGTTTTCCGTCTCTACGCAAAGATGGTATTTGCATCGTGTTATCCCTTAGTCGCCTCTTACGACACCCACGGGAAGATAGGGGGTGGTGACACTTGTATTCTATGCCGTCAACCACACGGCTCAACTTTCAACATATTAATGATTATTATTTGTGATACGACCTAAATCATACCCATGAATAAATTTTTTATCAGCATTACAATCAAAGCAACTTACAGTTCTTAAAACTGTTTGTGGGACTGTTACATCCCAAAGGACCTGATACACGGAAAGGGTGCTCTTATATGGTTTCAAGTTAGTTGGAATCAAGCTTTTTTTTGTTATGATCTTACTTTCACACCGTTACCATGTCCAGCTTGGGAACAGTTCCATGTTACTTTAACGATTTGAGGAAAATCCTTACGTATTTTACTTATAATAAAAAACATGTATTTGTTCCTGTATTGGGACGACGGAGAATTTACAACAATGTCAATACTCCGGGTCATTAACCTAATAAGTCGTCATTGTTAAAAACATGGATGTCATTAATCTAACGCATTCGTCATTATACTTTACATACTTTTTCAGGATAATGATATTATCAATAATGACGATCACAAAAAAACGAGCCGTAACTTTTTGAAAATGAAACGATCTTGCTTAAAACACCTCAAGAGGGATTTAAACCCTTTAACTATATATATAATGAAAGCAGAAATTATGATGAGCACAATAGTTAATTGCTACGATATGCTAAAAAAGGAAAATGACTTTAAAAAAACACATTTTGGAGAATCAAATTTAAACTTACCTTTCAGAGAAATCCGACACGTACAGTCCGTTTAAAGTGTGTGGCTTAACTGAGGGGCGCCGAGGGGAAGGCCGTAGGCATTGAACTGGATTTGTTTGAGTTTTCGGGACGGAGATAAATTGCAAACATATTTTGTTTTAATAATGATGATTTTTTATAACAATTTTTACAGGCTGTTTTTTAATTTGTTTATTAAGTGAAAATTTTAAATTTATTAGGATTGAAGATATTAGTTCTTTGAAGTCAACTTCACATTTAAAACAAATATTTTTATTTGTATTTGAATATTTTATGTGGCCAAATAGCCGGAAGCAGGCGTGTGGGACACAGTAGTTAATGACGATTCTAGTAATTTTTTTCGTATAAATGTAATTAAAATAATTTCTATATTTGTTTTTTGTCAATGGATAGTTGCACTAGTATAAAAGTATCGGAAATCAATCGGTTTTCTCCTATTGTAGTTTTATTTGGCAGGATACTACGGCCAGAATCGTTTTATCCTCAACATTGGAGAATGTCCAAGGCGGCAAAGGAGCAGATGGATTGCCTGATGGTAAGCAATTACCGCCGCCCATGGACACAAGCAACACCACAGGAGTCACAAGTGCGTTGCCGCCCCTTGGGGTTGGGAAAAGGGATAGGATGAGGAGTGGGATGAGGGAGAAGGAATAGGGGATAGGGCCTCCGGCACTCTCACTCACCGAACGAAACGCAACAATTTAGGTACTGTTACTTTACGTCGATTTTCTTTCGTATTCCTTTTCCAAAAGGATTTCTTTTACCAGCCCAAAGTTTGACAACGCGCTTGCTTCTTGCTTTCTTGCATTTGCTAACATACAACTATCGGACACAATTATCACCCAGACATGAGACAACAATTTATGAAACACACAAAGTGTTGTCTCGTGTGGGAATCGAACCCGAAATTCTGTTCTTATCTGTTTATAAAATATAGACAAATAGGTACGTCAAACAATGTTTGAAGCATAAAAGTCTAAAGAAAAATTTGTGATAAATAATGTTTACCTTATAATATTTAAAAATGGTTATTATTTTTGTCCTAATTTATTCAAATATTGCGATTATTTACAAAAAAACATACAAAACTGCCAATCTCGCGAGATCTCGAAATTGGCGAGACCTCGCGAGATTGACTTTATAAACTCGCGAGATCTCGCTTGAGCTCAAATCTCGCATTCCCTACTTGACGTGTCTTTCGAGAGCATTATGATATGCACGATTCACGATGTTTTCGTTCGCCATTTAGCAAGCCATAATTAACAATATAATATATGCGCACTGAACTTCGAAAAGTTATTAGTATCTATGCGACGTGGAATTGAACCAGTTTTATGTTTGAATAAAATAATCCATGGCATAGTTTTATCATTCTTCATTCTCATACATTCAACATACATATGTATCGAGGTGTTGAGGACAATACATTAAATTCTATGAAGATCATTTATATCCGATTGTGCATACAATCCTTATCAACATGCAAAACGGTAATTAGTTGTTTTTGATAGGTGGAAATTTTTGCGCATCTTTTAATGATATCGCAGGTATTACAAAGGTCAGTAGCTTAATCGTGCATATTGAAGAAATATAGAAATATGAGAAATATATTCGAGAGGCAGCGATAGCCTTGTAGAGATACCAACAGACTACCATGCAGAGGGTACCGGGTTTGAATCCTAGGCGCGCACCACTGAGTTTTCGGAGTTATGTGCGAATTGAAAAAAAAAATTAATTATGGCTTGCCCCTTGCCTCGGAGAGCACGTTAAATCGTCGGTTCCGGCTGTCATGAAGATCTTTGACAGTCGTTACGGGGAGTCAATACCCTCAAATATTAAACTGATACTAGTCATGGCCCGGCTACACGCTTCGTCTTGCCTGCGATCATGCCTGTACAAACCTGTTTGCGCAGGTAAGCGCGCGCGTGTGGACGGTAAGACGGTAGCCCGCGCAGTCCTGGAAGCGCGGCTTGTGCGATCGTCGACATGCTGAAGATTTGGACTGCGCAAACTTTACTTGCACGGTTTTACTTGAACGTGTGGCCGGTTATTCAAGCCGCGCAACAGTCCGACGTAATTATTTTCGAGATTGTATTTACCTGCGCAAACAGGTTTGTACAGGCATGATCACATGCAAGACGGAGCGTATAGCCGGGCCATTAGCCACTACAATGTATTCCGTCTTTTTGCACAGTCATGACTGCACAAACCGGACTGCGCAGGCAAGACGGAGCGTTTAGCCGGGCCAGCCATGGAATATCTCTATCCCTTTGGGTTGCGGAAGTCAAACGACAGTCGCTCTGTAGAAAAGCTGATATTCTGTCAAATCTGGTTAGATTAGTAAGCGGACCTCGGGCTCCAAGGCGGAAAAGTCTTGGATGAAACTGGGATAACGCTAGGGCGATGATGATTGAAGAAATTTAATTAAAACTCACTCCTTTTTACCGTCGGGTAGACAGATTCAACAGAACGCCACGAGTTTCTATCCTTACAAACCTCACGCGCTTCCTCTGCATTCATTGCTCTTTTCATACTTGCTCGCTGGTTTCGTTGGTATTGAGGACAATTCACACCAATTTTAAAAGTAAAAAAACGTAAAAATAATTTTATTCTGAACACGCACAATAAAAAGCACAATAAGAAAAAAAATATTACAAGTAAATCACTACACAAAATAATATATAAATTCATAATTCATATAATGTTGTAATTCATATATAAAACAAAAGAAAAAAATAATACAATAAAAAACAAAAGTGTGACGTGTTAGAACAGGGTACAGTTCAGCATTTGTCAGGCAGATGGCTGACGCTGATTTTCAACTGTGCCCCTATTTTTGAGTGACTTAGTCACGCACGTCAAAACAAACATTACAAAATAATACAATTAAATAAAGATATTAGATAGGATACGTAAACAAAGAATATATAAACTTTCGGCTCTTAACTATGCTGAGATGCTATAATATACGCTCGTGAGTAACGGATTAGAATACATAATGTTATATAGGGTAAACTAGAGTAATGTTGGCACCCCCTCAATGATTGGCACTCTGCTGAATTATCCTGAAAATCATGAAAATCTTATATTATTATGTCACAGAAATACATTCATAAGCAGGATTAACCTTTTTCTTATACACAGAACAAATATTTAAATCTTAACTATGAACCATTTTTCTTTAACAGTTGTTTTAAAAAAATGTTAGGAAAATTGCCTAAAAAAATAATGAAATGTTTAGGTCCGGTAGTTACTTTCCGAAGCGAAAAAATATATTTTTAATTAGTTTTACACAAAAGTACCTATTCATTTGTATCTGGTATGTTCATTTAAGCTTAATAAACGTTAGTTTTGCGCTATTAAATAGATGGATCGTCTTTTCCGATAGTGCCAATGACTATATTTAAAAATTGTTCAACAACATAGTCATTGGCACATTTTAGAATCATATTTGGAACAACATTAACAAGCAAGTTAAGAGTGGCTTAAAGTCCAGCAGTGGAATGCAAACAGGCTGTAAAGAAAAACCAAAATATATCACTTTTACCAAATACCTACTATCGTTACTTCACAAACTGGAATATAAATCAATCTCCTTGACTGCACGGCTGACGTAGTGGTTTAAGCGGCCGCCTCGCCGCCTGAAACTGCGCCTAGTGTTGTGGGTTCGATCCCCACACGAGACAACACTTTGTGTGATTCATAAATTGTTGTCCCATGTCTGGGTGATAATTGTGTCCATTAGTTGTATGTTAACAAATGCAAGAAAGCAAGAAGCAAGCGCGTTGCCAAACTTTGGGCTGGAAAAAGAAATCTTTTTGGAAAAGGAATACGAAAGAGCGGGATGATGGCGAAGGCAAAGGGAATGGAATGTTCGGCACTCTCCCTCACTGAACGAAACGCGACAGCATAGATACTGTTACTTTACGTCGATACTCTATGAGATGTAGGTAGTATGTACTTTCCCGGTCGTTAATCCTAGTGCAGGCCTAGATCCTGTGTGTTCAAAAAATTAACCTCTTATTTCAGTGCCTGGGACGGACAAAAGTGTTACTGAGTTTTTTCGAATTCTCAGTAGCAACACGGAGTCTGGAAATGTGCCCGGTAATAGTAAAGGGCTCGCCCCCTATTACGTGGGACCGAAAACTTAAAAAAAAAGTGAAATATGGGTGTAATGTTACACCTCTGCCTACCCTTTCGGAGATACAGGCGCGAGTTCATAAAAATAAATTAACACCACCTTATCGCAACGTAATGGGCACTGGAATGTATAAACAATATAATGTTTACAACACAGAGGTAGCAACTATTACGGATATTAATGTTTTGTTTTTATACGTAGTGTGTTGACTTTGAGCTATTTATAAATCTGTCTGAGTAACCACGTGGTAAACGCGTGGACGGTTTTGATAGCGGTAATCTTTTTATTACGCGCCAAATGACGTCATTTTTACCCATCACTATACAATACCGCCTCGCACTAAGCGGTTCGGTGCCTCCTATCTTTGCCGAACCATTAAGATGTGGAACTCATTACCTGCTCAAGTGTTCCCTTCTTCCTATGATCCCGGGTCTTTTAACTGCTTACTATTCCGTGTGGTGACGGATTAAGAATACGAAATGTCACCACCCCATATCATCCCATGGGTGTCGTAAGAGCCGACAGAGGGAGCATATTATGCAGAGAACAGCATTGTAAGAGAAGGAAAACTTGATACAAACCCTATACCAACCCGTTTGGCCAGCGTGGTATAGTAGGCCAATTCTTCCTTTCAAAGGAGAGGCCTAGTCCAGCAGTGGACTGTTAAAGGCTGATGATGATGATGACTTTTTCTTATTCATAAGATCAGGCAGCATGGAGTCATTTTGATATGCAACAATAAAAAAAGAACAATAGCTAAGCTCAGTGTGTACCAAGCTAGCTACTACTGACTAAATTGTTGCCTTACTGACTGACTGACAGACAACGCACAGCTAAAACTATTAGGCGCAAGAACCTGAAATTTGGTATTGCATCCTTGGGGATTGTAGAGGTGCATTATGGAGGGATTTCTCGAAATTCCGACGGACTCGGGAAGAAAAAAATAATTTTTAAAAATGCTGTCGTCCTCTAGTATAAGTATTTGTATTCAAGATTCTCGTAGCTCTACTATCTGTCCGATCCTAGTTCTATAAATATATCTATTAAAAAAAAAACCCAAATACAACAAAAAAATCGACGCTGAAAAAGTATGAAAAAAGATTTTTAGGATGCTGAAATAAACAAGGTTACTGGAAAAACATTAACAGAACAAACATAAGAGCAGTCATAAAATCAAATCAAGCCATATAATTATTAAAAAGCAATAAATATCTATTGCGATGAAGCAAGACATCGATTCACATAAGGTAAGTTTCATGGTAAAGAGGTTCATGTACATCAACTGGTGAATTTGTCGCACTCCGCTGATCAATTTGAAAGTATTGGTATACCAATTTTAATGCCATTTCTCTTTTGATAACAAACCTAAACTAACCTGTAGGGCATGTACTACAACTAGCATTAACATCTAATCCAGCGGATGTGAAAAATAGGCATGTCCACTAAACCGATAAATACAGATTAGTCATATTCATGAAACTATATATATAAATTATAACAAGGTTATATAGCGGGTCTTACTCGCGATAAATAATACAGTGTGATTCTTTATAAAGTGCACATATCAAAACCAGGGAAACTAAACACAATTTCATCGGCGGAAAAATTGCCAAAAAAATAAAAAATATATATTCATTGTTTTATGAATATTTTAAAATTTTAAGTTGCAGCTGCCAACCCTATTTAAATAAATTGTTATAACTTTTAAACTGAATGTCTTATCAAAGTGGAATAAATTTTGAAATGATTGCTAATAATAGGTCGTGCCAATAAAGTAATAACATACATACATACACATACATAACGTCACGCCTTTTATCCCCGAAGGGGTAGGCAGAGGTGTATTTCTACACCCACTTTTCGCCAGATATACTTTAGTCCCACGTAATAAGGCGCGAGCCTATTGCCGTACCGGGCACATTTCCAGACTCCGTGCTGCTACTGAGAATTTCGTGACAGAAAAACCCAATAACACTGCCCGACCCAGGAATCAAACCCGGGACCTCCCGATCCCACGTGCACATTTATGCCGCGAGACCAACGAGGCAGTCGTATAGGGTTTGAGGTCGAGTTTTCCGTCTCTACGCAAAGATGGTATTTGCATCGTGTTATCCCTTAGTCGCCTCTTACGACACTCACCGGAAGATATGGTGGTGACACTTGTATTCTATGCCGTCAACCACACGGCAATAAAGTAATAATTAAAAAAAAATGCTATAAAATTAAAATAAAAGGTATTTGATGAAAATGTGGTATTTTTTTTCATAATTCTCGTCCCCTTTATCCTACTTTTTTTAATTTTAAGTTATTTTACATCGTATTAGCTTTCTAATGGTAAAAAATGCCCGCTTATTACTGTACATTTTAAAATATTCATAAAAAATGAATTTTTTATTGGCTTTCCCGAAATGCCTACGGGATCGGGCATAATATGTGCGGGCGCAGCTAGTTTGAAAATAAAAAGTAAAATACATTTGCCTAGAACTTTCGGCATGGGTTAGCAATGGTGAAGTGCGGATTTCGGCGCCTGACCTTACTTGATCTGCCTACACTATTTTTATTTTTAACCCACATCACGGGCAGCGGATGGATGCGGGTGGCTCAGGATTAGTCCACGTGGAGAGCCTCGGGGGAGGTCTATGTGCAGCAGTCGAAGTCTTTTGGGTAATATGATGATGATAAGAACTAGAGAGCTGAAATTTTTTAATATACTTTGTAACCACGCGGGCAAATCTGTAGTATTACTGTGGCAAATCTGTAGTACTACTGTGTTCCTATCATTGCGCCATGGCAAAGCCGACCCTATCCCAGGGAAGGCAACAACTCCTCTCTTGCCCTTACTAAACAAAGGGTTCTGAACCTAACCACTGAAACTGTATTCGTCGACATCCCTGAACTGCTTGATCACTCAATACCATCACCACATCGTTAATTATATACTTCGTCTGCCATAAATACTGTTACAATAAAAAAAATATTACATTTGAATTTGTAATCTGTAATTTTTCTTTAGTGAAAAAGGTATCAAAACATCGGCACAAGTGTATCAAAATACCATTCTTGAGAAGGTAGTTAAGCCCCTTATCAACACCATGTTCAATAACCAAGTATGGCCCTTCCAGCAAGACTCGGCACCGGGTCATAAAGCTCGGTCCACGCAGTCTTGGTTGGAAGCGAACGTTTCGGACTTCACCAGAGCTGAAGACTAGCCGTCGTCTAGTCCTGATCTTAATACGCTGGATTATGATTAATGGTCAGTTTTAGAGAGTACGACTTGCTCTAAACGCCATGATAATTTGGAGGCCCTAAAACAATCCATACGATTGGCAGTGAAAAATTTTCCCATAGAAGGAGTGCGTGCTTCTATTGATAATTGGCCTCAACGTTTAAAGGACTGTATTGCAGCCAATGGAGACCACTTCGAATAAGCTTTTCATTTTTTTTATAGTAATAGGCGACAAACGTGCAGACGGATCGCCTGATGGTAAGCAATTACCGCCGCACATAGACACAAGCAACACCACAGGAGTCACAAGTGCGTTGCCGCTCCTTGGGGTTGGGAAAAGGGATAGGATAAGAAGTGGGATGAGAGAGAAGGAATAGGGGATAGGGCCAATGACACTCTCAGTCACCGAACGAAACGCAACAGTTTAGATACTGTTACTTTACGTGGATTTTCCGTGAGAGGGTAGTACTTCCCCGGTCGAGCCGGCCTATTCATGCTGAAATCAGGAAGGCTCTACTACCGTGACCGTGTTTTAAATGTATGTATTAAAGTAACACACTGTAAAAGTAATAAATGTTAATTGCAATTAAAAAATATTTTTTCTTTGTTACAATATTTATGGCAAGACTAGGTAGATATAGTAACAAACTCCGTATATTTTTTAATGTAATATGCGGCAAACGAGCAGATGGATTACTTGACCAGAGCTTAGCGAGCGTTACCGCCCTTTGAATAGGAGGAGTGATGCGGGAGAAGAAAGAGGGGATGGGGCCTACGGCACCTTCACACACCGAACGAAACGCAACATAGGTACCTACGGTTAATTTACGTCTATTGTTGTGAGAGGGTAGTACTTCCCCAGTCGAGCAATGGGCCGCATTCGTGCTGAAATCAGCAAAGCTTTCCTACCTATAAAATCTTATGCCTTAGTCTCTATGTACCAGATCGATACGTATGGCGGCGGCGACGTCCACTACTGTTAGTTGTGCCAACGGCAGGACCAACTTACTGGCAAAGTGTCCCATATCCAGGTCTATTAAAGTAATTAATATGATAAGCAAAAATGTTGACATATTTTGCTGTCACATGAGTGAACTGAAAAAATACTATTTACACACTGTCCTATTTTTGTTCTTAGTATTGTAAGTAGTTAGTTAGTTAGTTGGACAGGTGTTTTCCGCACTTAGCCACTTAATTGGGCCATTGTGCGTTAGCAGGGACACGGTTGTCGCCTGCTACTCATACCATGCAAGCTCCTTCCAGAAGGCCATGAGTTGACCAGTGTTGCGTATGGCTTCACTCATGGTTCTGGGGTTGTTCAGGAACCTCGTCCGTTGGTCGCTCACGCTGGTACAATGTAGGATCACATGAGCGGGTGTTTCTTCGGTCTCCATGCAGCCCCTACATAGTGGGCTGTCCGTGACGCCGATGTTGTAGAGATGCTTGTTTAGTGGACAGTGGCCGGTTATTATGCCAGTCAGATGCTTGAGTGTTTGTCTGTTGGAGTGCAACAATTTTTGCGAGAGTCGTTTGTCTAATTGGGGAAAGGCATCTTTAGATTGCCTACACTCTTTTAACTCTGCCCACTCTTTTTCATGTTGTTGTAGGGTTCTCTCGCGTAACCACGTTTTTAGTTAGTTGAAAGGTATCGGAACAGTTGGTTCGGGTCCCAGAGTTGTTGTGTCCGATCCTTTCCTTGCCAGTTGGTCTGCTGCGTCATTGCCCGTGGAGTCACTGTGTCCTCGTATCCACTGGAGCGTGACCCGATTCCTCGCTGCAATTTTCTGCAGCTCTTGGTGGCACTCCATAATTAGGCCGCTGTTAAAGTAGTTGCCATCGAGAGCTTGTAGTACTGACGTACTGTCTGTGATGATGCGTATTGACAGGTTGCTCACGTTTCTGGCCGCGATCGCCGTCGCCGCCCTTATAATCCCAACGCATTCAGCTTGGAAGATGGTGTTGAGTTTACCAAGCGATGTTGAGAGATTGATGTTCAAGTCATGGGAGAATACTCCGGCACCTGTCCCATACTTTGTTTTTGAGCCGTCTGTGTATACTCTAACTTCGTGTATACCAGAGCTATCCTTGTGCTCTTCATGCAGTTGTATGCGGTATTTTTTGTCAAAGACAAAGGTTTTAGGTATGAGGTCGCACGTTGCATCTAGCATCGGGATCTCGTTAGTTAACGTCCTTTTCAGGCGTACATGGGTTATTCGGTCGTCTCTTCTCCAAAGCCCGAACTTATCGAGCCGGATCGCGGCGGCACCTGCTTCCTGCTGGATGATGAGGTGCAATGGTCGCAAGTCGAGAAGCACCTCCAATGCCGCCGTTGGAGTTGTTTTCATGCAGCCTGTTGTGGCCAGACAGGCGAGGCGTTGTATGCTCTGCAGCTTGCTCTTGACTGTGCTTAGTTCAGTGCGTGGCCACCACACTACTGCACCATATGTGAGCATGGCGCGTATGATGGCAGTGTAGATCCATAGGGTGATGAATGGTTTGAGACCCCATTTCTTGCCTATTATTCTCCTGCAGTGCCAGAAGACTGTACATGCTTTTGTGGTTTTAGTGGTGATGTGTTTATTCCAGTTGAGCTTGTGGTCGAGTGTTACGCCCAGGTACTTGACTTCACTCGATAGGTTAAGCTCCGTGCCAAAAAGTTTTGGTTTTCTGGTCATACGGGTGTTCCTTTTGTTAGTGAAAAGTACTAGCTCCGTTTTATTTGGGTTGACCATCAGTTCATGGTGGTTGCACCATTGTTCCATGATCCTGATGGCTGCTTGCATCCGATAATGGATCATGTCTTCCGAGTTTCCTTTGATTAGGATGGTTATATCATCTGCGTAGCCGACCGTGTAGAAGCATTTGTCATTCAGGCTTCTCAACAGATCGTCTACCACTATGTTACAAAGCAGGGGTGATAGGACACCTCCCTGTGGGCAGCCTTTTGCTACTATCCCCCTTGTGGTGGTGTTAACCGTGAATTGAATAGCCCTTTGTTTCAGAAGTTGATCAATCCAGCCACTGACGGTTTGTTCAACTCCGAACTTGTCAAGGGCTCGGCTAATGCTGGTGAATTTAGTTTTGTCGAAGGCGCCTTCTATGTCAATGAAGGCGCCTAAGGTCATTAGTTTGTCAGATAGCGCTGTCTCTATGGTCCCCACTACGCAGTGAAGCGCTGATTTCGTTGATCTACCACTTCTGTAGGCATGTTGTTGCGGGTGTAGTGGTCTGCGTAGCAGTGCGCCTTCCCGTAGGTATTTGTCAGCGAGCCTCTCCAGCGTTTTCAGCAAGAAGGAGGTTAAACTGATAGGTCTGAACGATTTTGCTTGAGTGTAATCCGTTTTGCCTGGTTTTGGGAGAAATATGACTTTTACTTCCCTCCACCTTCGTGGTATGTAATTGTGCGCTATAGATGCTCTATATATGCTGAGTAGCTGTGGCACAATCGTTGTGCAGCCCCATTGTAGAAGTGCTGGTGTTATTTCGTCCAGGCCTGCAGATTTGTACGGCTGGAAGCTATCAATTGCCCATTTCAGCCGGTCCACGGTAACCATGTTGTTGGCTATCGTCCAGTCTGTTTGGGTCGGTGGTCTGTGTTCTGATTCTTCCCAGTCACAGTCGTCGGTCACAGTGCAACCTGGGAAGTGTGTTTCGATTAGCACTTGGCTTATTTCCATGTCTGTGATTGCGTAGGTGCCATCAGGCTTTTTGATGGAGCCTAGGGTCTTGTTGCTGTCCTGGGATAGGATCTTTTTTACCCTGGCTGCCTCGCATGTGGAGTTAATGTTGGTGCAGAAATTTCGCCAGGACTCTCCCCTGCGGAGTCGTATGCGTTTCTTGTAGTGCGACTGGGCTTCTTTGTATTTGTCTCAATCTGTGTCTTTCCTTGTGTTTTTGGCCCGGTTGAAGAGTTTTCTCAGATTGCGCCTGAGCTTCTCCAGTTCCGATCCCCACCATTGGGTTTTACTACTCGTTTTCGGTAGTGTGGTGGGGCAGGCTTGTTGGTAGCTGCGTTGTATGCATTTTGTTAGTAAGTTAGTGTTGTGTTCTATGTTTGTAGTGCTTGCGGTCATGTCGTTGAAATTTGACAAGGCTTTGTGGCTCCTGTTCGAGCAGGGTCTTGTAGCTCGCAATGTTGGTATTGCGTGGGTTGCGTTTTGGTTGTGTGACCCTCTCTTGCACTCGTATGTCATAGCAGATACGTCTGTGGTCGGCAAAGGATGGTTCGGCGGACACATGCCAGTTCGTGACAAGTTCCGCGGCCCCATCCGATGCCAGTGTAATGTCTACTATGGTTTGATATCTGGAGCTAACAAATGTGGGCTCTGAGCCTTTGTTGATTACCGTTAGTGTTGTTGTGTAGATGTATTCAGTTAGGATCTCACCTCGTCTATTTGCCTCGGGGCTTCCCCACAATGGATGGTGGGCGTTAGCATCTGCCGAGAGTATTATTGGCCAGCCGTGGTCCTCACAGTGCTGCACTAGCTCGGCCAGCTCCTTCGATGGGATCTCCTCATCACCGGGCATGTAGACCGAAGCTAGTACTAGCATCTGTATTGTAAGTAGTTATAAGTTAAAAAGTTTCTTTTTGTACTTTTGTTTTTTAATTTAGTTCTATTTTTGTTTCTTTTAGTTACTTAGTTAAGTTTTATGTATATTTTTTAATGTATAAAATTAAGATATAGCGCACTATCGAATTGGGTTTACCTGTAATGATAGTTGTTAGTTTAAAATAAATAAATAAGTAATAATAATAATAATTGAAGATAGTTTTCCTCTTCATATCTCTTTTTGTCGTCATCTATGTACATTCATCATTCATTCACAGTCTACGAAACGAGTGTTCGTTTTTTAGATTTGATCACACAAATGTTAGTATAATTCACTCATATTGGTCGTTCCTACCTATACCTAATATTGTGTCATTGGTATCAACACCAATTCGATAAATGGTTACTGATTATAGTGGGAAATAACCTTCAATTAAAAATTATCATCTCGTTACTCATTAGGCTATGTGTCCATAGTCAAGTCATTTTCGTCATATATCATGTGTTCATTTCGTGTAAAGTATCACTAACTTGGTTCAGTGGATAGCGTATGCGACTGTTGATCGGAGGTCCCGGGTTCGATTCCCGGGTTGGGCAAATGTGTTACTGGGCTTTTCCGAATTCTCAGTAGCAGCACGGAGTCTGGTGATGTGCCCGGTAACGGCAATAACCTCACCCACTATTACGTGGGACCTAAAATTTCATGGCGAAATGTGGGTTTAGTATTTACACCTCGTAGTGGGTCAAAGTACCTAGCTTTTTCATTTTTCAATCTTCAGCGCCACGAATTGACTTTGTTCAGCCATAAATTTGAAACATTCGAATTTTACGGTGCTCTGTCTCTTTCACATGCATATAAAAAGCGAGTGAAAAAAACAAACCTCTTCGAAATTCGATTTTGGAATTCGTACTCAAAGAAAAGACGTTCTGAAACTCAAGTCAATGCAACTATATCGATGCCGAGTAAAACTGTTACTTTCAATAATTGTACCTTTAATAATTGTCACTTCTAAAATGTTTAGCATGTTTTGATTCATTTTAAATAATGAACGTTATTTTAATCTATTCCTGTTAATTTCTATGTCTCCTAAGTAATATGTGTTCTCACTGCTGAGGTGAAAAGTTATGTGTGCTACACGAGAGCAAAGTTTTTTGCATCTCGTGCTGTTGAGTCTCTCACTACGCTCAGGATTCTTACTTTGAATCACTCGCTACGCTCGTGAATCAATCATAGAATCCTTCGCTTGCTCGCACAAAAAATCAGCACTCGAAACAAAAATCAACTTTGTTCTCTTCTTGCACAAATAACTATTGCGATTTCTGTAGTGCGGGCGCTGCCTCTTTGAAAGTACGATATAAAGAAAATTTATTATTATTGATACTGCTGCATCCATCTTCAGTTTCGTCCATTGGGAATTAATAATTTCATCCGCACCACATTTGTGAAGCAGTCTGCTTAGTCAGCTACCCAGTATAACCTCTTTAAACAGCTTAAAGCAAGGTATGCGTATATCATAAATGACAGTGGGCAAAAATCTATGGGAGCTGGTCCAATCGTCGCCAAGATGAAACATATACCAAATGAAACGGAACAATGTACCTATCAAACATGCCGAAGGGCATCAAAATCTATCCGAGATTTCAAGAAATTAATGCTTATTCTTGCCTCAGAAGATACTAAGGCTTCTGTATTTTTCTCTATCGTTGAAAAGAAGATGTAGTGACAAGCATCGAAAACGGCATGTTAAACTGGTTTGGGCACATGGAGAGGATGCATGACGAAAGACTGACAAAGAAGATATATAAGGCAAGTGTGAATGGGACAGGACGAAGGGGAAGACCTAGGCGGACGTTATCTGACCAGATTGGAGACATCCTAAAAAAAGGACAGGTCAGGAGTCCCTTAACTCGATGGGAGTGAATGAAGCAAGAGAGGTATGTCAGGATCGTTGCAAATGGTGTTCCGTAGTCTCTGCCTAACCCTCTGGGAAACAGACGTGAGTCTATGTATGTATGTATGTTAAGTATTATTACGCTTGGACCAGATTTGTCCACTGTAATTTTGGCACATTAATTTTTAATTATCACCTAATTGTAACATCAGAACGGCATCTTGCATTAATTGATAATAGAAAATATGCTATATTCAATAAATAGTTATTTTCGTATGGCTTGGTAGGGCTTTCCCAAGATCCACTCTTCCTTTTTCGCCATCCAGTCACTAAAAGCCAGCTTTCTCAAGACATAGGTTCACGTGACCGTAAATTGGTTGCTAAAAATAGTTTTATTTAAAAAAAAACTTTTGCATCGAATATTATTCCGATTTCTCTTAGCGAAAGTATAGTAGTTCCTCATAATTATGAATAAACTACGACATAGTAGCGATAGCTGAGTGGAGAGACCGACAGACTGCTACGCAGAAGGTCTCGGGTTCCAATCCACGGCACGCACCAATGACTTTTCGGAGTTAATTGCGTATTAAATTGTTAATTATCGCTTGCTAATCGGTGAAGGAAAACATCGTGAGGAAACCTGCATGTCTGTGAGTTCTCCATAATGTTCTCGAAAGTCATGTGAAGTCTGCCAATCCGCACTTGGCCAGCGTGGTGGAATATGGCCTTACCTTTCTTATAGTGAGAAGAGGCCCGTGCCCAGCAGTGGGACATTATAAAGGGCTGATGATGATGAATCCTATAAGCTATCTATACGACTCATCGTATTCCAACCAGTAAAGACGGATGATCGTCGAGGAAATATCCATAATATCAAAATTCCTATACTAAAATGATAAAATCTGGATTTTACCGAATTCCCATCAGTCTATTGAAGAATGTTTGCATAAAATTGCGCAATGATTTCATTTGCCATCAATAATAGCGCACGTGGTGAGGATGGATGAAGAAAGGTTGACCAAGCAGAAATACAAGGCAAGTTTGAATGGGGCAGAACGAAGGGAAAGACCTAGGCGGACGTCCTCTGACCAGATTGGACATCCTAAAAACAGGACAGGTTAGAAGTACCCTGAATAGAAGAGCATACATGAGGAATCTGATGGGAGTGAATGAAGCAAGAGAGATATGTCAGGACGCAAAAGGCGTTCCGTAGTCTCTGCCTACCCCTCCGGGAAACAGGCGTGAGTCTATGTATGCATGTATGTAATAGCGTAGTTGAAAAAAAAAAATGTCATCACTATGATTACACTAATTGCCCCGTGCGCGGTTCATGACTTTGGATTCAGATTTGAAGTTTAGAATGAAGGTGTCCGTATACGCAGCAGGACCCTACGTTTAATTCGATTGAAAGTTAACTTTTTACGTGCGTGGTATTTAGTACTTTTCGAATTGTATAAGTAAAAAAATAGTACCTTCATTGCTACAGCGAAATCTTGAATTATTACCCAGCAGGACCCTCCGCTGTTTGAAGGTTTTCAGACCAATAGTATATGTCACCGTTTAGCGATTATTTGATTTAAACGTAAGGTTATTTGAAAAGTACTATTAAAATGCTAACAAGAAATATGACTGTCGGGGCCGAAAGCGTCAAAACAAAAAAGGGTCCTGCTGGCATGATAAAAGTTTTGCAGGCGCTTTCCTCATAAACTAATAATTATATTAAAATGAAACCAAGGTATTTTAAAGGTACTAATACATCGCTAAACGGTGACATATACTATTGGTCTGAAAACCTTCAAACAGCGGAGGATCCTACTGGGTAATAATTCAAGATTAAATTTCGCTGTAGCAATGAAGGAACAATTTTTTTACTTATACAATTCGAAAGGTACTAAATACCACGCACGCAAAAAGTTAACTTTCAATCGAATTAAACGCAGGGTCCTGCTGCGTATACGGACACAGAATGAGGTATTACAGAATCACACTGCTGATCCCGCTAACTACGGATTTCAATATTTGATCTATCCATTTTGTTGAGATTTTAGATAAGTCTTAGACATAAGCTCCTTACAAAATATGTCAAACACGAATCTTGAATCTCAAAATCTATGGATGAATCGAATATTGAAACGGGCCGTAAGTGATCGTGACGGGTCGACTGCAGTCCGACAAGAGTAGTTTAGAACTCGTATGTTATAATAATTATAGTCATCGCGTTTGAGAACTCTAATATCGTAATGCTGCATTTTAGTACCTTCGTATCCGTTAGATGTCGCTGTGTTGATTGTATTCACCATCGTTCGCTAGATGGCGTCAGTGGTATCTTATATAGCTAGTGTGGTCATCACATCATGTGGTAATAGAAGGCAAGCAACCATAAAATGAGCTTAACTTGTTTAATTTTTATGAGTGCAATTGTTTTCTCATCTTTATAGTAGAAAAATAATATTTACTGGTCTGGTAAACATGCCTGTTAAAAATGATAAACTTAAGTTGTTAGAGTATAAATAAAGCTTTATAGTTTATGAGGAGGATATATATATTGATGTTTGTTACTCTTTCACGCAAAAACTTCTCAACAAATTTTAATGTTACCTTGCAAATATAGCTTATGCTTCATAATAGCTAATCTGGCTAGCTGCCGCTTCAATTATTACAAATATAATGAAACCGAAACATTCGCAATTAAATTGCCACTTTTACCCCACATGTCAGTTGCTTTACAAGAACGGCGGGCAAGACGGGATTAAATCTCATCGTGACCAAAATAAATTCGATACAACGCACTGTAGTTCAATTTCAATGTTAATCTGTGTGTGGCTTATCTGATAGTCAACGGCAGCCTTGGATTAGACAGGCAGACATGGTTACACTATCTTAGAATTACATATGTATAATATATCAAGATTGTTTTCAGAGCCAGGTGACAGACAGATGTGAGAAATGCTTCCTTAGTGAGTTACGTAACATACGTTATAAGAGGAACTCATTGTCAATAAGTATTTAATGCTTCTAGTTTCAGTACTTTAGTCTCGGAGATGATAAGTCAGTAAGGATATGTAAAAATACTTTATGATGTAAACGAGTAGAAGAATAAGGTGACCTATAAACAATAACTATAGATATTAAAAAAAAGGCTAATAAAAAAAAATAACAAAATTTAAGAAGATGAAAATAATTTGATAGTTTATTATAAAAAACTATCTATAGTTATACTATATATAGTTGATAGATTACTAGAGGTTAACGACATTATAGACAAACGTCTAGTCAGATTACCACGTTATAAATAAATAGATAAGGGCATGAATCGGACAGAATGTGTTAAGGAACTTGATGCTATGAATATTATTCATAATATGATATATGGATTAATTGTTGACTAAGATAGTATTAATCAATCAATGATTATAAAAATTTTCCGTCACTGACTGACAGACAACGTAAAGCCAAAAGTATTGCGCGCAAGAAACTGAAAATTGGCATGTACTTGGAGATCGTAGCGGTGCACTAAGAAGGATTTCCTGAAACCCAACAGGCTCGAGAAGAAACGGCTAATTAAAAAAATGTGCAGACACCTTTTAGAATAGATATAAAATTACCATGCAATAAAGTGATATATATTAGTGGGCCGAGTCAGTCAAAAGCGTCAGACGATATCCTGCATTGTACTTGCATACTAAACTCTTTTTTTGTCTGGACTTTAAAAGATCAAGAAAAGACTAAAGAAATAGAAGTGACAAAAAAGAACAATGACTCTGAGTTTATTTCGGCCTTTCTTCTCAAGAAGTCATTTAGCTAGGAAAAGCCGGCATCATCTAGAATAGGGTTTTGACTTGTATAAGTGTTGCAAACAACCAAAATGCAGGAATAAATATGTCTTTATGTCTTAATATGTTTCAGTAAAGAGTTTACTGACAAAAAATGAAGAGTAAGAAATATTTTCGCCTCCTGGTTGGTGTAATGATTCAAACACGGAGCAAAATTTAAATACTATCCGCAAGATTTGTAATGAGTTGGGTCAAGAGAGCCTGAATGTTTGTCAAGTTTATACACATAGATTATATTTCAAACACGAATATTTCACAGCTGCAAGATAAAATATTAAAGCTCGGTAGTATTATTACTAAACATATATTTTTATAGTTTTATTTTTCATACGCATTATTTGTTATGTAATTATGATTATTGATACAACTGGCCACTGAATGATGATAATATAATTTATGATTGTGAGAAAATTGATAAGATTTACATAAATGCATTTTATCAATATTATGCAGTAAAAGATTACGATTGAACTCAGTTAATTATAAGTATAATATGTAAAGTAAGTCATCATCATTATCATCATATCATCCGAAAGACGTCAATTGCTGGACAAAGGCCTAATAAACATACCTTTGAATAATTTAAAGTAATACCCAAGCACGCAACTCCTCGGGATTACTGCAAGTTTATGTAGGTGATTTAGTAGGACCACCGCTACGGGACGTCGGTTAATATCTGGGTGGTTTTTGTGGGTAGGCACCGCGGGAGAGAAAAACTCACACCCACCTGCCTGAGCCGGTGTTTTTTTTAAATAATAAGTGTCAAACGATCTGACGGATCTCTTGATGGTAAGCTATGGACACCTGTACGGTTGGCGTAGTGGTTCAATCGGCCGCCTCGCCGCTTAACACTGCGCCAAGTGTTGTGGGTTCGATCCCCATACGAGACAACACTATGTGTGATTCATAAATTGTTGTCTTGATTCTGGGTGTTCATTGTGTCCGTTAGTTGTTGCAAAGTCCCCCGCGACACAGGATTTAGTTCTACTCCGGGAGTTGTCTTTTAAAAAGCAAATACCTACAAGAAAGCAAGAAGCAAGCGTGTTGGCGAACTTTTGGCTGGAAAAGGAAATCCTTTTGGAAAAGGAATAGGAAAGACCGGGATGATGGAGAAGGCAAAGAGAATGAAACTTTCGGCACTCTCACTAACTGAACGAAACGCAACAGTAGGGATACTGTTACTTTACGTCGATATTCTATGAGAGGGTAGTACTTTCCCGGTCGAGTCCGCCCATTCATGCCGAAATCAGCAAGGGTCCAACGTAAAGATTATTTCTTTAGTATTTATTAATATATATACAGGGTGTCACAAGACCCATCACCAAGCCGAAGTCTACTCGTTGTGGACATCATGCCAAGTCATACTAATCTTAATATATAAAATCCTTGCGTTACTGACTGACTGACAGACACGCTACAGCCGAAACTATTGGGCGCAGGAAGCTGAAATTTTGCATGTATGTTCCTTGGGGACCGTAGGGGTGCACTAAGAAGGGATTTCCCGAAATTCCCACGGGATCGGTCAAAACGGGTAAATATAAAAAAAATGCAGGCGTAGCTGCTGGCGTCCTCTAGTCAAAAATAAAACCTGGGAAACGAATTTTTTTTTGAGTTTTCATATTGTTTAAACCGTAATTAAAAGCGGGCGCGTGCAATGTTCGAAATAACTACTTATCCATGGGGTAATAGGGTATCTAAAGAACATATTGGCGGGGTACATTTGTACCTAATTAGAAAAAATCCATACTAACTTTGAGCCTCAATATCTCCTGAACTAGTTATTACCCAGGTATGGTGCCGAAGTAAAAAATGGTCGTAGAGATTGGTACAACATGGGATTTCAGTTTTCGTTAAGGGTCTTTTTACAGCCTGTATATTATATAACAAAATGCAATAATAGTTCATCTTTCGTTCTTCCTTTCTCTCTCACTTTTTCGTTTTATGTAAATTGGCCCAGTTCCCTATTTGTAAATATTTGCAAGACTGCATATGGTAGAATTTCAGTATTTGCTTGAGTATCATGTTTGATAATATGACTAATTGTTGTCTTATCAAGTGTTTTTACTATCTACACTCCATTTATACTATCACGTATATCAAGATGTCGCATACGCTTATTATGTCATGTATATAGATATCTCATGGCCATCAAATTGATAATTGATTTTAAGAGTATGTGTAAAATATTACAGTAGCTGAAAATAGTAAATGCATTGGTATATTATTACTAGGGTTATTTCTCGGAGTGGAGCGGGGTCTTCATAAATTAATTCAATATATTTTTTGCTTTTACCAGGGCAGCATTCTTTTTTCATTACTTCATAGGTCATCGTTTTTTCGGAAGCTGTTTTTATTTATTTATTTATTTTTATTTTAAAACTTCATGTACTATATATTGGTACATTGGCGGACTTAATGCTAAAAGCATTCTCTTCCAGTCAACCATAGGGTGATGCAGAGATAGGTATGGTAGGCGTACACAAACAGTTTTGCTTTATCTGAAAACTTGAGAAGAGTGATAATTTTATTATAAATAATTATCATGAATAAGTACATAGATATAACATTACATACATACTATATAATACATGTATATACATGAATAGATAAAATATATAAATATACGTATATACCTAAGTATATATAAATATAAATCATAAATATATATGTATATATAATAAAATATGTAAGTAATAGTTAGGATGATTGTGCCAGTAGTCCCTTACGAATATGTTCACGCACCTTTGATTTAAACGTCCAGCGGTTAGTAGCCGTCCTGATCTCCAGAGGAAGGGAATTCCAGAGTAGGACTGATTGGACTGTGAAAGAAGAGTGTACAAGTCCAGAAGTGTGTGATGGGCATAAAAGTAGTAGGTTATTAGAGGAGCGGAGATCTTTTGCGTGATTGGAGCTTAAATATTGAAAATTAGATTGTAGGTATGCAGGGGGAGATGAAGAATGAAGAATAGAGAAGAGCGTTGTGAGAGCACGCAAACTCCGGCGCTGACGAATGGGGAACCAGCGTAGTTCGGAACGAAAAGCAGACACATGGTCATACTTGCGAAGATTATAAATAAATCGAATGCAGTTATTAAGAAGGCGGTCAAGTTTATCAAGAAGATCTGCATTCAGGTCAAAATAACAAACATCACCATAATCGATGACCGGGAATAGTAAAGTTTGCACTAACGTTATCTTTGTCTTCACGGGCAGAAAATGTTTAAGCCGATAGAGAGATCGCAGGGTCCCGGTAACTCGCTTGCTCACGTTCGTAATCTGAGTTCGCCAAGTAAGTGTGTCATCAATATGTAACCCTAAATTTTTTACATTAGATGTAACTTCAATAGTAGTTCCATCAAAAACAATTGATGGAAGAGATGCCACATTTACACGGCACATCATGCGGCTCCCTCCTATTATAATTGCCTGACACTTTGAAGGGTTTACATGTAAGCCAAACCTATCGGACCAATGTTTTATAGCTGCTAAGTCAATATTCACCGCGTCAATAGCATCAGACAGATTTTCGACCCTAGCCTGAGCATACAACTGCAAGTCATCGGCGTACAGATGGTAGGTACACCGAAGGTCATGGGTTATGAGATTGATGAACAGAGCGAACAGAAGAGGAGATAAAATACCGCCCTGTGGAACGCCAGAGTCGAGAACACACCAAGATGAACAGGATTCATCAATGCGAACCGCCTGCTGACGCTCCCGAAGATAAGAGGAAAACCAATCCAGTGCATCAGATGAGATCATAAAATGGGAGAGAATGGATAGAAGGATATCGTGACTGACGGTGTTAAAGGCGTTCGAAAAATCAACCAAGACCAACACAGTGACCTTGGCATCCTCAACGCCCGCCCTAACATCGTCAGTCACTTTTAGGAGTGCGGAGGTAGTGCTGTGTCCCGGTCTAAAACCCGACTGGAGAGGACTTAATAAGTCGTTGACATAAACAAAGCGGGACAGTTGCTTATGGACACAGGCCTCTAACACTTTAGAAAGGAAAGGAAGGATGGATATAGGACGGAAGTGGTTGGGCAATGACGGATTTGGGATCTTGGGTAAAGGTCGGATATAGGCTTTACGCCATACGGATGGAAATATACCGGTATCAAAGGAGAAGTTGATTATGTGGGATATTGCGGGTAGGAGCTGGTCTAAAACAAGTATCAACATTCGGCGACTAATGTTGTCACATCCGACAGCCTTGGTTTTGATGGATAGGATAATTTTTTTGATCTCACCTGGCGCAACCGGAGAAAATCTAAATGGATCAACTGTAATACGGGGCAAATGTCTTATATATTCGACCGTCTGACATCGGATTAAACAATTTAAGGTCGGAATGGTGGCGAAATAACGATTTATATCATTTAAACCGATATTGTTCGGTAGATCGAAACTTTGCTGTTTGCCGTATTTGCCAATACCAAGAGTTCCGAGGAATCTCCAGGTAGCAGCGGGGGAACTGAGTGAAATATTTTCGAGAATATGGCGGCGTTTGGCATTCCGTACCATCTGGTTGCACCGATTTCTTGCAGTCTTGAAAGTTGCCCAATTGTCGTCAGTCCGTTCTTTCTTAAATTTACGAAATGCTCGGTCCCTGCGTCTCATAGCCATTTTGACTCCTTTGGTCATCCATGGGGCTGGAGGACGTTTCAATTTAACCTTTCTGACTGGGGCATGTTTGTCGTACAGGTTGATCAGTAAATTGTTGAAAATATCAAGTTTTTCATCTACAGAACTAGCCGCCAGCAGAGGTTCCCATGTAATGGCAGATGCATCCTGTGATAATTTATTTTCGTCGATCCGAGCAAAGTTACGCATGTGCAAAACTTTGGGTTGGGGTTTGGGTGGTTTAAGGTTGTAGGAGAGGAATATGAGGTCATGACGGGAAAAACCAGGAGCGGGGTATTGGCCATGAAAGGATATGAGGGAAGGGTTAGATGAAAGGATTAAATCAAGCCACGTATCCTCTCCATTATTATTGTGATGAGTTGCTTGTAGTGGTAAATTATGGAGACAGGCTGACTCAATAATATGAAGCAGTTTACGGGCTCGAGGGGAGTGAGGAGTAAGGAGATCAGTATTAAAGTCACCCATTATTAAGTGATGTGCATATTCCGACCCTAAAGATTCCAGAATCTCTTCGAAACTGGAGAAGTAGTCAACAGCTGGGGGACAATAGACAACTCCCAAGACAGTTTTAACTCCGTTCACAATAACCTCTAAAAAGAGATATTCTGCCGAAGCCGAAGAAGTAGAAGAAGAAGTTGCAAGAATTTTAAAAGGAAAGTGACTACGGAGGTAAATTGCAACACCACCACCTCTCCTGTCAATCCGGTCATGCCGGATAAGAATAAAACCGGGTAAAGGATATGTGGTGGAGAGCAAATTTGGTTTAAACCAGGTCTCAGAGATCAGGACGGCGTGAACGTTGTCATTATTACTAAACGCTTCTAACAAGTCACTATAGTGGCTTGGCACGCTTTGAGCATTTAAATGGCATACGTTTAGCAACTGAGTAGATTTAAACTTAAACGTGTCACGCACAAACTCACCAAGTGTTCTATCAGGCACTGAACAGTAGCTGTCATCATCTGAATTGGCAGAACAGAAGGACAAATCATCTTCATCGGAACTCATAAATAAATATTATATAAATAAACTATATAAATATTAATATAATAAAATATGTATTATAAGGTAAATAAAATGTACTAAAATTTAAACTATTACGTACCTAAAATTTACTAAAGTAGTGCTTACCATCTCTGCACCACCCGCCAGCAAACACACTATTGAAAGAGAGAGAAAAAAAAAAAATCTACTACATCACTAGGCATAATATTAAACTAATTAATCTAATTATTAAACAGCCAGATCCGCAACAAATCAGACATACATAAAATATGTTTTACGAACTTACGACGGAACGAAACGCATTATATCAAAAATGTCACAAATGTCAAATTGACAGGTTGACAATTGATACAGAAATAATTAAAAATAGAGTGAAATATGAATCTACAATAACATGTTCAATTATCAAAGGCCATTGCATAACTTGACGCTGCTTTTACGTTTTCACCAAAATGTGTGTCTCCAGACTTAAGTACGCTTAACGTACAATCTCTTTTACCAGTATTAGAGCATGAGATTAGTGCCAACAAAAACAGTTTCATTTACATTCTAGTAATCTGAAAATGTATGTTATCATCGTCCCAGCGGTATCCTGGTTGCATCCAAGAATTTTGCTTTGGAGGTCGAGGTCAGCTTTCTTATCAAGATTTGACAGCATATTAGCTTTTGCAGAGTGATCCGCAACCCAAAGATATAGCAATATTACATGACTTAGCCCAATATGAGTATAATAGAAGCGCACTTCTTAAGGATTATGTGTGCCGATTCCAAGTGGAGACTGTCTCCAGTTTAGTTCATAGTTGGTGCCGTTGGTAGCGCTGGCGTCTTTCTCCATCTCTCTTGTTCTCGTAGTTAAGATACACAGGAGGAACGTATATCTCTCTTGCTCTCGTAGAGACAGCTGTCACAGCGCGACTGCCACGCCGCCAAGCGGCAATTTAGGTCACAGAAAGTTTGTCTTCAGAGCACCCATAGGAAATGCGCCTCTATGTAAATATCTGAGCTCTTTGGTATAGTCAAGAGGACTGACTACTTATAATATCTGTCATAGATCTTTAGCCGAGACGGAAGGCCTAACATGTTCTCTAGGGTACGGGACAAGCCAGAACTGTTATTTTTTTTCCTTTGTTCTTGTTTGTTATTATTTGTTTTCATACTTAACAAATTTTGTTATAATTCTAATTTTTGGCTCTTCTTTATTTTTGTTAGTATTGCTTCTTATTTATCTATGATGTCACGTGTGTTTGTCAAATAAATGATATTTTATTTCAGGTCATAATTAACAATTTAACATAACTACGAAAAGTACGCGATTATTCGACTTTTCATTGAAATATGCATGTAGGTATATCATTTAGCCATAGTTCAAGTCTTATTTGACCGTTATGCTTGTTATTATTGATCTTCAACTAATTGATTATGTAACAGCAATGTTTATATAATGTAATCATAATATTATGGATTATTTTAATTACTTAATTACCATGTCTCTTTACATAAATTAGTTTTATGCAATCGTATTTAAAAATAGAAAAAGGGTATTTTGTTTTTACGTTTGTTCTATCAACTGAGTTATAATATTATGGTTCTGATAATTTTTGTGTTTTGTACAGAAAATTTAAAAAAGATGGTGTTGTATAAATATGTTGCACTGTTGAAGTAACTTTATTATTAACTTTTATAAGACGTTCAATTAAACCTATTTAAGTATTTGCGGATAAACTGAAATTTCCCAACAATGTTTTCACAATTTCTTATCCACATATTACTAAGCGTAATTGTTGTTAATAGCATGTTTATTACTATTTAATTAAGTCTAAAGATAAGACTACCGAATAAACGGCAGACATGTCCGTTTTTTATCTGTACCCGAGACTCTAAATATTATCTATCATTAGGCAGCCACGCGTTTTGCATACACATGGTATTCTGATATAAGCTTACATAAATATTTTATTTACTCATTTTGTTTTAGACCGTGAATAGCTACGCTTCACCGCGGCATTAAAAGAAAATAAATTATTTTCGATTTTCACTATTAATATATCAACTTTACTATTAATAGTAATTTTTATATTAATTATACCATTCTGTTATTCTGCGATTGGTTATTTTTGTACGAAGAGTGTTATTTTGAGTGCCTTTTCATTTGGAATAATGGCTGTAAAAATGTTGTCGGTGAGTTGACTTTTCCGTATTTCCATTTGTTAAATAGAATTTTTTTTTGTCCGTGATCTGGTTATTTTTTTTTATGCATTTGATTATAATACTGGATGTGTGATTTTGTGAAAGGAATTCATTTGACATCAAAAGTAAATAAAGTGTTTTACCATGCTTTTTGATGTTAACTAAAAGTGACAGTTTAGTATATTATAAAAATATATTTCGACTTGAAAATGTTTTTTGAAACCAATTCATTTTAATTAAATTATTTTCGTTAGTAAATTAATGTTAACTATTGGCTGTAAAAATATCTAGTATATTGTATATCTAACGATGGCATTTCTGATCATTATAAATAAATTGTAATAGCTACTTACATATTATTCTACTTTGTTTTTTTACCTGTAGATTTATCACACATTCTTTATGTTAATACTTTTTGCAATGAATATGTTTGCTAATCTCATTTGGTATAAATTAATCTAATTAGATGTCGCCGCTTAATTAAGCGGTGACCCACATTTTTTACCAACTAAAAATAGGTATAACTTATTCAGAGCCACCAATCACGAGCCTCTGAGTTTGTGATTGGTTGTTAGAAGTAAGCACCGAATATGTAATAAGTCAATATAAAAAGAAGGCGGTCATATCAATTAAAAGTTGTAGGTACCTATAACATACATGAAATTGATAGTATTATAGCAATATCCAAGCCAAATAAAACTTATTTGCAAAATCAAATTGACTTCAAATACCTACTGCCCGTATGTACTGTAATGCTACCTGCCAACTGAATAGGAATAAATGAATACAAATATAATATTTTTAACAACAACATTTTTTTAGGGATATCTATGCAAGGAACACGCACACGCTCATATTATAATTTAATTTTAATTATTTTTCATGATGTTTCTTTTTTTTAAGACATCGAAATCGGATGATAACATATGTCTTTAGGTTAGCTAGTTTACTATGTAACTTAACTGAAGTAAATTTAGTTGAATTTGAATATTTTATAGCAAATCAAATTAATAAAAAATCAAAAAATCAAAAGGGTGCATAGGGTTCCCACCAAGAACTTAGGGTCCCAAGCCAACCTCACCTGCAAGTGGTGCACCTGCCGATCAACGGACGAGGCTCTGACAAACAAAATATCCCGATAAGCGGCAATAGGCTCGCCACCTATTACGTGGGATCAAAACACTGGCGAAAAGTGGGCGTTTAATATGCCTCTGCCTACCCCTTCGGGGAAACAGGCGTGAGTCTATGTATGTATGTATGTATGTCAAATTAAGCGTTACATTTTTCTACATTAATATTATGCAGTGTGGATGATTACACAATATATTATTGAATATGTAGAGGTGGTATAGAATAAGCGTTAAAGGCACAAGTGGCAATTAATATAAGTACACAAAAGCATAATAATATTGTAGGTACAATGACGCTTAGCATCGGCAACTGTCATGGTCAATTTAGAACTAAGAATAAGAGAAAAATATGTACATAACATAAACATAACATAATTTAAAGTTTTATTAATAGTTTACTTAATACTGAAATCCTCAGCCACGTTACCGCCAAGTAACCTTAACTGAAAAATTTCAACCTTTTCATAGGAGAGTCTGTCTTTTATACCTTTATACCGTTGCAACATAAGCATTCGATGGGTGTTATAATTTACAAAACTTTTAATTATTCGTAATATAATTTGGTTAGATTTATTCCTCAATCTCAATAACATAAGGATGAATCTTAATAACAATCTTCTTAATATATGCTACGCTGAAGGTCGCGGGTTCGATTCCCGCTCAAGTCAAATATTTGTGTGCATGAACATGGATGTTTGTCTTGGTCTGGGTGTTTCTATGTATAATATGTATGTATTTACAAAAAAAAAAGTATATATATGTATGTTTATCCATTATCTAGTACCCATAGTACAAGCTTTGCTTAGTTTGGGACTAGATGGTGTTGTGTGAATGTGGTAGAATATATTATTATTATTATCTTAATATATAAAATCCTTGCGTTACTGACTGACTGACAGACACGCTACAGCCGAAACTTCTCGGCGCAAGAAGCTGAAATTTAGCATGTATGTTCCTTGGGATTCGTAGGGGTGCACTAAGAAGGAATTTCCCGAAATTCCCACGGGATCGGGCAAAACGAGAAATTCGAAAATAAGTGCGTGCGAAGCCGTTGGCGTCCTCTAGTCTTAATATATAAAATCCTTGCGTTACTGACTGACTGAAAGACACGCTACAGCCGAAACTATTGGGCGCAGGAAGCTGAAATTTGGCATGTATGTTCCTTGGGGGCCGTTGGGGTGCACTAAGAAGGGATTTCCCGAAATTCTCACGGGATCGGCCAAAACGGGTAAATTAAAAAAAATGCAGGTGTAGCTGCTGGCGTCCTCTAGTATTAAAATAAAAATGTTCTTCGCAAGACGGAATAGCAGTTACCCAAAAAATTACAGTATACATCATACACATGTTTGTGTAATTGTGAATTCTTCAATTAGGTCAGTCACATCTATTTAAACCGGAAAGCGGACATCGGATTCCAAAGACAATAGAAAATCTTAGATACAACCGGGATAACGCCAGGATAATGATTACCATCATTGTACTAATGTTATCCCGTTACAGTCAAGCTTATTCACCATAGGGCTTCGGAGTCCGCGTACTCGACTGACAAGATTTGATCGGATATTAACTTTTCCATAGAGCGACTGCCCTCTGATCTTCGCAACCCAAAGGTATACCTATAGAGAGGGAGCTATTATTCTACGGTTAAGACCCGTGTCAGACTATTCTGGGGTTCTGACTCCCTCCAACTAGTGTCAAATATCGTCATGACATTCCGCGACCGACGACGGCTTAACATCCCCTCCGATGAATGGGATGGGCGGTTATTAACTATTTAATATGCACGTAACTTCAAAAAGTCAGGTGCGCGCCGTGGAATCCAACCCGATACTCCCTGCATGGCAGTCTGCTGGTATCTTCACTTGGCTGTCGTTGCCTTTTTGACGAAGATAATCATCATCATATCAGCCGATGGACGTCCACTGTTGGACACAAGCCTCCGTCAAGACTCTTGACATAGAACGATTTTGTGCCACCCGTATCCATTGGCTGCTTCCGATACCAACAAGATTGTCAGCCATTTTGCGAGTGGCCTACCTTTGTTAAGAAGTCCGGTGTATGCCAGCCGCTCCACAACGTTTTTGCTTTAATGCTCATCGGAGTAGATAATCATGTAAATCAAAATATATTAAAATCTATTTGTTACTAACTTTCTGTCTGACACTAAGACAGTCGTGACTCATTAGAAAGTACATTATCTTTTTATCGACTACCTAAGCCACTGCTTTTTGTCAATCCTTAAGCAAATTAGTTTTTCACAAAGAAACTTTTATCTTTGTATACTTACGTCAAATACCTCATTGAAGCCACATGACACCTGTAGTTTATAAATAGCATACTCAATTACTAATGTTGATATAAGAAGTTGCTATGCTGCTCATTTCGTTTACAAAACAGTTTGCTATCATAAGCTAAACATTATTTAATGTGTTGATGTACGTTGATGACAACGTAGTAAACTAGAGGTAGAAGGTAATGAACCGTCAAATAAATCTCAACTATACATACATACATATCGTCACGCCTTTTATCCCCGAAGGGGTAGGCAGAGGTGTATTTCTACACCCACTTTTCGCCAGATATACTTTAGTCCCACGTAATAAGGGGCGAGCCTATTGCCGTACCGGGCACATTTCCAGACTCCGTGCTGCTACTGAGAATTTCGTGACAGAAAAACCCAATAACACTGCCCGAACCAGGAATCGAACCCTGGACCTCCCGATCCCACGCGCACATTTATGCCACGAGACCAACGAGGCAGTCGTATAGGGTTTGATGTCGAGTTTTCCGTCTCTACGCAAAAATGGTATTTGCATCGTGTTATCCCTTAGTCGCCTCTTACGACACCCACGGGAAGATAGGGGGTGCTGACACTTGTATTCTATGCCGTCAACCACACAGCACTCTCTCTCTCAACTATACAATTGTAAAAATGCCTTGTCTGTACATTCTCTCTCTGTATCCATCTCTCTCTGGTTAGCCTACATGACTCAAGAGCATGGTCAAGGTAGGACGCAAGTCTGAAACTGACGGAACTCAATATTATTATGATCATCATCAGTCCTGTAAGCTTGCCACTGCTGAGCACGGCCCTCTTCTCACTGTGAGAAAGGTAAAGTCATAGTCCACCACGCTGGCCAGGTGCGGGTTGGCAGACTTCCTATGTCTTTCGAGAACATTGTGTAAAACTCAGAAAGGCAGGTTTCCTAACATGTTTTTCGTCACCGTTTAGCAAGCGATAATTGGCAACTTAACAGACGAACTATCTCAATCTACGTCTATCAGTTGCAATATGAGCGACAGAGCTAAAATTTGGTATAGATGGATTCTTTAGCAAAGAGCTTAGATATTTACACAGGAGCGCATTTATTATGGGCTCTCTGTAGACAAACTTTCTGTGACCCAAATTGCCGCTTGGCGGCGTGGCAGTCGCGCTGTGACAGCTGTCTCTACGAGTGCAAGAGAGACGAACGTTCCTCCTGTGTATCTCCTACGAGAACAAGAGAGACGGAGAACGACGCCAGCGCCACCAACGGCGCCAACTACGAACTACACTGGCGACAGTCCCCACTTGGAATCGGCACACGAAATCCTTAAGAAATGCGCTTCTATGCTATAAATCTATATTCAGTGTCTTTAGTAAGTCAGACCATCTAAAGTATCCGTCATCATCATGCTAGCATTATCCTGGTTGCAGCCAAGACTTTTCGCCGTGGAGTCTGAGGTTTACTTACAAGTCTAACCAGACGTAGTGAATTGAAGAAAAAAGTAAAAAGTCTTTAAGAAACAAATCGCTATGCTTTTGAACCATTTTTGTAAAGCGCTGGGATCTATAAAGTTAATCTTGCGCATTAGTTTCTGGAAACACAGACTTTTTGAGAATGGGTATTTCTGAATTACACCTTGGTTGCATAAGGGGATCGAAGGCCAAATCGAATTGAAGTTTTATATATACAAGATGTCACAAGCCCCATCACCAAGCCGAAATCTACTCGTTGTGGACATCATGCCAAGTCATACTGACCAAAAATAATACCTGGGAAACGATTTTTTTTTTTAGGTATTTATTTGGTTTTTTAATTTTCACTTTTTTTAAACCGCAATTAAAAGCGCGCACCATAGGGCATCTATACAACATCATCATTTGAAAGGAGTAATTGGCCTACTATACCACGCTGGCCAAACGGGTTGGTATAGGGTTTGTATCAAGTTTTTCTTCGGCTCTTACGACACCCATGGGATGATATGGGGTGGTGCCATTCCGTATATATTCTTAATCCGTCACAACACGGACAATTGACACAAATTAATGACAATGACATGGTGTTTTTAGTACTCAACATACTACAGCAATAATATAAGTATCTAACTGCTACCTTTTGCTCGGTGCGTGAGAGTACCGACGGCGCAAGTCCTCCTCGTCATATTCCTGAAAAATGCGAAGAAAAATGAGGAAGGAAGGTGGTTAGAGCAGCAATAGCTTTGTATTTTTTTGGCTTTCTTTAGAGTTGGTAATGTGCTAGTAATTTGGCCAGCATCATTGGCGTCGATGAGCTACGCTTTACCATCAGGCGGCCCGTAGCTGATTTCTTCTATAAATAAATGTCATGTTGCTTTAATTAAAGCTATTTGAATAGCAATCGCTCATTGAGGTACAATATATTTTGAACGCAAATAGCATCCATTTCGAATGGAAGGCGCTGGCGCTCATCACAGTTTTTTGAAGTCAGGTAATACGTACCTATTAAATTGTTTGTGGCCACTTAATGTTATGCGCACCTCGGCCCCGACTGTAATTAAAATACAGTCGGTACCCGAAAGTACTCTAGAACTGGTAAAACCACAGAAAAGTTCAGTGGAGATCAGACTGCAGCATTAGACAGGAATTTCCTTTTATGAGGTATGCACCTATTCTAGCTAAGGAAGGATTTTTCATTAAGCCGTTCCTAACTGTGTAGAATAAAGGTAGACAGTTTAGGATAGACTAGGCCGCGGCCTACGGCTTCCTTAAAATATTTATTATAAAAATAAATTAAGGAGAGCTAAAAAATTATAAAAAAACAGCATGATAAAATATAGAGTTAGAGTGCTTTACAAAAAGTCAAAATACATATGTGCAGCATGTAGAAGAAGACGTGCCAGGTGCGCTACTCAAGAAATGTCTATGACTTTTGATGATAATAGCATGCCTCTGGATACCAATCGCATCCATAACAATGGTTATAGCTCAGCACAATTATAATGAAAAAGCATTGGTACCGAAAAAGAAAGTGTAAATCCTAAAGATAAGGAAAGAGATGAAATCAAGGACAAGATGTCTGTCTGAAAAACATATATCAATCATTCATTAATACAGATAATACTTATGAAAAAATAACTGTGACAAGTTTGCTGGGTTCCATCATCGCAATTTGTGTGATCCAAAGTTGTTTCGGGTCAACAAAAATTTGTATAG
Organism: Euclidia mi; assembly: GCA_944739405.2. Classification (NCBI taxonomy): domain Eukaryota; kingdom Metazoa; phylum Arthropoda; class Insecta; order Lepidoptera; family Erebidae; genus Euclidia; species Euclidia mi. Next base: position 3,367,957 of record OX123205.2, on the reverse strand, counting down.
ATCAAATAATTCGTACCAAGTGCGGTCTATAAAAATATCGAGATCAACATTTTACTACTATTCTATTTTAACGAATGCTGTAGTATTTGCTTCAATATTGCCTCCCTCTTTAAATCAAGTGAAAAACGTGTTCTTACGCAATATTCAAGATTCTTGCATGGTAAAGGTTAATTAATGATGTTCTAACCTTTTTTGTATTTTGACCTTTTCTATGTGTACCGTAACTTCTAACATTGTTTGCAATTATCTATTCAGCCGCTTCAGATTGGACGCAACTAGTAGATAAGTTTATCGAACCTGATGTATTGTGTTTCAGTCAGTTTTCAGCCGCAATTTCTTTAGATATATAGTCGGGTTTATCATAAAAGCGATTGAAGACACGTGTGGGCCGGAATATTTAGGTATGCGAATTGCCGATAGCATCTTTCAATATTCAGTGTAATTCAACAGTGCAAGTTTATTTTGCTAGAAAGACAGCTACATTATTAATGAATTTAGAAAATATATCGATCAAAATTTGTCGCAGAAGCAAAAATTATTGAAGAACGTCGTGTTCGTCGTGTTCTAAGTGGAGGCCGCGCCTTGGCAAATGTAGTGTAGTACGCCCTACGGCTAGGTGGAGTGACGATATACGCAAAGTGGCTGGAAGCGGCTGGACACGAAAAGTCGAAAATCGGCCTCAGTAGCGTGCCATTGGAGGCCTGTAATATTTTACTAACTTTGTTACAAGGTGTAACTGGTATTTCTTTTGGCAATTTTGAGAAAGGTCACGTAAGATGCAGTTGCTATTTTGTTTGTTCGAATCTTATGAGCTGCTATACCATCTTTCCGATTGCGACAAAACTTTGTGAACTCATTGTTTCTACTAGTGTCAAGGTAGACGAAGAATATGAATGGACAAATAAAACAGATGCTGCTGCAGTCGTGTATTATTTATTTAACAACAAAATTCAATATAAATAACTGCACCAAACTTTTCCTACGTAATTCATCCTTAAGCATCGAAATACTTTAATCACTTCTTTAATAAAACCTTAGTTTCGTTTTAGGAGAGGCAAACAGGTATAATCCAGTATATTTATCTAGTATGACTATTAAATAATTATCTTTATTAATTCAAGCTTAGTACAACATAAATATGTTATCTAAGATGAAGGCAAAGATGTAGCAAAAGATAAAGATATTGTATCTAAAACATTCTTTCACATCCGTATTTGTCATTCTGATGTTTATCTATTTATCAAACTATTATGAATCTTTATAACAAATTTATATATCAATATTTGAAGACCTTCTTTTCAATAATTTCTTGTGACGCTTACATCAATGTTATAAATATACAGCTAAAGACTATTCCCCTACCCTGTTTGAAACTTTTATGTTTATTATTAGCGTTTTTTTGTTGGCAACATTTACTGACATAAAAATAAATTGGATACGGACCTCTCAGAAATTCAATCTCAAAATCAAAATATGTACTTCTACATTAAATAAAGAAATACTCAAAGAACTCAAATATTGTTGAATTATCTTACTTCATAATGACACCACAGAAACAACAAGTCATATTAAATCGTATTGATTATACAAAAGATTTCTATAAGCAAGTTGACCATTTAATAATTATTGGGTCAACAGCGTAATTTTTAGTTAGTAGTTTAACCGTACCAAAACAAAACAAGCATACATAATAACAAATTCCTTTAAATAATATAGTCTTCGTCAAAATTAATAATGAGCAATTTAAAGGCGCTAGAGACAAACATACGAGTAGGTATGTTTATTTTGGTTTAAATAGGGTACTAAGGTTTTCTGCAAGGGCGGTTGATGGTGTTAAAATGGATGCAAATCTGGTAAATATTAAATTCACTGATCAGGAACAATGATATCAATCTTTATTTGCAATTTACTATGTTATGTGTCTGAGTAGGTCATCGGACCGTTTTGATTTACAATTGGAAGCGGTAGATGGTTCTATGGTGGAGATACATACACTTAGTTCTGCAATATATTATTTAAATTTATTAAAGTAATACTGTACATAAGGTGCGTAAAACTCCTTGCAACATCTGTACCAAAAACGTAGTTTTAGATTTAAGCTAAAAATATCTGAAACCAAAAATGCAATTTATTGCAACAAATTTTAAATTAAATTCAAAGTAAGTTAGCTTATAATTATATCAAAATAAAGTAAAAGCTAACTTTCAAATATAAAAGCGTGTAAACTAATAGGCAGCTAGTAAATCATTATTTTAGGTAACAATTTTTCTGAACTTTGTTCAGTATTATAATTATTGTAAATAAACTGTAGTTCAGAGATCATTATTCTCAATTCTGTTTACTTCGTTAGTCTAATTAGTTAAAAATAATATATTTCTTGATTAACTGAGGTCAATTAAGGTCTATCTATCTATTGGTTAGTCATTCGCTAATTAAAGGTAAAAAAAACAAATTGTCGTGTTTAACTCGTGTTATGCGCATATCATAATAATTATCAAAATTACAAGCAATTCCTCGAATCTGCTTCTTAATTGAGACTCTTTTGGTACTAAAATATCTTATCTTGTTTTACGTCTCAAAGTAAATCAAAGATGTGGTACCAATGTGTAGCCATGTGGCATTCTTAGATATTTGTTTAATGTAGAAATACTTATTTTGATGGCTAAGACATGTTTCTTTAGCTATTCAAAGAATTTAACCTGGATTGGATGTCACTGACTTGTCTGATTGGGTGACAGAATTCACATGATATAAACATTGGCTAGTAATAAATCAGGTATCTTTCTTAGTTACGAGCCGATTAGCAACAGTTATCCTGTAATACTGGTACAAACGAAAAACAAAAAAGTAATTGGTGAACTGGAAACTAAAGTCAAAATATAGGGATTAATTTAAATTTGGATTGATAAATTTGTCAAAAAGTTGTAAATAATAGCTAAAAATTTTTTACGTATTTTAATTTTCACCTTCTGGCTACTTGCTGGTAAAACTAAATCGCATTAACTTGTATCATGTTTATCAGACGAATAAGCGTTATTTCTAGAATCTCCTGAAGAGGCACAGAAATACTAGATTTTTTTTTATTTATTTACCTACCTCATTTCAACATGTATTTTCATCAAAAGTTTTCTAAATTTGGAATATTTTAGAATTATCTGGCAAATTTGGATTGTGTCGTTTGAAGGTAAAATGTCATAATTAAAATTTTTAAATCGTTTGTCCTTCCTACATCCTAAAACCAAAATTATGAATATTGTATTACCTTTTTTACTCTTTACTTACTCGTCCACTTTATAGTTTGGTATAGGAGATTAAATAGCTATCTCGTTGAAGTTAGTATACTAAAGATAAAAGTTGGGTATTAGGTGAAAAATATGCCGAGTTTTTCCTGTTGTGAAATCAAGCAACAGCCTGCTGCAAAATATTTACATTTCAATAGATTCTTAGAATATGTTTACTATAGTAAAAACTAGATAATTCATCAAATTAGGTTACACATATCAATTGGCTGTCTATCTTTTAGGTTACTAGTATCAATAAATATCAAATTAAATAGAATGCTCTAGTGACCCCATTGCCACCCAAGATTTCATACAAAAAGCCCTAAGATTTATCATCTAAAGATTGTTTACACTAAATGCTACTACTAATTTTATTATCATGTTTACTATGTAGGAGACCTCATTGTTACAAAATCTTATTTTCTTGACCTGGATTCAAACCTAGTACTCATGAGAGATATCAACCTGCTAGTACATAGCTTGACGTCACCCATTGACCCATGGAAACCTTACGCCCTATATTGTTAGACATCGAATCAGGTCTAATGACAAATATCATTGTTTATTACAGATAAGATGAATGTAAATTATTGTTTTAGATAAAATAACAAAATGCGGTCCCCATTGTTTGAAAGGTTATCTTGATTGATTTGACAGAATGGCGGCCTTGTTGCCTTTGCTTTGCTACTTGCATTGAGAAATAGGATAGTCAAAGAAGCTGAAGAATAATGAATAATGGTAAAAAAAATGAAAATAATAAAAATACTTCGCGATGACAAAAAAGATTTAAAACATGAATAAAATGAAATTGAAATAAGTAAATGTAAAAATCCAGTTTAAATTCAAACAAAACAAAACACAGTAGAAGAAATTCAAGTTAATTATTTTGATTTTAATATATTCAATTTCTGATATTAATCTCCTGATTTAAATATTCTGACTTATTTATAAAGATATAGCACCCAAGAGACTGTATAAATTTAAATTTCCAACTATGCCTTCGTCGTTTAATTTTAGTCAGATTTATTTTTTTCTTACAACTTGTTAGATAACACCTTGTATTTAAATACGTTTCAAATAGTATATTTGGGCCATTTTGTTCTTTTTAAAAATTTAAACTATTCCTTACTAAAATATACTGCCTGGTATTTGTGTCATTAATATGCGTCCAATTTGGAGCTTAATGTTACTAATTCAATATTGTCAACTAGTATTGCCAAATTGTCAGGATAGCCTTGCCCGAAACCAGAGTTCTATTTAGTAAATATTTTTCTTTTGTCCGCAGAGAAGTACGGTTGCGTGCCTGGTGCTGATGCTGTGTCTTGTAGCGCTGTTCGAAGAAGCAAGTGCTCGACCCCCATGGATGGTCGGAAGTGGAGTTTTTACAGAATCTGCTGAGTGTCACACAGACGTAAGAACACTGTTATATTAATCATCATCATACAGCATTTTGCAGCGAAAGCCTAGTGGAGATACCAACGGACTGCCATGCAGAGAGTATCGGGTTTAAACGACTCGACTTTTCGGAGTTATGTGTGTATTGAATTGTTAATTATCGCTTGCCCCGTGCCTCGGAGAGCACGTTAAGCCGTCGGTCCCGGCTGTCATGAAGATCTTTGAGGCCTCTCATAATTTGCGTCAATCGCATTGTGAAACAATAGGAGGATTTAGTCCAATATAATATGTACTATGCTGGTTCGACGGGTTGGGTGTAGAAAATTAATGACGAGTTTTCCAATAATTATGCAATTCAATTATTCATTTTGTTTTTTTTTATTTATTTATAGTCTCACGCCTGTATCCCCGAAGGGGTAGGCAGAGGTGTAAATATTACACCCACATTTCGCAATGAATTTTTAGGTCCCACGTAATAGGAGACGAGCCTATTGCCGTTACCGCGCACATCACCAGACTCCGGGCTGCTACTGAGTAGTCGGAAAAACCCAGTAACACTTTTGTCCGACCCGGGAATCGAACCCGGGACCTCCGACCAGCAGTCGCATACGCTATCCACTGGACCACGGAGGCAGTCTTATAAAATAATCTATTTATTTTGTATCGTAGTAAAATATTTGCAAAGAGACGATTCGTAGCTAGTCTGTTTAAAAAACTTTGATAGTATAGGTGCAATCACTTTTCCCGCTCCAATGCCTTCTTTCTTATTTTTCAGTGTATTATCATAGTATTCGCAAAGTATTTTTTAAAAGAGTACTCCCTTATCTAGAAATGTCGTTCTTATCAAATAATCTATAAACCACTTAAACATATAGATACTACTTACCGTCGGTTTGGCTGCTAAGTCGTCTGCTACTGATAAGGAAAAAGTATGACGTCGCACTATTAAAAGCAGTATGACGTCGCACTATTTTTGCACGGTAATAACCTTTCTATCTATAAATTTTCAACGATAAGAGATTATTGTTTTAACGTTATCAAATTGAAACATATAGTTACGAAACAAACAAAAACATAACCTAATTATGAAATCTTAGATTTTATCATTCTCCATATTTAATGCATATTTTTCCTGTATTGTCATGTTGTTGTATTTAGTACGGTTAACATATTAGACTAATGTTCTTGACCTCTTGTATCTGGTTGATTGTACATTTGTCTGAAGCGTGGATAAATATTTTTCTGCAATTAATTTGTTTATGGTAGATTATTGTCGCCCTGTCAACTGGTTTCTTAAAGTTTATCAATTTTAGACTGCTAGAAAGTTAGTCAATTTTAGACTGGCGATCTCATTTATTTGTGCGAGATTAAGTTGGTTTATTGATAAAATTATTTTCATCTCCAAGAGTTTTACGAGTTGCTTTATTCATATAAATTAATATTTGTCCGGTTGCTGTTTGTTGTCACATGAAAATCATGTGATTGATGATGACCTCCTTTTGCTATTGTTGTAATGAAGTGATTGATGTATCTTCTAAAACTTTTCTCAGTTTTGCTATGAGCTGTTTAGATTATAATAATTTATTTCTATCATAGTAGTAATACATTATATCTTTTGTTTCAGGATGAGCTTCTAGATCTTTGTCAAAGGTGCGCCAAATTAACGAAATCCAGATTGGCATATCCTGCATGCTGTTCTACGGACCTCGAAGCAAGGAAATGGTGTTCAGATTACGTTTACTTTGGTAGAGGACAGTACGATTTCTACTGATCTGGCTTCATCGGCTTTATCTATAGTTTAATGTAAATATTTATGATTATCCAGTAATTGTCTGATCTTAATCTGTTTGATAGCTTTACCATTGCTGAATCAGTACATCTGTTAAGCAAAAGTATATTTAAGTCGTCCAGATAAGTAAGCATTTAAACTTCAACACTAAAGTTATTTAACTTATAAGTTTGTTCGGTAACGTGTAAGTTTTGCTTTAAGTGGCAGTATAATTAAGAAACTATTTAATCAGTCTTATGAGCAGGTGTTCTCCGGTCATTGCTACAATCCTAAGTACAAATTTAGAATCAAATCAACCTAAAATAATATTTTATAGGTAATTTGTCAGTCCGCTCTTTCGGTGTCCGTATATTATCAATTTTGCTTTGTACCTATATGGTATAATTATATCGTTTTAACATTCTTGCGTTTTTTAATTGTTCTTCAATTAAGAATAATTATTTAAATATTAATTTATGATTGTAGTGATTTGTTACCTAGTTAAACTTTTCAATATTCAAAATGGTACTATTTAATTCACTTTATCGTATTACGGATATAGATTTCACTGTTACCGAATATGTACATAATTATAGAATTTAAGTTATTTTAATTTTAAGACTACATTGAAAATATATTGGTCGTCACAAGAATTATTGGCAGGTTTTTGTATAAAGTATTATGTTAATTGTATTCAGCTTCTCTCCTGTTAAACCTAACCTAACCAAGAGCAAAGTTTCAATATCAAATTTTGCGTGATTCAGTTTGAATGTTTCTTCATCTAGAAGGCAATTCTTATTATGGAGAATTTAAAACATCCTTTTAAAATAATAATGCTTTCAAAATCCTCGCATGAAAACTTATAAATGAGGTTTTTTGGTTTGATTTTTTTATTTATTTATAGACTCACGCCTGTATTCCTGAAGGGGTAGGCAGAGATGCAATATTACACCCACATTTCACCATGTATTTTTAGGTCCCCTTTAATAGGGGGCGAGCCTATTGACTTACCGTGCACATTACCAGACTCCGTGCTGCTACTGAGAATTTCCTAACGAAAAAACGCAATAATACTTTGCCCGACCCGGGAATCGAACCCGAGACCTCCAAAGCGCACATTTATGCCGCGAGACCAACGAGGCAGTCTTTTCTTTTTCTTTTTTGAAATTGATGAACATTACTTATAAAGATCCTGTCTTATATATATTAGATGTTTTTAAACAATTTCATAGCAGAAGTCACAAAACAAAAAATCTTCAAATCTTGTTAATTTCAACCTTTTATTTGCTCATTGTCTATTTTAAATTATATTTGTTGAAGATTGTTTCACTACTTATTATTACAAATTATTGAATTTGTTCCTGACGTTTCAACCTTCAGAAGTCGGTTAAGATCTGTCTTCATCTAAGTTAGACGAAACTTTGGGACAAAAAAGAAATGTTTGAAGCTATTTGAGTATCTACATCGTCAACAAATATCAGGTACTCGTAAGTACCTTGCGATGAGTAACTCCTGCGTTTAATTATTTCACTGCATTCCTTTTGATAGCGCTCACGGTCAAAGGTGAGAAAATACTTCATATACATGTAAGTGTAGAGAAAGTGTACAGTAATAGTAACTTACGTATGCGTCTGGCAATGTTTAAGGTCGTTATTATTATCAGATTTATACTACGAGTAATGGAAGACCTTTTCACCCGAGGCTAGATTCAACAACATGTGACTATGATTAATATGACTAAGCGAAGGTGAAATAAACTGTTGTTGTATTTAGATGACATTTCTTCTATTGTTGTTATTGATTGTACAAGTCAATAAGTTTGGTTGTCATCTAGTTGTATGCTGTTTACAATGATATTATTATCGAGTACAATGGCAGTTTCTGTAGGTACCTAGTTTTGATAAAATACCGGTTTTGAGTTGTTTGTCAGTAACTGTATTATGTTTTGTTAAAGAAGATTTTGTGTTTTCTGATAAAGTCATTACTAGAAATAATTTTGCATTTATAAAATTTGTATTGATGATGAAAGTTTCGGACATAGGTAGACATTTTAAAGAGTTTAAGATGGATTGCTAGCTGAAGAATTGAACGCTTGACATCAGGTAGCAAAGTCTCTGTAATTTATTTGAATAATTTTGAACTGAAACATGTAAAAATCTTAAACAAATGGTCATCATCCAAAAAACACAGACTTAGTGTCTGTGTTTTCTAGTAAGGGCTGACAAGTTTAAAAAATTGCAAACATATTATGCATTGACCGTTATGATAAGTACACATTAAGAATGACACAACAGTAGGAGGAGAGAAAGTTTTACAATGGCCTAATTAAAAATAACTTATTTCGACCACATCAGAAACACTGATAAAACTACAAGTACATATAATTGAAATGTATAATCTCAACTAAAAAGATGAGGTGGAATTGAATAATAATAATATTTTGAGAAACTGAATTGTCTGTTTCAAAAATAAAACTGTGATAATATATATTATAATGATAAGATCTAATGATAGTTTTGTAAATTGAAATTATTTTGTAAAGATATGATAAGAAGACGTAAATAAACTTTAAAATATATTATTTGTTTTATTTATTATTTATGTCCATGTATGTGTGTATACATGTAATAACTTAGCTTAGCCATAGCTGTTATAATGTATTTGGCAAAAGCATAGTGTCTAGACCAACAGACTTCTACGCAGAAAGTCGTAAGTTCAATTTCACGAAGCGAACCAATAACTCAAAGTTAAATGCGTATTTAAGTGGTCATTATCACTTAAGGAAACCTGCATGTCTAAGAAATCTCTATGATATTATCAGACATGCAGACTTCCTCACGATATTTTTTAGAAGATGTGAGATAACTCTATGATGATTGTGATGAAATATATGTAGCTGAAAACACATGCCTTTTGACGCAAAATATATTATGTTATGAAATCAGATCAGAAACTCAAAAAATCATCTATAAATTTTCATCAGTAATGTTCAAGCATTAATACCTTAAACGTTTAATATCGTTTAGAAGACTGCCATGGCGTCGAAATATCTACGCCTTATAAATATGACAACCTATTTCTCAGATACTGATCAATCTCTAGCATCTTAATACAACTATAAATGCAAAAGTGTGTGAGGTCGGAAGTATGAGTTTGTTACTCTTTCATGCAAAAAAGATTTTGATAAAATTGTCTGTAGCTTATAAATCAGAATAACAATGTATTACTGGCTACACGCATTGAGCGACTGTAAGTGAAGCGAGCAGATGTGAGCAAATAAATAAATAAACAAGAACTACACTTTCGTCGCAATATCTAAACTTATGCGGGCGAAGTCCAGACTTTTAAAAGGCGCTTACTTACGCTCTGACTCATGTACTACATTGTATCTATATGGAAATGGCAGCAGTATGTCTGGCACACACACACTTCAGCAACTGAAAATTCCTCAGATATGATTAATCTTAAAACATTCTTTAGGTACCTAATCATATTACTGAGGTCACGAGACCTTTGAGATCATTAAAATCCCGTACAAAGGTTATGTGTAATCCACAGCACACACCTATCACGTTTCCAATGGCCCATTTACACGAGGGTAGATTCTCGAAGCAGGTGCTATCTTTGTTTAACTTGATAGGTAAGGTAGAGATAGCATGATACTTGCTGCAAAAGACCTTGTGTAAATGGGCGTTGCAATAAGTCTGCTGATTATTGTCTGCTAAGTAAGTATGTTAAGTGGGATATTGTCTGGCTAAGAGTTCTAAATGTTCTCGAAGACAAAATTTCGTGGACAATTTGTTGATCCACACTGTTCAATATTTTTTTTAATTCTCGCAGTTGATACCCTATTGTGAGCCTATCCCCTCTGCCATTAAATGGGGCTCTGATTCTTATTAGTTTCGGGTACAAACTTTAACCCAGGACAACTATTTGTGTGATTAACAGCACTCTTTATTCTACCCCTGTGAGAAAAAGTATAGTTGTCTTTTCGTTCTTTTGACAACAAATACATATCTTTTCAAACTTTGAATTTTATACACGTGCCAATATTAATATAACGGATCTAATTAGCATAATTAATATGTAAAGTAAATATCATCAGTGAGTCCTCATGTCTACGGTTGGTGCCATGTTGTAACGTCGTGGCAAATATAACGATTCCACCTTTTGCACAGACCCGAGAGCCGTTGCATCAATATTAGTAGATGCACATCTTTACAAACCTCTCATCTTACTCCAAATAGTTTTCATCTTCGCATTTTTCTGAAGGCCGGTCTTAATATTCGATCTATGGATTTTGAGATTCGAGATATATGTTGGACGTACTTTTTATGAATATTATGTCAAATATATAAATAAATCGCAAAAAATCTGGATAATTCGAATATTGAATTCAGAGGTAAATGTGCAACACAGCCCAATATATGGTGGAAATGTCATTAAAACTACCATTAAAAATCCATAATTTAATTTAATAACACTATTCGACAATATTATAACAAGTTTGTATGTACAAAACCTCATCTAATACCTTTATTATTATTTTGTTTCTATATACTGTTACAATAGCGCGGAATTTTACATTATTTCCTTCAAAGAAATATATTGAAATGTGATAAGAATTATTTCACCTAAACATTTTTTTATATTGTGATCAATCGCCAAGTTTATTAACTTCATTATAATTTTATCAAATATTTTTAGAAACATGAAAGTGTGACGAAAATATTGTATCCGTTCCGCGCTTACCATAATGCTCATGAGCACATTTCTAGTGCTTTCCAAGACAATAATACAGAAAAAAATATAAAATATCGGCAACGAAATTATCCACTGGAGACTTTTTATTCCAAAAACAAAAATAATTTATCCAATAATAAAAAATATTGGATAACAGTTTTTCAGAATTGGAATAAGAGCTGCCGACATTTTGTTTTTTTTCTTTCCCTGTTTATATTTACATTAGTAGACATTAACTTATTTAAGTACGAAGTTTTAGTCTCACAAAGTTTTAAACGACGGTAGAATGGTTAAAACGTAATTCAAGATGTAGCTTCAATATTAAAAGAAAATAATTATTAGAAGTTTCAATGGAACTAGTATATTGAAATCTGTCAATTCTCTTATCACAATACATACATCAACAATGTTATAAAAGCAATGTTAAAAATACTGCCCTTCAGCTAGCGTTTACAAAATATAAAACTTCACCTAAATATAAATAATGGTAATTAATTATGATTCGTTGTGATTATCGTAAAAAATCGGTGAGGATAAATAATAAAAAAATCAGTAAAAAATTAAATGCCGATTGTCCTACGAGCCGTTTATTAAAAAGTACTGTGAACACATCTACGTTTGTGCAAATTTGCACTTTTGCATTATCATGCAAATCTCGTCCTAAATCATCTATCTTTGGATAGTCAGATCCTTCCACTTAATATTTTTACACGATAAATGTAATTTACACTAAAATTACATAATATGGTTTAGCTAAAACTCAACTATATTTGTAAACTTTCCCGCTTGGACGGATATTAAAATCTCTATGTGTTGTCAATCTACCAGAAGCTTGCTGTACGGTTTTAAAATTAATTTTGTTGTTCGGAAAACATTGAAAACAATACATTTCTTCTTCTGAACCACAGTATACATTTTGCTAGTCACATACATTTCTTATCAGATATTATTTTTTTCAATAATATATTTAAATACATTTGTGAAATAAAAAGATTCCTGCATATAAACATCCAACAATTTCCTCAGATTTTCACTCCAACACAAAAGGGTAATTCAGTATAGAAGATTTCCAAGTAAAAACCAAAGTTATATTTCAAAATATACATGTATCAAAATATTGACGATTATAAAGATTGGAAGAGAGCATAAACATTAAAATGATGTGGTCGTATAATATGACAAATCAAGATACATTTTAAATCCTTGAATTCACTTGATAAATAAACAAAACGGAACTTGCTTTAATTGGAGTGATAATTATTTTAAATAAGACCTCTGTTGATAAGCTAATTAGAAACGTGTGATATATAAGAAATGAATGGCAATTAAAATCTGGACATTCCTTACTTATCACATGTATTATACAATAATTACAAATCGAAGTTAATAATGAAGATGAGCATATGATTATTAATCATCAATAATTTAAGCTCAAGTGTAATATTTGGAGGTTAAAATAAAGATAATTATACCAATACACATAGGTAACGAATCTCAAAGAGAATCGCATAAAACATTTATTCTGGACTTTTACTTGGAAATTGACAGGAAATTAGAATTCCTCTAACAATTAAATATTTCAAATTAATATAATAAGAAGCTATTTTACAAAATTGTATCTTTGTACAATATGTCAGTAGATTGTCATGCTTCAAATAATTCTATTCTGTGAATATTTAAACATAATTTTCGGATCTAATTATTATTTTCGATTAAAATAATTGTAACTATTATAGCAGTATTTCCATACTTAACTGACAACTAGGTCTTTCTGAAGATACATTTATATAAGAAATCTATTTTTTATTTACAATATTATACGACAACCTTCTAAAATGTACAAGTACAGGACCATCAGTAGTTTGAGTTAATTACAATTTTCATATTTTTTCTATGTTTTCGGTATTTCTATTTGGTTGCCTCATAAAAATTATATGGACAAAATATTAACACTGTAGCGAAATATAAATAAAAATGCGTCATTTTATAGTTAAATAATAAATATTAATAAATAAAATAATAAAAAATGAGAGAGCTTACACTGTGTGACCACTGGTATTATTCAACATTAAAATGACTTAAGTACTAAATAATACAACAATAAAAGTGTTTTGTGATTTTGTATAACAAATTACAAAAATACTAACAGCACTCGTACCGAGAAAACACGCTAAATCTTTACGGAAAATACAAATATTTCTTCAATTATTTTGTACAAATAAAATAAATTTACAAAAATCACAATTACAAAAATGATTTTATAAACACACAATGTTTGTACAAACATAACTAAAAAAGTTAGTCGACAACCAAATTAGCGATCACAGCATATCTTCATTTTGTTTATCGTAAATTTCCTGTAATTTTTGTTGTTCTTTTACTTTTTTCATTTGAGCGTAGATCGATGCTTGCTTGTAGTTTATCGGCCCGTAGTCTTTAAGATCCGCGTCTGCGTAAATGAATTGGTCTTCGGGTCGGAACGGCTGGAGAAAAATGATTAATATGAAATATTTAAACAATTGTCTCACAAATTGTTTATCGAAGTGTTCAAAAACATAGACATAAATTATAATGGTAATATGTGTTAAGTGTGAAACTTTATTTAAATATTTAATTTTGACAGCAACTACATAAATATATTTAAAATAATTTGAAACAGAATTTTATTAATTGCATTTTCTGTTATTATTATTATTGATTACCATATGCGTTTTTCATTAGCCATTAGTTATTATTTAGACCACAATGAAATAATTTAGAAAGTATTTTATTTGCAAATTACTGTATAAATTAGTGTAAATGAAATTTAGAAAGCGATTATCTACTGAAGCGAATAGCCAAATGAATTTTGAAAATATTACCTTATTTTTAAAAAATGTACGTGTCACTCTTGGTAAAGCGCTCCTAGAAGAAATAATAAAAACATCACAACACTGCGATCTCATGCTCATTACTTACTCATACATTTACTTTTTAAACTGAAGTTTATTGATAAAGTTAATCAAAAGCCTAGAATAGAAAACAATCTATACAACATGTAACAAGTTTAATGCACATCTTGAAAGTACTTTGTTCAGAATCGGCAACTGAATCCATTTCCGTCATTTTTAATATTGTTTATTTTTAGTCTTAAAATAATTAAAATAACGTAAATTGTAGTCACTCATTTTTTAAAAAATTGAGCTATTCGAAAATAAACCTTAAATCAAAGCAGAACAGCTTATTTTTAAATGCATTTGTTAAATGGTTCCACGTTGACTTACACAAACGCACACATTAAAACAACATAATTTAAAAGAAAATGAGCTATTCGAAAATAAACCTTAAATCAAAGCAGAACGGCTTATTTTTAAATGCATTTGTTATATGGTTTCACGTTGACTTACACAAACGCACACATTAATACAACACAATAGACGGCAAAAGACAATAGCACACAATTGACCACCAAAATGTCTATCATCTATCTTTCACTAACGTAGGTAATAAACAACGGGAAAGAGCGAGACGTAATGTCTCGCTCGCACTGGCGCATGACAAGCGCAGCGGGCGATGCACTTAGACATGTTATGACAAGTACAACCGGCAATATCTAATTATCTATCTGATTCTATCAGTGAGTGCTGTGAAAACCTTTTTAAAAGTTCACTTGTTTACAAAATGTGTAATGGTGTATAATTTAATCATTCAACAACAAAGTGAAAAGTTCAACATCATCTTGATGTTGACTTCTCACCCCTGGACTTTCTCATTGTGGAGAAATATTAAATCACCAGTTTATTGTGACAAGAGAAAAAGTGCCGAGTAGTTAATTAATTAAGATACTAGCTGCTTTTGAAACAGTGAAAAGATGTGATTTGTGAGGAAATACTGAAGTGCTACGTGGACGAAAGAAATGTGATTTAAGCCTGTAAGTTATTTTATTATTCTATTATTGTAAGTATTTAGATTCACAAGACAACTTTAAACACGCCGTTCTTGTTTATTTCTCTCATTGATATTCTTTTATTTTATCTGATTAAGTTAAGATAGTCACAATAGTCACTTACGATGTTAAGAAACAATAGATCGTGCATATTAATAACAAACAATAAATGATTCGACTGTCCACACCATAGCTTAAAAGTGTGATGGAAAGAAATACTCATAATATCTTTGGTAATATCAACAGTAGCCGACAAATTGTTCAAACATCATTTTTGTAAACCCCACTCTATCAGAGTGTGGTTTACAGACTGAATTTCATACATTTTGTTATATCGTATTGTGTTTCGTTCCTATCAGATCGCTGTTGTATGTTTACCATAGCAACCGTTTCGTTTGTGTGCGTGCGCAGATTTAGAGTGACCACGATTTTCACTTTTAATTGAGTTAATACTTTCTTTAAAAAACATTATTTACGCAAATAAAAAAAATATTTCAATGCATGCATTATGATTGTAACAAGGTTTTCTAATTGGGGTGTCTGAGGATGTGCGTTATTTCCATTACACGTTGTATATGTATACCGATATTTTTGATGAAAATTCTCAAATTTTTTTCTCGTCTCAAAGATAAACTGACAGAAATTTTCTTGTAAATGTATGAGTGTTGAACATAGGCTTTAAATATTATGTATTACATGGCTATTTTTAATATCGTTGAACAGTCATGCAATAGTACTTCACTTAGGCACATATTACCATTTTATTCTCATATATATTATATTTTCAAAAAATTATCAATAATGAGTTCAATTGCATTTTACTGAATTTGCTTATTTTTAAATTTAAAGATTACGATCACTGTGGATCGCTTTGTTTAAAACTAAGGCTCTCATAAGGTCTATACCAGGGAGGGCTAATATGAATTTATCAATCTTTATAATAATATGATTATATACCTACATAGGAGATATAATAATAAATTTTAATAAATTATAAAGTGAAGATACATAATGTTACTTACCTCTCAAACATCAATCTCATTGAATTTCAGAGTGGCGTAGTCACTTCTCGGTTGTCCATGATTACTTTTTCTCTGATTACTAGATACATTCTTATAGCTACTGTTAGTATCTTTGTTAGCACTATCTGAACCTACTGTATACGTATCATACAAATGTCGATTTGAATTGACAGTGTTTTTAAATTTCAAATTATGATTACCTAAAGCTAAATCAGCATACACTAACTTTTTTTGTTTAGGCTTATCGTCTTTGGGACCCAAATAATTGGAACTAAAATTTTCAGGGCCCAAATTTCTCGTTGAGTTTGATATGTAGTTGCCTTTAAGCAATTGTAAGTAGGATTTTCTTTCTGATTCATTATATTCCGGCTCTGGATAGTCGGGTTTTTCGTAATTATCGTAAATACCGACACAAGAGAGCTTTTCTCTTAGGCTTTCTGATTTTTTCAAACGATTTAGCTTCTGACTGTTCTTCTCTCTCGTCCTGTTTAATGTTTTTGTATAGTACTGTGGTTCTGAAGGCTGGTAGATCAGTGGTCCTATTGTATTATTGTATGACCTTTCTTGGTCTACAGGTATGCGTTTATCGACTCTTATAGGTTGAAAATAACAGAAGCTGTGGTGCTTTTGTAGCGGTATTTGAAAATTTTTCTTGTTTTTCCCTTTGTTGCTTAAGTTTGTGAAGTGGTTACGTTTTTGCATGTATTGTTGTTGTAATATGTTAGTATTCTGAAAATGAATTTAGTATGTTAGTTATTAGAACACACACGTTAGATGAAAGGAACAATAAAGAAGGAAATTAAAAAAGAAAAAGCGTTATACCTGACTGCAATCGCTGTCGACTGTCAAGCTACTTTGTACTGAATGACTACGTTTTACTACAGATCGCTTTGGTACTGGTTTCTCCGTTAGCTTTGGTATTTGCAATGTTTTATTTGGTGTTATAGCTTGCTTTTTTGGCAAACCGACTTTATTTATACCCTCATCGTTCAATTGCCTCACCACTGACTTAACTAATGAAGTAGACGGTAGTATAACTGAAAGGTTCCTCTTTGGAGTTGCACCTATAATATTTGGTTTGGATATATCTAGCTTATTTTGATCAGTTTCTTTTTCACTTTCATCGTCATCACTATAATTATCTACTTTTGATTTTAGTTCACTAAAATGTAGTTTTGATACATCCTCAGCTGATTTTGTTGGTCTAACTGGAGCATCAATTGTATCAATGGATTTAGAAAATTTGGTATTAATAAGTGGCATGGAAAGATTGACGTAAACATGGTCAGTTTTGGAAGATGATACTACTGGTGATATTTTAGTTCGAGGTGCTGGTACAGGTCTATTCAAAGAAGAAGTAGATTTATTGAGATCAGTCTCGTCACAAATCTGTATAGAATCCGTCAAATTTTCAAATTGTTCAATACCACTTATATTTGATTTTACCTTGAGCAAGGATGGACAGTTAACATAAATATTATCATCGTTCGCTGGCTCGGGCTGTTCGTTCTTATTGTTGTTATTTATTTCATTGAAATTCTCCCCATATTCCGTGTTTGGGTAAAATCTTTCAATATTGCGTTTTCTGACTATTCTCATAGATTGGAACCGAGGGGGTTTACGACTAATTCTAGTATTCAAAGAAGAAAACTTTCTTGTATCTCCTTCAGGCATTTCTTCGTCAATCGTGGGGAATTGTTTTAGGAACGATGTTTGCATCTGTGGCAAGTATGGGTTTAGCAGTACTGTTTGATGGAGTGGATACATTTGTTGTATTGGAGACAGCACTGGTATACCATAAGGGTACTGAGAGTTTGAAGGCATTGGATAACTTATAGCATTTTGGACGAATGGTGGGCATACGATTCTTGGAGTGAACGATGGGTTAGTAGTCAGCTGCTTTTGTAAAGCTTCTATCCCTTTTGGAGTTTTCGGTTCAATAACTCTAGGCTGTATAGCTTGCACTGGCTTTAACATGCAAAATTATTAAACATGAAACAAAACAAAATGCAAATTATAATCAAAGCATACAACATTCATGTTACATTAAAATATAATGGTAATTGTATTATTTGGGGCGTTTATTCTTTCAGTAAACTTAAGAAATAGGTGCTCGTTTAATCAAATTAATTTGTCTAATATATATTATAGATATTTAATGAAGCTTTATAAAAGCCGTGGTATTTCTTTATGATAATGGTAAAACTTGTTGTTAGCTGATTTTTTTGTTTATTTATTGTAGGTCAATTTAATTAAATCGGTAGGTTATAGTAATTGGTTGGGCCATTACTATGAAGCAGTTTGTGAATTGACAACAGTCTATTTTGACTCTCTGACTCTGATGACTCATGAGTTTGAAATACCACAGCTTATTACAGACTGAAGGTTCCTTCTAGTTTAGCTAGCAGTATCTATGACGTATTACTTCAAGCATGTTATAACAAAAAGTACGGTACTGAAAGAATAAACTGAAGGACAACAATTAGAAGTTATTGATTCAAGTATTCTTATGAGTTCTTATTATTTTCTTCACAGTATGGAGGATATATTACCTTATTAGGTGGTTGTTGTAATCCGTGGAACGGCAGGTTCTCGTAGAGACCTGGGTTGTCCGCTCCGAGGTTGCCGTTAGGTCCATTATCTACGCCATTCGTAGGTGGGCCTGAAATCATAACAGTAGTAAATTACATACCTGATTTACCTGATATTTCGTTTTTGACTGATAACTTCATCAGGCCTGATGATGAGTCTGATTTTTAAATTAAATGTTTGAATTATTCATGTCAAAAATCAATTAGGTACAGTACAGATTAAAGTATGAACCGTGTGAAAATTCACTTTGAAATTATTTGAAGTTTTCCTTTATTATACTATCGCATTGAGAATAAAATAATGTATCTACTTATTAAGAACTGCTTTAAAAGAGATAAGTATAAATCAAACTGGGACTTTAGTGGCTTTGTTTCTTACTTAATTATAAAACAAATCGCAAGCACAAATCAGAAAACAGGTATAAAAAGGCATGCTCTACTTACTATCACCAGGCTTTTTCCTCTTCCTCGTTGTTTTCGGTTGTTCGTCACTGAATGGTTTTACTTTAGCACTAGTCGTGACTATCCTATCAGGCCTTTTGAACGACACAACTAAAAACATGCCAACATTGAAAAACTGCAACACAATCGTGCGACGTGGAACGAAAAAATAGCATGCTTTAGATATTTTGAAAACCAACGCTCATTTCTTTAAAGATATACCGAATACAATAATGATTGACTTTTGAATGAATTTATCTCTTTGTTTTTATTTTATTTAAAACGTTGGCTTCCAAATAATTACAAGAGCAGTCTAAAAGAAGAAAGATACTTAAAAATCTGCAACAAATGCTCAACAAAATATTTCTAGAGATAAAATTTATATGATTATGGTCGTATCTAGATATTGTTGAGCTATTTGCAGTAAAGCATATAATGCACAAGCAACAATTGTTAAAAGCGAAGATTGCAATAATGAAGAAGAATCTGGAATGGTTCTGTGAAATTAGTGTCGTGTGTTGGTGATAATGCGTGATACAATAAAGCAAAATTATAAATACTGAAGTCAAATAAAAAGAAAAATCAAATTTGCCAGAAATTTTGGAATTGCTAATATTGTTTCACCCATCACCGTTAAAATATTATTATTGTTTGTATGGATAAACTACCTCCTTCTGTAACAATTATGTTAGGCTTTTCGCTTTGAAACAACGATTTCAATCGGTTTTTTTGCAACACATATCCGGATTTATTCATATTGACCAACGACATTGCCCTTTTATTTGATTTGTTGATTTTTTTATATTTACCGCTATCATCATCGGAATCCACGCTTTTCCTTCTTAGATTTTTTAAAATACCCGACACAACGTTTTGCCTTGGTTTTCCACTTTTCTTGGAGTATTCAATTTTGGGTGGCGATTTTTCTTCAGGCTTTGATCTTTCCAATAAACCTAAGTTTGATTCTTCTGCTGGTACTTGAGTTTGTAATCTTGCTTGATTTTTGGGACTTAGTGTATGATTTGAATTTACGTGAACTAGTACTCCTGGTTTCAGCGGCCATTTGTTGGGTGTTACAACAGTTTGTACCTTATTTGAATCTACTTTAGGTTCAGGTTTCGGTGTCTGTAATTCAGTTTCTTCATTTTCTGCCTGCGTTGTATTTTCATCTCTGTTTTCTTCCATTTTACTCATTTCTAAGTTGTGTGCCGCTTGTGGGTAACTTTGTGAGTCAACAAGTCTTGTTCTGTCAGATGATTTCGGGCTAAATGACAGGTTGATTCTAGGCGACAAAGCCGGCAAAGCTTGTGATATGATCGATTGCGCGATAGACACTTCATTAATACAGCTACCGTCTGGACTGAATTGGAAAATAAAAATAATGATTTTTGAGTACATGCGATGATATGTAATGTTGTTTATGTATGTTGTTTGACCTACATATATTATGTTGGATATAATGGTTAATAATGAGGTAATTTTATGAAAACGTTTAACATGAATGATATATGCCTCATTTGATAATTTGAATAACAAATATGTTTCAAAACGATGACCTATCCATATAAATATAAAATTTTCTACAACTAAAATAATAATAAGACTCATAATATAAAAGACTATTCAAGTAGAAATACATAATAATATATAGATACCTACTTTTGTTGAAAGGAAACATACATTTACGTACAATATCAAATTATATAGTAGAATACTGAATTTACCGTAGCGTTGTCGGGTAAAAGTATACTATAAATACAAATAAGTAAATAAAAAAATAAATGAGAGTAGTATACTAGAAGAATGCTTTCCAACAATCATATTACTTATATCATGCATCACTCTTTCAATGAAAAATATGTTATAATTTAGACAAAACTGTTCTACTGAGATGTATCTACAATTTCACACTTTACTGCCAAAAACTCCAATAAACAAATTAGCGAAATAGCGGTGAAATAATAAGAAAGCATCCTCCATCTAAAAATACAAATAACTTTTCTCTTATTTTTGTTAATAATGTACCTGAGGTATTAATCGTGGTCAATCTGAGAACATCCGGGGTTAGTGCGGTTAGGAACCTACACATTAATTAATTATTAACAATTATTCATACAAAAATATAAATATATAATATTAGGAAAATCGGTGTTATTATGTCAGGAGTAATAACAATTATATTATTGAAAATCATGCGGCTAATTTCTAGAATAGACTTCTATTATAAGCCAAAAAAAATTGCCGTTAAAATATGACTGACATACAAAACTATCTCATATCGTGCTGTTCATTTTTGAAATTTTTCATGTATTCGCATAAATGAAGAACTGGTTAGAGAATAATTCAAATTTTGCGTGATATAAAGAAATCGTGGCGACCATGTTTTTATGAAATTAAGAAGACAATCAATCATCGACGTACAATTAAATAAAGTCAGCATATTTCACAGCTTAGTTAAACTCTAAAAACCAAAACAGCCGTTGGTCCAAGCATTTAGGCGGTTTTCCTGTCACGCTGATCGCACGCCGACGGTCCGCGCTGATGGGTCAATATGTATGAAGAACTTCGGCCGACAGCGCTGAGCGGCCAGCGCGACTCAAAAACGCTAGAAGTACTTCATGCATATTGACTCATGAGCGCGGACCGTCGGCGTGCGATCAGCGTGACAGGAAAACCTGCCTTAGCGATACACTCAAACTCTCTCAAACTCATATGACCTCTTAGGTCGTTGACCTCAGCATTGGCACAACTACGGGGGACCTGGATGGTGGCATTGACAATGTGTGCCATGAATCTGCTCGGACCAATGGCGTGGCTGGAAATATTATCAGGATTTTTACTTAGGTAATATTTATCGATGTTTATCAAAATTGATAAATAAATAAACATAAAAATAATACATATTATGATAATAAATAAATATCTATAAATATATTCGCATTACCTATTTCAAACATATTAAATAATAATAACGTTGCTAAAGATATTGGGATTTTGGATAATAATTTCATTTCATATAATCATTCTATAAAAATTGTTGGAAGGTTTGGATTAGTAAATAAAATTCAAATAAAAACGCAGCTCCTCAGTAAAACTAATATGCAGAAATATAGCAGAGTGAAATGTGAATATAACCTCAAATAATTTAATTAATGAAAAATATAAATCATACTATGTAAAACTTTCCAACAATACCTAAAACTATAATTCAACTCTAAAATTCATAAAAGTCTAAGTACTAGAGACATTCTAGAGAGAAAAATAACTTAAAATAAAATTATAAACTAAAAACTTACTTTTCGCGCTCCTCTAATTCGACTGGATTATTGTCTATTATGTTTGTTTGTTTGTTAGTTCACGATGTTGAGTGTTTAGTAGCAGCGTCCGGAAAAGATAGTATGAAGAAAAATAATGTTAGTTTTTGGAAACAGAAACAAAAATATGAAAAGTATGCGTTTACTAGGTTATAACTAGCAATGATTATGACTTTCTTGATAATGATAAAAAATCACATGTATCTACGTAAAAATAGTTTTTATAATGATGTAACTATGACAATTATTGGCTGTACAATAAAACGAAAATATGAAAATTAGTTACTCAACATTTAGTTAAAATATTTAATATACAAACGACAATGAAAATGTAGAAAACGAAACAACACTAACAAATAAAAATCAAGCAAAAGGGATATCTGTATGACATTCTGACAATGAAGAATTGACTACTTGAGCTACTGAATAAATACTTGCACTAGTAGTTAATCTACTCGATTGAATGTTTGGTAAGATATGTTTTGAAAAAGATTCTCCAAAAACATTTGTCACACAGATCTTTGATGTCCCAAAACAGTTCTAACAAGTACTCACACTTGGATTTAGCCCTCATTCTGCGACAAATGCAGATGATAATGATGCAGAGGATCACAGTAATCACTAGGATAGCAAGTGCTATGCTACCAATAAGAATCAGTTTTTGTTGATCACGCCACCAAACTTTTGCACCTGTGGAGAATTTTCGTTTAGATAAATTGTTTATGTATGTACATAATATATGAAGTTGGATAAACGTGAATTATATTGTATATAAAAATATTTTAATTGTAACTGATAAATTATAGTAGTGCTTTAGGTAATAAAGCTATAAAATAAAAAATTAACAAAGATTTCTTTTTCTCTTTGCCAATTTCGATGATCATCGTCTTCTTTTATTTTTTTCTTAAGTTTATTTTTTTATATTGTTTTATAATTTTGTTTTATAATTTGTTGTATTTTTAATTGAGTTACAAGTTCAAAGTAATTTAATTACTTTCTGATAAAGTTTAAAGTTTTGTGGGGCCTTTCTCTAAGATTATTTATACCGATCGAGTTACACTATAATATAGATATAGTTTTAAGCGTTTACAATTTACGACTACGTCGTTTGGTTTCAGTTTACGAACTAAATTAGGTCATAATAGCCTTTGAAATTGAATTGTATTGATTTTTTTCTAAACGTAATCTATATTGTAGCGTTAGTAATTTGTAAAAGCTGCATGTAGTAAATAACCTATGCTATGATAATTATTACATACATACATACATAACGTCACGCCTTTTATCCCCGAAGGGGTAGGCAGAGGTGTATTTCTACACCCACTTTTCGCCAGATATACTTTAGTCCCACGTAATAAGGGGCGAGCCCATTGCCGTACCGGGCACATTCCAGACTCCGTGCTGCTACTGAGAATTTCGTGACAGAAAAACCCAATAACACTGCCCGACCCAGGAATCGAACCCGGGACCTTCCGATCCCACGCGCATGATAATTATTCTAACCGTAAAATTCCGTATTGACATCGTTAATATAATTCTGACGATATTATTCAAATCAGAAGTTAAACATCGAAAAGACAAGAAAGAAATGCTCGTTTATAGATTGTCAATAAGCTTTTGTAGTTCTTTTTATTTCTTATTTGTATGTACAGTATAGCTTTAAAATTAATTGTTCAGTATTAATTTCGGTGTATTAATATAAAATATAAAATTTAGTACAAGAAGTAAGATTTAAATTTATTTTATACATAAATAACCATTTGTAGCAATTTCATTAGTATTTAAGATATTTATCAGATTGAGGAGAATGTCTGGGGTATTAAAGTCCTTAAATAAATAGTTTGCAGAAAGTTTTAAATATTCAACCATCCCGTTAACCGACTTACCGAAGCTTTCCAAGTTGGCTGTAAACCAAAACACATTGTTTACTATACATTTGTATTTTTAAACTGTTTATATAGAATTGAGAATCTCAAAGTACCTCCTTTAAAGTAAGTAGTTATTTCTGATATTAAACCTTAAACGAACTTAATAAAAATTAGAAATCGTTGTTAGAAACGGCGTCCACTCTTACATAAAATTGGAAAAAGGGTATCTTGTACTTGGCCTAATTTATGCTTCAGTTGAATTAAAATACCGTACGACACCTATGTAGTCAGAATTATGTAATGGATCTATATATCGTCATTATTTTATTTATTTATAGTCTCATGCCTGTATCCCCGAAGGGGTAGGCAGAGGTGTAAATATTACATCGTCATTATTTGAAGATCAAAGGTTAAAAACCGAGTCAAATATAAGTTCTTTAATCTTTTCTTTTCAAATAATTACGCGATAAAGACCCGTTACATAAGAGTATGACCGTGTGAACAAAATACGTAACAAAGTTAATAAATATTGGTACCTATTTGTTACAAATGCCATAAAACCTATCCAAGTAATATTTCGATTTAAGATGTAATCACTATTGAATGTACAGCTAAGTAAGTCTAAGAAAATATCAGTTACAATCTAAGCTGTAACCTCTGATAATTACCTTATTTGAAGTATAAGCAAGATGATGCTAGTTACACTTACCCATGACATCCCGCTCACAAGCTCTTGACATACCGACGGAGTTGTTGGCGTAGCACAAATATGTTCTATAGACGTCGACACTGGCACTCAAGTACAGGTAGCTCTGAGCTCCTCGCTGTTCGATCTTCTCGTCTGTCAGGCTGTCGTTTTCATTCTTCAGCTTCCACGTGAAAGATACCTGTGCGTGAATAATTTTATTTTAGATAACGATTAGAAACTCGTTTTTTTTCATTTTAGTTGTGTTAGTTTAGCCTGGATGGGATGCCTATGTCCAACAATGGTCGTCAATTGGATGTAATGATTGATGTCTTCTTTATAATTTAAATAAAGCTGAAACTAGGATTATTTTCAGCTTCGTTTACATCATAAAATTTATTGTATCGTTTTTCGATCACATTGTAGTTTAATATTGGTGAAAACACTGATTACATACTGTGTTTAATATTAATAGTTCATAAATATAACCAATTTGTCAGTCAAGAAATTATTCTTCTAAATTGAGTGAATACGTTAGTATCACAGACTTAAAAAATACATTAACATTTTAAATTTAATCTTCGCTATTATAAATTAATCTTATAATATAAATAAAAGTTACCTCTGAAGGGTTAGCGTGAGCTGTACACACCAACACTTGCTCGCCGTTCTCTTCAATTTGTTTGATACCACACTCAGGAACATCTGAAATGTGAATATTATAAAAAATGTAACATTATCTCAACGTTTTAAAGTAAAAAAAATAATTAAGAATTCTGAGGATATAATATTGCACCTTGAGGCAACTCTTTTTATTGCGCTTAACTTATACTTTTTTATTGTTTTACATTTTTGACTGTTATTCTTATTGTCATTTATTGGTTGACTCGAGTCTGGGTGTTCATTGTTGTTGTTTCGAGTCTGGGTGTTTATTGTGTCCGTTGGTTGTATGTTTGTAAAGTCCCTCGCGACACAGGATTTATTCCTAGTGCGGGAGTTGTCTTAGTAAAGAAGAAAAAAAAATGATTGAGAGCTTCAAACGTTCAACCCAAATCAGAAATTCATGTTAATAATAGAAATGCGACAGTGTGTTTCTTTTTTTTTGTTGTTTTTTCACATCGCTACGGCTCTATCATCAGCCTTTAACAGTCCACTGCTGGACTAGGCCTCTCCTTTGAAAGGAGGAATTGGCCTACTATACCACGCTGGCCAAACGGGTGGGTGTAGGGTTTGTATCAAGTTTTCCTTCTCTTATAGTGCTGTTATTTGCATAATATGGTCCCTCTGTCGGCTCTTACGACACCCATGGGATGATATGGGGTGGTGACATTCCGTATTCTTAATCCGTCACTACACGGACAACGGCTCTATGTCATGGTATAATTTTTATATGTAGAGATAGTTAGGTGTCTGGAGAGGGATGTTTATCGTAATGATCCACTTCTACGAGAGTGGATCCGCGAGCGAAGTCAATATGAAATATAAATTAAAGATCTTGCTTACACATAACATTCAAATACACAGTAGTGTTGACCGATCCGTGTCTGTTGTATGCTTCACAAACATAGTTCCCTCCATCTTTTCTCTGCACCGGTCCCAATAGTAGAGTATTAGATGATGATAATACTAGTGAGTTATTTATGTGTTCCTTGCTCGCTGCTTTGCTGGGTTGTTCCCGTCGCCAAGAGTATGAAGGCATTGGGAAGCCTCTGTAATAAAGTAATTTTTCAAATAGGTTATTTAAATATAAAAAAATTGTGTGAGAAGTTTTTCTATCTTCCGTCTTCTGAAAATCTAGTTCGATACTAAATATATCATAATTTATGAATTGAGTTGATGCTCTATGAATAAAGCTTGTTATAAAACGTGCAATATATAAGGTTGCAGAATAAATTATAATATACTTAAAGAAAATAAATTTTCCTTATATAGAAAATATAAATAGGTAAAAAAGGTAGGTTATATAGTAAGGAGGTTAAGTTTTATTGAACTAAAAGTGAATTCAAAAATAATATTTTAGATAATTACCTGGCTGAACACACAACTTTGACTGGAATTTCATTTTCATTCACCCTCACAACTTTAGGCGTTACAGTAATGTTTTCTGGTTCATCTGTAAGTAAAATAGAAGTGTGTTTTTAAATCACAAAACAAAAATATTTTATGAAACTTTAAAAAGTCTCTAGATTTTTAGAATAGCTAATTAAGATAAACACTTATACAGTTTAGCCATAGTCGAGAGAGTCCAATCACCTGAAAAGAGAAACCAAGACGGATAGTCTTGGCGCAGAATAGCTTGAACTTGAATCCAATTGAACTGGGATAACATAAGATAAAGACAGTTTTGTACACTACTCGTGTGTAACAATCGAATGCTGTTTTGTTTTTATAAATATTTTAAGCACATTGAGGCATGCTGGGTTGATAGTTCTTTGATATAGAGAAAAAGTAAATAATACTAAAGACTTTTGATGGCACCTGTAAAAATTCTTTCAGGTACCCAATAGCATTTCACTATAGGTATGTCCATACAATGTGAACAAAGTTGTTTTTTTTTTAATCTTTATTTTTTTGGGATTGTTATTCGTGCGAATACGCAAACCCCATCGTATCTTAGAACAAACTTGTGAAATCAACGGTTTCAACTTACATTCTACTGCAAACTTGGTGGTGCTGTTGACGGGAGGACCGGCGAGGTTTCTTGAAGACCTGCAAGTATAACTAGCTGTGTCTGCTGCTCGATCTAGAATGTTCCCTGGCCACGCTGACATGTTCCAGTGCTAGAAAAAAATAAGTAGATCAAAAGACGGTTAATGCGCCACATGATGTGTCGACCCGATATTTTTTATCAAATTATTTTGGCGTATTTGTTGGCCAAAATCATAGGCTGAATAAGAATTCAGCCTATAATTTTGGTCAACCAATACGCCAATTATTACGGCATTATTCACACGAGAGCTTTTTTAACGCGCGTTTAAAGCGTTCAAATCTGACGTTGGTGCTTTTGATCAGAGCAATCATACGAGCATTTCAAAATCACTCTTGTCTCCAGTTTCACAAGGTTTATTCCATTTATTTCCTTTATTTAACTTTCTTTATTCAATTCACAACCCTAACGTTGAAAAGCGTCAAAAGTAAAACAGTCAAAAGTGTGAACGTAATCTAGGGAATGCATTTGTTCTATTTGAATGCTTTTTAACGCACGTTAAAAGCTCTCGAGGAGAATGAGGTTTATTTCGTTTTAAGTTAATTTTAAAAATTAAACAATCTCTTTCATCCTTCATCAATCTAATATTGTATCTACAGTGTTTATATTTCTTACCAAAGTGCTTTCAGTAGCTTCAAAGTCGTTCCTATTGCCTTGCGGTTCTATGTGTCGCTCCACTACGTAGTACCGGTCTGTTTTCTCGGGGTCAATGACCTGGCCATCCTTCAGCCATTGGACCGTGCACAGCGGTGCGCACTCCACCGTACAGGATAGAGATATATTCTGGAATAGATTTTAGTATTTAGCACATATTTTATGGATTAACATAGTGTGCTTGAACTGCACCAATTATATGCGAAACGATTTTATGTATATAAGCAAACCAGTGATGAATAGTAAGGTAGAAGGACGGAAAGGGAGAGGAAGGAAATGATGGCTGAACTGTGTGAGGATGGATATGAAATAGACCTCTTGGTAAATGATCACATGATAGCAATTCATAATAGAAGATCATATTTAAAGTGCACCAATTATATTTTTTTTAAATTACCTGAGATTTGTATAAAGCGCCGCTGTAGTGATTCATCGCGTATTTGAAACTCGGTGGAGCTGGAAATTAAAAAAATATATCTATATAGCATTAAAGTATTTTTCTTATCTACTAAATCTTATACCATCTCTCTATTCTCGTACCTATTTTAGTGTTGGTATTCGCTTTACCAGCATTGAACTTGGTAATTAAATATATTTAAGATTATTAATATAAAAATGAAGTAGTCCTTGAAATAAGACTTGAATCAGCGACTGCGACGAACAAAGTCATCAATAAGGTATAGTGATTATTAAATTATTTAAAGTATATAACATAATTGCTAGTTTAAGGCAGCGATAGCCTAGTGGAGATACCAACAGACTGTCATGCAGAGGGTATCGGGTTCGAATCCACGGCGCGCACCAATGACTTTTCGGAGTTATGTGCGTATTGAATTGTTAATTATCGCTTGTCTCGTGCCTCGGAGAGCACTTTAGGTAGTCGTTATAGGGCGTCAGTACCTTCTACATAAACTGACAGTGCTGTTAACCATGAAATATCGCTATCCCTTCGGGTTGCGGATGTCAGATAGGCAGTCGCTCCGTAGGAAAGCTAATATTCAGCTAAATCCGGTTAGACTAGTAAGCGGATCCCAGGTTGAAACTGGGATAACGCTAGGAGGATGAGATATAACATAATTTTATTGCTAGGTATCGTTATCGACCAAGTCGGGCAAGAAAGCGATATCAGGTAACTCTTTTGTAGAAACGACTTTTTAAAATTGTGTGTCAACAGGCTTATATCTTGATGTAATAAAACATATTGGGTCTTATTATAAAATATCAAGGTCTAAAGACAATAACAGATTTAGTTCCAGGCGGAGATTTTAAAAAACTTTTTGGCGAAGGTGGTTAGATATTTTTATTCCATACTAGTCGACGCCAGCGGCTTCGCATGCACTTATTCTCGAATTTCCCGTTTTGCCCGATCCCGTGGGAATTTCGGAAAATCCCGTCTTAGTGCACCCCTACGGTGCCCAAGGAACATACATGCTGAATTTCATCTTCTTACGACCAGTAGTTTCGGCTGTTGCGTGTCTGTCAGTCAGTCAGTAACGCAAGGATTTTATATATTAAGATGATTTGGTTCCAACGAATTTAAGTGATAATAATTTTACAAAAATGTGTCTCTCACCAAGAACATCGATAGACGCATACGCAGATTCTCCAGCGCCACCTGCATTGATACCGTGGCAGGAGAAGTTGGTCCTGTGGTCCAGAGTCACGGGGTCTATCGTCCAGTTCTGCGACACAATGTCACTGACGACACGTCCGCCGCGGTACCAACGGAATCTGGAGATGAAGAAATCGTTTTTAATAATATTCTACCACATATGTAGGTACACACGACACCTTCGATTCGAGACCCAAACATAGCAGAGCTTGTACTATGGGTACTAGACCATGAATAATTGTACGTACGTTTCTTCGTTATTACATACATACATACATACATAACGTCACGCCTTTCATCCCCGAAGGGGTAGGCAGAGGTGTATTTCTACACCCACTTTTCGCCAGATATACTTTAGTCCCACGTAATAAGGGGCGAGCCTATTGCCGTACCGGGCACATTTCCAGACTCCGTGCTGCTACTGAGAATTTCGTGACAGAAAAACCCAATAACACTGCCCGACCCAGGAATCGAACCCGGGACCTCCCGATTCCACGCGCACATTTATGCCGCGAGACCAACGAGGCAGTCGTATAGGGTTTGATGTCGAGTTTTCCGTCTCTACGCAAAGATGGTATTTGCATCGTGTTATCCCTTAGTCGCCTCTTACGACACCCACGGGAAGATAGGGGGTGGTGACACTTGTATTCTATGCCGTCAACCACACGGTAGGCGGCACACACGGCGGTTCTTCGTTATTATTTTCCTTTTTATAAAAACATATTATTATTATACATAGACATACCCAGACCAAGGGAAATATGCATATTCATGCACTCAAATCTCAATGTCTTGAGCGGGAATCAAACCCGTGACCTTCGGCATAGCAGTCGTTTACACGCCCGCTACGCCACCGGGACAACTTACGATATTCGATATATTATTCTATAGTTAAGTTACCCCACTTCTAAAATTATACAATCTATCAGCGATACTCCGAGAAAAGCTCTTTCCATCGACTTCGTGACTTAAAGCCTTCTGATACGGAGGAGAGACCGACCACGTCTCAGTTCTGTATGTCATCACTGGCAAAGCCCAAGTAAAGCGGTAGAAAGATTCTGGAGTGGCGACCACGCATCGAACGTCCCAGGAGACACCCTCCGTAAGATGGACCGATGATCTTATAATCGCCGCTCAAAAGTTTATGTGAACAGCACTAGGGACTGTCGACGTTCAACAGTCGACGTCTATCTGCTGACAGTGACTAGCATGGAAATATTACCTGTGTGCTTCAGGGCGTCCTCTCTCACTAATGCTACAACTGAGCACTAAACTCTTGCCCTTGACGACACGCCATGGCGAGTACGATAACTTAGCGGGACCGGGAGGATCTGAAAATAGCATCGAAAGAAAAATGTGAGAGAAAGGTCGTTGTGTACATAGTATACAATTGTTGTGACCGGTAATCATATATTGATAGCTTTATTTTCACAGCAAGCTCATAAATAGGATAATTGGATAATATTTCACAAGGTAAAAACACATCAGCGGCTAACGGCAATTCCCAATAATATTAGTTTATTTTGTATTCGCATTGGTCTATTTGTATTTAGTTATAATTTAATTGAGGAAAGAAAAATCTTTCATCGAGTAAGAAATTGTTTAGCAAGAAAATTCTCGTAGGTGTGATAATTTTTCTAAGAATTACTTCGAACAATACTTACAATTGACCACTAATTCTGCTTTGGCGCTCTCGTTTCCCCATCCGGCATAATTCTTGCCTTTGCATGAGTAGTTGCCGTGAAAGCTCTTAGTTGCTTCTTGTAGTAGCAGCATTGATGGATCCACTTCGTTGCAGAGATCTGTCAAGGAAACATGTTTTGTTAAACATCTGTGTTTTTAGGGTTCCGTACCTAAAAGGTAAAAAACGGGACCCTATTACTAAGCCTCGCTGTCTGTCTGTCTGTCCGTCTGTCTGTCTGTCACCAGGCTGTATCTCATAAACCGTGATAGCTAGAAAGCTGAAATTTTCACAAATTGTGTATTTCGGTGGCTGCTGTAACAACAAATACTGAAAATAAAAAAAATAAGGGGGAGTCCCATACAAAAAACGGGTTTTTTTTCGTATTTTTTGCTCAAAATTACTAACTGTAACAGGTAGACGCTTAAAATGTTTACAGAATATGAAGTTGTATATTACCTTTCAAAATAAATAATTAAATTAAAAAAAGTAAATAATAAAGGGGGGCTCCCTTAAAACAAACGCATTTTTTAAGCAATTTGTTATTCGATCTTAATAAAGAAGTAGAAACTTAAAAAGTATTTAAGTATACATACAAAGAACGTCATTTTCTTTTATAGATGATGGTACGGAACCCTACGTGCGCGAGTCTGACTCGCACTTGCCCATTTTTTTTATGGATGGATATGTAAGTTTAGCGATGGGTGAATATTCTTATAGTTGATGGGTAATTATCCGTGTAGTAAACGAGTTTCCTTATATTTGGCTGATTTTGCTGTATGGACTTAAAAAGCAGAAGATACTCATTCTATTCCAATATATGAATCTACATTATTGTTAAGTCTGACGGATTTAAAAGTGCATCAGTATCATCAAAAACACTTTTTCATGATGGACTGCCCATGAGGATCGTAGTAATTGGAGTGAGCGTCATTTCAAAACAATATGTTAACTTCTATCATCAACCCTGTGTATATATATAAAACTAGAGGACGCCAGCAGCTACGCCTGCATTTTTTTTAAATTTACCCGTTTTGGCCGATCCCGTGGGAATTTCGGGAAATCCCTTCTTAGTGCACACCTACGGTCCCCAAGGAAAATTCATGCTGAATTTTAGTTTCCTGCGCCCAATAGTTTCGGCTGTAGCGTGTCTGTCAGTCAGTCAGTAACGCAAGGATTTTATATATTAAGATTATTCCGTTACTGACTAACTGACAGCCAACTCTCAGCCGAAAATACCAGGCACAAGAATCTAAAATTTGGCATGTAGGTAACTAAGAGAGTGCAGAGGTGCACTAACCAGGGACTGCCCGAAATTCCTATGGGATCGTGCAGAAACGTAGCTGTGGACATCCTTTAGTTTAAAATAAAAAAAAAATATGAACTCAAATAGTTTTTACAGTCATCTGGTAACCAAAAGATGATCCAAAATTGCCAAATGATATAAAATATATAAACTCCTGTGATATGATTAACAATCTGTATATATTATAAAATGCTTGCGTTACTGACTGACTAACAGACACACACAGATGAAACGATTAAATGCATGCTGAAATTTTGCATATCGAATGTTTCCTGGTGACCGTAGGGGTGTACTAAGAAGGGATTTCTTCTTTCTCACGAGATCGGGAAGAGACATTTAAATAAAATTAAAAATATAAGTAAAATTATACTCACCTTCTCCATCCGTTCCATTACATTCAGGCAGATGCTTCAAGATTTCTCCATCCAGGAACCAGATGACTTCATCCAAGATATTCGGGTTACCAGATACAACCTCACAGGTCAACGTAACGTTCTTGTGTTGAGTTTCTAGAATGGGACTGGCGGGCTCCATCTTCAGACGGACTTGAGGTTTGACTGCAAAGAAGAAGAAACAAATATTAAAAAATAGTAGTTTCTAGACTAGTTTTGATGGTATCATCAGCCTTATTTATATTTGAAAGGAGAAATACCAAATACGGCCTGTAGCGGCCAGAAAGTTGTGAATCGTTGAAATTAAACATATAATTTTTAAAATTTTTACATCGTTTTCGTTTCTTGATAGAGTATCGGAGAAAGAATTTAGTTTTTAAAGATTAATTATTTTGAATAGGCTATGGTAATAGCGGATGAATGTCTTATGTTGCCAGCATTAAAAATAAAATGAAGTATGGTAGGCAGAAATTGTTTTAAGGAAATAATATTTTTATTATTATATTAGAAAACAATATATTTTATTTACTTTATAAGTATATTTGTAAAAAGAATCAAGAAATATATAATTTATTATACATTCCATAATTATTAATCGGTAAAAATCGTTTTGTTTTTTAATCGATAGTAGAAATATTTTTTCAAACCATTTGCAACACTTTTTTATCTGTTATGTCATTCGTGTTGCTACTGTATATCGTAAATATTTTGCTCTGATTTATTGGTGTTTTCGTACGGTTTTAATGAAATGTAATTGAATATAAATTCAATAATAATGATCAGTACCTTCTACCCATGCTAAGAATATGCAACGGTGTTTGTGATTGTGGTTAGCTTTTTTGGACGAGTATACATAGTACGAGGTTCCCTCGTACACAGGTGATTATTCATTATTATTGGCCACTCTTTATGTAGTTTTTGTTCTTTAAGACGCAAAGACATACCTTTATTTACATCTAGGTATTATATTTATGTTAAAATTCAATTTTGAGGTATATTTAGTTGCGGAATAATTTCCATTTCAAATATCTCGTATCTTATTTCCACCAAAAGTTACTTAAAAAGAAATTATACAGGTTAATAGAGTAGTCATTTATCTTCAAAACACACATGGTGTCGTGTTTGGCCGTGCCAGGCCCATAATGTATGGCCAAATGGTACATCTCCTTTCTGATGTAAGTTTCGTGGTAAACTGATTGTATATTGAAATAAATGTAGAAGTAATTGTAATGTTTTTTGGAAGTGTCGTCTAGCGAATATGCCATTTATGGTGCTAAGGAGAGTAGGCAGCATCAAAGTGGCATGACCTTTATTTGTTTGCAAAATTCGTTTTACATTTGTTTTCTCCGAGTGTTATTTTTATTTACACTATCAAACGCAGCAAAAATACCAAATGTATGACCAATTCAAAATTTAGATTACTTTTGGAATGAAAATCATTTCAAACGTACGTTACGAATTCCCTGCTCTTTTGATAAAATAAAATTACGTCATGCAACACAACGCTTGCATACATTTGATACTGGCAAATACAGCCTGTGTAAAAT
The DNA here is from genome assembly GCA_944739405.2 of Euclidia mi. Lineage (NCBI taxonomy): Eukaryota > Metazoa > Arthropoda > Insecta > Lepidoptera > Erebidae > Euclidia > Euclidia mi. Next base: position 3,333,025 of record OX123205.2, on the reverse strand, counting down.
ATAACTGCGCTAGCTTCACGTCATTCTAAATTGGGATTCTAAATTATGAAAAAGAATTCGCAGAATGTTTGTGTGTGGCCGGGCTATTACCAAGTAAAAATTCAACTCAGTGATAGTATAATGCATGTACTATTATATTATTATACTTATAAACATTTGTTTTGACGCCGATAGCAAGTAGATCTTCGAGATGAACCAAACCCGCGCAACCTTGGACACTAAACTACACGTCGCGTCGCTCTCCCTTGTGCTCAAGAAAACCAAGTGACGAAACTGTCCGGCAAAAAAATAACAGCTAGAGTATCATGACCCTCAGCAAAGAGAAAACGAAGCAAAGGGGAGTATTAAATTAGTTGTGTTGCAAGATTTGTCTTTTAAATTCAAAGTCCATCGTCATCAGATCGTCCATCGACGTAAATTAAAAAAGGCTTTTTGTAGTCCAGTAGTGGACTACATAAAGCTTTTTTTATTTGCGTCACAATAATATTGTGAGGCAACAGGGGGTCAAAATCTGGCCTACTATACCACACATTGTTGGGTTTGCCGTCCCTTTGCTGGGATACTACATGCTTTGTAAGTCGAGTTTTTAGACACCCGCGGTATAAAATGGGGTAGTGACACTTTGAATTCTTAATCCGACACCACACGAATAACAACACAAATTTAATTGTACTATTCCTGTTATTATTCTTAAGATTTATTATTGTTAATTTCTATGGCATTTGTATATTATATATGATGTCGATTAGTATTATTATTTAAAGTATCTGACAAGATTTCTTCTTCAACTTACACATGACGTTTACATCGATGCTTTCTTCACTGGTGCCGTTGCCTACATCGTTGCCCAGCAAACACGTGTAGTTGCCCATGTCATCACCATTGGCGTCCCGGATGATGAGAGAATGTTGGTCCGTGTTGCCGCCTTCGTAGTGACTGGTGTTGTTGACGTTGACTATCTTACCGTTGCGGTACCTGAAAATGAGCAAGAAGTAAATGTTAGGCAGAATATATGTAGTTATAGTGGAGATTTAATAATGGTCAGATAAGAAAATGAATTCGTGAAGATAGTTTTAAACTTTCACGTTCTTTTATACTCATATTTATTTAACGGGTTTATATTGAAGCCTATTTGATTCGTCCAAATATAAAGTTACCACGGCTGGTGTAACCCACGCCAAAATTTTAGGGTTAAATAAGGTGCATTTGAACTTTATTTACAATCAATTCGTGAAGTTGAAATAGATTATCCAAATACACTTCGGTTATTCTTATTGTAGATAGTTGACTAAAAATATTACATATTTACTAAACGGGCACTTCACTTGAGAAAAATAAAGATTATCAATATAATAATCGCATTAAAAACTGTGGTAATGTTATAGATGATCATAAGAAAGAGCATGATTAAATAGAAACATTAAACGTATCAAGATGTCAAGTAAAGAGACATAAAACACTTACCAAACAACTTTCTCCAGTGAAGAAGGATTACTCTCATATTCGCACTTCAGGAGAAGTTTTGATCCTTCTACTACTGTTATGTTCTTGGGTTCCACTCGGACGATTGGAGGGTCTGGAAAACATAATTTATAGCTTATTATCTTGTTTTTATTGATTTGCTCACGTTTAATATTCGTTACCAACTAAAACAACTGAACCATACTTAAATATGTATGTATAGCATTACTATACATACATATTTATATCCAATTAAAATAATCGCAAAAATAATATTTAGATTGTTTTTCCAATTGTTTATGGATTTGCTGGGTTATGTAGCAGTTTAAAATTTTATGATTGTTGAGTCTAAACTCAGTTGTAAAATTATGAATAAAATGCGCCACGCTATAAAATTATACAAATGCTGGCTAAAATTTTATGATTCCAACATTAATACCTAGCGCAGTGTATCACACTTGAGTATTCACTTGCAAAATAGAACACCGAATTTATGCCATTTTTAAATTTGTCGAACTGAACAGCAAACAGAACCAAGCACAAAGCCAAAATTCGCCACCAACATTTTCATGAACTTTCTACCGAACGCTCTAATCTAATATTTGATGATCGTCAAAAAATATTCTTCACGAAAATGTCAGATTTGACAGTCACGTCACATGAGTTTCGGTAGAGTGCTCTTCAGAACGCTCGATGGAATCCTCTTTAAAAGGTTCTTGTTTATTTTTCTATAATGTAACATTTGCAAGAATGCGCATGATAGGGGAATACTCAAGTGTATCAGCGCCGTGAGACTGAATTATGACCTTAGAAACTGTATGCGTAAATAATTATATCATCCAAATACATACACCAGATTTCCAGTTCCCTTGTGGCGTGCATTGGCTGGTCCTTGGTCTCATTTGTGACTTCGTTGGAGGCTTCACAGTGGAACTTCTGTCCGTTCTCGAACCTCGTAGCTTCGAAGGTAAGGTACGATGTGCTCTCGAATGTTGTGTCATCCTATAATGTAAATAAGAATTTGGTGAGATTCATGAACTTAATCTTGTGTGTATTATGTTTTTGATGTTTTGATTTATTTTAAATTAAAGTACCATTTCTTTTTTTTTACTATTCACTAACCAGACTTATTTAAATTGAGCCTATTTGTCCCTTGTATTGTATAGTATCTGAGTGAACGGTACCTTGTAGTCATCTAAAATACCTAATACATTTCAAAAACACTGAGGTAATGTTTGCCTGTTTCATCACGATAGCACGAAACACTACTAATATCACTATAAGTTTTAATGACGCCAACGTAAGCGTAAAATAGGGCTGACGAATAGATTTTAGTAAATTTAAAGCTGCAATAAACGTTATGATAATACCAAAGAAGCAGTTTGCACCTCCAATTCAGCAGAACTAAGCTGCTTCACTGAGAGTAATAACGTAATACGGCCAACGTTAATGTTAGTAAAATTCTAATTCTGCGCGTCCCACGGGCGACAATCTCAAACTGGCAGGGTGTCTTTGAACTAAGTTTTGTTACGACGATATAGATGAATGAAGTGATAGTTCACCAACTGCGCTCATCAGAGCGCAGTTGGTAAAGTTTGCTAAGCTTTATGCCAATGATTTTAAGTTGTCGTTGTTCAGAATATTATAAGACTTTTAGTTAGCCAAAGAACAACCTTAACACCTTGTACTTTGAGATAATATTAAATACAACCGTAGCTACTAAACGAAAACAAATCAAGACTACAGGATTCTCTATAATGCAACAATAATTATAGGATTCTAATATTAGTTATTTATACCACAGAATTTCTAAAAAGCAGAGTCTAGATAAAAAAATGTGGTGTAGTCAAATCGAGTAATATCAGAAAAGGAAATCTTGTAAAATAGATGGCTATTTTCATGACACAAATGGCCACAGGGTCATTATAATGCTTGAACCGAGATTCCTCCACATCCCTTCTATGACATTAAATATTTGACAAATACAAACATTTAGCCCGTGTCCCTTCCATTAAAGTCAGCTCAAGGTATTATCCCGCAGAACATTTGCAATGTAAATGCTTATTAATTAAATATGCATAGAAAATAACAGGTCTGGGCCTTGTGTAATGGCGGTAATCGTCATGTGTGTTCTTTGCTATCAAATAATTATATTTAAAAGTTTCTCAGCGATAAATTTTGTCTTACAATTTGTGTTCGTACTTTCGACATTATAATAATGATTGTTCGAAGAAAGTGAACTTGTGACGTTATTGTATTCATTAGATTGAGCAGATGGTGTAACGGCTTAAGTGTTCTCGTAATTTTGATTGCTTTAAGTGTTGTTGTTACGGCTAAGAGTAGCACGAATGTGTCGTTATGTAAGTTTCTCAGGGAAACTAAAATGTATATCTATTATTGGACGAAACTCAATTAAAATGAAAACATATAAATGAACCAAGAGTGATTTGCGAGATAAGGAATACGTATTTAATTTCTTTCATAGGTACAACTAAGTTACTGTTTGAGAAATTTTAAGTTTCTCATTAGAATGTTTAAACTAATTTAAGTAATTATTTTAAGTATGAAATGTGTACTTACCATTTCGATGTCCTTTTGCTGCTCGATCGGACATGAAACAAAAAAATTGTCAATTTATAAATCATCATGAAAATCAGTTTATACGCTATTCAAAATGTACATTTAAAACAATATTTATAAAATACAACAGGGTCTTTGCTAAATGATCGAACATTTTATAAATATAAGGTTCCTATAATCTTATTTGTTACTTTAACTATTAGCAAATACATACTCGTATTGTTCTATTATGTTATTTTATCGATATAAATTATTATACTAGTAACTTATACTCCTGCAGATCTGGGTCAACGCAATATTCAAATTAACTGGTAGATAAATTAGGTTTCATTAGTTATTCAACAAACTATTTGCAAAGATTATCAATTTGAGTAAACACACTCAATTTAGATTATTGTGAAATCTAATCTAGAAAATGGTTTCCCTTAAAATCTGTTATTTGGTTCTAATATGTAATTCCGTTAGCTGGGCTTTCATCTGATTCTGAATTTGCTTGACAAGGGAAAGTACATGTTACAGAAAAGCTATGTAATGATTATTTAAAAAAAAATACATAGCATGTAGAAATTGTACATCTAAATTCATTTTGTACGGTTGATAACAGTCATACCTCAGGGCCCAATTCTATATTATATTAATTATATATTGTATTTTATTATATTGTATTTATTATATTGTATTTTATGTGACATTGAAATTATATTTTGAACGAAATGAGATTATATTTTGAATTGACTGAGAATCGTATAATTATCGTATAATTTGAAATAAACAGTTCATCGTTGACACATATTTTGACACTTGTTTCCATTTACGCTCTCATTACAATTTCATTCAAATATCAGTTAATTTACGAGAATACCATTTGTGACACTGACATTATATAGAAACTGTATCCCTACTAATATTATAAATTCGAAAGTGTGTATGTATGTATGTTCCGTTTTCACGCTAAAACGGCTGAACCGATTTTGTTGAAATTTAATATAGAGATATATTGGACCATGGAGACGGACATAGGCTACCATAAGTTGCAAAAATTAAACTGGGAGGGATTGTAGGGAGGGTAGAAGTTTGTACGGCACAAATTTACCTCTTGGAAGGTCTTCCTTCCAGTTGCGTATGCACATGCGCAGCACTCAATTATTAGCGCATGCGTTCTTACGCATGCGCTAATAATTGAGTGCTGCGCATGTGCTAACACATATCTGTCAGTACTGTCACGTCATACATAATGTCATATTGTGCACGTTGATTAAATTGTTCGCATATGTAAACTAATAATTATACAATAATAATAAGCTTAAATGACTGTAACGATTTTCCCTACTAATATTAAAAATGAAAAAATGTTTATAGAGATATATTGAACATGTATAAGAACATGGCTTTGGCAATTTGACTGAATGCAAGGTGATGTTATTCCTCCTATTTATTACCTTTCGAGTGCTTTCGGTAGATAACGCTAGATAATGACCTGGATACTGACCGAGTTACTTTGTACCCTACCCTATAGAGTTTCTGAAGTCTTTAAAATAATCAGGAGTGTCTTCACACAACTTGAGACTGAAAGTAGATTTGTGTTACTCCGAACTTAACGCGTGCGAAGCGGCTGGCAAAAGCTAGTTTTGAATAAATTTAATTAGGAGAATTGGGCTCCTGGTGTAGGGCAATAAGTAATTTTCCATTCATTTCACAATAGGTTATGAATAAGTAGTCAACTCTGCTGCCAAGGTTTAAATGCCTCTACTATGGTCTACAGCTAGAATAAAGACCAGAACCATGATCGACCGCTTAACTTCTCTGAAGCGCAGCATCGCTCTGAGTTTAGCCCCAAGTGGTGAACATAGTAATTTATGTTTCATTTCTGAATTCTCTTAATATTTTGCTATTAATCTGCTTTATTAACCAGTCAAACTGTTCCAAATTACAAAAAGAAATCAGCTGAGACGGAGTATTTGCTTACTCTACATACATTATATCTATCCTTTTCACAATTCGTTTCCACCAAATATCATCTTATTCATTGCATCTTACAAATGGGATTTTCTAAACGATAATTGAGCACTCAAAAACTTCGAGAATTTGCTCTAAAACCTTCACACAAATTACATTTTAATCTCTTTTGATGTTACACTAAAAATGTGTTTAATTAATTCTAAAATTTTAAGGCAACATAACTGTAAGGATCAAAGTATGTGTAAGGATAAAAATAGCTGTTAAAAGTAAAATACTGTACGTAAATTTACGTTTTAAGATTATAATTATTGTTATGGCTTGTAGTCTTTAAACGGGTGTAAAAAGGGGTAAAATAATCCTCGGCTTTTTAAATTTCTTTAATTGAATATCGTAGACACAGCTGTTGCTCAACCTAAGCTTAAAATAATTTGGATAATGTGTTAACTCTGGAATGACGTACCCTATTTTAGGGTGGTAAGTTCAGTTTGGAATAATAAATACTAATGCAGTCCCCCTTACTCAATTATTATATGATTATTCAAAATACAATTTCTGGGCGAAGAAAATTCCTATGGCATGGTAAACTCTAAAATACTTCTAGCATTGAACACAGAGTGCACCCAGACTCGAAATAACAAATAGTGTATTCCTGCTAAACTCAAAAGTTGTCCCATGTGGGGATCGAAGTAAGCATTTCACGTAGTCTTAATTTGCATGGCGACTACTTAAATCACTATTCTATCTACGCAGCCAAATTTCTCTTGTTAAATCTTTCTACCTATCAGGAGCAAACAGGTTAAATAAGCAAGTAAACATTGTTAGCTCTCATATCAAACATAATAATATCGCAAAACACATTCAACCTCACAAGTCAAACACCCTCCGTAATCATCCGCAAAAACATACAACAATATGACTCGAGTAAAAAGACAAAAAAAATCAATTTACTCGTACGTTAAAATTCACCAACTCAATCACAAGATAAAAATGTCAGTTGCACTAGTTTTTGTGGCAAGCTTAACGGGGCTGCGTATGAAATGAACGTGCCGACGCCAGACGATAAATTGAATACGTGGAAAAGGCGGGAATCGGCCATGTTGATTTTTTGAATTTCGGAACGGTTGCAATAAGAAAATTCTATTTCTTCTCAAATGTCAAAGAAGGTTTTACTACGTTTATTTTTGCGTGGGCACAAGCTTACAAGAATATTGTATTAAAATATGAAATGTATTCCCGTTAGCAATTTTAAGTCGTTTGTGGAAGCCTGGAAGGTAGCTGTTCTTTTTTAATATTTTTTTTTCTACGCTGGCTTTCACAAAGTTCTTTTGAATTAAGTGCGGACTTGTGTTCTGTTTTACGTTTTTTGTCTCGAAATATTTACTTTAAGCGTTTAATTGGTTGAAATTTTCAATTTAAGTGTTTTTTGCTTGAATAGTGATGTGTATTAATTTTAATTAGATTTTATCGATATTCATAGATACGTATAAAAGGTGATCTTGAAAATATGTTTAAAGGACACGAGTGTGTTAGGTCTGTTTAGAAAAGTGTGTTTTGTTTATTTATTAAAGTTTATTTGAGACTTTTAAGTAAATAAATAGCACAGCCAACTGATTGGTGGTTTGACTTGCTACTTATAACTAGGCAAAAGCAACATTTGCAGAGATCATTACATGGATGGGTGACCGCTTGTTGTGGTTTGACTGAGATTTCATTTTTTGTTTTTTCTGAGATTGTACTTCTGTCAAGTGTCCGTTACCCTTAGAATAAGACCGGGGTCTATATTTATTTGTGAAACAATTGATAATGCGGAAATGTTTTGAAATTCTTGACTGACCGTGAGTAACCTACACACCACAGTTAAAGGCAGATCAATATAGAAGAAAGTCTTTCTAATTGTAAAATTCATTGCCGCTTTAAAATATTTTACCCGCTGTAAAGTAAAAAAGTGCTTTAGCTTATTGCGGATAAAGTTATTAAATTTAAACATTACAAGAACTTTTATCGACAATTATTATCGATACTTACACATCACTACGATATAATCGGATTACAGCGGGAGAGCGCATTAAAGATGTTTTATTCTGTAGCAATTGTACTCTACCATTTTTACTGAACAAATTAAATATGTCTAGTAATTAACTTGAATACACGATTTATTTATAAAAAGAAAAGATTTTACGGCGACTTTGTCCACGTGGACTAAAGCGTGCATAAGGTTGAAATAATACTAATTGTCTTAGGACAAAGTCAAAGTCAGAATCATTCTATTCAGTTAGGCCTCAATGTGACGCTTATGAACGTCAAAATTAAATTAATTACGATGTTTACGACTAAGATTGTACACTTATACTCACAATTTTGCCCTTACGAGTGTTAAATTAATGTCACTCATATTTTCTTCATACAACATCCAAATTGATCCAAACTCTTATTGACCACCTTTGAGATTCTCCTTAGCTTATAAATCAGAATAAAAAGTATGGTACCTTTTGTTTAACCAACACTAACGTGGGGGGAACCACGGGCGAAGTTATGTGCGTATTTAAATAAATGTTTATTTTTTTTTGTTTATAGTCTCACGCATGTATCCCCGAAGGGGTAGGCAGAGGTGTAAATATTACACCCACATTTCGCCATGAATTTTTAGGTCCCACGTAATAGGTGGCGAGCCTATTGCCGTTACCGGGCACATCATCAGACTCCGGGCTGCTACTGAGTATTCGGAAAAACCCATTAACACTTTTGCCCGACTCGGGATTCGAACCCGGGACCTCCGATCAGCAGTCGCATACGCTATCCTCTGGATCACGGAGGCAGTCTAAATAAATGGATCTGTCTATAAACATATTTAAAATTCCTGCGTTACTGACTGACTGACAGACAAGCTACAGACAAAACTATTAGGCGCGGGAAAGTGAAATTTGGCGTGTATGTTCTTTGGGGATTGTAGAGGCGCACTAAGAAGGGATTTACTGAAATTTCAACAGGATCCGATAGAAATCGTTAAATTAAAAAAAATCGTGCGTAGCTGCGGACATCGTCTAGTGTAGAAATATAATGAGCCGGATCTAAGACAGACATTATAAAATATACTCAAATATTTTCAGACAAAGGGTTTAACCTCGGGGGTACAATGTGTTGTAACGTTTGACCTCCGAACATGACCAAACATATCTGCTTATGAAAGGGTTCTTCTTGGTTTTAGTAACAAATATGTTATATAATTAACTAGTTTTCACCTGCGGTTCCGCTCGAGATACTGTTTGTGCGGATGTCGGTTATCGCGACAAAAGTTAGCTTAAGCTGCAAAGTCTAATTAAAGTCTGTTTAGGTTTTTGCGTAAGCTGTACCAAGCATATGTACATCCATTTATATATCCTAGCAATTTTACACGTTTACAATATTAGAATAGTAAGATACATTTTATTGCGACTTTGGTGTCCCACGTTGGGCGCCAATATATTAGTTTTTAGGTGAGAAGGACTTTAGGACGTAACCTTCGCCGAAAGCGTTCTCGTAAAATATAAGAGCATATCTACGGGAGATATACGAAGCAGCGATAGCCGAGTAAAGAGACTTGGGTTGGAATCCACGCGCGCACCAATGCCTTTTCAAATTTAAGTGCGTATTAAATTGATAATTATCGCTTGCTATACGGTGAAGGAAAACATCCTGAGGAAACCTGCATGTCTGAGAATTCTACATAATGTTCGCGAAAGACATGTGAAGTCTGCAAACCCCCACTTGGCCAGCGTGGTGGACTATGGCCTTACCCTGCTCATAGTGAGAATGAGGTGAGGCCCGTGCCTAGCAGTCAGACAGTTTATATACAGGGCTGATGATGATAACCCACGGTTCTGCCCACGTGGGTGTCGGTTAATGCGACGTAAGTTACCTAATGTACTGTTCTGATGTGTAAGCTACACTACCGCAGAAAACCGACTAAATGCGTTCAGTAGTTTTTGCGTGAAAGAGTCATGGATATCGATCCATCTTTACAAATTTTCTTGTTACTTATTTTATTAGCTTTGGTTTTATATATTTATACAGCCATAACAGGCACTGTAATAAATCCTGTATTGTAGGATTTACACACATTTTAACAACAGATCCGACTTGAGACAACTATTAATTTGTGGATCACACATCATGTTCCGTGTGAAAATCGAACCCAGAACACTTGGTGTATGGTTAGGCAAATTAGCGGTTTTAAAACGCACACAGCTATCAAATGCCAATGAAGATGAATGCAAACCTCTGAAGCAGCCTATTTGTTTCCAAATTGCATTCTCATAGCTTTGTTTTAAAGTTCAATTTTAAACAAATGTCTCTACATACTAAACGTGCCAACACCTGATCTTAACAGAGTATTGGTTGCCGCAATATCGCCGTGTGAAAGAACTCAAACGGCGACAGAATGAAAAATTACACCGAGCGACCTAATTCTCTTCACCATTAGTCTTACATCGATGTTTGGGGAATAGAAGAGCCTCTATGTTACCAAATATAGGTTTAGATTATTGAGTTTCTTAAGAAGACACATACACAACACTATCTATTCCTAACCTAAGCAGATCAAGTAATGTGGGTACTAGACAATGGATAAACTTTACAGATAAACTTTGTAAATACATACATATTATACATAGACACACCCAGACCAAGACAAAAATCCAGGTTCACCCACACAAATGTTTGAATTGAGCGGGAATCGAATTCGCGGCCTTCAGCGTGTCGGTCGATTAACTACCGTTATGCCAATAGATCGACAAATAGTCTAGGTGCTGCTACGCAGAGAGTCGCCAGTAACTAAAGCAAAAAACGGTGCTTATTGATTTGTTAATAATTGCTTGCTTAACTGTGAAGAAAAATTTGTGAAGTAACATACATGTCTGAGCATTTTTCATAATATTCTTGAAAGACATGTGAATTCTGCACTTATCGAGCTTGTTGAATTATGACCTTACCTTTCTCAAGTGGAAATCGGACCATTCTCAGCGGTAGAACAGTTTATACCATATAGTACCTCTTACTTATAAACGTTAACTAAAATTTTAAACAACTGCTGAGAGGCTGATTAGCAAAAACCTTACCTATAAACCCTGTTAAGCGTTTAGTAGTCACTAAGTGATGTTCAAATAGCTGTCAAATTTAAACAACACGAGACCTTGTTTAAACGTTGCTGAGAGGCACAATGGCAGGTTTTACTTGAATCAGCTGTTCGATCAATTACATTTTATACATTGTCAAGTTTATTTATTTGCATTTTTTTTTGAATTTTAATGATCTTTACTTATAAATAAACATAGATTTCAAAGATCTAGCAGATTTCCAAAATTATATAGAAGATTTAACTAGTATAGTTAGAAATAATTTCCTTCCGATATTTTTAGAAAAACATAATAGTAGGAGAGCTGGTAAACAATTTTTGGTAACATACCCAATTGAGTCATTGGAAGATATTCTGTGATTGTCCTTAAATTAACCTAAATAAGATAGTCGGCGTCTAGTTGAAGTGTAGCGGCCCCCTACAAACATTTGAATCTTTGTACAGGAAAAAAAAGTTTTTGAGGCATTTTAAAGTATATTTTTTTATAAGGAGAGCTTATATTGGCTGTTGTAAGAAACGCCGGTAAAACTTAGGTATTTATACCTTAAATTAATTAAATATCGCGAATAAGACCCGTTTTTATAAAATTGTATGATGTATACAAATCGCGAAAGTTTAAAATCGATCTTTGATGTACATACGGAAAGTGTGCATGGTAATTCCACCAAGCCAGTGTACAGCTGACAGCTGCAGGACGCAAAGAGCCGGAAATCGAAAATTCTGTGGCATCTGAGAGGCCGGTAGTAGTGGATCATGATGCTGATAGTACTGACGTTAAAGACGATGTCTTCCGTGAAGGAAGATCTACAGACTAGTAGGCATACGATTGAAATATAGGGTATAAGGAGTTGTGCCTTCAACGTACACATCATCATATTAGCCGAAAGACATCCACTGCTAGACATATATACCTCTCCCAAGTCTCTCATGTCAACGTTCTCACTCATTATATTATCAAACGTATCATTATTGTCTGTAGTATGTCTGTGGGAGGCCACTAATTATCTAGTCAAAATAATCTATTAATCCACACTTCATTTATACTCAACTAGCCGTTTCCCGCGGTTTCACCCGCGTCCTGAGGTAACTACTTCGCGTACCCGAAAACTCCAAATATCTTACGGACCCCTATTTTTTCTAAAATAAAATATAGCCTATGTTACTCGCAGATAATGTAGCTTTCTAATGGTGAAAGAATTTTTAAAATCGGTCCAGTAGTTTTTGAGTTTATCCATTACAAACAAACAAAAATACATTTTTTTCCTATTTATTATATTAGTGTAGACTAGCTGTTACTTAAATGTATGATAATGATGATTTATTCTTAGTATTAAAGTCGTAATATCAAACGGTTCGCTTATAAATGTCACTGTGTAGCTACTCGTTACTCCTTGTAACAAAGCCATCAGTAATATCACCAATTATACAATTTACTACCAATAAGTCAACACTTTGATAGCACGCTACTCACGGCTCAAATTGCAGCAATTATTACCTATCAGCAATTATACTATGATACCTTTACGGTGTAAGTGAGTGACGAAAGCGATGCGGTACAAGAGAAATGAAACTGTCAAACTGAATGCCATGTTTTTGGGTATTCTACCCAAAAACATGGTACTCAGTTTTGGTGACAGTTTACGTCAAATAAATTATTCATTGAAATTTTTACAAAAAATAGGATACACTTAACTTAATATCCTTCCGAAAAAAGAATCTCATCGTCCTAGCGTTATTCCAGTCTCAACCCGGGGTCCGCTTACTAGTCTAACCTGATTTGGCTGAATATTAGCTTTTCCACAGAGCGACTGCCTGTCTGACCTCCGCAACCCGTAGGGATAGCGATATTCCATGGTTTAGACTAGTGTCAGTTTATTTAGAAGGTACTGACGCCCGATAAAGACTGTCAAAGATCTTCATGACAACCGGGACCGACGGCTTAACGTGCTCTCTGAGGCACGGGGCAAGCGATAATTAGCAATTCAATACGCACATAACTCCTAAAAGTCAGTGGTGCGCGCCGTGGATTCGAACCCTATACCCTCTTCGTGGCAGTCTGTTCGTATAAAAAACATATTTAATAAAATTATCACTATCATATTTTTCGAAATAGGTTAATTGGTGATGCTAGGATTCTAACTAGCGACACTAGTGGCGAAATTTAGAAGTCATCCATGTACGACTATTTCACAGATCACTACTACTTTTGACACTTTTGACAGCTCCCAATACAATTACCACCATAACCTCGAAGCAAAGTTGTATTGTAAGCTGTCGTACCTCGACAACTTCCGATTTTCGCCGCTAGAGCGCGGCTAATCTTTGCATCGCCAATAAATAACGGTTCTATTAAGAGTTAAAACCTCCTCCCTTTTTGAAATCGGTTGAAAAATAACGCCTCTATCACTTGGACAATTGTGTAAGTGTGTATATTTTCTAAAGTTCTTTATTTTTTTTGCCTTCCCCTGCACTGAAAGCCATAGTATTTACCCATTTTACATGATCTGAAGGTCATAATTTGCTCCTGTCACACCGTGTCGCAATGCGTTGCAAGGCTTCGCTTTCCGTCTTTCACGTAAACACTAAGCTAGCAATATTAAATTGCAGTTATTTTGATTTATTGATTGAGAATGACGCATGCATACAGGTGACAGTTCTCATGTGTACTACAAAGAAGTTATTACAGGTCTTATATCTCGTCTATCATTACTGTAAACTGTGGTTAGTGTCCCTTTGAAGGCGTTTGTCCTTTGATTTAGTGGACGGCTGCCATTTTATTATTGTAGGCTAGAGAACGTCTTATTATTACTTTCTGTACTTGTGTGAAATTGGCGGGAATTAGACGGTTATGAGTTAAATAAAATATGTCGATAGCTTGTTAGTCTGATGTGGAAAAATGATTGGTTGTTGTTGCTGTTTTGTAATTTTGGTTAAGGAGATGGACAATCTTAATATATAAAATCTTTGCGTTACTGACTGACTGACAGACACGCTACAGCCGAAACTATTGGGCACAGGAAGCTGAAATTTGGCATGTATGTTCCTTGGGGACCTTAGGGGTGCACTAAGAAGGGATTTCCCGAAATTCCCACGGGATCGGCCAAAACGGGTAAATTTAAAATAAATGCAGGCGTAGCTGCTGGCGTCCTCTAGTATTCTTATAAACTTCTTTTGTTAGGTTTTGACTTATGTCATATATCGTCGTGATTCTAGTTTAGTTCTGGTCATAACAAAAGAAGAGCTGTAATCCACTGTCTACTCTTAGCAATTATGACAGAATTGATCTTCCAGAGAACATCTCCACCATCTCATTGCCGCGGCCCTAAATCATCGTCATCATCAGCAGCCTTGTTGACAATTATTCCCACTGCTTGGCATTATGCTTGGGTTCGATTCCCGCTCAAGTCAAATATTTGTGTGCGTGAACATGGATGTTTGTCTTTGTCTGGGTGTTTTTATGTATAATATGTATGTATTTACAAAAAAAAAGTATATATGTATGTTTATCCATTGTCTAGTACCCATAGTACAAGCTCTGCTTAGTTTGGGACTAGATGGTGTTGTGTGAATGTGGTAGAATATTATTATTATTATATTATGAGGAGGATTAGGTCATAGTCCACCACGCTGCTAAGTTGGCGAGTTCATATGTCTTTTGAAAACATTATGGAGAATTCTCAGACATCCGGCTTTATACCCGATTTTTCATTCAGTTTTGAACTTGCGATAATTAACAATGCAGAACCAGAATAGCACATAGGTTACGTATTACACGGTGTTAATATCACTTCTTCAACAAACCCTCTTGCATTTCCCATTAAGCGCACTTCAAATTAATAGCCATATCCAGTTCCCAATAGTTCTACGTGAGCCTTATTCTTGCAAAATTGAATTTTCCCTGTCGTGAGATGTTTTAATTAAGGACACCACGATCCAGGGGATTGATGTTCCGACCTAATCTTCGTGATATGTAGGATATTAAATTCTCTTGCATTATTTGCGCGGGAAATATCATTTTTGTATACGCTTTGATGAATGGTTTGATTTCGTTCGGACAATTAAATTTATACTATGAATAATAACTCACTTTAATCTATACTATTATTATAAAGCTGAAAAGTTTGTTTGTTTGCAAGCGCGTATTTTAGGAACTACTGGTCCGATTAGAAAAAATATTTCAGTGTTAGATAGCCCATTTATCAAGGAAGGGCTATATATACGTAACATCCTGATTAAAGCCACGGGAGCGGAGCAGTAGCCCGAAATAAAGCGGGTGTAACTGCGGGCTCACCTAGTCTTAAAAAATCGACGAATAGAATAGCTCAATCTGCAAAAAACTTCAGTAATTATGCAAATGACTGCACGATTGGCGTAGTAGTTTAAGCGGCCCCCTCCACGCTTGACACTGCGCCGAGTGTTTTGGGTTCGATCCCCACACGAGACAACACTTTGTGTGATTCATAAATTGTTGTCTTGAGTCTGGGTGTTCATTGTGTCCGTTAGTCGTATGTTTGTAAAAGTCCCCCGCGACACAGGATTTAATCCAAGTGCGAGAGTTGGCTTTAATATATATATATATATAATATCATCATCGTCTTGCGTTATCCCAGTAGCATCCAGACTTGCTTCGAACCCCGGGCTCCGCGCACAAGCCCAACCATATTAGACAGAACATTAACTTCATGTTAAAATGTTAACTATAGCTAGCTTAACAATGTGCCCGGTAGATGGCAATAGGTTCGCCCCCTATTACATTGGGACTGAAACATAACTGGCGAAATCTGGGTGTGCAATACACCTCTGCCTACCCCTTCGGGGATAAAAAAGGCGTGAAGGTATGTTATTAACTTCATCCTTTATGTAGGTATTCCTATTTGATTTTTAATAAAAGCGTAAAAACCGTCACGAGAACTAATAACAAAATTATAGTAGTAGGCTTTTTGTTAAAAACCTTATTTAATTTTGTATTTTTTTAGTACGTGACCTTGTCCTTAATCTTTGAAAGTTAAACACAAATCTCACTGTAGATTAAACATTAATAACTTAATTTTTTGCCCTTTATACCTCTGAATTAAAATCATCTCTTCGTTTACATTTTACCAATAACTTAATAAGGTAAAATGAAAATGGCGTTAAAAAGAAAACTAAATCTATAAATAAAAATTTCTTGCGTTCCTTACTAACTGATTGCAAGACCCTGAAATTTGGTATGTATGTTCCTGGGCTGCTACGCAGAGGGTTTTGGGTTCGAATCCACGGCGCGCACCAATGACTTTTCGAAGTTATGTGCGTATTAAATGGTTGATTATCGCTTGCTAAACGGTGAAGGGAAACATTGTGAGGAAACCTGCATGTCTGAGAGTTCTCCATAATCTTCTTGAAAGACATGTGAAGTCTGCCAACCCGCACTTGGCCAGCGTGGTGGACTATGGCCTTACCCTTCTCACAGTGAGATGACGCCCGTGCCCAGCAGTGGGACAGTTCATGCAGGGCCGATAGTGATGACGTTTCTTGGGTACCGTAGAGGTGCACTAAGAAGGGATTGCCCGGAATTTTCACGGGATCGGGGAAAACAGATAAATTAAACAAATGTGCAGGCGTAGCCGCGGGCAATTAATTTCTGATTGCTAATCACATGCCTCAATCATTGCCTCGTTGTTCTCGCGGCATAAATGTGCGCGTGGAATTGGGAGGTCTCTGGTTCGATCCCCGGGTCGGGCACAGTGTAACTGGGTTTTTCCTTTAGGATATTCACAGTAGCAGCACGGAGTCTGGTAATGTGCCCGGTACGGCAATAGGCTCGCCCCCTATTACGTGGGACCTAAAAATTCATGGCGAAATGTTGGTGTAATACCTATTACACTTCTGCCTACCCCTTTGGAGATACAGGCGTGAGTCTATAAAAAAAAATCAGATTGCTAATCACATGTTTTTATTGACATATCATTGCAGAGCCTAGATACTGAAGCTAGAGACACGCAATTTGAACAGCGGGTTTTTCTAATGACGTAGGCATTCAGTTATGTAAGTATCTTTAATATTCCATGCTTAAGAGAATTAAAAGGTTGTTTGAAAATTTTCTGATGTTGAACCTAGCATTATGAAAATACGGCCAACATAAAAAAGCCAGTCTTATTTGATACCTAAAACTGATCACAAAATATATCTTGTACCCTCAGGTAAGCTAAAACAAAATACTGTAAAAAGCTTACCTATAACAGTTCATGAAACGACTGTATAAAGGTCAAGAAATAAAATAAATAAAGTCTTGAAGACCTCTTGTGTATAAACATTTTCACAGAAACACCTCCCAATCTAATTTGAGAGGCTTCTACAAATAAAACCGGCAGAGATTATGGCCGTCCTTTTATAAAGGCTTTGTATTAAATATGACCTGACACAAAGTAGACTGGTAATAACATTTTACAACCGAAGGGTGGTACCTTAATGACGTAATAAAAATATCGATAAAATCACCTCCCTAAGTTAGGGAATGCTGATTTTGTTATGAAAGATGAAGTGTAACTGTTGAATTAATAACTGTCGGATTTTATGTTACTTTTCGTTACCTAATTTTATTGATATGCTAAATTTTCTTAAGGTAATATTAAATATATCTACTGCAATAATTTCAATAGCATAAAGGCAGCGATAGTCGAGTGAAGATACCAACAGACTGCCATGCAGAGGGTATCGGGTTCGAATCCACGGCGCGCACCAATGTCTTTTCGGAGCTATGCGCGTATTTAATTGTTCATTATCGCTTGTCCCGTGCCTCGGAGAGCACGTTAAGACGTCGGTCCCGGTTGTCATGAAGATATTTGACAGTTGTTACAGGGCGTCAGTACCTTCTAAATAAACTGACACTAGTCTAAACCATGGAATATCGCTATCCCATCGGGTTGCGGAGGTCAGGCAAGCAGTCGCTCTGTGGAAAAGCTAATTCAGCCAAATCCGGTTAGACTAGTGAGCGGATCTCATGTTGAAACTGGGATAACGCTAGGAGGATGATGATCGAAATAAATATAACCTTAAATTTCTTGTGAAGGATGTAAATATTTTTTTTATTTATTTATAAACTCACGCCTGTATCCCCGAAGGGGTAGGCAGAGGTGTAATATTACACCCACATTTCGCCATGCATTTTTAGGTCCCACGTAATAGGGGGCGAGCATATTGCCATACCGGGCACATTACCCGTCTCCGTGCTGCTACTGAGAATTTCCTAACGGAAAAACCCAATAACGCCTTGCCCGACCCGAGATGGCTGCATAAAAACAAATATAAGGCTGCAAGGTTGGCGCTACACCGAGTGTTTGTTGTGGGTTCGATCCCCACATAAAACAACTATTTGTGTGATCCATAAATTGTTTCTTCAACTCTGGCTGCATGTTGCGTTCTTTGCTTGTACGTTCGTAAAGTCTCCTGCTAGACAGAATGCAATCCTAGTGCAGGGGTAGATTTGTTTTTCTAATTTGCTTTGATAAATGACTGTTCAGGCGCACCGTCACAATAAAAAATCACTCGCTAGTGTAACTTGAATTTTTGTAGCCCCTATTAATTTTATCGATATCAATCGTGCTCCCATCACTATTAAAATAACAGCACATAGTTTGCAGAGTAAACTTTGGTGCAATTATTATAATAGACGACATCAGTGTAACTGCGACGCGTATTTTATTCTTTCGTTTACTTTCCACTTGTCTGTCTAATGGCTTGGTTTTATTTAGGAGATTATTGCGTTGAGTTTTAATGTTTCTAAGTGCTTAGGTGCTTTATGTATCACTATGTTTCATTATAAGTTTTAGGTTTAATGTCTGTTTCTTTTTATTTATCTTTGGCGTGCGGTGTTAGATTTTTTTTAACAATAGCAATCTGTTTGGTCTGCCGCAGATTTATCGCAAAATCTCTTTATGGTGGGCTTCTACTTGCTCAGTATCAAGACTACTCCAGATTTTGATTTTGGTTTTTATCTATGGGTGCTTGAGTGTGTGAGCTACTTTTTGCTTTTCTTATGTACAGGTTGTCAAAAAGTCTTCACATTGTATGACAATTTACCGTCGGAAATGTCTAGTGCTTGACGGTGAGCATGCCAATTTCTTTGTAACACAATTATTGACATTCGTCTTGAAAATGTAATGTGCAGTTTGGAGATGTAAAACATATTCCATATTAAAATTTGATTCAAGTTTTAAAATATGTAAAATAGGGTAACCAGAAAAATATTCATTTTTGTCTACCCAACGAGAACTATTTATTCAACAAATGTTCTAAATTAAGTTCTACGGGCGGATAAAGATTGGTCTGTAGAGATCCTTGGGGGATGCCTATGTCCATCAATTGACAACTAAGACTGATCTGATGAAGTAACAATAAAATACGCTATGACAATATGAACCTTAACGTATTTTTTTTTCTTTAGCCTGTGCTGTCCCACTGCTGGACAAAGGCCACCCCCAAATCTTTCCACACTCTCTTGTCGCCCGCAATTTCAAGCCATCTCTTGTGGTAGGCGTCTAGGTCATCTCGCCACCGTTTTCGGGGCCAACCCCGGCGACAATGACCATTTTCTGGCACCCACAGTATCGAGATTTTCGCCCAACGATCCTCGTGCATACGGCTGACATGGCCCGCTCAGTTC
This sequence comes from Euclidia mi, assembly GCA_944739405.2. Taxonomy (NCBI): domain Eukaryota; kingdom Metazoa; phylum Arthropoda; class Insecta; order Lepidoptera; family Erebidae; genus Euclidia; species Euclidia mi. The sequence continues at coordinate 3,313,274 of OX123205.2, read as the reverse complement.
CATTTAAGGCTAGCAGCCATTTTTCCCACATCTTCAACTTTTGTTCAAATAATTTTCCAGACGTCAATTTTTGCAATATTAGTTCGTGTAAGAAAGTGGCTATCGTCAAATTTTCCGAGTCACTTAAACTAGAAACTCAGACACCAATCAAGCTCTTGTCTTGAAATCGAGAGAATTATCGCTCGTTTCTCTTATTTTTTCCACTAAGACATTATTATACTACTTTGGATTCTTACTAGATACTCAGGTATTAATGTGTACAGCCTTTAACAAGAAGAGGGTTAATAAAGTTTATTGACGAGATTTATTTTAATGTCATTTTTTTTTAAATGTTTTTTCAAATCTTTTTTCTTTTTTTTATACATGCTCTTGTAGCTCACGGTCCACTGGTCTCATGCTAAACTAGACAGAACCTTTACTATGGTCTTCAAATGCCTAATTGGCTTTTATAGACTCACGCCTGTATCCTCGAAGGGGTAGGCAGAGGTGTAATACTACACCCAAATTTCGCCATAAATATTTAGGTACCACGTAATAGGGGGCGAGCCTACTGCCCTTACCGGGCACATCACCAGACTCTGTGTTGCTACTGAGAATTCAGGAAAACCCAGTAACACTTTTTCCCGATCCGGGAATCGAACCCGGGACCTCCGATCAGCAGTCGCATACGCTATCCACTGGACCACAGAGGCAGTTCATAATTGTCATAAATAAATTGTACTGAGACGTAACAGTTAATCAACATCTTAGCATTTTTTCGGTTGCTTTCGTTGACTTTGGATTCCGGAGTCTCTTAATACACAAACGATATTAATCATACTCATCAAAAAAATATTTGTTTTGGGTAGGAATCAAACCAACGCCCTCCGGTTTAGCAGATAGAGACACTGAGAGCTAGACCAACAGGGCAGTTAAAGAAGGTACGTTAAGAATAAATAAGTATCTTAGTGTCTAATTTTCAACGCCAGTCAAGCAAGGCTTTGATTAAATTATGAAAATAGGTTAAAACAATTTTTGCACGATTTTGACATAAATATTTTTTGAAATAGCGCCTGTCATCTTGAGATTGATGATATAATAATTTTGAGACTAAGAAAGGACACTGTGTTAGGGTCTCAATCCACTGAAGCATAACGAGTAACTTTAATTAGAGCTAAGATTATAGCCAAAGTGATGATCATCATGAGACAACCGGTTGCCGCAGCAGGAGTGTAAGCGACTGCTACGCCGAAGGTCGCGGGTTCGATTCCCGCTCAAGTCAAAAATTTGTGTGCGTGAACATGGATATCTGTCTTGGTCTGGGTGTTTCTATGTATAATATGTATGTCTGTATTTACAAAAAAAAGTATATATGTATGTTTATCCATTATCTAGTACCCATTACCCAATTACAAGAAAGCGGCAGGCGCCAAGGACTAAGGTGTTTGAGGTACCTACATCCCGCACTAATTTGCAGAAATATGCTCCAACGGTCAGGGTTTAAAATATTCTAAATGAGGTTTCTCGTTGTTTAGATATTTATTTTTGTTCTTTGCCGGAATTTGAGAGGGTGGCATTGGATTATATTAGCTGTATTGGGTCAGTAACCTGTAATAACAATGTGTGTTGGATAAATAAATAAATATTACTCGAAATATAAATGTAACATTCTAACTGACTGATACACAACACATAGCCAAAACTTTTTGGCGAAAGTAGCTGAAATGTCGCATGTATATTGCTTGGGGATTGTAGTGGTGCACTAAGCAGGGATTTGAAGAAATTCACACGGGATCTAGCAGAAACGGCTAAATAAAAAAAAACATGTGCATGTGTAGCTGCGGGCATCCTCTAGCCTCTGATAAAATCCCAAAGCTACGGCAACACCTTCCTTCGACTGGCCCTCACCTAAATAATATAAAAAATGACTTTTCTAAATCCCTTAGTCGCCACCGATTCAGCGCTTTGATGCGCGCAGTGCCTTACAAAAGACAGTTTTTTCGCTAAACCGACGGTTGACAGTGAAAAATTGCAGGATTAATTCCTTCCCTTCGTTTATTTGTGAAACTCTTAGTCCGTTAGTTGAATTTTTAACTTTTTAAGGGAAGAAAGTTTGTTATATTTTTTTTGCAAGAAATTGGCAAGCTGACAAGATTTATGTTTCACAGGTTTTCTGCTGGTTAAGGTAGAATTTGTTGGTCGCAGGAAGATGCATAGAGAGAAGATGTATAGGACATAATGGAAAAGGTGTGTTTGGAATCAAAGAGTCTTCTATTTTATAAAGAAGCCAATTTGATGCAAGCTTACCCCACGGCATAGTGTCAGATCAACCGCAATAGTTTCGGCTGTGCGATGTCTGTCAATAAGTTAGTAACGCAAGAATTTTATATCCACAGAAGATTTAAGACTTTAATGGCAATCGCAAGAATAACCTATGCCAAAATCCAATGAAGAGTATAGTAACAATAAATATATAGTGGCTCTTTGCAGTCTGTCATGAGTGATAAAATATCACATCTTGAATTGTTTGACTGGTCTGTAAGTGACACTGACTTCTAAGCCAAAAGAAGTTATTACTAAGTAAATTTTTTGGCTAGCTTAGTTGTAAATTATAGAAACTGGTAGCGACCAGTTGTCTCATGCATATTTCGTCGGGTTTGAACCGATAGATCGTCACCATTTTCTTCCATTTATTTGCAATTTATTACGTGAGGCTTATAAAAGAAACTGTAGCATTTGAAACACTTGACTATATTATTGTGCCTCTATATTCTTCGCTCAAAAAAATCTCGTAATTAAATATTAAGAAACAAATAATGGAATCGCCAATCTCATTACAAACTCAAGGGTTAAACTTACCCACTTCAAAATTAAACGTCAGGATTCTTACAACACTTTAAGCAAAAAAGTTTAGTGAAGAAAATTTCTAAAATAAAGTTGAAAACATTTTTCCATTTAGGAACCTTAGTTACCGGGGTATTCGCAATACTTGGGCAGAAATATAAAATTGTAGACGTCTGGTCGTTTCATTTGTGAGAATTATTGAATTTGAATTATTGGAGTGGCCATCTTGGAGTTCAGAACAATGGAATGAGTGGAGTGGGTGTTGTTATTAGTTATTAAGAGTTGTAGAATTGTCTTTCGTTGACACGGCGATTTGTGTACCCACTTATGTTTGAGTAAAAATATTTTATGCAGACTTTTCAATTTATTTGTTTTGTTTTGGAACGCCTTTGAGTTCATATAATACTAAATTTCGCCCACGGCTCCACACGCATAGGACTTTTTAACCCCTTAGAGAATTTCCAAAAATATCGTCTCTTAGTGCTCTCGTACACTCTCCAAAGAACATAATTAAATACATGCCAAATTTGCCCATTATTTTCGGCTATGCGTTGTATGTGTGTCAGTAAGAAAAATATTGTTCTTATAATTTGATGTATTAAAAAATAAGATACGCGTAATAGGGAACTGTTTGTAGCTACTTGTGTCTAATTAAACCCAAATATAACTACTTTAATGATTTTATAAAATTTTCTTATTTACATAATTTCAATTTTAAAATTTCTATGAAATATGTCTTACTTTACCGAAAATATTGCACTGCATATTTCACTCGTGAATATATTTTGAACAGTACTATCATCCCTCGAGATACTTTTTACGGTATAATGTTATATTATTCAGACATTTGTGTCTGACAGGCTTTTAGGCAAATATGAGAGATCTTATTCTACATGTATTATATTCTATGTCTGTGATTATATTAGTTACAAAGTTGTTTAAAAGCCACGTCATATTTTTGCGGCATTTATTTAGGTAATATACACCGGTAAGCTTTGTAAAGATACAATTCTGATTGCTATAACTGTCTAGTTCCAAATAAAGTAGAGTAAGCACAACGGTAAGACTGAGAAAAGCAAGAGCGCCTTGTTGTAATCAACTTTAGGCGAAAAATAATTATCCAGATTGTAATATCTGTGCATAATAAAGTTTCTTTATTTACTTATATTATAACAATGTCACTTCTGGATAAAGTAGCTTGCAATCGCTATAAATATTTCGTTACGTATCCGAGTTCTGTTTATCGTTAACAAACAATCAAACAAATCTTATTTTATTTTATATTTGCACAGTCTCATATTAGTCTTTATACTGTGATATTAGTATAGATAGAAATTAAACAAATTGAAATATAATTTTAAAATTCATTTTTATTTGCATGTGTAAAATTCGGGTAAGCCTATGTCATTATTATGAATAACCTTTCTTTGCTCCATTTACAAGCACACCTAAGATTATACTTGGAAGTGTACCATTTATGTTGTAAATAATAGAGAAAATATTGTACAACCAATCTAATTTGAAATATGGTATGTATTTTACCATAGATATGTGTGGCAGTTTTACTTACAAATTGTTGTAGGTATGCTTAATCCGGATATCGTTAGTTGATAATCGGAAATGTACATTACTCTAAATATTTCTGCAAACTATACACCTAAACCTTTCTTAGGAATCACCCTGTAAAATCAGTTTAGTAGTTTTTGAGTTCACCTTCATATATACAGACAGGAAAAAAGGGGGACTTAGTTTCATAATATGTATTATTTATAATTAAATATCGTCTATTGGCACATGGACCTATGGGTACTTTCTAGTACTCGAAAGTTTCAATTCAGCTAATAACTGCAACTCAAACTAAAACATGTTTATTTTTTATTAATTTTTATTTATAGACTCAGGTAGGCAGAGGTGTAATATTACACCCACATTTCAATTGAATTTTTAGGTCCCACGTAGTAGGGGCGAGCATATTGCCGTACCGGGCACATTATCAGACTCCGTGCTGCTACTGAGAATTTCCTAACGGGAAAACCCAATAACATTTTGCGCGACCCGGGAATCGAACCCGAGACCTCCCAATCCCTCGCGCACATTTTTATTATACATTATGCATTGTTTAATATATTATGCCGCGCACCAACAGGCAAGACATGTTTATTTCCATAAAAAATGTGTTACATTTTTGGCCATATTATCAGAAAATCAAAGATAGTTGTAATAATAGAAATGTTACTTTAAATACATATTTAAATAATCAATTAATATGTCTGTGAATATATTCTTTTATTTCAGTACTTAATAGATTAAATATTCATCCGATTTTAAATTCGTATAAGAATCGTCAAAGGCATTTCGCAATATTCAGTTTACATACATACAGAAGGGGTAGACAGAGACACAAATTACATAAAAAAAATATTATCTAGCACAGCTGCATTCCTTTCCCTGTTCCAAGTCCAACACCGGTGGCAGGTGGGCAGTCAGCACAAGAATTTCGTTCCTCAACCATTTGAAATTACAACCAGTGATATATAGCTCTGCAGATAAAATAGCATCGCATTTTGTGGTGGTGCAGCCTTAGCAAGATATATGATGATGACGGAATTATGGGAGGTTGCACTTGGTAATGCATAAACTGCGGAATTCAACTTGGTACGATTGTAGAATGTGTAGTCCTTTACCGCTTGAATATAAGAAAATGTAATACAGTGAAAATCTGTTTGGCTATATGACAAAAAAAAAAAAAAAAGCTTTCGGCAAATCTAACATAGTTATACAATATTTTTTGTAGCCTTGTTCTCAACCAATCTTAAAAATTGTGAACTCAAATATTGCGATCGTATCTTAACTCGTCCGTTACTCTGTGATGTACAGACAACGTACAACATCCTATTGGGCGTAAGAAGCTGAAATTTGCAAGAATGTGGTGGTGCACTAAGAAAGGATTGCCCCAGATTCCCTTGGGATAGCGAAGAAACGACATAATTAAAAAATGTGCGGGCGCTGCCACGAGCATCCTCTAGTATGCTATATCATCATCATCATCAGCCCTATACACTGTCCCACTGCTGGGCACGGGCCTCTTCTCACTATGAGAAGGGTAAGGCCATAGTCCACTATACTGCCCAAGTGCGGGTTGGTAGACTTCACATATCTTTCGAGAATGCAGGTTTCCTCACGATGTTTTTCTTCACCGTTTAGCAAGCGATAAATAACAATTTAATACGCACATAACATCGAAAAGTCATTGATGCGCGCCGTGGATTCGAACCCGAGACCCTCTGCGTAGCAGTCTGTCGGTCTGTCCACGCGGCTATCGCTGCCATTTTTTGCTATATGACCAAACTTAAAAGGTAAAATCACATATTTGCTTCTAAACAAAATTAAAGTAATTCAAGAAAAGTAAGCTTATGTTAAAACTACTTCACTAACTTCTTTTTAGGAGTTAATGAAGCGAGTCAAATTGTTTACTTTTATTAGTTTGACACGCAATTTTTCAGCCATAGCAAAGTTCAATGAAATAAGTCTGCCAACTTTTTGACTTAAATTCAATACTATAACATTTCTAAGTTTTTACTTTGACTTGGACTTTAAAGTGATACGTAAGAAAATCAAAATGAATTATACTTCCAAAAAGTAAAGTATAAGATTTACTGTCTGGTAAAAATTTCATATATTTTGTAGTGTAATTCTGATATAAGAGTTAGGTAATACTAAGAATTTTGTGTCGACAAATAACATATTATTACGTGTTAACGTGCAATCATAGAGCTCAGAAGGCCAATTCTCGTATTTGATATGACATTGAAAATATATTTTGAACGAAATGAGATTAGATTGTGAAGTGACTTAGAATTGGTATTTTGCTAATTTAATGTCGTTATCGCCTAATTTTACTTCTATAGTTCGACGTTGACACATTGTTCAATTTACGATCTCGACACGAGAGCATTCCAATAACATTCAAATATCTGTTAATTTAGGAGAAGACCATTTGTGACATAAGTATGACACTGAAATTAGACCAAAACTGCAATTTGAATATTTAGGAGAATTGGGCCCCAGACATATAATTATGTAATCTTACACATGTAATAAAATTATAAACGTAAAAGATTGTAAACATTGTTGACTTTGCATTAACATACATCGAAATAGCACACGGGCAAACTTTTGTACCAATAACATGCGGGCAAAGCCACAAGCATAAGCTAGTACAGTATAAAACGCAACAATTAGTGATCTGTTCACCATTGAAACCACAATATAATCCAGTAACAGATAATAATTGAACCCATTTTACACGGATTTGGTTGCGGGTGATTATTGGTTTCATAATTTAGTTTTAAAATGAAATTATTTTGATGCTAACGGTGTTTACCTGATGTTTCAAGTGGTTTGCAACGTTTATAGTCATAGGTTGACTCATAAGGTAGGGGTTTATGCCTGGTCTTCTCGTTTAGCACTGGACTGAGTGAAGTGTGTTCGGTCCTCACACGAGACAAAATTTTGTACTATGCCTGATCGTTGGATGTCGAAAGACTGACTTAGCAGATATATAAGGCAAGTATGAATGGGACAGGATGAAGGAGAAGACCTAGACGGACAGATTGGAGACATCCTTAAAACAGGAAAGGTTAGAAGTACCCTAAACAGAAGAGCATGCATAAGGAATTTGATGGAAGTAAATGAAGCAAGAGAGATATGTCAGGATCGTTGCAAATAGCGTTCCGTAGTCTCTGCCTACCCCTCCGGGAAACAGGCGTGAGTCATTATATGTATGTATGTATGTATGTACTTTTTAGGCGTCTGGAAAGCTATCTAATTGATAAGATAATTTTCTATTCTACTAATGAATTTATTAATCTTAATGAGACCAATAAAGACGTCTTGTTATTTGTGATTAGTTATGATACTGCCTGATTTATCTCATCGGTTTTGCAAAGAGAAATATATTTCCAATAATGTTATTGGTATTCAGAATATTTGTATAGATAGTTTCAGACAAATATCTTTTCGTAATAGGTATCGAGTCATCATCATCAGCTTTTAACAGTCCACTGCCGGACTAGGCCTCTCCTTTGAAAGAAGGAATTGGCCTACTATGCCACGCTGGCCAAACAGGTTGGTATAGGGTTTGTATCAAGTTTTCCTTCTCTTACAGTGCTGTTCTCTGCATAATATGCTCCCTCTGGCGGCTCTTACGACACCCATGGGATCTTATAGGGTGGTGACATTCCGTGCTCTTAATCCGTCACCACACGGACAGGTAACGAGTGCGAGTTAGTTGTATGTCTAGTTGTATGATTTTCCGCATATTGTTACTTAAGAAGACTTATGACATGAATACATGAATTGGCGAAACTGACGTATTTTTTAGCATTTGTGTACATTAATTCGTCAAAGTCCTTATACCAACATTTATTATTTATTAATTTTGGTATACTGTGACCAATCAAGAGACGTGATTTTATAAAACACTTTGATGATTTTATTTATTTTTTATTTTTTATTTATAGACTCACGCCTATATCCCCGAGAGGGTAGCCAGAGGTGTAATATTATACCCACATTATTTCACCATGATTTTTTTAAGCATTGCCGTTACCAAGCACATCACCAGACTCCGTGTTGCTACTGAGAATTCGGAAAAACCCAGTAACAATTTTGCCCAACCCGGGAATCGAACCCGAAATCGGACCTCCGATCAGCAGTCGCATACGCTATCCACTGGACCAGTATGATGATTGGCAATTAATGTCTGATTGCTAATCACATGTTTTTATTGACATAATTATCATTGCAACGCACACGCAATTTGATCAGCGGGTTTTTTTAATGACTTAGGCATTCAGTTATGTAAGTATCTTTAATATTCCACGCCTAAGAGAATTAAAAGGTTGTTTGAAAATTTGCTGATGTTGAAACTATCATTATGAAAATACGGCCAACATAAAAAAGCCAGTCTGATTTGATACCTAAAACTGATCACAAAATATTTCTTGTAGCCTCAGGTAAGATATAACGAAATACTTTAAGAAGCTTACCTATAACAGTTCATGAAACGACTGAATAAAGGTCAAGAAATAAAATAAATAAAGTCTTGAAGACCTCTTGTGTATAAACATTTTCACAGAAACACCTCCCAATCTAATTTGAGAGGCTTCTACAAATAAAACCGGCAGAGATTATGGCCGTCCTTTTATAAAGGCTTTGTATTAAATATGACCTGACACAAAGTAGACTGGTAATAACATTTTACAACCGAAGGGTGGTACCTTAATGACGTAATAAAAATATCGATAAAATCACCTCCCTAAGTTAGGGAATGTTGATTTTGTTATGAAAGATGAAGTGTAACTGTTGAATTAATAACTGTCGGATTTTATGTATCTTTTCGTTAATTTTATTGATATGCTAAAATTCTTTAGGTAATATAAAATTGATGTACTGCAATGATTTCAATAGCATATGCTTTTTAGAGACATTGGGAATTTTATTACTGTGCTACATTTTCAGATATCATAATGCCTGTAAAATATCCATAAATACCGATATAAAATCAATAAATAAATGATAAATAATTTCATCAGATTTTACGAAGATATTTGCAAAAAAGAAAGTCTATATTTTGTTTGTAATGCCCATTTGCTCGACTTTTCAGATACCAGTGTCCTAGCATGTATTTACTTATATATATATTTCTATACTTTTATATATATATGTATATATATATATATATATATATGTCGCAGGAAGCTATGATTGTTGATTTTATAAATAATTCACTTTAAAATTATAATTTAACCTTATTTGATTTGTGAAATATTTGTATAGCTTAAAACCTTATTTATCTTAGTTATTTAAAAAGTTGTGAATGTACTAGTTCAGATAATGACCAATCAGAGCAGGACGCGTGTCTCGAGCGGGGTCGAGGTGCCATCTAATTTAAAAGGAGAACTGACAGCTAATGGTGACATTGTCTTTTGAGAGCAATCGGCAGATCTAGTTGGATTATTGAGTATAGAGAAAGTAAATTAAGATAGTTGCCCTGAACCCGCTGCTCGGTCTTGTCTGATAATATTATTTGTATTAAGCAACAGTGTAAACTTATAAATATTGTTCAATACTAATTAAAATATTGTCAAGCTTAGCTGATTGTGTTTTGTTGCCTGCATTTTACCCCAATGACGCCCACTAAGTCCGCAACCAATAATAGCGATGTCAATGATAGTAATCCTTCTCCGACATATATATATATTTATAGACGCACGCCTGTATCCGCGAAGGGGTAGGCAGAGGTGTAATATTACACCCATATTTCGCCAAGAATTTTAATGTCCCATGTAATAGGGGGTGCGCGTATTGTCGTTACCGGGCACATCACCAGACTCCGTGCAGTAACACTGTATTTACTTACATTATCTAAATAAATATAACAGCGATAGCCTAGTTGAGATACCAACAGACTGCCATGCAGAGGGTATTGGGTTCAAATCCACGGCGCGCACCAATGACTTTTCGGAGTTAAGTGCGTATTGAATTCTCAATTATCGCTTGCCCCGTGCCTCGGAGAGCACGTTAAGCCGTCGATCCCGGTTGTCATGAAGATCTTTGACAGTCGTTATAGGGCGTCAGTAGCTCTTAATAAAACTGACACTAGTCAAAACCATGGCATATTGCTATCCCTTCGGGTTGCGGAGGTCAGAGAGGCAGTCGCTCTGTGGAAAAGCTAATATTCAGCCAAATCCACGACGACGACCGGTTGGCGCAGCGGGAGTGTAAGCGACTGCTACGCCGAAGGTTGCGGGTTCGATTCCCGCTCAAGTCAAACATTTGTGTGCATGAACATGGATGTTTGTCTTGGTCTGGGTGTTTCCATGTATAATATGTGTGTATTTACAAAAAAAAAGTATATATATGTATGTCTATCCATTGTCTAGTACCCATAGTACAAGCTTCTGCTTAGTTTGGGACTAGATAGTGTTGTGTGAATGTGGTAGAATATTAAAAAAAAAATATTAAAAAAAAAACCGGTTAGACTAGTGAGCGGACCTCATGTTGACACTGGGATAACGCTAGGAGGATGATGATCTAAATAAATATATAGTATCTTCTTGGGTTTACGCGAATGTTACACATTGAAATTAAACTACAGTTTACGGATTTTATCGCGATGTATTGGTTTCACTAAGTTATTACATTTGAAACTAATGATCTAGAAACTATATTTTTAATTTATTACTAGCCGACGTTTCGAATTCTTTACAGAATTCATGTTCACGGCAGACTGAGGTGATATTTGTCTTTTTCTTGAATGTATAAGTTATCTCAAAGTACCCGAACATTTTTCATCTACTGGTGTTACTATTTACGCAGAATGAGCTCACAGTGTCCTTAGGTCTTCTGGTCATGACAAAGTCACCAGTAATAAAATATTTAGGACACATTTTGACGGTCGATCTCAAAGACAATGATGATATTGAAAGGGAACGAAGGGCGCTGTCGGTTAGAGTTAGAGTTAGGCTCTAAACAAGTGAAAAATACATTATTTCGTGCGTATTGTACATCTTTCTACACGTGTTACCTGTGGGCGAATTATACTCAAAAATCTTACAGCGCTCTTCGTGTCCAATTCAATAACGCGTTTCGGGTGTTATTGGGTCTGCCCCGTTTCTGCAGCGCGTCAGGGATGTTTGCTGAAGCGAGAACGGATTGCTTCTTTGCGACAATGCGCAAAAGATGCGCGTCTCTGGTGCGCTGCGTGCGGGCCAGTCCCAATAAAATACTAAAATGTATTGCTAATAGACTAGACTGTGAATATGTCAATCACTGTATTAATTTGTCTACCTCTGTTACCGTGCAAATAAATAAATAATTATGCGAACTACTAACATAGATTGTAAGTAAAAATTGTTACTAACCTGTTTGAGTCAATGTTACTTGATGAATAAATAAATTATTATTATTATTATTACTAAACTTTTTTTCTAATTTGCTTTGATAAGTTACAGTTCAGGCGCACCGTCACAATCAAAAATCTCTCGCGAGTGAATTTTTGTAGTCTCTATTAATTTTATCGATATCAATCGTGCTCCCATCACTATTAAGATAACAGCACATAGTTTGCAGAGTAAACTTTGGTGCAATTATTATAATAGACGACATCAGTGTAACTGCGACGCGTATTTTATTCTTTCGTTTACTTTCTACTTGTCTGTCTAATGGCTTGGTTTTATTTAGGAGATTATTGCGTTGAGTTTTAATGTTTCTAAGTGCTTAGATGTATCACTCTGTTTCATTATAAGTTTTAGGTTTAATGTCTGTTTTTTTTTATTTATCTTTGGCCTGCGATGTTAGATTTTTTTAACAATAGCAATCCGTTTGGTCTGCCGCAGATTTATCGCAAAATCTCTTTATGGTCGGCTTCTACTTGCTCAGTGTCATATTTTGGTTTTTATCTGTGGGTGCTTGAGTGTGTGAGCTACCTTTTGCTTTTCTTATGTACAGGTTGTCAAAAGGTCTTTACATTGTATGACGATTTATTGTCGGCAATGTCTAGTGCTTGACGGTCAGCATGCCAATTTCTTTGTAACACCTTTTTAACATTCGTCTTGAACATGTAATGTGCGGTTTGGAGATGTAAAACATATTCCATATTAAAATTTGATTCAAGTTTTAAAATATGTAAAATAGGGTAACCAGAATTTTTTTTATTTTTGTCTACCCAACGAGAACTATTTATTCAACAAATGTTCTAAATTAAGTTCTACGGGCGGATAAAGATTGGTCTGTAGAGATCCTTGGGGGATGCCTATGTCCATCAATTGACAACTAAGACTGATCTGATGAAGTAACAATAAAAGACGCTATGACAATATGAACTTTAATGTAATATTTTTTTTCTTTAGCCTGTACTGTCCCACTCCTGGGCAAAGGTCTCCCCCAAATCTTTCAACGCTCAACTCTTGTAGTAGGTATCTAGGTCATCTCGCCACCGTTTTCGGGGCCGACCCCGGTGACGACGACCATTTTCTGGCACCCACAGTATCGAGATTTTCGCCCAACGATCCTCGTGCATACGGCTGACATGGCCCGCTCAGTTTCATTTAAGGCTAGCAGAAATTTTTCCCACATCTTCAACTTTTCAAACAATTTTCCAGACGTCGATTTTTGCAATATTAGTTTGTGTAAGAAAGTAGCTATCGTCAAATTTAGCGAGTCGCTTAAACTAGAAACTCAGACACCATCAAGCTCTTGTCTAAAAATCGAGAGAATTATTGCTCGTTACTCTTATTTTTCCAACTTAAACATTATAACACTACTTTGGGTTCTTACTGGATACTCAAGTATTAATGTGTACAGCCTTTAACAAGAAGAGGGTTAATAAAGTTTATTAACAACATTTGTTTTAATGTCGTTATTTTTTCAATTGTTATTTCAAATCTTATTTCTTTTTTTTACACACGCTCTTGTAGCTCACGGTCCACTGGTATCATGCTAAACTAGACAGAAACTGTACTATGGTCTTTAAATTCCTGATTTGCTTATAATATTTTGAATACGATTATAATTTTTCTTAATTTTTTTTTATAGACTCACGCCTGTATCCCCGAAGGGGTAGGCAGGGGTGTAATACTACACCCACATTTCACCATTAATATTTAGGTCCCACGTAATGGGGGCGAGCCTACTGCCGTTACCGGGCACATCACTAGACTCCGTGCTGCTACTGAGAATTCAGGAAAACCCAGTTTCACTTTTGCCCGACCCGGGAATCCAACCTGGGACCCCCGATCAGCAGTCGCATACGCTATCATAAATAGATTGTACTGAGACGTAACAGATAATCAAAATCTTAGCATTTTCTCGGTTGCTTTCGTTGACCTTGGATTCCGGAGTCTCTTAAAACATAAAAAGATATTAATCATACTCATCAAAAAAATATTTGTTTTGGGTAGTAATCAAACCAACGCCCTCCGGCTTAGCAGATAGAGACACTGAGAGCTAGACCAACAGGGCAGTTAAAGAAGGTACGTTAAGAATAAATAAGTATCTTAGTGTCTAATTTTCAAAGCCAGTCAAGCAAGGCTTTGATTAAATTATGAAAATAGGTTAAAACAATTTTTGCACGATTTTGACATAAATATTTTTTGAAATAGCGCCTGTCATCTTGAGATTGATGATATAATAATATTGAGACTAAGAAAGGACACTGTGTTAGGGTCTCAATCCACTGAAGCATAACGAGTAACTTTGATTATAGCTAAGATTATAGCCAAAGTGATGATCATCATGAGACGACCGGTAGGCGCAGCAGGAGTGTAAGTGACTGCTACGCCGAAGGTCGCGGGTTCGATTCCCGCTCAAGTCAAACATTTGTGTGCGTAAATATGGATGTTTGTCTTGGTCTGGGTGTTCCTATGTATAATATGCATGTATTGACAAAAAAGTATATGTGTATGTTTATCCATAATCTAGTACCCATAGTACAAGCTCTGCTTAGTTTGGGACTAGATGGTGATGTGTGTATGTGGTAGAATGTTATATACATATATATTGTAATCATAATCATCGTCATGAATATTCTAACTCTGGTCTGAGTCATGGAATATTTGTCATCCCCCGTCAAATCTGGTTAGACTAGAAAATTTACACTTTGCTCCAAAAGGTGAAATTCCTGGATACTACTGATATAACGCTAGGTCAATGATGGTAACAAGAAACCTAAGTACATTTTGTTGCTTCAGCGGTGATAGTTCGCACGGTATTCATCATTTTGTATTTTTTAAATCCTGACTAACTGCCAGATAACGCACAGATAAAACTTTTTGGCGAAAGAAGCTGAAATTTGGCATGTATATCACTTGGGAACCGTAGTAGTGCACCAACAAGATATTGCTCAAAACTCCCACGGGATCGGGCAGTAACCGGTGAATTAAAAAAAATGTGCAGGCTTGGCTGCGGGCATCCTCTAGTCTCTGATAACGTCCCAAAGCAGCACCTTCCTTCGATTGGCCCTCACCTAAATTATATAAAAAAAGACTTTTCTAAATCCCTTAGTCGCCACCGATTCAGCGCTTTGATGCGCGCAGTGCCTTACAAAAGACAGTTTTTTCGCTAAACCGACGGTTGACAGTGAAAAATTGCAGGATTAATTCCTTCCCTTCGTTTATTTGTGAAACTCTTAGTCCGTTAGTTGAATTTTTAACTTTTTAAGGGAAGAAAGTTTGTTATATTTTTTTGCAAGAAATTGGCAAGCTGACAAGATTTATGTTCCACAGGTTTTCTGCTGGTTAAGGTAGAATTTGTTGGTCGCAGGAAGATGTATAGAGAGAAGATGTATAGGACATAATGGAAAAGGTGTGTTTGGAATCAAAGAGTCTTCTATTTTATAAAGAAGCCAGTTTGATGCAAGCTTACCCCACGGCATAGTGTCAGATCAACCGCAATAGTTTCGGCTGTGCGAAGTCTGTCAATAAGTTAGTAACGCAAGAATTTTATATATACAGAAGATTTAAGACTTTATTGGCAATCGCAAGAATAACCTATGCCACAATCCAATGATGAGTATTGTAACAATAAATATACAGTGGCTCTTTGCAGTCTGTCATGAGTGATATAATATCACGTCTTGAATTATTTGACTGGTATGTTATGGTGTTGGTAAGTGGCACTTACTTCTAAGCCAGAAGAAGTTATTACTTGGTTTCTTGCCTTCCTTTATCTGGATTCCTCCGTGACGGTAGATTTTTTCGGCTGTGACAAGTAAATTATTTATGGTAGCGACCAATTCTGTCATGCATATAGCGTCGGGTTCGGACCGATAGATCGTCACCATTTTCTTCCATTTATTTGCAATTTATTACGTGAGGCTTATAAAAGAAACTGTAGTATTTGAAACACTTGACTATATTATTGTGCCTCTATATTCTTCGCTCAAAAAATGCCTAGTAATTAAATATTAACAAACAAATAATGGAATCGCCAATCTCATTACAAACTTAAGGGTTAAACTTACCCACTTTAAAATTAAACGTCAGGATTCTTACAACACTTTGAGCAAAAAAGTTTAGTGAAGAAAATTTCTAAAATAAAGTTGAAAACATTTTTCCATTTAGGAACCTTAGTTACCGGGGTGTTCGCAATACTTGGGTAGAAATATAAAATTGTAGACGTCTGGCCGTTTCATTTGTGAGAATTATTGAATTTGAATTATTGGAGTGGCCATCTTGGAGTTCGGAACAATGAAATGAGTGGAGTGGGTGTTATTATTAGTTATTAAGGGTTGTAGAATTGTCTTTCGTTGACGCGGCGGTTTGTATACCCACTTATGTTTGAGTAAAAATATTTTATGCAGACATTTCAATTTATTTGTTTTACAACGCTTTTGAGTTCATCATCATCATCAGCCTTTAACAGTCCACTGCTGGACTAGGCCTCTCCTTTGAAAGGAGGAATTGGCCTACTATACCACGCTGGCCAAACGGGTTGGTATAGGGTTTGTATCAAGTTTTCCTTCTCTTACAGTGCTGTTCTCTGCATAATATGCTCCCTCTGTCGGCTCTTACGACACCCATGGGATGATATGGGGTGGTGACATTCCGTATTCTTAATCTGTCACCACACGGACGATGAGTTTTTTGAGTTCATATAATATTAAATTGCCGCCCGCGTGGGACTTTTTAACCCCAAAAAAAATATCCCAAAAATGCTCTCTTAGTGCTCCCATACACTTCCTAAGGATCATAATTAAAAGCATACCAAGTTTGTCCATTAGCTGCAGCTGTGCGTTGTATCTGATCTATAAATGAACTCATTTGATTTTTATAAGGTCTAAGTGTCAGATCTTTTCACTTAATTTTCTTTCTGACTTATTTTCAATTTTCAAATTTACTATGAAATATATGTTACTTTGCAGAAAATATTGCACTGCATATTTCACTCCTGAATATATTTAGAACAGTAGTATCATCCCTCGAGATACTTTGTACGGTATAATGTTATATTATTCAGACATTTGTGTCTGACAGGCTTTTAGGCAAATATGAGGGATGTTATTCTACATGTATTATATTAGTTACTGAGTATGTTTAAAAGCCACGTCATATTTTTGCGGCATTTATTTAGGTAATATACACCGGTAAGCTTGGTGAAGAAACAATTCTGATTGCTATAACTGTCTAGTTCCAAATAAAGTAGAGTAACCACAACGGTAAGACTGAAAAAAGCAAGAGCGCCTTGTTGTAATCAACTTTAGGCGAAAAATAATTATCCAGATTGTAATATCTGTGCCTAATAAAGTTTCGTGATTTACTTTTTTTTATAGACTCACGCCTGTATCCCCGAAGGGGTAGGCAGAGGTGTGATATAACACCCACATTTCGCCATGAATTTTTAGGTCCCACGTAATAGGGGGCGACCCTATTGCCGTACCGGGCACATTACTAGACTCCGAGCCGCTACGGAGAATTTCCTAACGGAAAAACTCGATAACACTTTGCCCGACCCGGGAATCGAACCCGAGACCTCCCTATCCCACGCGCACATTTATGCCGCGAGACCAACGAGGCAGACTTGATTTACTTATATTATAACAATGTTACTTCTGGATAAAGTAGCTTGCAATCACCATAAATATTTCGTTACGAATCAGAGTTCTGTTTATCGTTAACAAACAATCAAAGAAATCTTATTTTATTTTATATTTGCACAGTCTCATATTAGTCTTTATACTGTGTTTAAAGTTTAAAATTCATTTTTGTTTGCATGTGTAAAATTCGGGTAAACCTATGTCATTATTATGAATAACCTTTTTTGCTCCATTTAGAAGCGCACCTATGATAACACTTGGAAGTGTACCATTTATGTTGTAAATAATAGAGAAAATATTGTACAACCAATCTAATTTGAAATATGGTATGTATTTTACCATAGATATGTATGGCAGTTTTACTTAGAAATTGTTGTAGGTATGCTCAATCCGGATATTGTTAGTTGATTCTTGGAAATGTACATTACTCTACAGTAATATTATGCAAACTATACACCTTTCTTAGGAATCACCCTGTAAAATCAGTTTATTAGTATTTGAGTTCACCTTCATATATACAGATAGGAAGAAAGGGGGAATTAGTTCTATAATATGTATTATTTATAATTAAATATTGTCTATTGGTACATGGACTCATGGGTACTTTCTAGTACTCGAAAGTTTCAATTCAGCTAATATCTCCAACTCAAACTAAAACATGTATATTTTTTATTTTTTTTTATTTATAGACTCAGGTAGGCAGAGGTGTAATATTACACACACATTCTGCCTTGAATTTTTAGGTCCCACGTAGTAGGGGGCGAGCCTATTGCCGTACCGGGCACATTCCCAGACTCCATGCTGCTACGGAGAATTTCCTAACGGAAAAACCCAATAACACTTTGCGCGACCCGGGAAACCGAACATCGAACCAGAGACCTCTCAATCCCTCGCGCACATTTATGCCGCACACCAACAGGCAAAACATGTTTATTTCCATAAAAAATGTGTTACATTTTTGGACATATTATCAGAAAGTCAAAGATAGTTGTAATAATAGAAATGTTACTTTAAATACATATTTAAATACATAATCAAATAATATGTCTGTGAATATATTTATTTATTTCAGTAATTAATAGATTATAATATTCATCCAATTTTAAATTCGTATAAGAATCGTCAAAGGCATTTCGCAATATTCAGTTCACATACATAACGAAGGGGTAGACAGAGACACAAATTAAATAAAAAAAAATTGTAATCTAGCACAGCTGCATTCTTTTCCCTGTTCCAAGTCCGACACCGGTGGCAGGTGGGCAGTCAGCACAAGAATTTCGTTCCTCAACCATTTGAAATTACAACCAGTGATATATAGCTGTGCAGATAAAATAGCATCGCGTTTTGTGGTAGTGCAGCCTTAGCAAGATATATGATGATGACGGAATTATGGGAGGTTGCACTTGGTAATGCATAAACTGCGGAATTCAACTTGGTGCGATTGTAAAATGTATTGTCCTTTACCGCTTGAATATAAGAAAATCTAATGCAGTGAAAATCTGTTTGGCTATATGACATACAAATAAATAAAATAGCTTTTGGAAAATGTAACATAGTCATGAATACACCACAATTTTTATGTAGCACCACATTTTTTTTTATACCCAGGTACTCCGGGCACACACCTCTGACTTTTCGAAGTTACGTGTGTATTAAAAAGATATTAATCATCGCTCGCTTGATAATGTGCCCGGTAGATGGTAATAGGCTCGCCCCTTTTTACATTGGGACCGAAACATAACTGGCGAAGTGTGGGTGTGTAATACACCTCTGCCTACCCCTTCGGGGATAAAAGGTGTGAAGTTATGTATGTATGTAATTTTTTTTGTTTCAACCAATCTTAAAATTGTGAAGTCAAATATTGCGATCGTATCTTAACTCGTCCGCTACTCTGTGATTGACAAACAATGTACAGCCAAAACTATTGGGCACAAGAAGCTGAAAGCAAGAATGTGATGGTGCACTAAGAAAGGATTGCCCCAGATTCCCGTGAGATAGGGAAGAAACGATTTAATAAAAAAAAATATGCGGGCGCAGCTACGGGCACCCTCTAGAATGCAAGATCATCATCATCATTATCAGCCCTATACACTGTCCTACTGCTGGGCACGGGCCTCTTCTCACTATGAGAAGGGTAAGGCCATAGTCCACCACGCTGGCCAAGTGCGGGTTGATAGACTTCACATACCTTTCGAAAACATTATGGAGAACTCTCAGACATGCAGGTTTCCTCATGATGTTTTGCTTCACCGTTTAATAAGCAATAAATAACAATTTAATACGCACATAACATCGAAAAGTCATTGATGCGCGACGTGGATTCGAACCAGAGACCCTCTGCGTAGCAGTCTGTCGGTCTCTCCACTCGGCTATTGCTGCACTTTTTTGCTAAATGACCAAACTTAAAAGGTAAAATCACATATTTGCCTATAAACTAAATTAAAGTCATTCAAGAAAAGTAAGCTTAGGTATATTAAAACTAGTTTTCTAACTTCTTTTTAGGAGTTAATGAAGCGAGTCAAATTGTTTACTTTTATTAGTTTGACACGCAATGATTTCAGCATTAGCAAAGTTCAATTAAATAAGTCTGCCAACTTTTAGACTTAAATTCAATACTATAACATTTCTAAGTTTTTACTTTGACTTGGACTTTAAAGTGATACGTAAGAAAATCAAAATGAATTATACTTCCAAAAAGTAAAGTATAAGATTTACTGTCTGGTAAAAATTTCATATATTTTGTAGTGTAATTCTGATATAAGAGTTAGGTAATACTAAGAATTTTGTGTCGACAAATAACATATTATTACGTGTTAACGTGCAATCATAGAGCTCAGAAGGTCAATTCTCGTATTTGATATGACATTGAAAATATATTTTGAACGAAATGAGATTAGATTGTGAAGTGACTTAGAATTGGTATTCTGCTAATTTAATGTCGTTATCGCCTAATTTTATTTTACTTCTATAGTTCGACGTTGACACATTGTTCAATTTACGATCTCGTCACGAGAGCATTCCAATAACATTCAAATATCTGTTAATTTAGGAGAAGACCATTTGTGACATAAGTATGACACTGAAATTAGACCAAAACTGCAATTTGAATATTTAGGAGAATTGGGCCTCAGACATATAATTATGTAATCTTACACATGTAATAAAATTATAAACGTAAAATATTGTAAACATTGTTGACTTTGCATTAACATACATCGAAATAGCACACGGGCAAACTTTTGTACCATTAACATGCGGGCAAAGCCACAAGCATAAGCTAGTACAGTATAAAACGCAACAATTAGTGATCTGTTCACCATTGAAACCACAATATAATCCAGTAACAGATAATAATGGAACCCATTTTACACGGATTTGGTTGCGGGTGATTACTGGTTTAATTTAGTTTTAAAATAAAACTATTTTGATGTTATCGGTGTTTACCTGATATTTCAAGGGGTTTGCAACGTTTATAGTCATAGGTTGACTCATGAGGTAGGGGTTTATGCTAGGTCTTCTCGTTTAGCACTGCACCGAGTGTAGTGTGTTCGATCCTCACACGAGACATCATTTTGTACTATGCCTGATCCATGGATGACAAAAGACTGACTAAGCAGATATATAAGGCAAGTATGAATGGGACAGGATGAAGGAGAAGACCTAGACGGACGTTCTCTGACCGGATTGAAGGCATCCTTAAAACAGGAAAAGTTAGAAGTACCCTAAACAGAAGAGGATGCATGAGGAATTTGATGGAAGTAAATGAAGCAAGAGAGATATGTCAGGATCCTTGCAAATGGCGTTCCGGTGTCTCTGCCTACCCATCCGGGAAACAGGCGTGAGTCCATGTATGTATGTATGTGATCCTTAAGTTGTTGTTTCGAGTCTGGGTGTTCATTGTGTCCGTTGGTTGTAAGTTTGTAAATTCCCCTTGACACAGTATTTATTCCTAGTGCGAGAGATGCCTTTTAAAAGAGAAAAATGGTTATTAAGTCCTCCACTTTACTGGATTTATGCCTAATTCTTGAAGAAAAAGAAGTACTTAATATATTTTAAAACACAGTGTAGCAAGTATTCAATTTAAATTCCAGATAGAAAAATGTGGATACAAAAATTGGCTACAAGACAGAGAAATCCCGGTAATACCCAGGAAAAATATCTAAAGAAATTTTATTAAGCTTCAACCTTCAGCTAGACGGTTAAGTATACCCGGTTTTCACCCGGGTATACCGTCCTGACCGGATTCTGTAAGTGTGAAGTCACTCTTAACGAGTTGAATTTTCTTTCAGCTGAATTGAATTTCGTTTTACGTTCGAGTAAAAGTTTTTGAAGAGAACTACGATCATGTGGGGTTTTACAAAGAAAATATTGATTTTCGTTCTGTTTGTATTTGAATATGAGCTTTGGTTTCTTTGATGGTCTGTTTAAGTATGATGGTAATGCTAAATAGTTTATTTGCATAGATATCATGATAAAATATGTTTTATGTTATTACTTGATTTTCTATGGTTGTATATTTTAGGTATGAAAGTATATATCACAATTTTAATGAAATTTATATTTTGCATAGTAGACAAAAACTTAGTCATTAATCTTGAAAGCAAAATTCAAATTCGTATTTAAACCCGCTCGGTAGTTTTTAAGTATAATTATGGTGTTTATACAAACAGACAGGACGGACGACTTCATTTTATAACATGTACCTATAGATAACATGAAATAAAAAAATAACAAGTTTCTCGTAGCATTATTAGTAATCTTTATCCGACATGACATCTAGTCTAAATATTCGAAGCGAAGCAGATGAGTCTGACATATTAACCATTAGAAAACGAAAGGAAAATATTATTTTTTGTAAATAAAGAGGTCTTATATAAATCTTGTTTTTGCTCGTAATTTATAGGGACGGGTCAAGCCGCCTAACCTACGAAACCTACGTTGATATATGATGTGAGAAGGCTCATATTTTAGTGGATCATCCTACGTTCAGCTTGAAATTATAACTGAAATGGAGGTAGATGCGATGGTCACCTTTCAGTAGAATTGGGCTTTATTTCTTAAGTAAATTACTCAGTGATTTAGTTGATTAAGGGCATATTTCGTCAACCTTTGGTACGTATCAATAATATACAGAAATCAAGAGGCCTGCTTTTGAACACTTCCACATCGAAATTTAATTTAAAAAAATAATCGACGTCCCAAAAAATGCAGCGATAGTCTGGTGGAGATACCAACAGAACTGTTATGTAGTGGGTATTAGGTCTCGAACCCAAGACACGCATCACTGACTTTTCGGAGTTACATACATAAATACATACATAGACTTACGCCTGTTTCCCGTTGGGGTAGGCAGAGACTGTGGAACGCCATTTGCAACGATCCTGGCATATATCTCTTGCTTCATTCTTTTCCATCAAGTTTCTCATGCATGCTCTTCGGTTAAGGGTACTTCTAACCTGACCTTTTTTAGGATGTCTCCAATCTGGTCAGAGAACGTCCGCCTAGGTCTTCCCCTTTATCCTGTCCCATTCACTCTTGCCTTATATATCTTCTATGTCCTTTCTCAATGCTTGTCACTACATCTTCTTTTACCCCACAACACTCTCTTATCACGTATTTTCGGAGTTATAGTGTTGGAATTGTTAGTTATATCTTGCCTCCTGCCCTATGAAATCATATCGTGCCTCGGAAAGCACGTTAAGTCGTTGGTCTCGGCTGTTATGAAGATCTTTGTAGGTTATAAACTGACACTAGTCTCAACTAGGTTACAATGCTATCCAAACGGTTACGGAGATCAGACAGACAGTCGCTCTGTGGAAAAGCTAATATTCAGTCAAATTTGGTTAGACTAGTAAGCGGACCCCGGATTGCAACTGGGATAACGCTAAGAGGATTATAGATAAAACAATTGTAGTAGTAAAACATTGTTCCAAAGCAAGAAATGCATGGGGACCTTTGGTGCGTTTTGAGCACCTTGAAGTTTGAATATTTGCCATCAAACAGACAATATGTTTGTTTGAAACTTACTACCATTGATAAATGTAAACAAGTTCAGAGGATCAACAAAAACACTTCGAAAGGAAGACGGCCAGTAAAAATTCTCATGACCTTGCGACGTTTTTTGGACGAACAAACTGCACTTATTACAAGGTTTTATGCCTTAGGTCTGATTCACATGTCACACAATCATACCACACCGTCGCAACAAAGGTCAGACTATCGTTATAGATGAATATGATGTCACTGAGGCTTGTCGAAATTTTTCTTTCTTTTTCGTATTTTTTCGGCCGGTCCGTAGGTTCCCGACATGGTCTAACGATTATTTTGCTAAGACAAGATTGTAGGTCCAATCCAACCCAATCGCAAGCTCCTTAGCAAGGTAGCACTTTGACGTAAGTGCTACACACAGGTCATTCATCCAAGTAGAGACTTCTGTCAATGTATCTTAACTTTAAGAATCTATTACTTTACGCTAGTAATTAAGCTTATTGGTATTTTGCGGTTGCGTTTGGTACCTACAAATTTTATTTTATTTTTATTTATAGTCTCACGCCTGTATCTCCGGAGGGGTAGGTAGAGGTGTAAATATTACACCCACATTTCGCCATGAATTTTTAGGTCCCACGTAATAGGGGGCGAGCCTATTGCCGTTACCGAGCACATCACCGGGCTGCTACTGAGTATTCGGAAAAAATCAGTAATACTTTTGCCCGACCCCAGAATCGAACCCGGGACCTCCGATCAGCAGTCGCATATGCTATCCACTGGCCTATGGAGGCAACCTACAAATTGTGTATACGAAATGGCAAGAGCTAATTTACGCTGTCGCTAGTGGCTGCGACGTGGCCGATATGTGGTCGGCACCGCACACGCTGTCGATAATCACGTTAAAATGTGGCCAGGCTCAGTTTTACTATTATTTTTGTCCACGTGTCGTGGTTCGGTTGTGGTTATGGACGTGTGAATCAAGCCTTAAAGCGTGATCTTTTATCTCAAGTATTCCCCGTAAAAATACTTTTGTTTTTCAACTTTTTTACGTCTCCCTTATAGTTACAGCTTTTTTGTGCTGTTTGTTTCAAGTTTTGTGGGTAATGCCGTTAATTTTATAGTTGAAGTTGGTTTTGTAGGTGGCAAACAGGTATACGACCTTCTTTGTAGCGAAACTCGATTGGAGATTTTATCCGTGTAAAATAAGTAAGTGTGTCATAAAACAGATGAAGTAGCCCGAGCCATGCGCCTGATCAGAAGGCCAGATAACCAATGCTAGATCTTAACGACAGACCTGTTGAGCTAGGTGTCTGACTGCTAAGCTGGCGATGGTAGGTTCGATTCCCTGGACAAATCCTCGCTGCTATCGAGGATTTTATGATTTTCTCTATTTCTTGTGTCCAATTGAAATTGAGAATCGGAGGCTCTTGTCCTTCTTCCTCATACCGTTTTCCTTCTATTCTTATATCCAAACATAAATAATTATTTAAGCTCCGACTGACTGCCTCCGTGGTCCAGTGGATAGCGTATGCGACTGCTGATCGGAGGTCCCGGGTTCGATTCCCGGGTCGGGCAAAAGTGTTACTGGGTTTTTCCGAATTCTCAGTAGCAGCACGGAGTCTGGTGATGTGCCCGGTAACGGCAATAGGCTCGCCCCGGCAAAATTCATGGCGAAATGTGGGTGTAATATAACTCCTCTGCCTACCCATTCGGGGATTATGGCGTGAGTCTATAAATAAATAAATAAATAAAATAAATATTTTTTTGGATTGGTTAGGCCATTTATCATTTAAAAGCCACAGGAGCGCACCAGTTCTCCTAAATAACGCGGGTATAACCACTCAGCTAGTTATTAAATGAAACCAACCTGTGTTGCTCTCTAGATTGCCTTTCTAGATCGTCTACGCAGTAATAATATTCTTTATACGTTAGAACTTTCACATAATAAAAGGCACCTGCCACCTAGTTACACCTTTAACTTTTGTCCACACAGGGGTAAGTTTTAAAACGCTAACGCGGTAGTCGTTTAGAAACTGGTAAGTATAGTTGGAGAATCTAAGATTTAAGTATTCTTATGTACGACAAGCTGTTTCCCGCGGTTTCAGCCGCGTCCTGAGGGAACTACTTCGCGCACCCGGTTAATTACTCCTTGGTACATCAGCTATCCGCCAGTGAAAGTCCCGTCAAAATCGGTCCAGCAGCCGTTCCAGAGATTAGCGAGAACAAACAGACAGACAGACAGACAAAATGTAAAAACATGATATTTCGGTATATGTATTTAGTAAACATCCATATGGATTTAGTAAAAAGCTGTTATTTTAATATTACAAATAGACACTCCAATTTTATTTATATGTATAGATGTATAGAAGAGTTTTATGATAGCTGTGATGCAGCCTGTTATAGATTCTAGTGCTTGTGTAGGGCTCAAAGGGGGCCTTAATTTGCCTTTCGGAATAGGTCGGACAGTCACGGCCGCCTACACAGGACACGGATTCTTTAATAAACACCTATTTACTATAGGTATCACCGACAGCCCGCTGTGCAGGGCCTGTATGGCAGCAGACGAGACGGCAGCCCACCTGCTCCTCGACTGCCCTGAGGTTGCACAGTATAGATAGCAGCACCTGACCAGATACAGCACCTTGAGGGAAGTAGTGGGCCACATCAAGAGCCTGCTGGCCTTCCTCGAAGAGTTGGGGTGGCTCGAGTGACAAGACCATTCCCACCCGCACGCAAAATACACGCCAGACGTGGAGTTGCGGAAACAGCCCGTGCAACCAAGTACCAAGTAGGTCGGTAAAGTTATACAACGCTTGCACATGTCCTTCTTGGATGGATGGACCGCGTTGGGGGGCATTTATATCAGAGCGCTACAGTACTTCAGAGGGCACGTAAAACTGACAATCTTGGTTTTTGTCTTAGGATAAGTAACGTTAGGCGTTCCCGGAGGACTCTAGACGGTGTGAAAACTCCAACAACAGAGTTGTCCACCACTTACACGAAAAAAAAAATTCAAGACTCGTCGAATGCAACGGAATAGTAGATTGGGTGTTTAAATCTTCAAACTGCTAATATGAACTTCTAAAATAACTGCCTCTGTGGTCTAGTGGATAGCGTATGCGACTGCTGATGCGGAGGTCCCGGGCTCGATTCCCGGGTCGGGCAAAAGTGTTACTGGGTTTTTCCGAATACTCAGTAGCAGCACGGAGTCTGGTAATGTGCCTGGTAACGGCAATAGGTTCGTCCCCTATTACGTGGGACCTAAAAACTCATGGCGAAATATGGGTGTAATATAACACCTCTGCCTACCCCTTCGAGGATACAGGCGTGAGTCTATAAAAAAAAACTAATATGAAAATGTTACCGAACCGAACATCAACCCTATGATATCATAATATTTTTTAACTTAATTCACAATGTGTCCCTTATGAACGTCATAACTGATGCAAAGTTCAAAAACAAAACGTATCAAAAACGTCACAACTGAAAATGGATGCAGTGAAAAGTAACGTCGAAACCAAAAAATAATTTTAATGAAAAGTATATCATATGTTAATGTGTTAGAGTTTCTTTTCGCAGATCAAAACAATCGTCATATGCTGCCTCAAATATAGATGCTTCTTTACATGTGTCTCAATTCAAAAGTCACTTGCGTCAGGACTAGCGTCGTCATTGTTGTATTGTAGTACCTTCATATTCTACACAATACCCTTTTCAAAGGAAAATATAATATAACTATAAGTGTAGAGAGTGCATTTTTATATGCACTAGTTTTGCATGATTCCTGGAATTTGTAATAGGAGAATTTTATTATGCTGTGACTGTGAAAAATTTTACCTTTTAATATGATAGAGCTGTTTATTTACTTCTACGAATGGGAAGCAGATATATGTGCAGACATTAAACGAAATTTATTTACAGAGTAAAATCCTTCTTGATATTGATGATATTTTAAGGCTTTTGACCTGCAGCAGTGGTATACCAACTAAACTACTTTGTACACTGTACTTTTTCTAACAATATTATTATATTTAATTTAAAAGCCTCTTCTTCTACTTTCTTCTTCTTTCTCTTAGCGTTATCCCAGTTTCAACCCGGGGTCCGCTTACTAGTCTAACCGGCTTTGACTAAATATTAGCTTTTCCACGGAGCGACTGCCTGTCTGACCTCCGCAACCCAGAGGGATAGCGATATTCCATGGTTTAGACTAGTGACAGTTTTTTCAGAGATAAGTGATGACCCTATAACGACTGTCAAAGATCTTCATGACAACCGGGACCGACGGCTTAACGTGCTCTTCGAGGCACGGGGCAAGCCGATATTCATAATTCAATACGCACATAACTCCGAAAAGTCAGAGGTGCGCGCCTAAGATTCGAACCCGATACCCTCTGCATGGCAGTCTGATGGTAATGCAAAAAGAATAAAGCGATTCCTATCTTTATGTGAAAGTAATACTTACCTAACTAAAATATCTATGCTGTGTAATGTGAAATATGTCTGAGAGTTTAATGCGACAACCTCAAAAACTATCGAAGGGATTTTCATGCGGTTTTCACCAATAGACAGAGTTATTTAAGAGAAGGTGTGTAATTTGAAAAGATTTTGAATAAATTATGGTATTTCTTGGTAGTAGTTTCATATAATCATATGAAAATAACTGTGCAAAACCCCGACAGGTCGGTTGTTACAGTACAAATAACCGCAAACTGATCCATATTTTGCAAAAATAAAATGGCTCACATTGATATTCTTACTGTCTTGGCTAAGTTTGAGCTACAAATCAAGTAACCGAAATTCACACAGCTGTCAAAACGAACAAAACAAGTAACTGCAATACATACAGCTGTCAACACTGAAATGACTACTACCTGTATAGAGCTCAGATATTTACATAGAGGCTCATTTCTTATGGGCGCTTTGAATACAAACTTACTGTGACCCAAATTGTCGCTTGGCGGCGTGGCAGTCGCGCTGTGACAGCTGTCGCTACGAGAGCAAGAGAGACGAACGTTCCACCTGTGTATCTTAACTACGAGAGCAAGATGAGACGGAGAACGACGCCAGCGCCGCCAACGGCGCCAACTACGAAATAAACTGGAGACAGTCTCCACTTGGAATCGGCACACGAATTCCTTAAGAACTGCCCTTCTATGTAAATTTGTATTAATTGCTACTACTTACATTGATATGCCCGCTGTCTTCACTAAGCTGTTTGGTGCCGTTGTACCAGATGATCCTTGGAGCCGGCCTTGCGCCGGACACGTTGCACACCAGCGTCAGCAAGGTGCCTTGGACCGCGTGCTCCCCCACTCCTGATATGAAGGTTTTGTTTGGAGGTACTGGAATAAAAATATATATGTTATTGGTGTTACAAATGAATTAAATATAAGAAGAACTATTACCTATCGTTTTACTGTACTATATTGTGAATTTGAATGCATTCCTGACTACCCTAGGGTTGTCTGGAAAAGTATGCTCTTAGCCTTAGGCCGCTGTTTGGACCATTTCTAAATTTTTTAATCTCTATGTAGTAAGTTAGTAACATGTTTTCAGGAGTACAATGAAGAATATTCTGTCTATAAAGAATGTTGATATGCATTTGCAAAATATTTTAATAATACAAAACATAGACAGTATGCTTATTAAACAAAAATTATTTTAAACAGTGTGAGATGATATAAGACCCTATTTTCATTAAATGTTTCCTAGATGTAAATCAGAATAAATTGTTAAATATTTTTAAGGGTTTTCCGTTAGGATATTCTCAGTAGCAGCTCGGAGTCTGGTAATGTGGGCAATAGGCTCGCCCCCTATTACGTGGGACTAAAATAAATGTGGTGAAAAGTTGGTGTAGCAATATACGTCTGCCTTCCTCTTCGGAGATATAGGCGTGAGACTATGTATGTATGTATGTTAAATTGTGCAAAATAATACTGAATCGCGCAGTCACTGTATGTACGGGTGCTTGTGTGTGTAAGGCGCCTGCAATGGCGATCAGCTGAGCGGCGGGGGCGGTCAATACACTGAGTTAATTTTCAAAGTGTATAATGACGATATTTTTTTTAAAACTTTTAGTGACTTATTTTTTCATGTATTTGTATTCAGTTATAGTAATATATTTACCACTCAAAAATATTTTGCAAATAAAAGCTATTTTTTGTAATATTAAAGTAATCATTAATCATCATCAAAAAGTCTTTCGCAGTCCTCTGCTGGAGAGGTCTATACTAACTCGCGTCACAATGGCACTTTAAGGTTTGTGTTAATTGAAGGATTTGGTCTTCTATTCGACGCTGGCCAGGTGGGTTGGTGTTAGGATTAAGGTCGAGTTTTCCATCTCTTCCCAAAGGTACTTTTTGCGTAGTGTAATTTTCTTGATCGCCACTAGTTACCCATGGAATGAGATGTGGTAGTGAAACTTTGTGTTTTCTATACGGAGAAAATTTAGGTATACATACATATCGTCACGCCTTTTATCCCCGAAGGGGTAGGCAGAGGTGTATCACGACACTCACTGGAAGATAGGGGGTGGTGACATTTGTATTCTATGCCGTCAACCACACGGCTAAAATTTTTAGGTAATATAAGGTAATATAATTTTTAGGTAATTTAAGGTAATATAATTTAGGTATACTATTTTTTGTAATATCGCTGTAATTATTGATTTGTGATAAGAACATATAATTTGTGATTAATATGGTTCTGCAGACATTTTATATACAGGGTGTCACAAGACCCATCACCAAGCTGAAGTCTACTCGTTGTGGACATCACGCCAAGTCATACAAACCAAAAATAATACCTAGGAAACGTTAACTTTTTGAGATTTCAAATTTTTTAAACCGCAGTGAAAAGCGCGCGCGTGCAATGCTCGAAATACCTACTTATCCCTGGGGTTATCGGGCATCTAAAGAACGTATTGGCGGAGTAAATGCTTCGATTTTGTACCTAATTAGAAAAATCCATACTAACTTTGAGCCTCAATATCTCCTGAACCAGTAATTTCCCAGGTATGGTGCCGAAGTAAAAAATGTTCATAGTGATTGGAACAACATGGGATTTTAGTTTACGTTAAGGGTCTTTTTACACTCTGTATATAAAATCTCTACAGAACTATAATTGACAACCAATTATTCTCTCATTATTTTTTAAAACGACGGGAATAATTTCAACGGGCTTTTACAGATCTACTACCTGTATGTAGGAGTTTTGATTTAATGTAGAATAATGTTTGTAATTTACCTTTAATTTCTGTACCACTTTCTTATACCGATCGAATAATTCAAAACCTTTTCCATAATACTTACTGTCTATATTTTAATGCCATAGTTACTTTTGACGTCAAAATATAACCTCAATATTTTCGTCAATAATTCAGAACGGCGTCAATATCTAAAATAATGCCTTTATATCCAAGATTTCATATTATCTTAGTTGAACAAAAACGTGTATTCAGCATTTTGATTCTATTACGTTTGCATATATATAAGTGAAGAGTAAGTCTGTCCGTTTGTACCCGAAGTTTCGATCGTACTACACCCCTGGGAGCCGAAAGGCTTGTTTTACGTAAAACTGTTACGGTTGACTTCATTATATTAGTTTATTTCAGCGATGCTAAGGCGCAAAGGTTAGGGTTTTCCTTACAGTGAGCATAAAATTGGTGTATTTATTTGATTCAAATACGTTTAATGTTTTATATAATATAGTAAATTCAAAGAAATTCGCCATATACTTATATAATTTATTAAATCTTATAAATAAACTAGAGGATGACCGCGGCTACACCCGCGTTATTTCAGGCTACCGCTCCGCTCCCGTCCCTCATAGCGTGATGTTATATAGCTTATAGCCTTCCTCAATAAATGGGCTATCTAACACTGAAAGGATTGTTCAAATCGGACTAGTAGTTCCTGAGATTAGCGCGTTCAACCAAACAAACTCTTCAGCTTTATAGTATACTAGAGGACGCCAGCAGCTACGCCTGCATTTTATTTTTAATTTACCCGTTTTGGCCGATCCCGTGGGAATTTCGGGAATTCCCTTCTTAGTGCACAAGAAACATACATGCCAAATTTCAGCTTCCTGCGCCCAATAGTTTCGGCTGTAGCGTGTCTGTCAGTCAGTCAGTAACGCAAGGATTTTATATATTAAGATTAGTAAGTATAAGATAAAAAATGAATCACTGAAATGTTTGTACGCGCATAACTCTTAAACGACTGCACCTAATTGGATTAAACCTTTTTAATGTGTTTTTTTGTTGTCAGGTAAAGGTTGGTATGAAACATTGTTATTATTACACCTAATATCAGGAGAAGGTTAGTATGATGGTATAGACAAAAAGAATATTACTGTACGAAGTTCGTTGGGTCAGCTAGTAATCTATATATTTATCATTATTACATAACATAACTTCACGCCTTTTATCCCCGAAGGGATAGGCAGAGGTGTATTACACACCTACTTTTCGCCAATTTCATTTAATACTCACATAACTTTGAAAAGTCAGAGGTGACCCCGAGGTGAACCCGAGACCATCGTCTCGGCAGTCTGTTACATACACCACAGGGCTATTGCCGCCTTATCATGATTGGCAAAATAAAACTAAATATGAATTTATGTAGCTTATTATAAGCATCTAGATAGCCAAATATGAAATTTAAAGGTGTTATATGTCAGTTCGTCTTCCTCAGATTAAATAAACAAACAAACAAACTATCCCTGTCAATGTCTTATTAATAATTTGCTACTCCAAAAACCTATTACATATTTCCCATTCAATACATATACTTCTTATTAGCAGGAAGGGACAGAAAGCTACCTGTCTCATCCCCTTTCTCCCTCCCTAATAGGGTATTAATTACACGGGCTTTCATCTTCGTCTAAAGGTATATTTTTTCGTTCAATTACTAGATATTATGTCACGTCGCAATATTGGTAATCATAGACAATTAGACGATAATAAATGTCTGCTCTATTAGTTTTCTATATCTGTGGAGATTGGTTGTGATTGGTCGGGTGTTATCTTAATATATAAAATCCTTGCGTTACTGACTGGCTGACAGACACGCTACAGCCGAAACTATTGGGCGCAGGAAGCTGAAATTTGGCATGTATGTTCTTGGGGACCGTAGGGGTGCAATGAGAAGGGATTTCCTGAAATTCCCACGGGATCGACCAAAACGGGTAAATTTAAAAAATATGCAGGCGTAGCTGCTGGCGTCCTCTAGTTGTAATATAAAATGCTGAGTCAATGGTGAAATTGTTTAACCGCTCAAGGTACCGCTTTAATTTGACATTTATCGCTAAAGCATCACGCGGTCGTTATCTCACCACCCGCGAAGCAATGCCACTTGCCGTGCTACCTTAAACCTAAACTTACGACTCGTCACTCGGGTATTGATATTTGAAATGATGTTTTTATGAAAGTAGATTAAACACAATATTATTTAGATAGCACTAAATACCTATTTAATTAAACATAACTTAAATGTTAAAATACTATCCTACGAAATATGTATATACAAAACAATCAAAACGAAAAAAGAAAATAATTTAGAGGGCGTCATAAAAGTCCTCCACATCGCCGTCGACCGGGAGCGTGCCCAGAACGCTGGCAGCATTGCCACGTTGAATGGCAATGCTAAATTTTTGGGCCAAGTACAACCCAGCCTTCTGGTCACACGAGGCGTCGACCAGTCTCTTTGCGAGATCTTTAAAAAGAGATCTTGCACTTGGACCCCATGGCCCCAACGTTTCGACCCCAAACGGCTCAAATACGTAATCCCCTACTAGGTTTGCGTATTTGCGCCGTTTGAAGGTCTCCGCTGTAGCAGCAGCAGCGCCCGCACAACCCGCTGTGCCAGGAAGATGAGATGGCGCGAGGGTATCGACACACGTTGCGTCCCACACCAAAGGCCTACCCAACTTCCATGGGAGTAAAGACATACCATCCGGTCTTTTGCCATCGTCACGTGCCAGCCCCTGTGGTTCAAGTTGGGCTGGAACGCCAGCGGTGACAAGAGCCCGGCGAAGTATGTCATTTAGATTGCCGTGTCGTGATATACGACCTGCGCTCCTGCTGCATGATAAGCCATGGTGACCAAGGCTGTCGACAGCCTCCCCACAGTGACAGCGATGCGGAGAAACACATGACGCACCCAAACGGAGGCAAGCAGCGATGCGGAAAGTGGTATCGTCCAACATGGTACCTATGTTGGACGATGGCAGTGCCTGAAGCCAGAGACCCGATTCCCATTCTCCCACAGCCAGCAAACGGGCACGCTCTGCAGCATTGGACGATGTACTTAGGAGATTTTCTCGTACTGCGCTGCAAAGCGGCCCGTCCCACTGCCTCTGAGAGGATAAGTCTCGGGGTAACTCGGTGTTTGGACAAGCCATTCTCCAAGCATTCACGGCATCGATCACACACGGCACCTCAGAATCGACCAGTGTAGGTGCTAAGATTTTCCTGGTCAA
Source organism: Euclidia mi (assembly GCA_944739405.2). Taxonomy (NCBI): domain Eukaryota; kingdom Metazoa; phylum Arthropoda; class Insecta; order Lepidoptera; family Erebidae; genus Euclidia; species Euclidia mi. The sequence goes on along the minus strand of OX123205.2, from coordinate 3,279,385 downwards.
TTCTGCAGTGCCGTGGACCGAGGACAGGAATGCTGGTAAGCTCACGTCGGAAATTTTGCGAACGCCGAGGCCGCCCAGGCGTACAGGTAAGGACGCCTGTAGCCACACTCGGTCGTTCAAGGCCACATTTAGAATTTTGCTTAAGGTATTTTTCATAATATTGTCAATTTGAAAGAGTGATGATGGGTTTTTCCAAAATGGTGAAGATCGAATAGCATGTGTAAATTTAGGCACAAAAAGACAATATCTAATAATAGTGAAAGCTGAGTGAATATTAATTTTGAGTAATCTATCTGAAATTTCACTAAAATTTTGAATTTTTTCATGTAAAAATGAATCAAAACCTTCGTCTAAAATTGGGGACCCAAGGAGGCGAAGAGAGCTTTTTTCTATGTGGGTAATATTCGGCGCCAGATTTTGGAATTTTGACAGTATGGCAGATTTGTCTAAACTGTTGTTAATAAAAATTTCACATTTGCTTGGGTTGAGTTCTAAACCGATTGACAAGAATTTTGATTTCAGGAGTGCTAGATCTTCATAAACTGTCTCAACCCGCCCCGCGAGGGTTCCATCGTCCAGGTACCAGACATTAAATTTTGAATTTAACTGGTTGATTAAATAAGCTTTGTAGTAATGTTTGAATGGTGACTGAATGACGGAATGTTTAGTTTATGCGACCCGCCGAACTTGACCCTATTGTAAACAATGTCGTCTATCGATGACCTACTCGCCATTTTTGTTTGTCATGTTAACAATATGGTTTATAAATTACTTACTTTTATTATTTTGTATACCTGGTGGTATTAGCTTTACAAAAATATAAAATTAAAGCAATGCTTGCTAAGAAAATTATTTAAATGTCAGCATTTGAAATTTTGTATATTTCACTGTCTTTGCATGTTGCGCGCGGAGCGTAATTATGGATTCAAAACATCATTGTAAACAAATAATATAATTATATTTGATATTTTTATGTTTTAATTGTGAATGAACTAATGAGTTATAAAATAACAGCCAAAAAAAAACAAATATTGTGTAATAATTTAATTCAAGAGGCTATATTCATTCAATTACCGAAACAACGGCATTTATTTTTTATTGAATGAAAATATATAGATAACGTTACATTTATGCTATGAATTATTGTTTTATTATGAGTATATAAATAAACCTATCATGTGATATATAATACTCCTATAATTAATGAGATATAGGCTTTCGAAAATTTTGGCGGGTATGGCGGTTATTTTTTACGGGAAAAAATTAACAATTGTGCAAAGTCCAATAAGAATATTTCTTATCGGAATCTTATCAGATATGGTTTTTTAAATTGGAAATCTAGTTGAAAAGAAACTTATCTAGGTTTGAATCTGATATAACAAAAAATATGTTAAAAAAAATAAAATACGAAAATTGGCGGCAATTAACAATCATTTGTATTTTATATTTAAAATTAAAATGTTTCTTTCCATTATATTTATTATCTCTGAAAGTAAATTAAATTACCTTTCTAACCGTGTACAATACTTATATACCTCCAATAATAAAAAATGTCGAGAAATATGAATATGTTAGAAATATAATAGCGCGCTCGAAAATGGCGGGAATATATTATACCGGGCGCGCTTTATACCGCTCTTGCGTGGGCTTCAAGTATATTATTTGGTGTTAATTAATATCATTCGAAAGTTTATTTAATTACGCGTCTTTTGATATACAATATTAACTTAATAAATAGAAATATCACCATTCTTTCAACGAAAATATTACGCGCTGTACTTAGCTTGAAAGCCTAGCCTCGAAAGTGGCCAAAATACTTCTACGGGTGTCCTGAGATGCCTCGATGGTGACCAAAATGCTTTGAGGGGTTAAAAGAGAATCGTCAATCGTTCGATGGTATTTTGTGTCTCATCATCATCATAAGCCTGCCGTAGTCCACTGCTGGATATAGGCTTCTCCAATGGCACGCCACTGAGCCCGATTTTCGGCTCTTCGTGTCGCTGCCAGCCACTTTGCGTACATCGTCACTCAGTCTAGCTGGAGGGCGTCCTACACTACGTTTGCCAAGGCGCGGTCTCCACTCTAGAACACGACTACTCCAACGGTGATCGGTTCTGCGACAGATGTGACCAGCCCACTGCCACTTCAACTTGCTAATTCTCTGAGCTATGTCGATTACGTTGGTTCTCTGTCGGATTACTTCATTACGAATTCGATCCTTCAGAGAAACTCCGAGCATATTTTGTTTCTCAACTAAATTAATATTAAGAATCATGTTTTTAGGGTTCCGTACCTAAAAGGTAAAAAACGGGACCCTATTACTAAGCCTCCGCTGTCTGTCTGTCCGTCTGTCTGTCTGTCACCAGGCTGTATCTCATAAACGGTGATAGCTAGAAAGCTGAAATTTTCACAAATTATGTATTTTGGTTGCTGCTATAACAACAAATACTAAAAATTAAAAAAAATATATATTAAGGGGGTCCCATATTTTTTGCTCAAAATTACTGACTGTAACACGTAGACGCTTTAAATTTTCACAGAATATGTAGTTGTATATTACCTTTCAAAATAAATAATTAAATAAAAAAAAGTAAATAATAAAGCGGGGCTCCCATACAACAAACGTAATTTTTAAGCAATTTGTTACTCAATCTTAATAAACAGGTAGAAACTTAAAAAGTATTTAAGTATACATACAACGAACGTGATTTTCTTTTATAGATGATGGTACGGAACCCTTCGTGCGCGAGTCCGACTCGCACTTGTCCAATTTTTATAAACTCATGCCTGTATCCCCGAAGAGGTATGCAGAGTTGTAATATTACACCCTATTTCGCCATGTTATAAATGTTAGGTGCTACGTAATTGGAAGCGAGATTATTGCCGTGACCGGGCACATATCCAGACGATGTGCTGCTACTGGATTCGGAAAAAACTCAGTAACACTTTAGCCCGACGCGGGAATGGAAACCGGGAATAGTAGTAGATCGGCGACGCATATATCAAGATTTTATTTCTCCCGAGAATACATAACAATTAAGAAAATCAATCGCTCAATATATGTCATATTTTCTCCGATTTTAATTAAAGAAGAACTTTGAAAGTACTAGTCACAGCTATATTATACGAAAAATAAAAATAGGAATAAGTGCCATCATAGCGTGCTATGGTCGTCTATGTCTCCTCCTCCTCTACAGCCTTAAGCAGTCAACTGGAAGACCTCTCTTAATTTTCTTCACAGTATACATACTTTTCGAAGTTATGTGTGTATTATAAATTAATTATCGCTCGCTAATTGATATGCCCGGTAGATGGCAATAGGCTCACCGAAACATAACTGGCGAAGTGTGGGTGTGTAATACTCCTCTGCCTACCCCTTCGGGGATAACAGGCGTAAAGCTATGTTATGTGTTAGAAATGTGAGAAAATACGAGGATTTGCCCTATATACTAAACTGCCTACACTGGTTGGTATAGGGTTTGATGTCATGTTTTTCGTCTCTTCGCAAAGATAGTAGCTTCGCGTACTTACCTAAATTTTTTTGAAATTTTAAAATTTAATGTCATTATTTCAACCAATTAAAAAAAAAAGTGGCTTCTCAATTGGAATGTATGGTTTTCATGAAAATAATATATTTAACAAGCTAATACCCCTAGAACCACTTATCAACAAATATGAAAAGGAAAAATGTATTACGTTGACGATGAATTGGTGTATATTAAGGCTCTTAATTCATTTATCTCTACAACTTCCTCTATAACGTTACGTGTAGAGTAAAAAATCGGAAAAATAAAGAAAAGTTCATCTATAAAAATAATATTATATGTATTATTGTCATTAATAAAAATACTTTTTCATTCTATTTATTAAAACAAAGAACTTAGAAAATATAATTCAAAACCAAATGTAACTAAAATCTAAAATTATTACAAATATATTTTATACACACTGAAAAAATAATATTAAATTTAAAACGCGTCATGAAAATCCGTGTAATGTGTTTATTAATATTTGTGGAACGCTGTCAATTATATTAATAAATACACTTTTTATTTAAAGAATTTGAAGCTGTCCATAATATTTTGTAAAGTAACGGAGTAAAATATGACTATTGATTTGAGGTATGTCGGCAGATCATTACTGATTTTAATAAAAATAGTTTTAGAGTAAATGGCACGACACCTCAAAAGTCAATGGAGCACCATAATACCTTAACCAACTAAAGATACAAAGTGACAAACACAGTAAAGACAGATAAAATCAATTCCAAAACAAAAAAAAACATTTCATCAGCAAATTAATCCCATGCATTACAGTCATATTGCAAAACACCCGAATTCTACATTATACCTACCCGTAACACACACATACAGATCCGTAACGTGTAGTGTCCAACACTCACCCCTGAGATGGTATCGACCCCCAATATTGCAAGGTGGTAATATTCTCGACCCCATTACCTCTAGTGAGGGGCAAATATCGATAAAAACCGATAAAGTGGCAACCGAGTTTCAACTTTGAAGTACTAATTGTTTTGGAACAATGTGCTGTGTCACACGGATGGACAGACAGACAGATATCACGAATCTAAAAGCGTTTTGCTTTTTACTATTCCTCTATGGGATTTTATCATTCGCGTTGACTGTAGTACTTTTGAAAAGCAAAGCTTTTTTATATAAAGACAACTCCCGCATTAGGACTAAATCCTATGTCGCGGGGGACTTTACAAACATACAACTAACTGACACAATGAACACCCAGACTCGAAACAACAATTTATCAATCACACAAAGTGTTGTCTCGTGTGGGGATCGAACCCACAACACTTCAGCGCAGTGTCAAGCGGTGAAGCGGCCGCTTAAACCACTACGCCAACCGTGCAGTCATCAAGTTGTATTATACACTGTCGTTTTTTTAAATTCCTATACTTAAATTAATTTACTATTTACGTAATTTGTCGCGGTATAAATGCAATAGTACACCTATTAACGTAAACTAAAATAATCCGTAATAATATCAGATAGTAGTATATTACACATACTTCAACGTCAATAAAAAAGTTGATACAGATAATTATCACTATTTTATTAATATCTTGAAATTTTATTCTTTCTTTTAATAATTCCGATAAATGATTAATACTCGCAGGTATATAAGATGTCTTCCTTCATAAAATAATTAGGTTAAGTGACGCCCGCAGGTTCGTTTCCGCAACTTGACGTTTCAGAGCTTCGCTGTCATCCCTCGTCTAACGGTCTCTAGTGACAACGAGATAGATTATTGGGGCTTAAGGTACTACAGTGCTAAGGTACTTATACGGAAGTGATATTTGAAATCCTGTGTTGGTGGATTACTTACAAATAGAGGATGTCCGCAGCTACGCGTGCACAGTTGTTTTAAATTTACCTGTATCTACATTTTCTCTGTTTCATTTCTTTCTTTTTCTGTATCTCGTGGAATTTAGGGAAATTCCTTCTTAGTCTACGGTCTTCTTCTACCTATTTCAGTTTGTATACATTTGTTGGATTATATATTATTGTTTACATGGTAGTTTTCTTACAAATTAGACTTTGGATCAGAGCAGGTTATTGCGATAAAAAGTATATTGTCTCTCTCCAGCTTCTTAACTATCTCCGCAGTCAAAAACACCGTAAAATGTCTCCCTTGCGACGTGAAAGACAAACATACAAATAAAAAACCACTCTTTCGAATTTATAGGAAAGGATTACAAATAATTATGTGAATATGGTTAAATAGAGGCAATAGGCTCGCCCTCTATTACATTGGGACCGAAACATAACTGGCGAAGTGTGGGTATGTAATACACCTCTGCCTACCCCTTCGGGGATAAAAGGCGTGAAGTTATGTATGTATGTATGTAGAAGGCAAATACAAATTTACATCCAGGACATTTATCATCTCAATATCAAGGTACAATTTTGATGAAGGTTTAAATATCGATAAGTCATTATCCCATCCCTACAGTACACTATCTTCCCACTTATTAGCTATATGGAGTAGCAATTTATCGGGTGGGCTCTGAAAATTGCTCGGCACTGTAGCACCCAAGTTCGTTAAGTGATGGCCGAAAGTGTACATGTTAAAGCGTCTTTATTCTGGAGAAGATTAATTGTTCCGAAGGTTTTTGAAGGCTATATACCTATTTTCTGTATTTCGAGTACATCACTATCTATTAGGTTTGACTGAGAATTCAAACCACCGGGACCTATTTAAATACATGTATATAAAATTATCCAACTCAGACTAGCTATTTGCGAACAGTTTTGTACTTTACATTCATACTATTTTTTTTTAATTTGTATAAAATATTGATCGAAAGAGAATTTGACTGAAAACTTTGTGTACGTCTGTAATTTATTTACATATAACATTTTAATTGTAGTGCCATAACTATTATATTAACAGATTTTTGTTGTTGTACCTTAAAATAAATTATAAATAAATAAACGCGAAATTCACTAAGTACTATTCAAAGTTATTATTACACACTACTTTATCTATTTTAATTACTGTACTCCCTTCCTAAATTTTCTTTGACTTCTGACTGCAAATTCGCAAAGATTTTACAAAACATCTTGACAAAAGTAATTTGCCTAGAATAATCATCTCTCTACAGAAGTCCAGTATCAGAATTCATCCCTTAAATGTTTATAATTCATTACACCCGTTTGGGCACAGTTCACAATTTACTTGTCCTTAGGCAGACTTTGTCCAAGCCATAAACTTTGACCAATAAAGACAAAACTCAGGCAAGTTGTGGAACTAGCATAATACAGACAGGGCGGGATCCCTTTCGCATCCAATAACACTGTATTAGCCAATAAATTGACAATTAATAAACAAGTTTCCGTTACTATCAAGGGTTGTCAAAGGAAAAGAAATATGAATTTATAAAAAAAATATAGTTGTAAATCTTATGAATTATTGCCGCGTCAGTTTGATAAAAACTTTTAATGACAGAAGTTTAAAATAAGCGTTTTTTTTTAACATTTCCTAATCTATTACACAGCGTCTTTGAGAGAAAGTTCGACTAAAATGACATTTGAAATATAAACTCAATTTCCTGTTACAATTTTAAACTTATACAATTGTGGCTTCGAGTGGGCGTTGAAATGTCATTCTCTATTTTGTGTTTTGTGCATATATATATATGCGAGTAGATTCAAAATTAGGTACGCATTGAATTCTTTTTCACTTGCCTCATGCTTCAGCAAGCCCTTAAGCCATCGGTCCCGGCAGTTTTGAAGATCTTTGACAGTCGTTACAGAGAATTACTATTTTTTTGGGCTACCACTACGAAAGTTAGACGGTAGTCGCTCTGAGGAAAAGCTAATAGTCTGCCAAATCTATTTAGAGTAGTAAGTGTATGAATTATATAGCTTGTTTACTGGTGCACATGCAACTACCGTTTTTCTCTTACCCATAATACCTATCTCCATCCAAAGGTTGCCTGGTAGAAATCGCTTTCAGCGATAAGGCCGCCCTTTGTACTCTACTTAGATATAGGATTTCTGATGTTTTTCATTGTGTACAAAAACGTGTAAAATAAATAAATGGACCCTGGGCTTAACACATTCAATGCCACTTTCCTTGTGAGCCCTATTATAAATGTTATATAAATACATTATATACATATCATTGTGGCCATATAATTTTAGTGTTTTATTATTTTTAATGAAGTATTATGCTTAAGTTTTGCTAATAATAAAAATGAAGCTAGCTGTTTTTCTTAAAAAAAGGCAAAATCACGGTGCCGTGTAACACCACTGTAGACCAAGTATTACCTATATAATTTGGCCTACAGAGGCGCCAGTGGCCAATTACACGGCACTGTGCAGTACTGTAATTAGATTTATTTTTATATTTATACTCATTTTACGGCTTTTTTAGCACGGGAATATGAAGTTACTAAGCTACTTGAGCGCTTACATAACTGACAAGCCAGGTCCTTCAACTGGCTTGTCAGTTATTTTAGCGTAAGAATACCCACTTTTCAAACGTCCGTATTTCGTAAATTAATCGTGCAAATCCAAATCCAATACTTGTTTTATATTCAACGAAACGTCACGTGTATGGCTGCGTGCTTCACGTACCGCTATAGCTATGGCCAAAGTTGTAATGATGCATAGAAACAAACGAGTTGCGAGACACGGCGCCGTGTATGCGGCCACCTACTACTACACGGCGCCGTGTACTCAGCCACGTACAACTCCACGGCGCCGTGTATTTGGCATTGAATGTGTTAAGGCTAAAGTCTTATATGCAACGTTAGGACGATAATAATGATGAATATTCTTGTATCTTAATGTATAAAATGACTCCACACTTTGATAAAATAAATGTTACTAGTAACATATGAGTATTTGTATGTGATTTTGACAACCCTAATATAAACGAAACTTTGATCATTGGAAAACTAAATTTGGTTTGGGGTCCAGAACCGTTAGTCCCTTTGATTTCAAGGGTCTCACAAGTTCTCAACGGCGACAGTATAACAGTACATAAAAGTTGTTACAGTTCTTGATCAAGAAATTAGTAGGCGACTATCTACAAGGATTTGTCAAAGTTTAATATTGGGCTAGTTCTTGTTGTAGTTGGGGACATTCTAGTAACTATTTTGGGGGATCGATTTTATGTTGTAAGGAGTTTGTGGATCTTTAGTTTACTTAATGCCAAGTGAGAGTACATCTCGTACGCTTTTATATGAAAGCTGCAATTTAATTTGCACTTTAATATACAAGTAATATATTTTTCCAGAAATTAACAATTCGCATTCGCAATGTGCATTTAAAAGTATTTCTAAAGCCCTAACTGGAAACTAGTAATTTAGTTTTATAATTATCTTAATTTAATTATAATAGAGGATTGACTCGCTCTCGGATCTCGTAAATATTAATCGATTTTAACCTTTCGCAATTTGTATACATCATACTATTTTACTGAGTTTCGTGTTCTAGAGTGGAGACCGCGCATTGGCAAACGTAGTGTAGGACGCTCTCCGGCTAGGTGGAGTGACGATACAAAGTGGCTGGCAGCGGCTGGACACGAAAAGCCGAAAATCGGGCTCAGTGGCGTGCCATTGGAGAGGCCTATATCTATATCCAGCAGTGGACTCTTGCAGGCTGATGATGATGATGACGATGATGCTACAATTTTACTATAACAGGTCTTACTCGCGATATTTATAAATGTAAGGTTATTTATAAATTCCAAAGAAATATCTTTAACACCTATATAAGGGTACTTTCATCATTATGATCTAATCTGTCCCCTAAAAAGGATCTTCAATTAATTAGACCATACTTGAAAACAACCCCTAAAATTGATTAAAATATACATTCCACTAATTCAAGTTACCCGAACGTATCAACCTTCAGCAGGCATCGTCCCTTAAGAGAAAACTTTTACCCCACTTTTTTAAGGAGAATACACACTGTTGTTCCGGTTCGTTGTATGGAGCCGATACTTGTTACGCACGGTAACATACCAACGTAAAGAGACTGTTTGGAGAAACTTTTACCTAATGGAAGGAAAGAGGAACCCACCACGCACCCTCGAATTGACCACCCCAACTATTGCAATAGAAAAAGGTTGACAATATCGAACTCCTCTAAAAGGATAAGGGATATAGGAATGGTATGGGTTCCAGGAAGATACCTGACTTGCAGTATCCCGCTGTATGCGCCGACTATTCTTCGACACGTGTTTCGCCTCTGCACGAGGCATCCTCAGGAACGATGGGCAACGACTGAGCCTGGCTCAGGTATCTTCCTGGAACCCATACCATTCCTATATCCCTTATCCTTTTAGAGGAGTTCGATATTGTCAACCTTTTTCTATTGCAATAGTTGGGGTGGTCAATTCGAGGGTGCGTGGTGGGTTCCTCTTTTCTTCCATTAGGTTACAATGGAGTTCCGCCAAGTAACGCCTGATTCAATCAACTACAGAAACTTTTACGTTGTTACTGTTGAATCAGACTTTTCATTATAAATGTTAGTGCATAGTCATTTGGTCCTATAAAGCTTAATGATTGAACGTAACTTCTTATATTCAAAATATATCATTTAATATATTTTAAATTTCAAATAGAAAGAGTAATTTTGGCTACAGTTCTACCTATAATGTGTAATTATTGTATAAATGTGTAATTATTGTAGTAGCAAAAGCCATTCAAGAATAAAATTACTCTCGATAACCTCCTTCAAAAATTTGCATATATAACAAAAGGTTTACTTAGAAGTGTAGTAAAATTAATAATAAGAAGTTCTTTTTATAAATGTACTTTTATACTATTCAAGAAAAAACAGGTTTTTTTATTTTATTTTGTTATTTATACTTAGGAGTGACAAATACCGTGTACATGGGTTTTAAAGAGCCTTTATAAGGTACCCTTTGCAGTAGGCTTTCCCGCCGACATTACTCGGTTATACCAAACCGGATCGGCCTATCTACAGTCATCTTTATACTTAAGTACTACCCGCCGCCCTAATCTCACCCGTTAAATTCGGTGACTTTTTCATGTTTAATTTTGCGAGGGAATAAATTTTCATTAAGACTTCTGATACCATTTTATTAATGATCTCAATTATACAAATGCCCTTGGATTTCTTTGAGTTTTTCTAATGTTTTGGCACTTTTGATAGTGGTATAAATTGCTTTGGAGATTGATAGTATTGTCAATTGCAATAATTTTCTTGAAATACGATCGTCATTATGAGTTTTATATATTATTACTTGTAATCCCAAAAGTTTGTGAGTATAGATAGAATGATGGATGTATGTAACTCTTTTACGCAAAAACTACAGAATGAATGTTGACGAAATTTTACAGTTATAATGATTATAGTTTCACTAAAATAACACAGGGTATTTTTTGTTGTGATAACTTAGGAGGCAGACGGAGGCAAGGGCAGATTCTAGATGAATATAATTGTGATCTAGCTTGCCTAGTTCATTCTTCTTACTTTTTGTATGTGTATGTGGTCAACTCCACTATCGGAGTTTTCAGACCGCCCAAAAACCCCCTGCATGGTCTAACGCCTCTTGAGCCGACAAGCACCGGAATTGATGGCTTTACGTGTTCTCTGAAGCACGGTAGCGCTCTGATGTAAACGCTCACCCATCCAAATGTTGACCACTGTAGACGTTGCTTAACTTTGTCGATCTGTTACGAACGGCAAGATAAGTCACGCTATGAGCACTATATAGCATAATTCGTTATATATAATTTAATTAAGTAACTAATATGCGCGTACTACATAATATTATATTCGTCTAATCGGATATTCGCTAATATCTCATGTTACAATACGTTGGCAATAATTCAATTAGTTGGCCAATATAATTTGATTGTAAATAATTAATTTTGATGATTGATAACTGTATTTTGGTAATTATATTATGTAGTATTATTATTATGTATTTGTAATATTAGTTTGCTATAGTAAATTCTTGTAGGTTTTTAATATATCCATTTGGGTTTACCCTTCTCATAGTGAGAAGAGGCCCGTGCCCAGCAGTGGGACAGTATAAAGGGATGATGATGATTTGGGTTTAGGTTTTTCTATAGTCCACTGCTGGACGAAGTAAACATAATAATTATGGTGACTCAAATTAAGAGAGCCCATTTACAGTCACATTAACATTGTGAGCCTACAGGAGGCTTATATACCACGCTCAACTGCTTGGTATAGATTATCAGATTATCTAATAACTATTAGCAACATGTATTTTTATCCGTGTGGGGACGGATTAAGAATACGAAAGGTCATCACCACATATCATCCCATGGGTATCATAAGAGCCGACAAAGGGAGCATATTATGCATGGAACAGCACTGTAAGAGAAGGAAAACTTGATACAAACCCTATACCAACCCGTTTGGCCAGCTTGGTATACCTAGTAGGCCAATTCCTCATCTTTCAAAGGAGAGGCCTAGTCCAGTAGTGGACTGTTAAAGGCTAATAATGATCCATGTGGGGATGTATTAAAAAGACAAAGTGTCATTATCCCTTTTCATTCCGTGCCTGCCGTAGGAGGCGACAGGAAAATACATGAAGCGAGCAATATTTTATTGAAAATACGACAAATTCGATATCAAACCCTTTACCAATCCGCTTAGCCAGTGTCTTATATTAGGCCAAATTCTACTAGCCGAACCGAAACAAACACAGAGTCATTGTTTTTTCCTGTAATTTCACTTTTTTCATCTTGTAGAAGAGAGTAGGGGTTGGGTTTCGAAACTAATCGCCTGAATTTGAGGGTATTAGTGGTGTAGGGGGCTTAAGGGAGTTAGTTCTAATCCCCTAAAAGTAATTTTGGCTGCCGGAGTTGCGTCTAAATATTTTTAAACAATTTCCAAAAGTTCTTAAATACTTCGGCAATTATGCAAAACGGAACGTAATTTTTATACTTTAGTACAGTTTTACAAATGTAATTTTTAGGTTTTATGTGAAAAACGTGAAACGAAACGTAACCTAAATTATATTGACAGCTAATGTCAAAAAACAATGGCAGAATTAGGTCTGGGTTTGTTGTGGCGAGCTTAAACTTCATATGAACAAAACAAATTGTTTAGTTTTTCTAATATTTTTTATATTTTCACTTTGTCTCGATAAAGCCGGATTATTTTATGATGATAAAAAGCATTCCAATTGATTACGAACTAGGTGCTTACTTTCGTATTTGATTGTTGCCATAGACAATGGTGTGACAGGAATAGACTTTTGACATTGATGCGTATCGATTATTAAATAAGTAATCGATATGATCGACCTTTATAGGGTTGGTTTGGTTTAAAATATAATAATTAAAATGCAGTTAATTAATTGTTAATCAACATTATATCAATAAGCTAATTCTTTTGTAGCAAAACAACTTTTAAATCAAATAAAAACGTCACAGCATCGTTTTAACGTTATATCGATTTCACATAAAATCGATTTAAAATGTGCAGCTCTGCTTTTGTCTTTGGGTGTGACAGGTAGATGCTACAGAATAGTTCTGCGTTTAGATGTCAATCTGACATAATGCCTTTGATAATTCAAACGTACCCACATTGTTCATTCTTAACTAAACATTAAACACCGATATCTTCTTTTTCCGGCTTTCCCGAGTGAAAATAGAATAATTTATAGACTCTGTTATTTACGCCGAATTTTTTGAAATATTTTTTATTACTGAGCGCTTTAATTTAATTTCAGACATTTTGATGTATGGAGATCTGCCATTGTCCTTTGTGCGTCCCATTCCTTTGCTTTCGAGTGCCTAGGGTTAAGTGCAACTGTAATTCAAGTATCTAAATAGGTTGTGTTACTGTGTTTTGACCCTCAGCCCGAAGACCTCCCCCTCCCCCCCAATCACTCACAACCCTTGAAAACGGCGACGTATTTCGAAACTTTTACCGAGAGTAGTACTTCTTCGGTCAAGCCATTCATGCAATTACCAAGGCTCTATTTAATCACTTACCTCGTACATCCAGCTTAATCTTCTTAACAATATCAGCATCCAGAGCAGCCGAGGATACGACGCAAGTCAGCTCTCCTCCCAATTCCTCCCTGGTGACTGTGAGAGGGAGGACTCGGGTGATTGTTATGTTGTCTGGGGTTATAGTTTCACCTGTAACAAGAGATTAAATAAATTATTATATAATTAGTCAGACAGGACTTTCCTAGTAAGAAAGAAAGAAAGAAAAATATTTTATTTGTATCTTCAAAACAATACAGTTAAGAATATGACAATATCATACAGACAGTAGTATGGACTCCAGTCTCTCACAAAGGCTCCTAACTTTATTTTCTACCCCTATTATAGCTAACCTATTCTAAGTTTATAATGTGTACAATCAAACAAGTCGGCGCTGGTACAGTTTGAAAAAAAAACCCTTGTTCGCTCTAAAAGTCAAGGCACACTAGAAACTGGTTTTGTATACGAGTGTCAATGTGCGTGAAAAGTAGCACTGGAAGCGATGATTTCTTGCTGAGCGATTCTCGCCCTTAATGTGATCGACCGGGTAGTTGTTCGAGTGTACATGAACCGTTGTGGAGAGAAAATAATTGTTTATTATAATATACAAGATGAGCCTGCGGTTACACCCGCGTTATTTAGGGCTACTGCTCCGCTCCCGTGGCTCATACCGTGATGTTATATATTGCCTATAGCTTTCCTCTATAAATTGTTCATTGTTCATGGTAAGAAGAGAACTTCTCATACCGAAGGCTGACAAATGTATCGATTCTTTTAAAGAAATCCTAAATACTACACGCTTATACTTAACATAAAAAGGAATAAATACAATTAATCTTCAGTTTCAATATCGAAAAAGTTCACAACAAAAGCTTTAATTAATACAAATCACCTCGACATACAAAATTTCGAGTGATTAAAATGCCTATAAAATCGAGGGTAGTTGTAAAAATAAAATAAATGTGTACGAACCGGAACACTGTGCGGGATTTATTGCCTTGTCCACCCCAATCACACAGTGGGCTGTTGCGTACGATACCGGAAAAATATTTTTTATAGGCATTTTTTTGTCAGGTAGAAAATTTACTTTTAATTTTTTTGATATTTGCTCTCTAAATTTTTGCCTTGCATTTTTTGAACTCCGAATAATGATGTGGTTTTCGTTTTTAGAAAGAGAACTGATTGCTTTGTTTCTAAGTTGAAATTGACGAAAATCTATGTCGGGAGTTACTTACAAATGTGTTCCCTTCTTGATATGATCCCCGGTCCTTGAAGCGGGGCGTGAATAAACTGTTCTCTACGCCATCAAGGTGAGAGCCATCATACCATTATTATTGATATTTTATTAGTATATACTGTTGCTATGGGACTCCATACCTGCTTAAAATCAGGCAGCATGGAGTAATTTTTATAGGCAACAATAAAAAAATTTCAGATATTAGCGCACCTCTGCCTCGTTGGTCTCGCGGCATAAATGTGTGCGTGGGATCGGGAGGTCTCGGGTTCTATTCCCGGGTCGGGCAAAGTGTTATTGGGTTTTCCGTTAGGAAATTCCCAGTAACAGCACGGAGTCTGGTAATGTGCCCGGTACGGCAATAGGCTCGCCCCCTATTACGTGGGACCTAAAAATTCATGGTGAAATGTGGGTGTAATATTACACCTCTGCCTACCCCTTCGGGAATACAGGCGAGTTTATAAAAAAAACATCAAGCTTTCGTTTAACTTTGTCAGCACTATGAAGCCTCCGATCTGTTGGTATTTTTATTTCAGCGAGATATTGAAAAATATGTCGCTGTGTCAGCATTTTTTGTGGCGTTATTCTAGAGTTTAATACTGAGAGTTGTTTTTCAAGTTTTTTTTTTATTTTCATATGCAAGTCTTAAATTGTATATAAAGTTAATGTTGTATGTTTTAATGCAAACTAGAAAAATAAACCCACTAGAAATAAGTTTTGGAACACTCAGGGGACGTCAGTTATTAGTCATTTTATATTGGCCATGTTTCTTATCTTTTATTAAAGGAAAAGACCCATAACATAACATAACTTCACGCCTTTTATTCCCGAATGGGTAGGCAGAGTTGTATTACACCCACTTTTCGCCAGGTATGTTCAGGTCCCAATGTAATACGGGGCGAGGCTATTGCCATCTACCGGGCACATTATTAAGCGAGTGATAATTAACGTTTTTAATACACACATAACTTCGAAAAGTCAGAGGTGTGTGCCCGGGGTACCTAGGGATCGAACCCGAGACCATCGTCTCGGCATTCCGTTACGTACACCACTGGGCTATCGCCGCTTTTTTTAGGAAAAGACCCACATAATTAAAATAAATCCTACATAGGAGGACAATCCTACATCCTACATAAAATCATCGAAACAAAGAAAGCAAATGCTAAACAATCTCTGTTGATAGTAATTTCCCAGCCTAAGGATTAAATTTTTTTTAATTTTTTTTATAGCCTCATGCCTGTATCCCCGAAGGGGTAGGCAGAGATGTAATATTACACCCACATTTCGCCAGGAATTTTTAGGTCCCACGTAATAGGGGGCGAGCCTATTGCCGTACCGGGCACATTACCAGACTCCGTGCTGCTACTGAGAATTTCCTAACGGAAAAACCCAATAACACTTTGCCCGACCCAGGAATCGAACCCGAGACCTCCCAATCTCAAGCGCACATTTATGCTGCGAGACCAACGAGGCAGTCTAAGGATTCAATTCATGAAAATCGTTGACAACGGCTCAACGTTGAAGCAATCTCTTACTTAATCTAATATCTTCACCCATGCACCTAAGCCCTAAAGTAGGGTAGGTAATCAATACATATAGACAAATAACCGAAAATCACCTCAAACTAAATAATAATTTTCTTTCTTGCACAGCATTTATTCACCTATATATATTAGGAACTCCAAATCACAAATCAGCATTCCTCCCCCACTATATTGACGCATATTTATTCTTAGGTAAAAAACCCCAGTATACTTAGTCGCCCCTAACCTTCTAGACAGTGAAATTCTTGCAAAATAAGCGTATAGGAAAATCAAACTTTGCCTAAGGTTTACTCAGTAAATAAGATCGAAGTTTGCATAACGATTTGTAAACCATTTGAGCTTAGCATAGCGAAACAGGTAGAATGCTGAAGCAAGAAAATAGAAGATTTCAACTAGGCTTCTTTATGTGTATAGTATTTTGATCTATGAGTTTATATATTCTACCATAATAATATTTTTTCTAATATTCTACCATTCACACAAAACCATCTAGTCCCAAACTAAGCAGAGCTTGTACTATGGGTACTAGATAATGGATAAACATACTTAAATACTTTTTTTTTTGCTATGAAACACCCAGACCAAGACAAACATCCATGTTCATGCATACAAATGTTTGACTTGTGCGGGAATCGAACCCGCGACCTTCGGCTTAGCAGTTGCTTACACACCCGCTGCGCCAACGGGTCGTCCGGTTTATGTATATTGGCTTATTGATTCTCTTGGGTAAGGTGGGCGTTTGTAATATCCTAGGTTCCATTGCAATTAGGGAAATTGTTAATAATCGATTATTATTCAATTGATGTATGCTATATTATAAAACTAAAAAAGTTTTGTTTTTTCCTTCGATGACATGCGAAATTAACTTTGACATCACTAAAATATTACCTCGCTTTTCCTCACCTATTATGTCTATAAAAGACAGCAATAGATTTATTATAGTTCAATGAGACCAACAAGGAAAATATGATCATTATTTAAGAGTAAACAATTTAATACATAATAGCAGGCAATTGGTCTATCCCAAAGCTATATTTTTTTCAATCAAGCTATACTGTTTTAGCGATTTAAGCCAAAAAATAGCCCCATCTTATTTGTGGGTTATATGTCATTTTGATAGATACCAGCCGTATTTTAACCCTGTATTGATACGGGTACAAAAGGCCCCGTTTATCACGCGAAATGGAAGGTATTTGGAGAGCGGTGGGGTGTAGAATTCGTATACGTGATTCTGTTCTGGAAATATCCAGCGATTGTATGTCGTGGAAAAAATGTATACGTAAACGAATGCGGAAGGTTAGGTTGTTTTTCGAAATTTGCGCCAGTCAAGGACTATTTAACCTGTACAAATATTTACATGAAGTAGCACCTTTGTATTTTAAGTTATTTTAAGCAGCTAGATTTGTAATTTTTCTTAGTTATGTTATTTATTTTATTTTATTTATAGTATCACGCCTGTATCCCCGAATGGGTAGGCAGAGGTGTAAATATCACACCCACATTTTACCATGAATTTTTAGGTCCCACGTAATAGGGGGTGAGCCTATTGCCGTTACCGGGCACATCACCAGAGTCCGGGCTTGTTACTGGGTATTCGGAAAAACCCAGTAACACTTTTGCCCGACCCGGGAATCGAACCCGTTACCTCCGATCAGCAGTCGCATTCGCTATCCACTGGACCACGGAGGCAGTTATGTTAATGACAGCATTATCAGACTTGTTTCTAATTTGTCACTACTGGGCAGATACTTATTAGCATTATGAGAAGAGTAAGGCCGCAGTCCAAGCTTCCCATGTCTTTCGAGCGCATTATGGAGAATTCTAACACCGTTTAGCCAGCGACAATTAACAATTTAATACGCCATCAACTTGAAAACTCAGTGGTGTGCACCGTCGATTAGGACCCGAGACCCTTTGTGTAGCAGTCAAACTATAAATAAACAAAAATCGCTACATTTCAAAGATCTTTCGAACGGCTGACTAGTTATTTTGAAAGGGCCTTAAGGATTGAGCGATATATTCGCTTAATTAATACCTGTTAGAGGTCAAATGAACCTCGTGACCTCGTGTATCTAAATAGTGAGGGTTAGGCGTTCGGGTTGAGATTATAAGCTAATACTCGTGTTCATAAAATTAACGAGGACAAATAATATCTCGGTGGACTAATCGGAATCTGGTGAACAGATTGTTAAGTATAATACGGTTTGAAGTTTTTGGGTGAGAGGATTTGTGATTTTATTTTTATTGGTTTCGATTAAATATTATCGTAATTTAGTTTTACTATTATTGAGTATTACTGTTGCTTAAATTGAAGTAAGAATAGCGTAGTGGAGAGACCAATGGAATGATACACAAACGGTCACAGATTCAAACCCCACGCGATATTTTAAATTTAAGTGCGTAGCTATTCAATTGTTAATAAAATTATGGCTTGCTAAACTGTAAGGTAAACATTGCGGGTATAGCCTGCATGTTTGAGAGTTCTTCAAATTGTTCTCGTTAGACATGTGAAGTTAGAGAGAACCCACATTTGACCAGCCTAATAGACTATGCCCTACATCTTCTTATAGTGAGAATAGGCCAGTACTCAGCAGTGTACAGTGCACATATTATATATAGGTCTGATGATGATAAGATTCCACGAACATTTTCACTAATAGTTATCTTTTTCACTTTATGCACCGAAAACCGAGATTTTAAGTATCCTAAAACAACCAAGCGCTGTAAACCACAAAAGACAATTTTTGAAAAAAATAAAAGGTATAAATTAAGACCAGATACTAAAACATTCCGTGAGAAATAAGTGATCCATGTTGTTACAGGTGAAACGCAAAATCAGATGGAATGAAGTGAAAACCCGCCAGATGGCGCGAGGGTCCTCATGCAATATGGATTCCTGACTTACCTACCTGCCAAATGTTATGAGACATTTGCAGAGCCCACCTTTATTTCTCCACCTCGAATTTTAGTAACAGAATAATTAGGTAAGTTAGTTTATTGAAGGAAATTGCGTAAGTTACAATTTGTAGTAAAAACGGATTGTGAGAATGTTGAAAGCTTTTTTTGCATAAACATCGTTTACTGCACCATGATCCGATCGCCCAGCGGGAGTGTAAACCATGCCGAAGGTCTTGGGTTTGATGCCCGCTCAAGTCAATTAATAATTTGTGTGCGTGGATTTTTGTCTTGACTGAGTGTTTCATTGTACCTATAATATGTTTTTATTTATAATATATAATATATCACTAACTTACACGGTGTATAATTATGAATTATGGCTTAATTTGCCAACCTCCTTTACCCAAGCAGAACTTAACAATGGTAACACTGATTGCTTATACTAAAGTATTGTAATATAACAGCAATGTGTGGAATTCGTTTGAAGCTGGTATCACTCAATCGCAACATTAAGTTACCCCTCACGTATCGAACACAAGTCTCAATTACGGAAGCACAGAAAGCGCCTATTCATTTATGTTGCCACGATAAATTCTAGTTACCCCATACCCGTAGTTCCGTCTTTTCCCCATTTTAATGTCAGTAGATTTTCGTGGGTAAAATTGGATTTTTATTGCGTAAACTACAAGTGGTCGTTGGCAGAGCGGTGAATTAAGACTTTTGTGTCGGTATTTGTTGTTAGACAGTATAATTATGACAAAAAGCAAAATAAACTCTATCTTTTTCAGACATAAATTAATGAAAAAGAAGGAAAGATCGATTCACGGGAGGAGCCTTCACAGAATCTTAGTTTTTTTAATGAAATTATTGCTTTATTGATTTCCAATTTTCCATATTCTTGCATGTTACTCCAGAATTAGATAAAAGTACCAAATATAGAAAAGACGAAATGAGGAAATTCACGGGTTAGAATATAACCCAGATAAAGTACTAGTAAATCTCTTAGCTACGTCATATTCTTAAATATGCACTATTTCTAGCCGTAGGAGTATAATAAATAATAACTTAGAATATTATAAGCAATAGGTACAATACATCACTAACATTCCTCCAAAATGTTTCTCAATAAACTGTATCACAAAAAACAGTCCACCACCCAAAATACCTCAGTCGCTTTCCGAATGCAATTTCTTGTCTCAAGAACAGTGGACGCGGCGACAAGTAAATCGAAGAGTGATGGCAAGGCATTGAACTTTAGACTGGACAGTACTGTCAAAACGTCATACTAGATACTTTGATCTGTGTACTGTTCTTATGCGCTAGAAAATAAGTGTTAAAATTGTCCTACGTAACTGTATGGAATGACTTGGCACTGGGTGCACTTTGTTGAATGGGAGAATTGCTATTCTTCGATTGAATATTGGGACGAAAAGAATATTTTTTTTAAACTTTCTTTCTATTTTTTTAAAGCCATCTTCCGCACGTATTCCTGTGTCACGGGGAACTTTACAAAAATATAACCATACATACATACGTATTCTCAAGCCTTTTCCCTGTCGGGGTAGGCAGAGACAACCGAACGCCTAGACTCGAAACAACAATTTATCACACAAAGTGTTGTCTCGTGTGTGGATCGAACCCACAACACGAACTACTGAACATAAAATTTGGACACTGGCATCGCCTGGCATCGTTGGATCCCTAGTCTGCTTGCATGTGTAACCAGATTTGACAGAATATTAGGTTTCCACAGAGCGATTGCTGTCTGACATCCGCAACCCACAGGAGTAGTAATATTCCAGAATTTAAACCAGGGTCAGTATATTCGAGGTTACTTACAGAATCCCTATTACGACTGTCAAAAATTTACACGGTAGCGATCGACAATGTAATCGCATTTACTCGATATTTGATTACGATATTTGATTAAGTTTTAAATCGAATCGGTAGTTCCGGAGATAAGCGCGTTCCTGAGATAACGTCGTTAAACCAAAGCAACAAACTTTTAGCTTTATAATATCAGTGTAGATGACAGACGACTTAGAAAATTCGAACTTACCTTCAATTAAAATTTGCTTTTAACTTAAAATATGAAATAAAAGTTGTTTAAAAATTGTTGAACTTGCAAATCTTCTAAGAATATCCATTTTCATACCTCGAGGCATAAATAAAATTGCTATAATATATCAAATTGTGCATTAAGATAGATAATCTACGTGAACGCACAGGGTATAATTTAATTTTGTCCGAAAATTACCATTTTTATTGGGCTATATATTTCGTGTCTTCTTTCTTATAAAAGCAATAACAATATGTACTCTATAGGTTATGTTTACGGTATCTTTGGAATATAAAGAAGCATCTTCAAGCCTTGTAACCGTGGGGTAAGGCAGTAACCTAAGTTAGTTAGATGCTGAAGTTATATTAAAAATTGAATAGGAAATTACAATAAATTCGTTGGTGTTTTAGTAATATGTCCACAAATTTTGCCAAAAGCCGCGAATTTTGATAAAAAATGCTTGCTGTAGGTAATATTAGATTTGAAAGTGGAACCCAGGTTCTAACTAGGATAACGCTAGGAGGAAAATGCTTGCTGCATCAGAATGGAGCCCAATAATTTATGTTGAAACTATTAAACTCAACATAGAATTGAAGGATTAACATAACATAACATAACTTCACGCCTTTTATCCCCGAAGGAGTAGGCAGAGGTGTATTACACTACACACCCACTTTTCGCCAGATATGTTTCGGTCTCAATGTCATAGGGGGCGAGCCTATTGCCATCTACTGGGCACATTATTAAGCGAGTGACAATTAACATTTTTAATACACACATAACTTCGAAAAGTCAGAGTGCCCGGGGCACCAGGGGATCGAATCCGAGACAATCGCCTCGGCAGTCCGTTACGTACACAATGGGGCTATCGCCGCTTGAACTGAAGGATTCACTTATTTAAATCAAACTACTCATTCAGTTAAAACATCTTACCTTTATTTACCTAAAAATCTTTCCCAGAAAATTGTTCTCTTACACAGAAAACATATCCCAGAAAATTCCCCTTTCTCATACCAGTTACCAACAAAAAAGTGTTGGATTCACCGTAAGGACCTTTTCCCAGCATTTAAATCGAGCAAGGCCTTAAGTAGCAAGTTTGCGAAGTTATTGGTAGATTGATTTTTCCCTTATTTTCTGCGACTTGAACATTTATTCCTGAGCATTGGAGCGTTTGCACAAGTTCCCCTTGAATTTCAAAGTAAATGGTTGTGGAATTGGAAAGCTTAGGGCGGTGGCATAACCGTCATAAGAAGAGTATTCATGTGTTGTAATTTGGTTTTGTTTGCTACAGGGTTGTTGACGTGGTCGTGAATGTAATGCGATGGAAAATGGGTCATTACTGAAATGTACTTGTTTTAATTGACAGTGATAGGAGAGTTTGCTGGAAGATTCTTTCTATCAAACATATACACGGAAATAAATACACGGTAGAATGCCGAATAATTATATAAATATCAAGAACTGTTATTTCATCCATTGACCAAGCAGATATATAAGGCAAGCGTGGAAGGGACAGGACGAAGGGGAAGACCTAGGCGGACGTTCTCTGACCAGATTGGAGACATCCTAAAAATAGGACATGTTAGAAGCACCCAGAACAGAAGAGCATGTATGAGGAATCTGATGGGAGTGAATGAAGCAAGAGAGATATGTCAGGATCGTTGCAAATGGCGTTCCGTCGTCTCTGCCTACCCCTCCGGGAAACAGGCGTGAGTCTATGTATGTATGTATGTATGTTATTTCATCCTCATCCACTATTTTATAATTGGTTTTATGTCACTTTGCAATATCAATTTTACAATGCTGATTTTGTCTATCTGTCTGTCAATTTATTGTAGGAAGCGCTGTAATGGTGAAACATATTTTATCGAGACTTTTACTGGAGATTGCTGAAGTTATGAGTAACTTATGCTACGGATAACTTATTTATTTTTAGAAGAAAGATCACAGTGCATAGACAAATACGCAGACTTTTACACGAAGCAGACCTCACATTTAAAATAAGCGAACATTTCTTATTCAATCACATCTTATAAATTCTATTTTGTTTTAAGTTTTAATTTTAATTCAATTATATTACAACGGTATACTTATTAATATTGTACATAAATTCTAATACATTTAATACCTATGTCATTTAGTAATGTAACAACATAAACCTGAAGTTAGCTACAATGTTCAAAGACCATGTCAAGTATTTGACCAATAATAACAGTGGCTGAACAAACTACGGCTAAGTTTAGTGTAGCTAAAATCTAGCCAAGTTGTTGAGTAGGTGAGTGGTGTGATGCACGAGAGAAAGATGGTTGTGGCAAATCTGGATAGTATAAAATTGACCCGTTACTGCCTAAATGACAGACAAGCCAGCCAAAACTATTAGGCGTAGGAAGCTGAAATTTGGCATGTAGGTAGTCGTATGTTCCTTAGTGATCGTAAGGGTCCTTTAGGAAAGAATTTCGCAAAATGTCCAAGGTATCGAGTAGAAAAGGTTAAATTAAAATAAAATGTGCGAATTTCCTAAACAACAATAGCATCTGTGGGTATCACGTTTAATTTTGAAGACCGGTGGCGTAGCGGTGGTGTAAACGATTGCTACGCTGAAGATCGCGGGTTCGATTCCCGCTCAAGCCATACATTTGTATGGAGTGTGAAACGATTTACCAACATTAGATTGGCCCACGAACAACATAATCTTTAAACCATGAATGAAATTTTCAGCCACGAACGTTTCGCTAACAGAAATTTACGTCTGTGAATGTTTAACCAACAGAATGTTTCGATCAACAACTTTTCACCCACAGACGATTTGGCCCATGAACTGTTCCCCAAAAATCTATACCTATATCACTGAATGTTTTACCAACGCAACTTCACAACACCATCATACGAAAGTAAAAGACTTAAACTAGTTCCCCAACCCCAGCCATATAATTTTCTCTCAACTCAAGATCCGCTTCATCCCTTCCCTTATACCCACCCCACTAGTACAACCGCAGGAATCTGGTGACAAAGCTAGCTCAGACCAACTCAATTACATACTAAGTGCCAGCTAGAACACTACTTATACATACACAACCGTATGTACGTATTTGTCGAAGGAATTACAGAGTGCGATCGCAAAGATTGAATATTGAATTAAGATGTAATATTAATTTGCTTTAGTATTTGAGTGTTAAATCGAGAATGAGATTGGAATGGTTGAATCTGTAGATATGTTAGATTTTTAAGTAAAATGCTTTCTTTGCGTTTGACGTTCGTAATAGATCGGCAAATAAAAGCAATGTTGCAGAGGTAATTTTTTTATAGACTCACGACTGTATCCCCGAAGGGGTAGGCAGAGGCGTAATATTACACCCACGAGCGGGGGCGAGCCTATTGCCGTTACCGGGTACATCACCAGACTCCGTGCTGCTACTGAGAATTCGGAAAAACCCAGTAACACTTTTGCCCGACCCGGAAATCGAACCCGGGACCTCCGATCAGCAGTCGCATACGCTATACACTAGACCACGGAGGCAGTCAGAAGTATAACAATTCAATACGCAAATTAATCCGAAAAATCAGTGGTGGCGCCGCAGATTCGAACCCGATAGTCTCTGCATGGCAGTCTGTTGGTATGTCTACTATGCTATTGCTACCTTTTTCTACGCAGCACAAAATTTCTTAGCTTGTTTATAGAAGTAATAAATCATAATGTAGTATAAAGCACCATATTCGAAAGATTTATTTTTTAATATGCTGACAGTATCTTCCGTAAATGAATGAAAATGTATGCGAGTACAATAGATTGTTATTAATGTTTTTATATGAAGTAATAATACCAGTAGACAGATAAATATTGGGTAGGAATACCTAGTATTTATATTAGAAGAAAATATTTACCACACTAATCATCCTCTTAGCGTTATCCCAATTTCAGTCTGGGGTCCGCTTACTAGTCTAACCGGATTTGGCTGAATATTAGCTTTTCCACAGAGCGACTGCTCGTCTGACCTCTGCAACCCAAAGGGATAGCGATATTTCATGGTTTAGACTAGTGCCAGTTTATTTAGAAGGTACTGACGCCTTGTAACGACTGTCAAAGATCTTAATGACAGCCGGGGCCGATGGCATAACGTGCTCTCTGAGGCACGGGACAAGCGATAATTAACAATTTAATACGCACGTAACTCCGAAAAGTCATTGGTGCGCGCCGTGGATTCGAAGCCGATACCCTCTGCATGGTAGGCTGTTGGTATCTCCACTCGCCTATCGGTGCCTTTTACTACACTAAAATACAATAAATATATTTATCTGTATTTTGTCAGTTCCTGATCTTATCTCCGGATAGGAAGCGTTAGACCATCGCGCAGGCCTCTGGGCGGTCTGAAAACTCCGAAACCGGAATCTGTCAGACACGAAAACAAAAAGAATAAATATCTATCTGTATTTTATATAGAAACAAGACATTCAGGCAATTTCTGCATTTGGTCGTTTCTATATTATGTTTGTAAAATACTAAAATTACTTTTAATTTTCTTATTTATTCCTGAAACGTGCGTACAAAAATTATGTTACCGAGTTGTCATGTAAACCATCGGTCCTAGTTGTCATGGAGATCATTGTTATTCATTACTGAGTTGTCAAAACTCTTACATATCCGGAGATTAGAAGAAAACATAGAATATTCTAAGGACTGTGAAGGGAAGGCATGGATGGAATCAATCCCGTAACTTATTTTCTACACATTAAACCCAGACTTTGAGTATCCTAACACAAGCATACATTTAATTAAAAGATTATTCGATATGATGTTAATCAATTTATGTACCTACCAGAAAATGAAATAAACAATTTATTTGTTATTATTTTGCTGGATAATATTGTATTTATTTGATATTATGTCTTCCTAATATCCTTTATTAAATTAAGACCAGAAGCCGTATTCTCATGCGAAACTTTAGTTTCTGAAATGTAATCTTCAAGAAGACTATAATATTCTCTATATCTTAATATATAAAATCCTTGCGTTACTGACTGACTGACAGACACGCTACAGCCGAAACCATTGGGCGCAGGAAGCTGAAATTTGGCATGTGTGTTCCTTGGGGACTGTAGGGGTGCACTAAGAAGGGATTTCCCGAAATTCCCACGGGATCGGCCAAAACGGGTAAATTTAAAAAAAATGCAGGCGTAGCTGCTGGCGTCCCCTAGTATTATATAGAAACCGTGATTGCTAGGTAAACCATTTCTCACTTCAACGGGATTTAGCTGCGAATTCACATTCCTATATTAATTTACGAATATTTAGGTTACGACGGAGCCGTACTATATTTAAGGTTGTATAGTATTAATGGTTGTATGCTTAAATTTATACGATAATTTGTATTAACTTCGGGATGTTTGGTTACTCTTGCTAAAAGTGCTTTCTATCTAGACCAAAACTAATCCTAACTTTTAAGATAAACATGTTTGGATTACGCCATAGGCGTATATATTGTATTACGCATAAATTATTGTTCGGTAGTTGGGTATTTTGTTACCGTTGATCAAATTATTGTAAACACTTGACTATCCCTTCTCCCTGATCCCACTCCTCATCCTATCCCCTTTCCCAACATCAAGGGGTGGCAACGCACTTGTGACTCCTGTGGTGTTGCTTGTGTCCATGGGCGGCGGTAGTTGCTTACCATCAGGCAATCCGTCTGCTCGTTTGCCGCCTATTACCATTAAAAAAAAAAACGTCAGTTAATAGTTATTTTATATTGGCCATGGTTCTTATCTTTTATTAAAAGCAAAGACCCACATACTTAGAATAAATCCTACATAGGAGGACAATCCTACATCCTACATAAAATCATCGAAACAAAGAAAGCAATGGATAAACAAATCTCTGTTGATAGTCATTTCCCAGCCTAAGGATTCAATTCATAAAAATCGGTGACAACGGCTAGACGTTGAAGCAATCTCTTACTTAAGTTAATATCTTCATCCATGCAACTAAGCCCCAAAGTAGGGTAAGTAATCAATACATATCGAAAAATAACCGAAAATCACCTCAAACTAAATAATAGTTTTCTTTCTTGGCACAGCATTTATCCACCTATATTAGGAACTCCAAATCACAAATCAGCATTCCTCCCCCACTAGATTGACGCATATTTATTCTTAGGCAAAAAACCCCAGTATATTTCAGTCGCCCCTAACCTTCTAGACAGTGAAATTCTTGCAAAATAAGCGTATAGGAAAATCAAACTTTGTCTAAGATTTACTCTGTAAATAAGATCGAAGTTTGCATAACGATTTGTAAACCATTTGAGCTTAGCATAGCGAAACAAGTAGAATGCTGAAGCAAGAAAATCGAAGATTTCAACTAGGCTTCTTTATGTGTATAGTATTTTGATCTATGAGTTTATATATTCTACCATAATATTTTTTTTTATAATACACCACATTCACACAAAACCATCTAGTCCCAAACTAAGCATAGCTTGTACTATGGGTCCGAGATAATGGATAAACATAGTTAAATACTTTTTTTTAACAAATATGTACATATTATACATAGAAACACCCAGACGAAGAGAAACATCCATGTTCATGCACACAAATGTGTGACTTGTGCGGGAATCGAACCCGCGACCTTCGGCTTAGCAGTCGCTTACATTCCCGCTGCGCCTACGGGTCGTCCGGTTTATGTCTATTGGCTAATTGATTCTCTTGGGTAAGGTGGGCATTTGTAAGATCCTAGGTTCCATTGCAATTGGGGAAATTGTTAATGATCGATTATTATTCAATTGCTATATTATAAAACTAAAAAAGTTTTGTTTTTTTGCTTCGATGACATGCGAAATTAACTTTAACATCACTAAAATATTACCTCGCTTTTTCTTGCCTATTATGTCTATAAAAGACAGCAATAGATTTATTATAGTTCAATGGGACCAACGAGGAAAATACGATCATTATTTAAGAGTAAACAATTTCATACAAAATAGCAGGCAATTGGTCTATCCCAAAGCTATATTTTTTTCAATCAAGCTATACTGTTTTAGCGATTTAAGCCAAAAAATAGCCCCATCTTATTTGTGGGTTATATGTCATTTTGATAGATACCAGCCGTATTTTAACCCTGTATTGATACGGGTACAAAAGGCCCCGTTTATCACGCGAAATGGAAGGTATTTGGAGAGCGGTGGGGTGTAGAATTCGTATACGTGATTCTGTTCTGGAAATATCCAGCGATTGTATGTCGTGGAAAAAATGTATACGTAAACGAATGTAGAAGGTTTGGGTGTTTTTCGACATTTTCGGGAGTCAAGGACTGTTTAACCTGTACAAATATTTACATGAAATAGCACCTTTGTATTTTAAATTATTTTAAGTATATTTCGTCGTGCTCTTGTCGCTTCTGGCGTACCAGCTGTACTTGAACCAAATGGTTTCGTACGCGACAACGGTAAGAGACCAGACGGTATGTCATTGTTGCCATGGAAAATGGGTAGGCCTTTAGTGTGGGACGCAACCTGCGTAGACACCCTCGCGCCATTCCATGTTCCAAGCACGAGAGGCCATGCTGGCGCTGCTGCAGCATCTGCGGAAACCCTTAAACGGCGCAAATACAGTAATGTAGTAGCTAATTACGTGTTTGAGCCGTTTAGGGTAGAAACGCTAGGCTCATGGGGTCCGAGCGCTCGTTCTTTATTCCGAAATTTATCTTAACGGTTAATCGACGTCTCACGTGATCAGAAGGCTGGTTTAATCTTTGCTCAAGGAATCAGCATTGCCATCCAGCGTGGCAATGATGCCAGCTTTCTGGGCACGTTACCCGATGACATTGATGCGGAGGCATTCTACGACGCCTAAACACATCTGTACATATTTTCACTTTTTATTTTTGGATTTATGTACATACATTTATTTAGACATTATGATGATTATAATTATGCTTATGTAAGTAAAGTAATGTACATAGTTAAAATTAATATTCTGTAATATTCTACTAATAAAAACTATACAGAATGTTTTAAGTAGCTAGATTGGTAATTTTCCTTAGTTATATTAATGATAGCATTATCAGACTTGTTTCTAATTTGTCACTACTGGGCGGATACTTCTTTGCATTATGAGAAGAGTAAGGCCGCAGTCCAAGCCACGTGCGGTTTGGCAGACTTCCCATGTTTTTCGAGCGCATTATGGAGAATTCTAACACCGGTTAGCCAGCGACAATTAACAATTTAACACGCCATAAACTTCAAAAGTCAGTGGTGCTCACCATGTATTAGAACCCAAACCCTTTACGTAGCAGTCTGCCAATTACTCCACTAGGCTATCGCTGCCTTTATCAAAACTATAAATAAACAAAAATCCTTACATTTCAAAGATCTTTCTTGCGGCTGACTAGTTATTTTGAAAGGGCCTTAAGGATTGAGAAATCCACTTAATTAGTACCTGTTAGAGGTCAAATGAACCTCGTGTATCAAAATAGTGAGTGTTCGGGGTTCGGGTTCGGGTCGAGATTATAAGCAAATACTCGTGTTCATCAAATTAACAAGGATAAATAATATCTCGGTGGACTAATCTGAATCTGGTGAACCGATTGTTAAGTATAAAACGGTTTGAAGTTTTTAAGGGTGAGAGGATTTGAGATTTATTTTTTACTAGTTCAGATAAAATATTTAAGTAATTTAGTTTTACACTTATTGAGTATTACTGTTACTTACATTGAAGTAAAGATAGCGTAGTGGAGAGACCAAAGGAATGCTACGCAGAAAGTCACAGATTCAAACCCCCACGCGATATTTTAAAGTTAAGTGCGTAGCTATTCAATAGGGAATATGCGTGTGATTCCGATATAAGCGAATATATTTTTATGATTTTTTTTAACGGTAAAGAAATACACCTCTTAAATTTTTTTATACCTATATAAACACTCTAAAATCGCGAATATTAATTATAAAAACGGAAAATTTACGAGCGAAATTTAAAATGTTGAAACGCAACGCTATTGGCTACACACCAACGTGACGGCACGGTTTGCAGTGTATATGTCAAAAGTGGCAAAACAGTACCGGACATGTACCAGAAATTTGACAGAGATGTCAAAACATTTGACAGAATTGAGAGTTAACAACTCAAACGTCGAGAACGCTGACGTAACAAAGCGCGCTAAAATGGGGGTGTTTAAACCAGCGTTATGTGAGTGCAATTTTCAACATTTAATTTTAAATAAATGTTGACTTCTTCACGACTAATATTTTTTACGCTATCATATTAACATAAACAAACGATAGCAACAATAAAAAAATCATGCATATTCCTTAATGTTAATAAAATTATGGCTTGCTAAACGGTGAAAGTAAACATTGCAAGTATAACCTGCATGTTGCTGCATGCTGAGAGTTCTTCAAATTGTTCTCGTTTGACATGTGAAGTATACTAACCCACATTTGACCAGGCTAATAGAATATGCCCTAAATCTTCTTATAGTAAGAATAGGCTCGTGCCCAGCGGTGGGACAGACTATATATAGGTCTGATGTTGATAAAATTCCTTGAAAATTCTCATAAATAGTTATCAATTGTCAGACTACACACCAAAAACCTAGATTTTAAGTATCTTACTGCAAGTAAGTACTGTAAATCCGAAAAGACAATTTCCAGAAAATAATAAAAGGTATAAATTAAGACCAGATACTAAAACATTTCGTGAGAAATAAGTGATCCATGTTTTTACAGGTGAGACGCAAAATCAGACGGAACGAAGTGAAAACCCGCCAGATGGCGCGAGGGTCCTCATGCAATATGGATGCCTGACTTACTTACCTGCCGAATGTTATGAGACATTTGCAGAGCCTACCTTTTTTTCCCTACCTCGAATTTTTGTAGCAGATTAATTAGGTAAGTTATGTAATTGAACGGATTTGCGTTAGTTACAATTTGTAGTAAAAACTAATTGTGAGAATGTTAAAAGTTTTTTTTGCATAAAAATCGTAGTTACTGCACCATGATCCGATGGCCCAGTGGGAGTGTAAACCATGCCGGAAGTCTCGGGTTCGATGCCCGCTCAAGTCAATAAATAATTTATGTGCGTGGATTTTTTCTTGACTGGATGTTTCTATGTATAATATGTTTGTATTTACAAAAAAGAAGTATATCATAATAATATGCTAAGTACATATGTAGTTTCCAGGCAAACTCTGACTTATAATTTAACATACATATCGTCACGCCTTTTATCCCCGAAGGGGTAGGCAGAGGTGTATTTCTACACCCACTCTTCGCCAGATATACTTTAGTCCCACGTAATAAGGGGCGAGCCTATTATAATTTAACACGGTGTATAATTATGAATTATGACTTAGTTTGTCAACCACCTTTACCCAAGCAGAACTCTACAATGTCAACACTGATTGCTTACACTAAAGTATTGTAATATAACACCAATGTGTGGAATTTGTTTGAAGCTGGTATCACTCAATCGCAACATTAAGTTACCCCTCACGTATCGAACACAAGTCTCAATTACGGAAGCACAGAAAGCGCCTATTCATTTATGTTGCCACGATAAATTCTAGTTACCCCATACCCGTACTTCCGTCTTTTCCCCATTTTAATGTCAGTGGATTTTCGTAGGTAAAATTGGATTTTTATTGCGTAAACTACAAGTGGTCGTTGGCAGAGCGGTGAATTAAGGATTTTGTGGAGGTACAGTTTTTTGTTTAGATACATATACATAAAGCAAAAGAAACTCTCTTTCTTTTAGACATAAATTAATAAAAAGGAGGGCAGATAAATGCTTTCAGGGAGACTCAGTATTCCTTTATTTCTATTGTTTGTTTTATTAGTAATTGGTATATGAATACCTTTATTTTTAATATTTTGCTTCAATGAAATTAATAAGGTGGATATAGGAAAAATACAGAGGCACTCAATGGCAAGAATACAACCTAGATAAAGTACTAGGAAAGCTCTTAGTTCAACATTGACACTTTTTTGCCGTAGGCTTCAGCCATAGCTATACTTTATAACCGACATCTTAGAATACAGTAAACAATACAATATACCTATCACCAATATTTAAATTCCTCCAAAACTTTTCTTAATAAACTGTATCACAAAAAACAGTCTACCACCCAAAATACCTCAGTCGCTTTCCAAATGCAATTTCTTGTCTCAAAAACAGTGGACTCTGCGACAAGCAAATTGAAGAGTGATGTCACAAGTCATTGAACTTTAGACTGGACAGTGCTGTCTAAACGTCAAACTAGACACTTTGATCTGTTCTTATGCACTAGAAAATAAGTGTTAAAATTGTATAGCGTAATTGTATGGAATGACTGGTCGCTGGGTGCACTATGTTGGATGAGAGAATTGCTATTCTTCGATTGAATATTGCGACGAAGAGAATATATTTTTTTAAATCTTTCTTTCTATTTTTTTAAAGCCATCTTCCGCACGTATTCCTGTGTGGCGGGGAACTTTCCAAAAATATAACCATACATACATATATATACTCAAGTCGTTTTCCTGTCAGGTTAGGCAGATACAACCGAACGCCTAGACTCGAAACAACAATTTATCACACAAATGTTGTCTCGTGTGTGGATCGAACCCACAGCATGAACTATTGAACCTTAAAACATAAAATTTGGCCACTTGCATCGACTGGCATCGTTGGATCCCTAGTCTGCTTCCAAGTGTAACCAGATTTGAAAGAATATTAGCTTTTCCACGGAGCGATTGCTGTCTGACACATAGAGATATAAAGGATAGAGTGGCAGAATAGTACCTCACTCAATACTGTGTCGTGTCCGCCGGTGGGAGAGAGAACGCAATAGGTTAAAGGCCTCTGGTATCTCTCTCTAACAGTACATGCACAACATCAACATTGCGCAATGGCGTGCTACCTGTAACTATTATTTATATCAGTTTATCAGTAATCAATAGTTTAAAAATATATAAACTTTTTCTCACTTCAAACTATCTTCGTGTATCAATAAAAACAACTTTTTATCTATTGATTACTAATAAACTAATATAAATAATAGTTACAGGTAGCACGCCATTGCGTAATGTTGATGTTGTGCATGTACTGTTAGAGAGAGATGCAGGGGGCCTTTAACCTATTGCGTTCTCTCTCCCACCGGCGGACACGAATTGGCCCCACTCTGCCACTCTATTCTAATATCTCTATGGTCTGACATCCGCAACCCACAGGAATACTGATATTCCATAATTTAAACCAGGGTCAGTATATTCGAGGTTACTAACAAAAGTCCCTATTACGACTATCAAAAATTTACACGGTAGCCGGGACCGACATTTACTCGATATTTGATTTATTCACAATTACGTTTTAAATCGAACCGGTAGTTCCGGAGGTAAGCGCGTTCCTGGGAAATGATCGTTCAACCAAACTAACAAACTTTAACTTTATAATATCAGTGTAGATTACAGACGACTTAGAAAAATTCGAACTTACCTTCAATAAAAAATTGCTTTTAACTTAAAATTTGAAATAAAAGTTGTTTAAAAATTGTTGAACTTGCTAATCTTCTAAGAATATCCATTTTCTTGCCTCGAGGCATAAATAAAATTGCTATAATATATCAAATTGTGCATTAAGATAGATAATCTACGTGAACGCACAGGGTATAATTTAATTTTGTCCGAAAATTACCATTTTTATTGGGCTATATATTTCGTGTCTTCTTTCTTATAAAAGCGATAACAATATGTACTCTATATGTTATATTTACGGTATCTTTAGAATATAAAGAGGCATCTTCAAGCCTTGTAACTGAAGAGTAAGGCAGTAACCTAAGTTAGTTAGATGCGGAAGTTATATTAAAAAATTACTTCATAGGAAGTTACAATAAATTCGTTGATGTTTTAGTAATATATCCACAAATTTTGATAAACATGCTTGCATAGATTTGAAAGCGGAACCCAGGTTCTGACTGGGATAACGCTAGGAGGAAAATGCTTGCTGCATCAGAATGGAACCCAATAATTTATGTTGGGACTAGTAAACTCAACATAGAATTGAAGGATTAACATAATATAACTTCACGCCTTTTATCCCCGAAGGGGTAGGCAGAGGTGTATTACACACCCACTTTTCGTCAGTTATGTTTCAGTCTCAATGTAATAGGGGGCGAGCCTATTACCATCTACCGGGCAGATTATTAAGCGAGCGACAATTAACATTTTTAATACACACATAACTTCGAAAAGTCAGAGTGCCCGGGGTACCAGGGGATCGAATCCGAGACAATCGCCTCGGCAGTCCGTTACGTACATCGCGGGGCTATCGCCGCTTGAATTGAAGGATTCACTTATTTAAATCAAACTACTCATTCAGTCAAAACATCTTACATATATTTTCCTAAAAATCTTTCCCAGAAAATTGTTCTCTTACACAGAAAACATATCCCAGAAAATTCCCCTTTCTCATACCAGTTACCAACAAAAAGTGTTGGATTCACCGTAAGGACCTTTTCCCAGCATTTAAATCGAGCAAGGCCTTAAGTAGCAAGTTTGCGAAGTTATTGGTAGATTGATTTTTCCCCTATTTTCTGCGACTTGAACATTTATTCCTGAGCATTGGAGCGTTTGCACAAGTTCCCCTTGAATTTCAAAGTAAATGGTTGTGGAATTGGAAAGCTTAGGGCGGTGGCATAACCGTCATAAAAAGAGTATTCTTGTGTTGTAATTTGGGTTCGTTTGATACAAGGTTGTTGAAGTGGTCGCGAATGTTACGGGATTGAAAATGGGTCATTACCAATATAATGCAAATATAATTTATTTTTGCTTGTCTGTCTGCCAGTTTCTTGTGGGCGATCATTGTAATGGCAGAACTAATTCTGATGACACTTTCTCTGACAAAAGCTGAAGTTATGAATAACTTACGCTACGTTTATTTTAGAAGAAAGATTACAGAACACACAAATACGGCGGAAATATTCTATTTTACAAAAGGAAATCTCAAACTTAGAATTTATGATTTTTCGTCGTTCCTCTTTCAATATTATTTAATTAAATCTATTAAATTGAATACTTACGTCATCTAGTAATGTAACAACATCAATCTGAAGTTAGCTACAATGTTCAAAGACCATGTCAAGTATTTGACCAATAATAACAGTGGCTGAACAAACTACAGCCAAGTTTAGTAGCGCTGGCTAAAATCTAGCCAAGTTGTTGAGTAGGTGCGTGGTGTGGAGGACAGGAGGTTGGCGATTGTAAAAAGAAATTATATGAAAATAATTAAGAAATACAATGAAAGAAAGAGACAGCTATTGCTATGCATCTTAGTGAGAATAAAGAAAGTAACGAGAGAAGTTTGGTCTAAAAGAAGATGTAGTGACAAAGATTGAAAAAGGAATGTTGCGTTGGTTTGGACATTTGGATCGGATGGATGAAAGAAGAAATACGAAAGGAGTGTATCGTGCGAGAATGAATGGAAATGTCGGTAGGGGACGCCCTAGGCGGACGGACGCCGACCAAATAGGTGACGTACTGAAAAAGGGCCAAATTAAAAGTACCCGAAACCGACGCGCATGAAATGAAATGAAATGAAATAATGAAATGATATATATTTCACACACACATGCATGATGAGGTTAATGAATGTCGAGGAAGCGAAAGAGGTATGTTTGAACCGAAGCATGAGGCGTTCCATAGTCTCTGCCTACCCCAATGGCAGACAGGCGTGACGATATAGATAGATAGATAGAAATTAATAAATCTCCCAGTGGAGAGATCGACAGACTGCTGCGTTGCTGTTTTGGGACACAGACAACAGCGCACACTAAAGACTTTTCTAAGTTATGTGCATATTAAATTAAAAAAAGTAAACCATCACTTGCTAAACAGTTAAAGAAAACGTTTTGAGGAAACCTGAATGTTTGAATTCCTGAATTTTTCGTAATGTTCTCGAACGTTTATTGCTCGACTTGTGTAGAGTGTAGGCTGCCAAACCATACTTGGAATTGGGCATTACCGAGATCTTGGATCTTATCGAGAGAACACGCCACACACACGTTACACAATTCTTTGTATTGTCCCTTTTTTGTATCCTAGCTACATTCCGACGAATTATACAAAATCAAACAACGGACATTAATAACATCCAAACTCAAAAATCAATTTGTGGATAAGAAAAAAACGTTGTACTTATTTGGGATTATATCCGCAGCACTTGGCGCGAAAAGAACTACCTACCATAGTAATTTAACAGTGTAAAGTCTAAGTAATAATTTTGCTTTCATCATCAGCCTTTAACAGTCCACAGCTGGACTACGCCTCTCCTTTGAAAGGAGGAATTAGCCTACTATACCACGCTGGCCAAACGGGTCTGTATACGGTTTGTATCAAGTTTTTTGCTTTATCAGCTAGAAATATAATTTTCTCTCATCTTCAAGATCCGCTACAACCCTTCCCTTATACCCCACCCCAGAAGTACAACCGCAGGAATCTGGTGACAAAGCTAGCTCAGACCAACTCAATTACATACTAAGTGCTAGCTAGAACACTACTTATACATACACAACCGTATGTACGTATTTGTTGAAGGAATTACAGAGTGCGATCGCGAAGATTGAATATTGAATTAAGATTTAATATTAATTTGCTTTTGAATGTATTTGAGTGTTAAATCGAGAATGAGATTGGAGTGGTTGAATCTGTAGATATGTTAGATTTTTAAGTAAAATGCTTTCTTTGCGCTTGACGTTCGTAATAGATCGGCAAAGAAAACAATGTTGCAGAGGTAATTTTTTTTTTGATAGACTCACGCCTGTATCCCCGAAGGGGTAGGCAGAGGCGTAATATTACACCCACATTTCGCCATGAATTTTTAGGACCCACGTAATAAGGGGCCAGCCTTTTGCCGTTACCGGGCACATCACCTGACTCGGTGCTGCTACTGAGAATTCGGAAAAACCCAGTAACACTTTTGCCCGACCCGGGAATCGAACCCGGGACCTCCGATCAGCAGTCGCATACGCTATCCACTGGACCACGGAGGCAGTCAGACGTATAACAATTCAATACGCATATTACTCCGAAAAATCAGTGGTGGCGCCGCAGATTCGAACCCGATAGTCTCTGCATGGCAGTCTGTTGGTATGTCTACTATGCTATTGCTACCTTTTTCTACGCAGTACAAAAATTTCTTAGCTTGTTTATAGAAGTAATAAATCATAATGTTGTATAAAGCAGCATATTCAAAAGATTTATATTTTAATATGCTGACAGTATCTTCCGTAAATGAATGAAAATGTATGCGAGTACAATACATTGTTATTAATGTTTTTATATGAAGTAATAATACTAGTAGAAAGAGAAATATTGAGTAGGAAAAGAAGAAGAAAATATTTACTACACTAAAATACAGTATATTTATCTGTATTTTGTCTGTTCCTGATCTTATCGCCGGACAGGAGGCGTTAGACCATGGCGCAGGCCTTTGGGCGGTCTGAAAACTCCTAAACCGGAATCTGTCAGACACGAAAACGAAAAGAATGAATGGTTCTCTATTTTTATTCCTACGATTTTATGTCAAAATGTAACATTGCATAATGTTACTTGTTACATTAGTTACGCATAATACTCATTTGCCATAACTTTTTAATCATATTTTTTTAATCCTATTTACGATAAGCATAATATTTATTAAGCATATTATCCCAAAGCATAAGTTTACTTAAGCATAACGACGCATAACCATAACTATTTATGTAGGTAAGTAGACATTATGTCCAATTAAATAGTTTTTATTAAACTAAGTTGACGGAGCCCCGCTTCGCAGGGCTCCTATTTTTGCGTTAAGGGTCAACAGAGAAACTAACATAACCTATTTGGTTACTTGAATTACATACAGTCGCACCTAAAAGTACGTTTCCTTTGTGCTTTTTGATCTTTATCCCAAATAACTATTAGACAAATAAACAATATGCTTTACAACTTGCATATCAATGTTATGGATAAAAACAATAGGACATACAATATTTATACTTATAATAACACAGTATGCTAAATACCAATTATGGCACACTATTATTATGACAAAGAAAATTATGCCTAAATTGTTATGACAATTTATATGAATATATATCTGTATTTTATATCGAAACAAGACATTAAGGCAATTTCTGCATTTGGTCGATTCTATATGTTACTAACACATTAAAATTATTTTTAATTCTTTTCTTTTTCTTATTTATGCCTGAAACGCGCGTACAAAAATTATGTTACCGAGTTTTCATGTAAACCATCGGTCCTAGTCGTCATGAAGATCATTGTTATCCATTACTGAGTTTTCAAAACTCTTACCTACATATGCGGACATTAGATGAAACCATAGAATATTCTAAGGACTGTGAAGGTAAGGCATGAATGGAGCATCTCATCATCAGCCTGTAACAGTCCACTGCTGGACTAGGCCTCTCCTTTGAAAGGAGGAATTGGCCTACTATACCACGCTGGCCAAACGGGTTGGTATAGGGTTTGTATCAAGTTTTCCTTCTCTTACAGTGCTGTTCTCTGCATGATATTGCTCCCTCTGTCGGCTCCAACACAAGCATACATTTAATTAAAAGATTATTCGATATGATGTTAATCAATTTATGTACCTACCAGAAAATGAAATAAACAATTTATTTGTTATTATTTTGCTGGATAATATTGTATTTATTTGATATTATGTCTTCCTAATATCCTTTATTAAATTAAGAACAGAAGCCGTATTCTCATGCGAAACTTTAGTTTCTGAAATGTAATCTTCAAGAAGACTATAATATTCTCTATATATTATATAGAAACCGTGATTGCTAGGTAAACCATTTCTCACTTCAACGGGATTTAGCTGCGAATTTACATTCCTATATTAATTTACGAATATTTAGTTTACGACAGAGCCGTACTATATTTAAAGTTGTATAGTATTAATGGTTGTATGCTTAAATTTATATGATAATTTGTATTAACTTCGGGATGTTTGGTTACTCTTGCTAAAAGTGCTTTCTATCTAGACCGAAACTAATTCTAACTTTTAAGATAAACATGTTTGGATTACGCCATAGGCGTATATATTTTGTTACGCATAAATTATTGTTCGGAGGTTGGGTATTTTGTGACCGTAGATCAAATTATTGTAAACACTTGATAACAGATTAAGAATACACAGACCCACGCCTGTATCCCAGAAGGGGTAGGCAGAGGTGTAACATTACACCCACATTTTGCCATGATTTTTTAGGTCCCACGTAATAGGGGGCGAGCCTATTGCCGTTACCGGGCACATAACTTCTCTGTACTGCTATTGAGAATTCGGAAAACCCAGTAACACTTTTGCCCGACTCGGGAATCGAACCCGGGTCCTCCGACCAGCGGTCGCATACGCTATCTACTGGACCACGGAGGCAGTCTTCGTCGAAGATTAAGAATACAAAGTGCCATAAACTCATTCCGTACCAAGGTGTGATAAGAGACGACTATGAAAGATACACGAAACAAATTGTATCTTAGAGAAGAGACAGGAAACTCGATATCTAAATCTATGCCGTTTGGCTAGCGTGCAGCGTGGTATAGTACGTCAAATCCCCTAATTGATTCACGGTGCTATTGTGTCTCAAATAAGAACACTCATGTCCAGCAATGGACTGCGAGAAGCTGTATGTTGTATGATAATCAGGCCCGATGTATGACTGTATGTAGAAATTATAAAGATATATAAAAAAACGCATACAACACTGTTTTAAGAACAACTATTCTTCTTATCTTATTCTTTTAAAATACTGTATTATCTGATAATAATGCAATGATTATACCAATTCTTATAAAACGTTGCATAGGGTTCCCACTAAGAACTTAGGGTCCCAAGCCAACCTCACCTGCAAGTGGTGCACCTGCCGATCAACGGACAAGGCTCTGGCAAACAAAATATCCCGATAAGCGGCAATAGGCTCGCCAGCTATTACGTGGGATCAAAACACTGGCGAAAAGTGGGCGTTTAATATGCCTCTGCCTACCCCTTCGGAGAAACAGGCGTGAGTCTTTGTATGTATGTTATAAAAAGTGCACACGCGAGCGACGAAACATCTAATCTCGGATAATTGATTCCAAGTGTCAACAAAAACTAGACGTATTCACACTGCGGAACTGTCCTTCAATAAAATGAAACAGTTTGCACAGCGTTCGAGCAGGACAAAACATACACACAGCCAAACGCAAAAGCAAGACAGCAACATTCCATTACCAAAGTGAAAGAAAGACAGAGATATGGAATTAACAGTCGTGTGAGAGGGACAGGGATGTTCTTCAAGAGAAATAGTTGCAAAAGTATTCGGTACGAACGCACGGTTTAATTAGGAATTTTAATTACTTTAATCAAAGGTTAGACAGTGATTTCCCTAGTGTCGCCGAGAGTTTTTGTCGAATTAAATCAAACGTATTTCGTGTTTTCTAGGTTATAGTGCCAAGGCTAGGTACTAAGGGTATTCTGAATATTTTCGCAGGTGTTACACAAGCAGCAAATAGTAGTAGAGAGACACTAGCTGACTGCTAAGCAGAAGGCACCTACTGACTTTTTAAAGCTAAATGCATATACATTTTTTTGTGAAGTTATCACTTGCTAAACATTGAAATAAATCATCTCAAGGAAACCACCTTTTCTGAGAGTATTTAGTACTATTCGAAAGATATGTCCGAGCGAGTGCCAACTTCCACTTACGAGGCAATACTTAACTTGAAAAAAGGCTGTGAGTTATTCTGATATGTAAGCTTTATTATTGCAAAGTTTGGCCAAAATTTGTGTCGTTTTTTGCATCAAAGAGTTACAAACATACATCCACCCACAAAAACTTTCACATTTATAATATAATATTCTACCATATACACGAAACCGTCTAGTCCCAAACTAAGCAGAGCTTGTACTATGGGTACTAGATAATGGATAAACATACATAAATACTTATTTTTCGTTAATGCAAACATTTTTATTATTATTCATAGTAGTAACAAGTTTTGTTTAATAGTGCAGTGTTATCATAGCCCTGTCCTCCATATCCCACAATCATATCCGTGAATATATTAGTTCTAATTAGCAACACACAATGATTTCCCCAGCTGCAGAACACTGCAACAATAATTTAGTTTTTGATTGTATTGCAGACTGTCAACGCGGTGGCCACATTTAATTTTATTCGCACGATCTTGCTACTGCATATGGTACTATAGTGTGTGTGTTTAGTAAAATTTGGTTGCGTCTGCTGGAAATTACTGCACGAATGGTAGGTGGAAGGCTGGTCACCTTGGGGTTGGTGTGTTGCGTTTGGTACCTATTCGGGAGAAATATTTGAATCAATTTATAAAATTTTATTAAAATAGTTTTATCGTTAAAATTTTAATTGTTTAGCCGTTTTGATTACTTTATACAATAATAGTTTTATCGTTAAATTTTAAGTACGTAGTATAGATACTGTGTCTTGATTACAATAATTATGCATGTCGAATTCACATCTAGAAGATGTCAATCATCATACTGTATTTAAACTTGTCCTGATTGTTTTTGTGATTGAACATCAGTTTTGTGAATTATAATAAAAAAAATTGCAAATAATTGTGACGTATTCTGTAATTTTTGTACCCGTTTTTATAATATATATGTTGATATTTAGTGTTTGTCTACACTGACTACTTGTTGGCGTAGCGGGAGTGTAAACGTCTGTTACGTCGACGGTTGCGGGTTCAATTGTCGCTCAAACCAAATAATTGTTTGGGTGGAAATGGATGTTTATCTTGCTCTGGATGTTTCTATGTATAACGTGAATGAATTCACAAGAATGTTTATCCATTATAATTATAGTACCGATAGTACAACTTTTGCTTAGTTTGTTGAGGGTGATGTGTGTATAATGGTGAAATATTATCATTATTATATATTTGAAACTATGTAAAGTACATTATTGTATGGGTCTATGTTGCTGCATGACTCCAGGCTTAAAGACAAAAAAAAATGTTAAAAGTCTTGCTTACAACCGGGATAACGCTTGGACGACGATGATATTTCAACATTAAGCAAACTAATCCAAAGATTATGTAGTTTTACTGAACTAAAACTGCAATTCTACAAAACATTCCTCGCAAAACGCAAGCTGTACAAAAATTACCATAGCTTAGTAAGTCTCGACTTAAAAAACTGCTGCACTGGCCCGAAGTTTTCATAATTATTATAGTACTAATTAAAGTACGTCTCGTGGGTTAAGATGGCACCACTTTAGTTAGTTTATTTTAAAATTTTATTCCCTAGATATGTCTACTATGCCTTTTGGGTCACCTTGGATTTTATTGTGTAGTAAGGACTAATGGCCTCAAGTTTGGTTTTAGCCTTTGTTGTGTTAAAGCATTATTTAAATAGGCATGTATATGAACTATGTGTGTAGGTACTTTATATACGTAAGTAGGTTATTACTTAAACTTTTGTAAAGCATTTCTTTATACATTTTGTTGAAACTAATGTTAAATTCAAATAGGGAGGGAGCGACACTTTTCTAAAAAAAATATTTAGGTAGGTAAGTAGTTGAGTTGAGAGAAAATATTCATCAAAGATTTACTAAATTAAATAGGTAAAAAGAATCACAGTCATAATGACATTACGTTACAAAAAACAGTAATTGCCAATCGTCAACAGATTTTAAGTTTTATTTAATAACTTTGTATACACGGAGCGTATACCTAATGGCGGACTTAATGCCGTAGGCATTCTCTCCCAGTCTACCTTAGAGTGGTGCAGAGATTAAAAGTAGTTGTATTCTAGAATTAGGTGAAGAAGGACTTTTGTAGCATAAACTTTGTACATATATACATAAACATAGTTTAAAATACACGCATTTGATACTACAAGAATATAAAAATAATTATATAAAATATATAATAGTTATATCTAAATGATACATAATTATCTAAAATAATAATATTAAATATATAATCATATACATAAATATCGATATATATATATTATATTTACAAATGTCTCAAAAACTGACAACTCGCACTTGGCCAGCTTGAGTACTAGACCCACTGTGCCCAGCCGTGAGACTATTTATATACAGGGCTGATGATGCTGTTGTCGACTGATACAAAGATTGAGAACCACTGCCCTTTATTAACTTATAATAATTAACTTTTAGAAGCTTACCTATCATAGTAAATTC
Source organism: Euclidia mi (assembly GCA_944739405.2). NCBI lineage: Eukaryota > Metazoa > Arthropoda > Insecta > Lepidoptera > Erebidae > Euclidia > Euclidia mi. The sequence continues at coordinate 3,235,966 of OX123205.2, read as the reverse complement.
AAAATTAATCTTAATTTCTAAACCTTAAGTACGGTATATTATTAGAAATTAAGATAAATTTTCAATCTACTCACTTTAACCGAAAAGGCTTTCACGGTATCTATTCTAAAATATTCCTTTCACACGACTGACGAGGCATTGTCGTTTTAATTTAGAAATTTTAATTAAATCTATCCCACGGGTGTGGAAGTTTTAAGTTTTATAGTTAGAAGGGGAAATTTCTATCTACCTGCCTCGGTCAACGGCAATTTTATTTAATAATTTACCTGTAAATAATCCTTGTCTGCATGAATAACTTTTTCCCCGAATTTATGGGTATTTTACGATGGGTAAGTCTTTAAATTGGATGTTGAGGCTAATAAATTGGAAATGTTATGGGAGTTTTATGATTTAATTTGATGTGCCTGTGATGTGGATTTACGCTTATGGTTGTTGGTGTATGGTATTTGGTGTTCAAGTTCCGGGTTTGATTACTGAATGGGATAATCTTAATTTTGGTTTGGGTGGAAAAGTCTTTTTACGAAAGTATGGCGGTCATTTTGTCTATTATTTAAGCGGCACTGAAAAGTAAGCAAGCTTTCCCTAATTTATAGCTGTTATTTAATGTTTTGACCTCCATTAGATGAGACACAATAAGTTTTATTATTATATTTTCTCTAAGCGTACAATGTACATATATTGCCCTTTATGGTGTTAACATTACAATAAAATAATGTTATTATATAAGTTTATTAATTATACGACTATTTAGAATCATAATAGATCTATTATACAGTGATTGCACATACTCACACGCTTACATACAAACACAACCCCTCAAAATCTTGCAACAATATAGCAATAACTAAAATCAATACCATACATCAAACACTTCCATGAAAATTGCCAAAAAATACATAAAAAGCAAAAAAGACAGACTATTGTAATCAGAGTATAAAAAAGCTTTATAAATATAAAAAATAAAAAAGCAATGTTCAATCGGTCGTCGTCATACAACTGGTTAACGATATGCTAGCCGTCTGTCTGTCTATATCGCGTGGTTGACAGAACATTGATTGGTCTGGACAGCGGCTCTCAAACTTAGTATCGATTAAGTCCAGTTTATTTTATTGGAATCGTAATCAACGTGGAAAATTAATGACTGGGCTGGCGGTCTAGTGGTTAGTGACCATCTACTAAGCCGGAGGGAGTGGGTTAGATTCTCACCCGGGACAAAAATTAGATGTGCACTGGCATTTTTCTGTAACTGGATGACCATAGTTTATCTAAGATATATACATAGGTATGTGTGCTACAAGCTATGATATTCAAGTATATATAACAGCTATATGATGCCCATAGAAGCTCTCTGTGTTGTTGTTTTTGTTTTGTTGTGGAGATTAGAAGACTGTGTGAGTTCTCCTAGGATAGTTTTATTACAGGTTATTTGATTTCGTAAATCTTTTTGTATCGTGTTAAGCTAGCAATAGATGACTTGTTTCTTAGTTAGATGTTTAGTGATAACAATCATGCATCGTGCGTTAGAAAGGAAAGGAATGAAAGTGAATGTAAGTAAAACGAAAGTTATGGTTTTTGAAAAGGAGGAATGCGTTACGGCTTGTAATGTTTTGATCGATGGACAGCGAGTGGAACAAGTGAATGAGTTTGTTTACTTAGGTACGTTGTTTACAAGAGATGGTAAGAATGAAGCAGATATTGAAAGGAGCGTTAATGCAGGTAATTGTGTGAATGGAGCTCTGAAGGCGTTTATGAACAGTCAAAACGTGTCCAAAAAGGCACGTTTGGCTGTACGTAGAGGTGTGTTAGTGCCTACCCTTATGTATGGTAGTGAAAGTTGGGTATGGCAGAAGAGATTTGAAAGTAGAATAAATGCTGTAGAAATGAGAGCACTGAGAAGTATGTGTGGTGTGTCTTTGACCGACAGAGTAAAGAATTGTGTGATACGAGAGTGGTGTGGGGTAAAAGAAGATGTAGTGACAAGCATTGAGAAAGGCATGTTAAGATGGTTTGGGCACATGGAGAGGATGGATGACGATAGACTGACAAAGAAGATATATCAGGCTAGTGTGAATGGGACAGGACAAAGTGGAAGACCTAGGAGAACGTTCTCTGACCAGATTGGAGACATCCTGAAAAAAGGACAAGTCAGAAGTACCCTTAACAGAAGAGCATGCATGAGAAACTTGATGGGAGTGAGTGAAGCAAGTGAGGTATGTCAGGATCGTTGCAAATGGCGTTCCGTAGTCTCTGCCTACCCCTCCGGGAAACAGGCGTGAGTCTATGTATGTATGTATGTATGTTTAGTGAATAGAGGGTGGCACTTCAATCATGACGTTATTCTTCATAATTAGAGATCTACATGTTTTTTAAATTAATTTGTTGTTGTTTTTATATTTTGTTATTTATTTACAAATCATGATACCAACTGCCTCGTTGGTCTCGCGGCATAAATGTGTGCGTGGGTTTGGGAGGTCTCGGGTTCGATTCCTGGGTCGGGCAAAGTGTTATTGGGTTTTTCCGTTAGGAAATTCTCAGTAGCAGCACGGAGTCTGGTAATGTGCCCGGTACGGCAAGAGGCTCGCCCCCTATTACGTGGGACTAAAATAAATCTGGCAAAAAGTGGGTGTAGCAATAACCTCTGCCTAACTCTTCGGGGATATAGGCGTGAGACTATGTATGTATGATACCAAGTCATCGTACTGTTGCCCTAATCACAATTCGTTCGTGGTTGGTGACGTGTCTCATTCGCTTTCATACTTCTCCATTGCCCGTCATGATCAAACCACGATATTAACTAAAGTATTTAAATTCAAAGTAAAATTAAAGAGCCAACTATAAAAAAATTTTGAGAGCCTCTGTCCCCACCAAACAATCGAGTTTGCTAGGCCGACAGTTACGTTTCGCCGTCGAATTGAAAAAGCGAATTTTCGACAAGCGATATGTAGTTTCAGCGGTTTTGAAGAACTTGGACTGAAATCTGAATACCCGTGAAGGATTTTATTTCCCTTTTTGGTTGTGAAATAGAACTTGTACTTTAAGTAATTGGAGAGTTTAGAAGAAATATAAATATTATTTTTTTATAGTTGATTGAATCAGGCGTTACTTGGCGGAACTTCATTGTAACCTAATGAAAGGAAAGAAGAACCCACCACGCACCCTCGGATTGAATACCCCAACTATTGCAACAGAAAAAGGTTGACAATACCGAACTCCTCTAAAAGGATAAGGGATATAGGAATTATATGGGTTCCAGGAAGGAATAAATTTTTTAAATGTTTGTAAATTTAATTTCTGATGGAATTAATACTAATTATAGGAAAATTATGTACGTATCAAATTGATATTTATCGCTTTCGTCAAACTGAACGAAAACATCGCTAGGAAATCTATATGTCTGAGAGTTTTCCATGAGGTTCTCAAAAGCTTGTGAAGTCTGTAAACCTGCAATTAGCCAACGTTGTTAAGTACGGCTTAACCTTTCTCATAATGAGAAGAGGCTTGTGTCAAATACTAGGACAGATTATAAACCATGGCTGATGATGACCATTTGGTCAGTTTAAAAGATCAATTTCTTACCTTGTCATAAAATAGACATTTTAATTTTTTCAGATCTTATCAATAATAATTGTGCGGTTTACTTAGAAATAGTTATTTAATATCTTTAAACTATTAACTTTAAACGTATTTATTTTATTTTATTTACTTTTTGCACAAATAAAATATAGGTGTACAAGTACACAAGTACATAGGTGAACTTAATGCCACAGACATTCTCTAACAGTCAACCTAAGGTGATGCAGAGATTATAGTTGTAGGTGCGTTCCAAACTTTTAGTAGTAACAAATATCAATATTTAATTAAATATTTTTGATGATATTAAAATACTAATATTTCAATAATCAAATTAATAACAATAATACACATATAAATTCATATCATTCACGACACCCCGCCACTTTGCTTCCCCCATTTGTCTATCTTCTTGGACGTGAGTACAAAATTTATTTACACTCATAAAATTTTATCTAAACTAGAAATAACCGCTGTCTGTACGCCATAAAATGTTTCATACCTAGCCTGTCTGGAAACTTACCTGTTGGCAAAAATAACAACATTTCAGTAGGACTGGGGTTGACGGCTAGAAAATGATTTATATCTCGGCACAGAACTGTGACAGTCCTTTTTTGACAATCACTAAAACAGACGTGAAATAATTTTTTGTTTCAAAATTTTCCACCTCGACGCGTTTTATCGTTTTTCAATATCAACTATCGCGATATTTGTTTTTGTTACTTTTCATGGCGCTCGGTTTTCAGTACTATTTTTGCCTCAGTTTTCCACAGTGCCAGTAGTTTTTGTTGAAAATATTTCAGTTATATTGCCAAGTTGAAGTTGCGCAGTGTATTTTCCTTTTATGTACTATTGTACACAGGATGACTGCTATATACGTCCAGGATAAGCTGAGCTGTCATGGTGAAGGATCGCAACATAAGAACAGATTAGCTTGCGTTGGAAATTTATAGCGTACATTGTTTTGAGCGCCTATTTCGTTATTAGCACTACGGAAATTCTGCGCAGCTACGTCGTAGACCATGTCGCAACAAATAGTGCTACGCGTTCGTAGCATATTTATTACTGTGTAGATACAAAATATTCTTTCTCTTTTCATTCTCTTCATTGAATATCAAGTAACATTTATAAATATAGGCAGAAGACACAACTCATATTTTTATAGTTAAGGTAAGGCACATGTTATATAAGTGTCTAATATACTATATGTATTTCCTTCTTTCTAAGCTTAGTAATAAAGTACGTATTTTAATTGTGTAGTAACTTTGATTTTGGAGACTATTATTATACTTAACAGTTTGATGTTCACAAATCAAGCATAATTAAACTCAGCAGATATTGTTTATTTACTTCCCAAATGTTTATTCGACCAGAAATACTTATCAACAAAAATAATAGGGGTTAAAGTATCAAATTGCCATGTTATTGTAATAGGTACTTTGAATTGACATAGAACCTTCATGGTTTGAGGTTTTTGAATGAAACTTTTTGCACATGGCTTTTATGATGTTCTTCTTTTAAAACTGTGAAATATTTGAATATCGACTTTCAATTGTTTTTTGTTATTCAACTAAGACAAGAAAGACGGATACTGCGAAAATTCGAGTGATTTTTGAATACGAGTTCCGACGCGGAAGTAACGCGGCAGAAGAGCCCGCAATATCAATGTTGCTTTTGGAGAGGGGTCTGCTAATGAACGCACCGTGCAATTTTGCACCGCTTTCGCGATGGAAACTTCGACTTGAAGAACGAACCACGAGGAAGACCGCCTACACAGGTGAATAATGATGAATTAAGAGAGATGGTGGAAGCCGATCCTGATCAAACTACCCAGGAATCAGCGGCATGGTCTAACGTTACCTTACCCACAATATTGACTCATTTGCGTCAAATCAATAAAATAAAAAAAATACGAAAAATGGGTGCCTCATGATTTGACTGACCTGCGGAAAGAAACGCGTGTTGAAACTTGTGTTGCCTTGTTGAATCGGTACAGAAATGAAGGAATATTGGATCGAATTGTGACATGTGATGAAAAGTGGATTCTTTATAATAACCGTAAAAGAAAAATGCAATGGCACCCCAGTACCAGCTTCTCCCTCTGGACCGCATCCAACGGAGAGCCGCTCGAATTGTCGATTGCCAAAATATTTGCAACCGGTTAGACCCCTTGGCGCTGCGTAGAGATGTAGCCTCGCTATGCATCTTTTATCGCTATTACTATGGGGAGTGCTCTGAAGAGCTGTTCGGATTAATCCCTGCCGCCTCTTTCGGCCATCGTTCTACGCGACAGAATTTCCATCCCCATCATTTAGATGGTTGGTAAGCCACAACGGTGCGCTTTTCTAGAAATTTTCTGCCTCGCACCTGTAAACTGTGGAATGATCTGTCGCCTCCGGTTTCTTTCTTTCTTTCTTCTTTCTTTCTATTCCTTTTTAAAAGGCTTGTGACTCCTCTGGTGTTGCGGGTGTCCATGGGCGGCGGTAATCGCTTAACATCAGGCGATCCGTCTGCTCGTTTGCCCCCTATTCCATAAAAAAAAAGACTGTTGTAGCGTTTGACCTGGGTCAAACGCCACAACAGTGTCCTAAAGCGAAACTTACCAATAAAAAGGTAATGGTAACTGTTTGGTGGTCTCAGCATGGCGTTATTCACTATAGTTTTCTCTGATCTGGTCAAGCAATAACGGCAGATGTCTATTGTACTAAACGCCGAACAATGTTGGCAAAACTAACAGTAAAACAGCCCCGACTCATGAATCGATCATCACCTTTATTGCTCCATGACAACGCGAGACCTCATACAGCACGAGAAACCGTTTGACCCTTCAGGAACTGCAGTTAGAAACCATTCGTTATCCTCCGTATTTGCCAGACCTTGCTCCAACGGACTACCTTATTTTTCATGATTTGGATAATTATCTACGTGACAAGAAGTTTTCTTCCCAGGAGGCAGTACAAAATGCTTTCACACACTTGGTGCAGTCTAGATCCTCAGAGTTCTATCACAAAGGCATAAATGACCTTCCTATTAGATGGCAGCAATGTATAGATAATAATGGTAACTATTTTGATTAAATAAATATGTTAAAAATTAAAAAATATACATTTTGATTTTCAGTACAAATCGGCAATTTCATACTTTAACCCCCAATTGCAACGAGCAACAAATAAAACTGAAGTATACACTTGTATCAATAAACTTGCGCCAACCAAAACTTTTGTCATTTTAACTATGCACATCTAGTATATATGTCGCAGGCATTTTGTATGATTCCGCCGTTTACATACGGCGTCGTCAGTTTACAAACGCTCGCGGTTATGTAAAATGCCGAAGGCAAAATGACAACTCGTACGATTGTTATAATTTCGACGTTGGTGTAGTTTTAGGGAGACCATGATAAAAAACGGTTCGGACAAATCAGACTTTATTTCAGTAATCAGGTACTAATGAAGATTTCTTAAAGTACTTAGTAAAAATATTTAAGTAATAAAAACGACTGTAAAGATTTCGAAATACGTCGCCTTTTTAGGGGTTGTGAGTGATTGGGGAGGGAGGGGAGGTCGGAACCCCCCTCACCATTTTCATCATCATCATCATCAGCCTCACCATTTTCACTTGCCGGAAATACTTGGTTTCCTCTGAAAAAAAAAATCTCCAAACATCGGTGTGTATGGCACTGCCAACTTCCACATTCTTCACACTAATATTTCACTAGTTTAATAAACTAAAGTTGACATTAAAGTTATTTTTGGGTTAAGGGTTAAAAGAGTACCTAACATAACCTATACTAACTGCAAATTTGACAAATATGTCGATTGCTTTTCTCACAATAACAAATCGATCCTTAATTTGATACTGAATTTTATCTCGACCACCATGTCCGCAGCCTCTATGAATATCTAACAATATGTCGTAATATTCTACTAACGGTATTACACGCACTGTTGGACTGTCAGGGCTATCTTTTTTTAAAATATGGTAGTCCACACCACTAATACTCATTACCTCATATTTTTTTGACCAGTAATACTCTGCAAGAGTTTTCCGAGAACCAGATTCTATGGACACCTTAGCATTTTTTAGGTGCCGGATAACCTCAAAAACCTTGTCAATTGTCCACGGTTTTTTCATTGATCCCGTTTGGGAATCGTAAAACTTTTTTAATTCACTAATAAATGTCTTTAAAATCACAATTATTTGGTGAAAACTCTTTTGAACACGTAGTATTTGCACTGTTTTCAATAACTTTTTGTGTCACAATATTACTACTTGACGCCATTTTGTTTGTTTTGATCAACAGCGACGCGTGTGGTAAGAAACAGAACTACATACTTCAATTTGCCGCGGCATTATGTATACGGCGTTTGAATCGTCAGTGAAATGTTTAGGCATGATATATAATGACGCGGCAATATACATTTTGCCTTCGGCATTTTACATAACCGCGAGCGTTTGTAAACTGACGACGCCGTATGTAAACGGCGGAATCATACAAAATGCCTGCGACATATACACCTTTATAAGAAACCAAAATTTTATTTATTAATAATATAACATTCCTTGTAAAGAATTAAAAATAAACCCACGAGAAACTGAACAAAGGAAACCTATTCCTGAACTGGAATACCAAAGTCTTAAAGTGCACCGGCGACTTAGGAAAGGAATTCCAAAGTTTCACCAAAGTATTACCGGTGGTTACTTTCGGCAACATTGGTCGGACTTTAAGAACGTTGGAATGAAAGTAGCAATACATGTAATATTACGTGAAAGTTACTTGAGATGTTTTTAATTTGATTTGATGGTTGGTCTAATGGTTAGTGATACTGATTGCTACGCTAGAGATCGTGAATTTGATGCTAATTGAACTACATGCTAATATTTTTCCTCAGCTAATAATGCATAAATGTCCGTGTGGTGACGGATTAAGAATACGGATTGTCACCATCCCATATCATCCCATGGGTGTCGTAAGAGCCGACAGAGGGAGCACATTATGCAGAGAACAGCATTGTAAGAGAAGGAAATCTTGATACAAACCCTATACCAACCCGTTTGGCCAGCGTGGTATTGTAGGCCAATTCCTCCTTTCAAAGGAGAGGCCTAGTCCAGCAGTGGACTTTTAAACGCTGATGATGATGAACTACATGCTAATATTTTTCCTCAGCTAATAATGCATAAATGTCCGTGTGGTGACGGATTAAGAATACGGATTGTCACCATCCCATATCATCCCATGGGTGTCGTAAGAGCCGACAGAGGGAGCATATTATGCAGAGAATAGCATTGTAAGAGAAGGAAAACTTGATACAAACCCTATACCAACCCGTTTGGCCAGCGTGGTATTGTAGGCCAATTCCTCCTTTCAAAGGAGAGGCCTGTCCAGCAGTGGACTGTAAAAGGCTGATGATGATGAATAATGCAGCTAGCTGCCTAAAATTTATAAATCTTGTAGTTTACACTCTGTGTTGTAGTATCACTGAGACATCTGTATTTATAAAATTCTTGCTTCCACGACTGACTAACGGACAACGTACAGTGAAAATTATGGACGCAGGAAGCTGACATTTGGCATGTAGGTATATTCCTTGGATATCGTAGGAGTATACCAAAATTCTCACGTCACCCACGTGATCTTGTAAAACGGTGCTGGCATTGCTGCGGACTACCTCCAGAATTATTATAATTAGTTTATGTGGCGATAGTATTACAAAATCTAAACAAATTCACCTTTATTTAGAATTCTTAACAACATACATTAAAAACTGCCAATCAGCCAAGAAAACGACAAACAGACAGTTGAAGCTAGAATAATATTTATAATATTACCGTAAACAAGACATCGTGACATTTCATAATCCAAATAGTTACAAGGCTTACAAAATTCATTGGAAATTCAGATATGCTGCTAATGCCTTTGTTAAGACGATATAATAATAAGTTTAACAGAATTCGACCCGCCACAATGTTAATCGGATTAAGATTTGAACTAAGAGCTTTGGATTGCTATCAGTGGTGACTTTACTGAGAATTCTCATCTTTGGATCGCTTGAAACCTCTTGAGGATTTCATTTAGTATCTGCAGGGTTTGATACTGTCTGCATTGAGCTGTGAATTATATTTTGTATTGAGATTTATTTATAACTTCAAATTGTGACAGTAAGATCGGTATGCTTGGCGAGTTTAAGAAGAGGCTTATATACAGCAGTGGACCACATTTTGCTAACGTTATGACTAATAAGTTTGTAAATTCATTTGCCCAAAAAACGAGTTAAAAGTTCGTCAAATTATATATTTATTTATTAAAACTTCATAAACGTCGAGTGTACAGGCGGACTTAATGCCAAGGGCATTGTCTCAATATATTATAAAATACATACATAATATAACATAAATACAATATATATATATATATATATATATATATATATATATATATATATATATATATATATATATATATATATATATATATATATATATACATATATATATATATACATATATATATATAGATATCCCCTTCATCACAATGTTGATCAAGCGTGCCATATAAGTAGTTTTTGTTTGATCCGTTTTCACTTGTTGATCCGGCCATGATTTCTTGATCCATTGCGAGCGCCCAATTCTCATGTGGTTCCCTTCGGATCAACTAACGCCAACGTCGTTGCTAATAATAATTACGCCATTTTTATACAAATCCACACTTTAGCTATTTTAGATTTACTTGATCCGATTCAAACGGGCCAATCGCAGCGCAGTATTCCTCACGGAGGGCAGTCATTGGTTCTTGGTCACTTTTATGTATTATTATTCTGTATTTCTGATCAATTCTCATAACTTGCGAATTTTTTACATTCACTCGGTTTCTATGTCCATTTTCCAGCAGATTTTTGTTACTTCGGAGTTTTTGGTTAAATATTTGTAGTAGGTAGGTAGTTAGGTACATTACCTACCAGAGGGGCCCGTGACAAAGTGGCGACCACTCGAATCTTTCAAGAATTCGCGAGGTAAAACGCGTTCGTCACCGTCTGGTTTATAGATGGGTCATCATCATCATCCTCCGAGCGTTATCCCGGTTGCATCCAGGCCTTAGCCTTGGAGCCCGGGCTCCGTTTTCTAGTCTAACCAGATTTGACTGAATATTAGTTTTCCACAGAGCGACTGTTTTCTTACTATAACATGTATTACCATTTAATTTAGGGCACGGAGGGTGTGACTTTTTGTGGCTGGTCACCCATCTATAAACCAGACGGTAACGAACGCGCTTAACCTTGCGAATCGATAGATTCGAGCGGTCGCCACTTTGCCACGGGCCGCTCACTTTATACGCCACATGTCCGTACTTATTTGAATCCAAAAATTTATAATATACACCTGCTGGTCAATATTATGTGGCTCCAGGATTATGTTACTTGAGTATTTTTGTTTGAATATTTTAGCTTACTATTGAACGCATAATTGTATACCTGCCTCGTTGGTCTCGCGGCATAAATGTGTGCGTGGGATTGGTAGGTCTCGGGTTCGATTCCCGGGTCGGGCAAAGTGTTATTGGGTTTTTCCGTTAGGAAATTCTCAGTAGCAGCTCGGAGTCTGGTAATGTGCCCGGTACGGCAATAGGCTCACTACGTGGGACCTAAAAATTCATGGCAAAATGTGGTTGTTATATCACACCTCTGCCTACCCCTTCGGGGATACAGGCGTGAGTCTATAAATAAATAATTAATAAATAAAATTGTATACCATAATCTGTATATTTATTTGGCTCCTTTAATACATATATATACCCGTCAATCAATACTTAATGGTTTCACATTACAATTATTTAAATTTTAGTTTTCCATACATAGGATGATCCAGTGAATTTATATTCATTACGTCCATGCATTGTCAAATCTGAAAGCATACTATATTAATCCGCTTTAAATATGATATGAATATTATGTGGCTCAATTTCGTATGTACGCCACGCCATATCTGTGTACTTATATGAATTTGGGTCGCTTGGCTGATATGAAATATCATCATCATATCAGCCAAACGACGTCCACTGCTGGACATAGGGTGACCGGCCACAAAAGATCACATCCCTTCGTTCCTCGTAAAGCTCGTAAAACCATCGGTGTCGGTTATAATCTTTGACAGTCGTTAGGGTAATAAGTGCCCTCAACTATCTGGTCTAAGCCATAAAATATGCCTACGCCTTCGGGTTGTAGAGGTCAGACGGCAGTCGCTCTGTGAAAAGGCTAATATTTTGTCAAGTCTAAGCATGTATTATGAAATATTTTCTGTAATTTCTTTCGAAACACAATACCCACGATGGAATTCCTTCGGACATCTTTTTTTATTAATGTGAAACATTTACAGAATAGAAAATAATAGTTTACTTGTTTGGAATACTGTTTACAAAGTTCTTTACTGTTTTTAAATCCATAGTCTTTTACCGTCACCGGCGTACAAATGTTCTTTTTACATTAAATATAATCTTAAATACTATAGTGCTATAACATAAGTCTTACTTATTCAACATTAATAAAATTTGTACGTCATAAGTTCTATTGAATAATATAGATAAAGTACTAATAATATCATTTAAAAGTGATAGGAATTAAGTATTTGGTAGAAAATGGTGACTGGCAGAACTTGTAGCTTTGGTAGAAAATTTGGCGGAATCTGTGGTAGAAAATGGTTACTTTGAAATAAATGGTAGTTTTGGAAGATATGGTTGTTTTTGTATGAATAGTATTTTTGGTGGAAATGGTAGTTTTGGTAGAAATTGTAGTTTTGGTAGCAATAGTTGTTATCGCACAAATGGTTGGTTTGAGATAATTGTACATTGGGTAGAAATTTTAGATATGACACAAATTGTAGAAATGTTTGATTTGGTAATTTTGAAAGAAATTGTTTTTTTTGGTAGAAAACGGTAATAGTAGTTAACCAAAACTACCATATTACCGGCATAACGTTCTGAAAATGATGATTGGTAGTAGGTGCTTTATTATTATTACAATGCCCGCTATTGTATATAAACTTCTTTGGTGTCTAAATGTTGATCTGATAGTGTAGGCAGGTGGTCACAATAAATTGATGATGCCTTTTGCAGTCCATTACAGGACTTAAGCCTCTACGGTGGTTTTGGTAGTAGGACAGCAGTAGATAAAACAACGCGCTTATAATGTCTAGTTGGTATTATTAGTATTACATGGCTATGATTAGCTGCTTACTATCAGGCGGGCGCTTTTGCCACCCTTGTAGTATAAAAATGAATACTTCATTCATATCGTTCTAGAGCTGCGTAGTCCTCATGAGCACATGTATTGTATGACCTATTACTGGAGCCAATTAGGTAAACAGAATGTGGCATATAATTTAGAGTACGATTGTAATAATAGTTTTAAATAGAAAATAGTTTACCATACTACTAATAATCATGCAATTAATGAACTTAATCCTGGAGCTTCATAGTATTGATCGGTTGGTTAGCTGGTAGTAATATGACTGGATTTAAATAAGTATAAAGATATGGCATGTAAAATATAATGTGGAGCCATATCACATTGATTTGTTTTTATATAAGTTTACTGGATTCAAATAAGTACGTACGATGCAGCATGTAATCTGAGTTAAATAATACGTAAATCAACAACATAATGCTAGCAAATAACTCCATGGCTGCTATAATTTCACTCGTGGATCTAACAATGCATGGTTACAATAAATATAAATCCTCTGGATCAACTTATGTATGGAAAATAGATAACGATTTCATATAATGATATTAAATATCTATGGGCCTTATCCGAAGGCGCAAGGTCACTCACAGGGCTATGAAGATAGGTATTCTTGGAGGTTTTCTGTGCGAGATCGAATCAGAAATGAGGAGATCCGCAGGAGAACCAAAGACATAGCTCTCCGGATAGTCAAGCTGAAGTGGCAGTGGTCAGGGCGCATATCTCGAAGATGAGGCCGTAGAGGCAGAAGGGTTCTGAAGTGGTGGCCACAAACCGCATGATGCCGCAGAGGAAACCCCTTCGCAAGGTGGATCGACGATCTCGTTAAGAACGCGGGAAGCGGTTGGATGCGGGCGGCTCAAGACCGGTATGTGTGGAGAACCTTGGTGAAGGCCTATGTCTAGCAGTGGACGTCGTTTGGCTGATATGGTGATGAATTGATGATATTTCATCATACCAGCCAAACGACCCAAATTCATATAAGCACGCAGATATGGCGCGGCGTGTATAGTAATGTAGCCATATAATATCCATAATCTTGTGTGCATAAGATTATCAGTATCAGTTTATAATATTTAAAGCGGATCAAAATAGTATGCTTTCGGATTTGACAATGTATGGACGTAATGAATATATATTCAATGGATCATCTTATGAATGGTAAACTTAAATTTAAATAATCGTAATGTGAAACCATTAAGTATTAATTGACTCATATGTATGTCTTAAAGGAGCCAAATAAATATACAGATTATGGTATACAATTATGCGTTAAATAGTAAACTAAAATATTCAAACAAAAATACTCAACTAACATAATCCTGGAGCCACATAATATTAACCAGCAGGTCTTATATAATATATAGTTTTGGATTTAAATAAGTACGCACATGTGGCGTATAAAGTGAGCGGCCCGTGGCAAAGTGGCGACCGCTCGAATCTATCGATTCGCAAAGTTAAGTGGGTTCGTCACCGTCTGGCTTATAGATGGGTGGCCGGCCACAAAAAGTCACATCCTCCGTGCTTCGGAGAGCACGTTAAGCGGTCGGTCCCAGCTGTCAACAAAAAGATCCTTGACTATAGAATATGGCTATCCTTTCGGGTTGCGGAGGTCAGACAGCAGTCGCTCTGTGGAAAAGCTAATATTCTGTTAAATCTGGTTAGATTAGAAAGCGGAGCCCGGGCTCCAAGGCGAAGGCCTGGATGCAACTGGCATAACGCTCGGAGGATGGTGATAATTTGGCATAATTATTATACAGTATAAATGGAGCCAAATAGTATACAAGTAATGAAAAATATCGGACTTACATAGTATTTAAATTATCAAGTGGAAATAGGATCATTATAGTGCTGGTAAGAATGTATAAAATAGTTATATCATATATTATTATTATTACACGGAGCCAGTATTGAAGTAACTTGTCCCTGGAACCACATATTTATAATTGTCACGTCTGGATTCAAATAAGAACGCACGCATGGCATATAATTCGGAGCCAAAAAGTTGACGTCGGTCTGAGATATATGGCCGTTACGGATCCAGTTTTGTTCGGAACTTCAGCCAAATTCATCACGAATACATCTAAATTTTATTGAATATGTTTGGCAACGTTTTGCCATGAATGGCAAAATTGTGAAAATTTCAAAAATATATTCCATAGAGTTAATGTTATTCGGGTGCAAAGGTGGATCAAGTAAGGAACGGCCATACCGCGTGATCAACCAAGTCCGCAAACAGTCGTTTATATATATATATATTTATATATATATATATATTAGAATATCATAACAACTAGATGAGATAATACATTTAACTTTAGGTACATAATAACGTTACTCTATGATGTTACTTACCTGTTTTGTTAGTTTATACACGGTATAAACTAACAAAACAGGTAATCCGTGAAGCTGAAAATTGGTATATAGAAGGGATTTACAGAAGCTCCTACAGGATCGAAAAGAAACAGCCTTTCAATAAAATGTATGGGCGTAGCTGTGGGCACCCGTCTGGTTAAGGATAATTAAAAAAATACTCTGCCTCCGTGGTCCAGTGGATAGCATATGCGACTGCTGATCGGAGGCCCCCTGATTCGATTCCCGGGTCGGGCAAAAGTGTTACTGGGTTTTTCCGAATTCTCAATAGCAGCACAGAGTCTGGTGATGTGCTCGGTTATGGCAATAGGCTTGCCCCCTATTACGTGGGACCTAAAAATTCATGGCGAAATGTGGGTGTAATGTTACACCTCTGCCTACCCCTACGTGGATATAGGCGAGAGTCTAAAAAAAAAATTCACAACAGATCTCGGTCAATAAATTCAAATAAAAATTACGTGATTAAAATCTGTTATATAAATATTGGTACGACATAAAATCAATTTCGTAATAATTTGATGGAAGGACTCAGGCCCTCAGAGCCAACAACAATATTCACTACCGATATTTTGAGTTCCAGGAATCTCGTTGGTGAATGCTATCAAAGTGCATTAGGCGAAATGTCAGATATTCGGAAAGTTTCTGAGAATTTCATCAACTGGCCAGTGTTTCAATAACATACTAGGAGCAAATATCACTCACAAATTAATGATCTTAGAAAGGGCCTTTAAGTGATTTGTAGCACTTTCAAGTCGAGATACAACCATCATACAATATTATTTAGCTGGTCTTCCGTCTTAGTCGCGATAATTGACTTATTTCAAGGCATAAATACCTCTGTTATTCTTCTACGTTTCTACCGGCTTGCAACGGTCGTGGTCGCGGATGGACTATATATGTAACCAAAAGACCCGCTAAATAATATTGTATGATGAGATACAACCATATTGGTAGTTAAGTTTTGAAACGAATTCCGATAATTTATTATGTGACACGCTGAGAATAAACTTCAAAAATGAAACCTTTTGCAGTAGTTTTATTATCAAAAAATCACAATAGCAATCTGAGTCAATAGAATATTTGGCTAACTACATCACATTGGCTAGACGGACTGGTACAGAGTGTTAAGTTGAATTTTACAGCTTCGTATATTTTTCTTAGTAGCTTATAATTAAAACAGGGTAGTGATAGTTTGTAATTTTAACCCGTCACAATACGAAGGGTTCTGAATGGCGATCACGTACCGGACGACGCAGCAGGAGTAGGCCTCCCGCCTGGTGGACCGACGATCTGGTTAAGATCGCGGGAAGCGTTTGGATGCGGGCGGCTCAAAATCGGTCCGTGTGGAGAACCTTGAGGGAGGCCTATGTCCAGCAGTGGACGTGTCTAGGCTGACGTAATGACGATACAAAGAGGATATTATTTGATTTTAATTACTTTAAAATCAATCATTCACAACACGTTCTTACGTGTTGTGAATGATAGATATAATAAACATAAGCCAGTTTATCAAAACCATTACTCCAAATGCATTTGAAATGCATTCTAAGCTTGCAAAATGCCAAGAATCAATTCTTAAGGCCTCGCTTTTATCCTCATTGCTTTAGACTTAGAGAAATCTTTGTTTAATGTATGTCTTGACCGTGTGCTGCTTCGACAGTGAGAAATAGCGCCGCTGATGCTCTTTGACAGCTCACTTAGACTTATAGTTACCACACGGCCGACATTTCTAGGATTTTAGTTTGTGTATGAAAAGCTACTTAAATATGTTCTTTATTAACGATAAATCTTTTGGCTGATATTTCATTGCAAGGCCTAAACACTGAAGCAAGAGATTTGTTTAAACGATTTTTTTTAAACGATTTTGGAATAAAATAGGTGTTCTAGTTGTTTGTCAATTTTCTGATTTTGAAGCTACTATAAAAATGCAAGTTAGAGTTTGTTTGTTACAAAAAATACTAATTTTAATTATATTATAATATGTTTTAGTCGGTATATGCAACTTAAGTTCTTAAGTCCTTGAAAATCAGTAAGTACATTTAATGTGGTTGATTAAATGCTTGTATTGGTCTAAAAAGTTTAAAAGACTTTTGGGTGTGTTGCTTAGTTTGAAATAAAATGCCATATATTATAGATTCCTCACGAGAATCATCTCTTGACCACGGCTGGTGTAACCCATGCCAAATCGTCGAAACAAATATAAAATATTTACTCTTTTTTTTTCTTAATTACGTGATATAGACCCGTTGCATAATAAATATTACCATGAGTACAAGTCGTGAAATATTGGCGTTACGTCATAAACTAAATATGGATTTAATTGTTAGTTTTAACTTGTTACTTGCCCTTGATTTTGACGTGTCTATTTGTTTTAATGTTTTGTCTGGAAAGTTGTTTCAAATTACTCAAAGAAAGGAAAGTCTCTCAATAGTTAGTATTACTATTTACTCGGTTTGGCCTTGAAGTATTTTCAAAGTAGAAAGTAATAAGGCTATTTTCATATCGCAAGTCTTACAGATCAACTTTATTAGAAAAAGCGAATATCAGAGCCATATTAAACGAAAATGTGATGTCCAAAACATAATTTAATTTTATAAAACATTTTCAATAAATCAGAAGGAAAGTTCTTGTCCTGACATTTCAATTTGATGGCAACCCTTTGGGCAACATATTTATCTTCGAAATTTAAATAAAATGCACTTTAGAGTACAAAGACATTCAGAATAAATGGATTTAGCTTCAGATAGAGGAGTTACTGTGTTGCCAGCATTCGATTTATCATTCCAATATGAAAGAAATGTTTTGTTTTTAAATTCAAAGAGGCGACTAATAAAATTCATATGAACTTTCAATATCGAATGTTTTAGACTGAAACATGAAATTGGATTTTGTGATCAAAATTGAAATTGAAACGGTAATTTTGTTTGGAATTGCTTGCTGTCATCCACATATGCATGAAATAGATTAACTGCTTTTTAATATGATTTGTACTGACTGCATCGTAGATTTAGTTTAGTGACAAACGATTTGAAATTTTTGAATCGAGACTTACTACTAGCCTTATGCACTATTTGTTGAGTTTTGATCGTTTAGATATTAAATTGGTTATTTATGTAAGTTGCTAGTTAATGGTAGTGACTTTGATTTAATAAGTTATTATGTGCTGTAACATTTTTTGGTTAATTTGGTATTCCACGAACAGGAATTTACTTAGTTTGGTATCGATGCAATTTTTTTAGTCATAATATATCTGTAACGATGATCGCGTTAAAGTACTTGTAAACCTTGGCCACGGTAAACATCTATGTAATTTGGAACCTTGTAGGTATACGAGTATTAAATCTTAATATATAAAATCCTTGCGTTACTGACTGACTGACAGACAAGCTACAGCTGAAACTATTGGGCGCAGGAAGCTGAAATTTGGCATGTATGTTCCTTGAGGACCGTAAGGATGCACTAAGAAGGGATCCCGTAGGAATTTCCCGAAATTCCTGCGGGATCGGCCAAAACGGGTAATTTAAAAAAAAATGCAGGCTTAGCTGCTGGCGTCCTCTACAACTGTATAATTCGAAAGACGTAGATTTTAATTTCCCTGCAATAGGAATCCTATAATTTATTTTCATGTATTTTTGGATTTCATTACTCTCTGTATCGGCAAGATATCGTGGTAATATACATATAGCTTCAGGCTTATTGTATGCTTGCATATTAAGTATGCCACCACTACTTGTAAACTCTACTTTTTTATCCCGTTTGCTTAGCATATAAAAGTGAGCACAATTTGCAACGTTTTACTTACTACAGCACAGACTCTGCTTAGTATAGAAACTCATCGCTAGTACGTACATTTTATTTTGGTAGCTTCTTTTATATAATATAACCTTAATTTTATTCAATTTTCGTGTTTAAAGTGTGGCCGCCTTCGGTGTTTAATAGGTCTTCGAGATGACCTAACGATTCTGAGGGAAGAACCGGGGATGAAACTTGCAATCCGAAGAACGTTAGTGATTTGATGTGCCGGCCAGCCATCCAAGTGGTAACCTTTACAATTATTGCTTAACTTTGCTGATTCAATAAGGACGGCAAGTCACAACTTTCATTTGACCTTCACGTTCCTCATAAATTTTCCCTTCGTTAAACTAAACACTGCACGAAAATTAAATACACAATTTCCTCCCCTAAACTACAATATCGTATTCCATCGATGACAGAGCAACGAGACAACTAAGAGAAATAGGTGAGCCTTCCAACGAATACGTAATAAGTCTGTGTTTGCGAACGCACCTGTACATAACAAAATGTCATCGATGTATACGAGGTATACTAAAATGTATTTTGTATTGATAGAATGCTTTGCATGCCCTCTTTCCATTCAAGTTTTATTTGAAACATGACGGAAATAGCGAGGTCGTAACTTAAAACTGGTATTTCACTTGGCACACCTCGAATGTGTGCATGTGATATGATATTTAACTTTTAGAAAGAATTGGATGTACTCTTGCAAAATATCAATAAAGTCTGTACAAAAGAAGTTAGACAATTCATTAAAATTCCCAAAGTACAAAGGTAAATATGCCTTGATACAAAACTATGAATCATAAAAAATATATCGACTGTTTACTGGCAATAGGTCCTATCTGATTTTTTTTTATTTTCGGATTATTACTGCAATCGATCCTATCTGACTCCCTTGTCCAGAGGAGATTTTAAGCGGGTATTGGTTTATTTGAAATTCACGCTAAAATCTACTTCAAACGTAACGTCCTATCAGAGCCCCTTTTGAAATAAGAAGCAAAAAGTACTATCTTCATGTTTTGACTTGTTCTTCGTGCAGTGTGTGTAGTGTTCGTAAGTATTTGAAGAAAACTGAAGTTTATCCTTCGCGAATTGTGATTCTGATGAATGCCAGTGATAGATAACTGTATTTTACGTCATCGCAAACAAAAACAAAGGTAAGATAACTTATGTTATAATATCAAAATCATAGTTTAAAAAAGGTTTTAAGATAGGACTAATTAGAACATATTTTTACAGACGAAGTATTGGGAGATAGGACTAATTACATCTAGCAAATGTATGAGATTGCCTGTTTTTTACTCATGTTTGTTTTATAAATGTGTTCTACAATGCTTACTTTTGGTCATTGTTTTATAGACAGCAATGATACGAAGTATTCGCGGCAAGCAATTAATTACCCTTTTAAATACTACTTAGGGAACAAAAGAAAATGAGACCAATAAAGAAAATCTGCCGGATGAAATGTAGTGGGTAAGTATTTTCTTTCATTATCTATCATTGCACCTAAACTCTTACTACGTAATTACCTATTTAATACCTACTATTTCAATCTGTGTACCTGCCTAGACTATCCACTTACGTGCTTGCTTATCTTTATTCGTAGCTTATCCTTTTAGTAGGTATGTCTTTTGCAATGCAGGTAGGTACTGTACAAGGTGTGATTTTCCGGGAAAGTATCTACCTAGGCAGTTCCTAGTACTACTAAGGTGCCTATGTAGGTAGGTTGCTGGGGACCCTAATTCGTGTGAAAAATGTCACCCAAACTACTTACCTGCCTTCGCCTGTATCTAACTTTTTATGAACCCTATCTGTGTACCTTACCCAGATTACCTATACCTACCTATTTTCATACTGACTTAGCTTACTAGATATCTATTTATCTTCCTATTTTATTACTTAGCAGCGGATTCTTGCTGGAGGCGAGAATCCTCTAATTAAAATACCTACAATTGATGAATGTTATAATTTATCTTAATATATAAAATCCTTGCGTTACTGACTGACTGACAGACACGCTACAGTCGAAACTATTGGGCGCAGGAAGCTGAAATTTGGCATGTATGTTCCTTGGAGACCGTAGGGGTGCACTAAGAAGGGATTTCCCGTAATTCCCACGGGATCGTCCAAAACGGGTAAATTAAAATGTAATTGCAGGCGTAGCTCCTGGCGTCCTCTAGTATTTAATATTTCAGGTAAAAATCATTAACCAAATTGAAGAATGTGAGACCTCTACACTGATGGTATTACAATGTGACTCTCTAAAAATACAACAAATTTGTATGCCGAAGTAACAGTAAGGTATCTTCATACCAGGAGACCTAAAATTAACAAGCCACATTGGTGAAAGTTTTTCATCACTAGGCTTAGAGCCTGTTCTTGACTCAGATTTTAACGCGTCTCTAAACCCGTCTCAAGTTAATTCGGTCCCTATGGCACTATGCTTCACGACGACGTTTTCAGAGACTTGACTGCAGATGAAACTTTTACTTCTGTACTTGCTGGCAATGAAAGGCAGGCAGCGATAGCCGAGTGGATATACCAACAGACTGCCATTCAGAGGGTATCAGGTTCGAATCCACGACGCGCACCAATGACTTTTCGGAGTTATGTGCGTATTGAATTGTTAATTATCGCTTGTCCCGTGCCTCGGAGAGCACGCTAAGCCGTCGGTCCCGGTTGTCATGAAGATCTTTGACAGTCGTTACAGGGCGTCAGTACCTTCTAAATAAACTGACACTAGTCTAAACCATGGAATATAGCTATCCCTTCGGGTTGCGGAGGTCAGACAGGCAAAGGAAACACGGTTGGCGTAGTGGTTTAAGCGGCTGCCTCACCACTTGACACTGCGCCGAGTGTTGTGTGTTCGATGCCCACATGAGACAACACTTTGTGTGATCCATAAATTGTTGTTTCGAGTCTGGGTGTTAATTGTCCTCGTTAGATGTATGTTTGTAAAGTCCCTCACGACACAGAACTTAGTCCTAATGCGAGAGTTGTATTTACAAAAAAACAGAAAAAATCTTTATCATCATCAGCCCTGTATAAACTATCTCACTACTGGGCATGGCCTCCTCTCACTATGAGAAAGTTAAAGCCATACTCCACTATGCCCGCCAAGTGCGCGTTGGCAGACTTCACATGTTTTTCAGGAAGATTATGGAAAACTGATAAAAGGTCATGTAGGTTTCCTCCCGATATTTCCCTGCAGCGTTTAGCTACCGATTATGTAAATTCAGTACACACTTAACTTCGAAAAGTCATGGAGCACCGTAGATTCTAATTCAAGACCCTCTGCGTAGCAGTCTGTCAGTCTCTCCACTAGGCTATGCAGGATAACCTACTTTATATCAAATTTTTAATCAAAGAAGAGCACTTGAATTTGTAAACATTTTGCAAGCCTAGCTCTGTATATTTTTAGTAGCACAAGAGAAATTGACCAATGATCCGAAACATGAGCGTCAGGCCAATACTCGTATAGATCCAACGATATGGCACTATTGGGAGCCATTTCAAATGGCACGCGAGATTAGGATCGATTGGACTAGACTTTGCAAACAGCATTTTTGTGTGATCATTCTTTTATATAATAAAAGAGCTTTTTTGGATGATATTCTCAGTATTTGAATAAGTGCAGTCTATGAAACATCTTGAATAACAAGAATATGCTTATAAATGCATACGTTTTAATGTGGAAATTCAAAACATATCTAACGAAAATTACGGTAACTAAAAATGCTCTGAACAGTAAACGTCATCATTTTACAATAAATCAGAAGTAGAGTATCATACGTAATTTATTATAGGTCTTCTTCAAAGGAAGATAATTTCTATTATTAAACTAACTCCTGAAAATGTTAGAAAAACCTCTTAAATTGGCTCACACGATATAAAAAGAAATCTAAAAATCTAGATGGAATAATTTAGTTATAGTTTACTTTGTCTTCTCATTTTATATTCAATTGAGTCATGAGTACGTCGTCAAAAGCTCGTTCTCCTAAAAATGTTATATCGTCCTTGATAGCACTACTTTGTACTTTCAGAAAATAAAAACTTTTATGTTGGTAATTTAAAAGAAGTTTCAAATCCAACTTGGAAGAATTATTGCAAATTTTATTTGCATCACTCAGTACTTGTATTTAATGCAGTATAAATATATTGACTATTTGATAAGATAGTGCAATTCAAGTTTAAATTCTCTGTACTGAAATTACCTACCTTCAATTGCAAGCATTTTGTTTTCAGCAATCTCATTTATCAGTCTGTTGCCGATTCGCATATTCTCCATTTGCTCATCAGATAACAAGACAATAGCAAATTTACCAAGTCTCAATACCTCAAAATGATTTTTTCTAAAGCATCTTCTTTTTCTATCCATTTATCAACCGTAAGATTTCTGGATACGGTTCAAATTCCCTTGTTTCAATACGTATTTGCACTAATATATTCTGTAGATGTTGCGACTATATTCGAAACTGCTCCTATGAATATCTGAGCTCCTCTGTTAGTATGGAATGGTCTCGATTTATTTAATTCGGAATACCTATATGTTTGTACGACCCTAGTGGAATATTGACCTCAATAGGTTAGCTAGATTATGATCGTGGTCTTGCTTGCCAAAGCTGATTTCTTCTGTTTAGTTTCGAATTTTATTTTCAGGTATACGGAGACTTTTTGGTTTTGGATAAAGGCCGAATATAAAATTTGGATTGAAAAATTTCATTTCAAATTTTGTCGAACTCGAATAAAATATGAAAAATCAGAACTATATTTTTTGGTTAGGTTGTCTAAAATAGTAGTACGAAAATTGAAGTTTTATTGATTTAACATTCAGTATACATAACTTGAAGTTGTATTGATGTTTCTAAAGTAATGTTTCTCAACGCTATGTATATGAACTTTTTTAGTCAAGTGTCTGTCATAGAAGATTATAAAGATCATCGTTTTATTAAACCGTAACCTTATTGTGGTACAAATCTTCTTCTATTATGATAAACTATAAAATAATACAATGGAAATATTTATAACGCAAATTGACTTCAAGCATTTGTCAAACTTAATGGTTGTTGTATGTTCCAATTTCGAAACCCATGAATATCGTGTTCAAAATAGTTTGTCGTATATCCCTCGGATAATTTTTAATTTATTCTTTTACTTACTACCTTTTACTTTTTGCAAGGCTGTTTGTGTTTTACAAAATGGGTGTATAATATAAGTCACTAAACTTTCGTGGTCACTTACACTATAATTAAAATGTTCTTCGCGATATCTATAGTTGTATACACGACGAATCGTAGTTTTGAGGGTCTGTTCACACAGACTTAGTACAATTCCTGGTAATATATTTTTGTTAAGTTGGCCGTACCTTAATTATGCTGGTCTAAATTCTGAGGTCTTAAATCCACTTCATCTATATATCCATATCTATATCCTTTAAGCCCAGTTTCACCATTTCTGGACAAGCCTCATCTTCATAAATTCAAAGTTTAGTTACGTTAGGTATTTGTATGTGTTACCTGCCTAATAAATTATACCCAACTTGTCAAACACCAGTGAAACTGGTCCTAAGTATTCATGTCATCTTCAATATTTTTACTCGCCACTCTTTCTCCAGTAATAACTCTGGCATATTACAAAGCGCGGTAAAATACTACATGAACCACCGTTGGGATGTACTAGAAAAATGTCTCGTTGGGATATGTAGTAAAGAAATGTCGACAAAGTACTACATGGTAATAGTTTACGGACCTATCGCCTATCTCGTGATACAGCGGTAACACTTTCGTTGAGTCGGCTCATGTGACGTGGACTGAATGAAAAACAGTCCATACTTTGGTGGGAACCTTTCTTATTTATGACTGCGTTCGGCTCATAGCTTAAATTTGGCGATCGATTTTATTCATACTTTGTACGTCTTTTTTTTGTTGTCATTTCTGATGGTATGGTGCAATGAGCTTTGGAAGTGCGCTCAAGCACCATTTTACGATACGCGAAACAATGTAACAAAGTAGTGTCAAAGTTTGTGTTTATTTGGAGGATTTCAAAAATTGTATTCATAAGTATCACTGAAAATACCTACAAAGTCAGTTTCAATATGATATTTAGTTGTTGATAGCAACTATGGGCTATCAAATATTTACTCCATTTACCATCTACTCAGGAAGGTTGTATTTTCTTACTCAAATATATCCAATACCATTTCAAAGTGTTGTTTTTATTATCAAAGAACTACACTAGTGGCGGATTTTTTATTTTTTTTGTGTATATTGACATTTTTAGTTTATGGAAATGTAATTTATTCACATTTTCGATAACTTTGCTATTATTTCTGCTGATAAATTCAACAAACAAACAAATCGTCGCCTACCTTTCTATATATTACACGGTTTCATGATTAAATTTCACTAGTACCCTCCTGTAGACCCGAAAATAATGCTGAGGTCCCCAGGGTCTAAACTATTTAATACAAGGATAGTTTCAGACCTCTGTATAGTCGAGATATCCTTTAGATCCTAGCGCCATTATTACTTTTACGCCTAGAAAAGGAAATAATTTGTTGATTAAAACATATCTGTGGTTAACCTACCCCAATTTACCAAGACACTGAAATTTAATTCGATATATATTATCTGATTAAACTTGCTATATAATATGTGGTTGGCTATACAATTTGGCTAATAGAAAGGGATATTGCTTCAGCAATCAAGAAGACGATAGAAGCCAATACAAATTTTCGTTTTGATCGAAACGGTCAACTGGCTGCCAGACCGAGCTATGCAGACTTTTTTTGTAAATCCAGACAAATATTCATGTTCACGCACACAAATATTTGCCTTGAGCGGAAATCGAACCCGCGACCATCAGCGAGGTAGTCGTTTACAATCCTGCTACGCTACCGGGACATTCTTGAAATTTCCTTTTATTCAAAATGTAAATGAATTTCCTCTGATTTAAAATCTTAATACTCCTTCTTCTTTTGAGTTATCCATATGCTCCTATGATCTCTCGCCATCAAGTCTTTAACGCACAATTTCCATATTCAAGTATTTCTAATATTTTGCTTCTACTGCAAGGCAATGTCCATATTCAGAGAAATACTCAAAAAATTCTAGCATGCCCGCTGCTACAGGTGCATAATTAATTAAGCCAATTGCCAGACGTAGCTTTAAAGAAAGAATTAAGTGTACACGGGTTATGAGAATGGCTAATGTTGGAACGTGGATAGGTATGCAATTTCAAACGGTGTCAGGAGATCTGCATTATACAATACTAGCCGTTTCCCGCGGTTTCACCCGCGTCCTGACGGACCCCTATTTTTTTCTAAAATAAAATATAGCCTATGTTACTCGCAGATAATGTAGCTTTCTAATGGTGAAAGAATTTTTGAAATCGGTCCAGTACTTTTTGAGTTCATCCATTACAAACATAAATACAAATTTTTCCTCTTTATAATATTAGTGTAGATATATTATAATAAACTACGGGGTGATTAACCACCGCATTGTTTTTGACAATCTAATAGTTTGACTACTAAAAAGCATTGCACATCTATAATACTACTTTTTAATAAGACACCTCCCACTAGTACTAAATCCTGGACGTGTGTCACGAGGAATTTTACAAACATACAACTAACAGACATAATGAACACCCAGACTCGAAACAACAATTTATGAATCACTTTATCGATTCCCGTGTCGAACAAAAAGTGATATTGAGTTTTTCTCTTAGGAATTCTCTAACAGAAGTTTGGAGTCAGGGAGTTGGCGGTGTCACCCCGTGCCTTGGAAAGCACGTTAAGCCGTTGGTCCTGCGCCCAATCTCTCTCCGGTCGTGCCACTTGTGGCGTCCCATCGGACTATGAGAGTGAGGGAATAGAGAGTGCACTTGTGTATGCGCACTCACTTGTGCACTATAATATGTCCCGCGCAGTTGGCAAGTCTTATATATATAGTCGAGCCGTCGTGGCCGGAATCGGTCGGAAGGACACTATTGTGTCACATATCCATAGACGGCATCTAGAGACCAGTACTACCAAGCGACCAGTTTACATCTAAAATCAAACAAATATATGTATCTGCCGGCTCATCTGCGGAATGCCATTATTCAAGTATCAAATTGTCGGCTCATTCCTGAATGGGTGCGGGAAGACACGTATTCATGTCCCGGTCAAGTGCGAACTTTTATAGTGATGGTTCTGTATGTAAATATTATAAAAAACTAGAAGAGTCGGCGGTTACACCCGCGTTATTTAGGGCTGCTGCTCCGCTCCCGTGGCTCAAAGCGTGATGTTATATAGCCTATAGCTTTCTTAGATAAATATGATATCTAACACTGAAATATTTTTTCAAATCAGTCCAGTAGTTCCTCAGATTAGCGCGTTCAAACAAACAAACAAACTCTTCAGCTTCATATATTAGTACAAGATATGCTTTCTTAGAGCGTGACTCTGTGTAGTGTTGCCGCTTACCAACACATTGAAATAGACGAATTATTACTTTTTCTATAAAAGACAATATCTGCATTAGGAATAAATATTCTGTATGTGTAAAATTCTTGCATAACTGGCTGATCGACGGACAACGCACTTTCAAAAGTTTCAAAACTAGTGGGCTAAAGAAACAGAAATTTCGCGTATTTCGTTGAAGATCACAGGTATAAAATAAAATCTTGCATTATATAAATAAACATAATCTAGTATTATATATATATATAACGAAGGAAAGATAATAATAATAATATCGTAAACCAAGAAAACAAAGTACACGCAAGTCAAAACAGGTTTTTTTTTAAATAATTTTATAGACTCACGCCTGTATCCCCGAAGGGTTAGGCGGAGGTGTAATATTACACCCTCATTTCGCCACGAATTTTTAGGTCCCATGTAATAGAAGGCGAGCCTATTGCCATACCGGGCACATTACCAGACTCCGTGCTGCTACTGAGAATTTCCTAACGGAAAAACCCAATCACATTTTGCTTGACCAGGGAATTGAACCGGAGACCTCCCAAACCGTCCTCCCAATCAGTCACGCATGTCAAAACAGCAATTTGAACATCACAAAAAGTATTTCACACGATATTCGTTTCTGAGTTAAACGGTTAGTCAGCTACTTACGCCACTACGCCATCCGTATAGTCATAATCAGCGTTTAGCCAAAAATCTTCACGACAACAGGGACCGACGGCTCTATCTTATCTCCACGGCACGGGACAAGCGCTATTTAACTATTCAATACGAACATAACTCCGAAAAGTTATTGGTGCGCACCGTGGATCAAAAACCCGGTACCGTCTGCATGGCAGTCTGTTAGTTATCTCCACTAGGTTACCGCTGTCGTGAATTTATCCCTATAAAACTTTTCTCCAAGGACGGAACCCTAAGAGCCCGATATGAATGCATCATAGAGCTCACGTGCTCGCCATGTAATTTATCACTCAGCCCCGAGCTCTGCATACAAATGGGTGAGATAGCTGAAGTTTTGAACCCCTGAACTGGGCCATATTGTACTAGTTCTGGCCGATTTTGGTATTAGCTATGATATCGGATGACGGTTTGTTACATTGCAATGCGTAGTAAGTTTGGCTAAAATAAAGACGATTTGGTTATTCGTAATTTTTTGGTTTTATTAATTTTGGTAGACGTAAGACATTTGGTTATTCGTTTAATGTTTTTGTGGTAGTTTGGCTGATTCTGACTGTTTGCTTGTGCATAATGGACTGCACGGTTGGCGTAGTGGTTTAAGCGGCAGCCTCACCGCTCGACACTGCGCTGAAGTGTTGTGGGTTCGATCCCCACACGAGACAACACTGTGTTCATTGTGTCCGTTAGTTGTATGTTTGTAAAGTTCCCCTGCGAAACAGGATTTAGTCCTAATGCCGGAGTTGTCTTTTATAGCTAAAAAAGGAGGTTTATAATTTTATTAAAGACGTCGAGTTTTCATACTTTCATACATAATGTCATCTCAGACTCAGTTGATCTATAGTTTGGCTTGAATAGGCGACGATTTTTTTTCATATTTGCCATGTAGTTAGTGAAATAAAGAGTTACTTAGCTTCTATTGTCAATTTAAAAACGATACAATTTATGTAGTATAGTTTAGAAATAGAATCAAATGAAACTATTATATAAAAAAAAATTCAGTCACTATTAACATACCTAATCAATACAATAAAAATGTACAAAAAACTCTATATTAACTTACTCTTATTAATTACGCATTATGGCATTTTGTATAAGAAGTTAATATAGAATTAACTTCTTATACAAAATGCCATAAACGGAAGTCACAGTTCAAATGACAGTCTCAAAATTAAACTATATTTCGAAATCAGACGTCTATTCCATAAACCGTTGTTGGTAAAAACTGTCATGCCGTCAAAATGACTTCTCCACGATTTTAATCCCAGATATTTTACTTAAAATACTTATTCCATTTTGCAAAGTGAAAAATAAATTGATTTCGTTTCAAATGTCTGTGAAGCAATTGGAGTGTCACTTTGGGATTTTCATGCTTTGCTGAGTTGCTTTCATCGTGTGGTTGCAGACGGAGTATTTCTGCCTTATGTCGCTTTTGAAGTTTGGTAAAATTTCAAGAGTGTGTAAGTAATATCATGATTTTATATTCTGAAAAGGGTCGACCACTTTTATAAATAATTGCGTAAAAATGTCATGGCTTTATGTTCTAGGCCCTATCCCCTATTCCTTCTCACTCATCCCACTCCTCATCCTATCCCTTTTCCCAACCACAAGGGGCGGCAACGCACTTGTGACTCCTGTGGTGTTGCTTGTGTCAATGGGCGGCGGTAATTGCTTACTGTTACAGGAAAATACTCTTATTCATAACAGAAAGAAGAAAAGTACAAACGCTTAGCTTGGAATCGTTTCTAGCATCTTATGAAAACCAAAAAGTGGTTCCGTAGTTGCCAAAATGGTTTCATGTATTCTGTGTGTAAATTACGTTAAAGCACTCTTTATTTTTGAAGTAGGATTGCGATATGGTTCTTCTACTCATGTCTATCTTCAAAGGGATATGCTCAAGAGTTAAGATCCTTTATAAGAACTAGACCGTTGCATGTAATTTTGAACCCAAAACAAAAGACATAACATAACTACACGCCTTTTATACCCGAAAGGGTAGGCAGAGGTGTATTACACACCCACATTGCGCCAGTTATGTTTCGGTCCCACTTTAATAGGGGGCTAGCCTATTGCCGTCTACCGGGCACATTGTTAAGCGAGCGATAATTCATATTTTTAATACACACATAACTTCGAATATCCCTGAAGGGGTAGGCAGAGGTGTAATATTACACCCACATTTCGCCATGAATTTTTAGGTCCCACGTAATAGTGGGCGAGCCTATTGCCGTTACCGGGCACATCATCAGCTGCTACTGAGAATTCGGAAAAACTCAGTAACACTATTGCCCGACCCGGGAATCGAATCCGGGACCTCCTATCAGGAGTCGCATACGTTATCCACTGGACCACGGACGAAGTCTAGTTACCGACATAAAAATGACCAAGACCCCTCCGCACCTTTATATCCAAAGCACTATTGAGGCAGTTAAAAGATATAATCCAGCGAACAGACTCGGTCTAATTGCTAATTAATCTTAGCCACTGGATAGATCAGGACTAAACCTGAAACCGCACGACTGATTGGAATTGCGGTCGCCTCTCCTAATTAGTACTTAACGGCTATCGTTGTAGTAAATTCCGAATTGAATCTATTACATTTGTAACCTGAGGTCTGATGTCTGTTGTGGTGACGTGGGATTCATGGTTGAATTTGTAAAGCAACGGTGGATACATCAGTTATGTGAGGCCCATGTTATGAAGGATGAGCGTTTTATGAACTAGCTTTTCAACACGCAGCTCCAACCGCGGCTGTGAGATATCACAAAACGTATCCTACGTACCATCTTAATGTAAAAGTTAAATTACTGCAAAATTTCATAAAAATCGGTTTAGTATTGTTGCGTGAAAAGTAACAAACATCCATACAGTCTTTTGCATCTAAAACTTTCGTATTGGAACCCGGGATCCATTTTCTAATTTAACCAGACCAGAATTTCCTTGACGGAATATTAGCGAAAAATCCTCATGACATCCGGGAAGGCTCTTCGAGGTACGGGGCAAGCGATAATCAACAATTTAATATGCACATAACTTCAAACAGGCACTTCTGAGGCAGCGATAGCCTAGTGGAGGTACCAACAGACTGCCATGCAGAGGATATCGGGTTCGAATCCTAGGCGTGCACCACTGACTTTTCGGAGTTATGTGCGTATTGAATTATTAATTATCACTTGCCCCGTGCCTCGGTGAGCACGTTAAGCCGTCGGTCCCGGCTGTCATGAAGATCTTTGACAGTCGTTATAGGGAGTCAGTAGCTATAAACATACTGACACTAGTCTAAACCATGGAATATCGCTATCCCTTTGGGTTGCGGAGGTCAGACAGGCAGTCGCTCCGTGGAAAAGCTAAGATTCAGTAAAATCCGGTTAGACTAGTAAGCGGATCCCGGGTTGAAACTGGGATAACGCTAGTAGAAAGAAAGGAACAAAGAACTTCAAAAAGTCTGTGATGCACGCTGTGGGTTTGATCCTGACACCATCTGCATGGCAGTCCGTAGGTAGGTATCTCCACTAAGCTATCCCTGCCTTAAAGCATTGAATCTTTATTATCATGCGATATTCATTAAAATTGTATTATTTTAATTACATTTAAATGCAACGTCTGTTTACAGCGTGGTAATAAAATCTTAACTCGGCTTGGTGAGACTGTCATAAATAATTATTGATTGCGCAATCGTGTATATCTAACATCGATTTCGAATAAGAACCTGGGCGGACGTTCGCTGTTCAGATTAGTGGCATCCTAAGGAAAAGACAGGTCAGAAGTACCCTAAACAGAAGAGCATGTATGAGAAACTTGAAAGGAGTGAATGTAGCAAGAGAGATATATCAGGATCGTTGCAAATGGCGTTCCGTAGTCTTTGGCTACCTCTTCAGGCAACAGGCGTGAGTCTATGAATCTATGTATTTTGAATTTATATGCTTAAAATAAACAACCAGTATTTGATTTAACTTAAAACCCAAATAAAATCCTTCACAAAACAAACTTGAAATCCGTCCAGAAATCTTTTCACGTTTGTATTCAAATCTTGCACGGTCTTAACCACAAAGCAAACGTTTTAAACGTCTGCCGGTTGCGGATTCGATTCCCGGTCGGCATTTATTGTTTGTATACCTACATTGAATGCAAAACAGTATTGATTTTAGGCCAGATGTTTGAGATTTTGATAGCTCAGTCTTGGATGGAAACTCTGATTGTATTCATGCATTTTGATTGATTTGACGTCCAATTTTGCGAGTAGATATTGTTTCGGCAGATATATTAGCGTTAAGAGAGCGACGGACTGCAGAATCTGAAGTGGCCTGGATTCACACCGTAGGCATTAATTTGTTTTGATTGCATATATGGGAATATAAGTCGTGACGCTGTAGCTGTGAATGTTGTAGATTTGATAAAGGAAATCCTGGATTTAATAGACACTTATCAACATCGCTATTAAAAAGTAGATAAAGTCTCTTACAAGTTGTCGAGAAAACAGTATATTAACATAAAATTATATTCTGTGGAATTAATACATACTTTAAAAGACGGCAGCGGGCAATTTTTGTAGCATTCAATCAACTAGCACCAGAAATACTCAGAATCTGAACAACAGTTTGTAGGTCAAGCAAAGTGTAGGAAGCAAACCCGTAACTTTCGTTGCACTTCTTATCGAAACGGCAGCTACTAAACCGTCTATGCAGTCAGACCCTAAACTCGTCGACTGCCGATGCACTGATTAGTGCGAGAAATAATAGATTTTCCATTGTGTCTGACTGATTGTGTAAGACTGCTTCCGTGGTCCAGTGTATAGCGTATGCGACTGCTGATCGGAGGCCGAGTTCGAGTCCCGGGTCGGGCAAAAGTTTTACTGGGTTTTTCCGAATTCTCAGTAGCAGCACGGAGTCTGGTGATGTGCAATAGGCCCGCCCCCTATCACGTGGGGCCTAAAAATTCATGGTGAAATGTGGGTGTAATATTACACCTCTGCCTACACCTTCGGGGATACAGGCGACAGCCTATAAAAAAATTTAAAAGTATTGTGTCTGGTATTGCGGCATTCAAGAGGTTAAACCTCGAACTCACAGAAACTATTTCGACGACTCGATGCCAGACACGACCACGTTTTTTTGTCACTAACCAATCACGTGTCCAGGCATTAATGTCCTATTCCACAGCACCTATCTATCAAGTATCGACTATAGTTATAAATCTAAAATTCCATTCGATCTAGCAGTAAATGAATTCAGTTTGGTTATCGGAAGCTAAATTAGGCCGAAATCGAAGCGTCGGATTTGTGGTCAGTTCGTAGCATTAAATCATAATGTATTCGAAGCTACCTGGATGGGGAAGTGTTTTGAATTTTGTATTTTGGTTGGTGCTGTTTGATTTTATCGAGCGATGCCTTTGAGTGCCTATATAGACCCAATTTGTATTAAGACTATTGTACACACGCTGTCAAATTTACGGTGGCTTTGATACGAAATCGACGGCTTTAATTTATACCCATAGAGGACTTTAGAAGCTTGTCTGGACATGAGTTACTTCTAGCAATACTTTGGTTATCAAAACGTGGTGTCGTGTCTTTGGGAGCGCGATTTTTATTAGCTTTGTTACATTTGAAAGCTTTGTTGGCTTTTATTTCTACACAGAAAATATCTCCAGTATATTAAAGTAAGACCACATACTATCACCTAGTCAGGTCAGAGGACCCCCTGGTCGGAGGCATGTGGTATGCCTCTATCTCAAATTTACCAAAATATTAAAGATGACTAGTCTAACAGACTCTAGGCTCAACTAGGTACACACTTGCAGAAATAATCGTATAAATAACTATTTGATCAAAACTAGCTTCATAATAATTGTATCTAAAACCAATATAATCATCGGGGTAGAATCCGTTATCCATAGTTTGACTTAAATGCAAAACTATCTTATATAATATATAATCAGGTCATCAGTTTTTGAGCTAGTACACTTTAATAAAATATGCAATATATATAAAAAACGTACCGTTTTATTTAGCTATACTGCACTGCAATTTCAATAAAATGTAATATTATGATTAGTGCTTTAGTTTTTATGAATTTTGTCAAAAATTGTTTTAAAGTATTTTGCTTTGTGTTGCAGTCCGTAGATATTTATGGTCAGTATTTTTTAGGTAGTTCTGATAATTTTTTATGATAAAAAGTCAATACTATCAAGCAGGAAACATGAACCAGAGACCTCTACAAACTGAGCGAGTTTTTTTAGTCCCTCATATCTTCTAAATTCCAGATATACAGATTTGGACCCATAGCATCTTTTGAATAGTTCGTTAGTGGCAAATTTGAATCTTTTTATCATCCCAAGAGACTAAATATATATTATTCTTTATAAAAGTGTATGAGCAAAATGGAGGCTATAAGGTGACATTTTAGCAGAGAAAACTATTTTTTTTAAATATTCGTCAGGGAACCGTTCCGGGTTTTTTTTTTTTGGCAAAGTGAGAACCTCCAACTGCTAATAAAACTTACTTATAGGACCCTCCTGTTGTCTCATATTCAATTATCAGCTTCTACACTAATACTTAAATTATCACTCACCATTCAACTCCCTCATATCGCTGCTGGATTTCTTCTTGAAGTACCACGTGACCTTCGGCTGAGGTTTCCCCTCCTTCACAGTACAGCTCACGTTGACCTTCGCTCTCTCCAGCAGAGGTCCGAAGACAGAGCCATCTTCTAGAGTCTTCCCATCACCGGTGACCAGTTGTACTGATTTGGGTTTTACTGGAAATGAAGAGAAAGAAAATTATGAATAGGGTGACTATATTACTGTTACGGCATTTTGCATTCCACTGCTAGACTTATCCCTATCCTGATTAAATTGAATTGTGAATTCCAAAGGTACTATTAGTTTCTGTGTATTTACTTGAGCTGTCTCTTGCGACACATTGAATTCATAATTTGCTACCATACGAATGGTCGATGAAATGGTCACACATTATATGCCTACACCAAATTTGGTTCGTTTTAGCCTGAGTCCTGAATTAAACATGAGACCTTATGTACATTTAATTATACGATTTTAATTTGTTCTGGTAAAAATACAGTAAAGGCAATAAACAACAGACGGAGTCTTCAATAACGTGTTATTGTGTAAAAGCTGTTCGTTTACAATGCGAATTAAGAATAGTTCCCATCGTCGGCGATAAGCGGAAAAAGAGACAACATTTTTGGTTATACAGCGAACAATAAGGTCTTCTAGTTTGCTAGCAATTATAATAGACTTTCAGATCATCTGTGTCCTGAGTCAGATTCCTTGAATCTATTCAGTCAGACAAATAACTATCACATATATACTCTCAAATGTTCGCGCTTTGTACCAAATTACCATTCAATCATTGCTTATTTCGTCGTGCAGAATTGAGATTTGGCATTGAGAGTTGGTAACCGTGAAGCCACAAGTGTTCAAAAAACCATTGTATACAGATTAATTTGACTTCCTCAAAAGTAACCTATTTACGCTAAATTCTTGCGCCCGCTTACTATGAATCGACTTGCATACTACACAAACTGAACATTGCCACTAATTTTAATTTGTCTTTGATATTTGCGCACAATTCCGAGAATGTAGGTCACCAATTTGGTCCCCGCTATCGATAGCACCAATGCCATCTCATTAATGACGTCACTACAAATAATAGTCCCGACGTGCAGTAACAAGCAAATTATTTTCATCTGAAACCTTTCTCATTACACTCTTCATCAGAAATTGTACAGTGACGGACAAAAGCGGTTTAAGAGCTATAAAATGGACGATCAAATTTAATAATCGCTCTTGGAGGCTCACAATTTAATTATTGTGATGAAAGATCTTATTAAAAGATCTTAATTATTGCTCGCTGGGCTCTTGGGGTAAATTTCAACTTGTGTTTAGGTTCAGTGGTTAAGTAGTTGAATGGTTGCGTATTTTAGTTGGGTTCTTGGTTGGGTAAGCTTTTCTATATTACAATGCGGTTTTAAATGGTAGATTGATTCATAAAAGCTTTGGATAAGGGAAAATGTTGGAGGTGAATGAGACTCCCCTAAAGGCATTCGGATCTACGCGTTAAAATCAGCGTGCTGTTTTCGATCACTTTCAGTGGCAAATTTCAGCATGGTGCGGCATGCATCCCGGGCAGGGATCCCGAAGAAGTCCTTCGGGATCCCATACGCAAATTGGAATGATCATGTCATTTGAATATCCATAGTAACCGATTGTGAAAATCCGTGTTCTTAAAACCAATATCGGACTTTGCATAATATAACATATTATGTAGAAGGCAAATCCTTTTTCCCATAAGGTTAACTGAATTTCTAAAACATCTATTATCTGATAAAATTCATAACCAGTCAAAAACGTCCACTCAATAAACAGACGAGTGAATCAGCTACATACACAAACAAGAAAAACTGATGCAAGATATGACTTTTGTTCGCGACAGTACCGGAGCTACCGAACCGATGGCAACGCTTAATAATGTTAGCTGATTGTCTCACTGCACGCTATTGTACTTGGCTGTAAGCTGATAAGGCCTTGTTCAATAGAGTTTGTTTATTTTTGTTTTCTTTTCTGGGAGTGTTCTCTGGCTGATTTTTACGTTGATTTTTGGTTGCGTTTTGAAGGATTTGTCTATATTTTAGATTTCTAACGACTGGACTCATAGCTATAAGGGGACACCTTAAACATATGCTTATTCTTCTTTAATTAGTCTTCAAACGCTACTTAAAGATCTCTCACATGGCCTATTACAATTAAATTAACTTTCTAATACAAAATATCGCACAAAAGTTGATGTCATAACAAAAGGCACCCATCTATACAGATAGTTAACTCTATAAACGTTGCTTAATCTAGCCACCAATTAAACCAATGTCCGCCAATCTTTTCTTTATAGAGCTAGGTCCGAACATTTGTATTGATTCCTGATAACTACTGCTAAAGATCTCACAATGATGATATCTCTCAAAAGGCAGATATCATTGACAAAGTTGCTTACCTTTAGGTTCGAAACGTCAACTTCCCAAAATGTTCACTCTCCCTAAACGTCCACTTCCCAAAAAGGTAATTCCCTAAATGTCAATTTCCCATTTTGTCCACTTTCCCAAAACGACTAGTTCCCAAAAGGACTAGTTCCCAAAACGTCTACTCCCAAAACGTCTACTTCACAAATTCGAATTTAATTGAAATATAAAAAGGACCATTCATATAATCTGGGACTAGGTTTAGGACCACAATGTGCCTAGTGCCTAGTTTTGTTTGGTTAGGTGCGACTGTATGTAATTCAAGTAACTAAATAGGTTATGTTAGGTTCTCTTTTGACCCTTAACCCAAAAATAGGAGCACTGCGAAGCAGGGCTCCGTCAACTTAGTTTATTAAAAACCATTTAATTGGACATAACCTAACCTAAAGGGTTGCGTAACCTCACTATCTGGTTATCCGTGAGACTACCACTTGGTTACGCTTCCATAGTGTGCAATAATTGAATTTTACACTCATTGACTCACTTTCTACGTAGATGTAACGAATTCCCACCTGATATTCAAGATTTACATATGCACAGTAACATATTTTGATTAAATGTTACATCTCATACATTCAGCACAAAAGGCTTCCAGATTGCACAGAAATTTAGATACCAGACGTGAGTTATAATTTAAGTTGTACTACTTAATTCCTTATTTACAAAGCTTTTGCATTTCAACACGTATTCAAGAAATATGAAATACAAGTGTGAAATGTAGCAAAATTCTGCGACATTTTCCCTAACTTATATCGCGAGCATGCGGCATCTTTAAGTGCATTGCTTTATAAGATAAAATGTGAATATTTTTCTTTCTTTGAGATATAGATTTGGTTATAATAAAATAGCGATTATGCGTTTTTCGTTGATAATTATATAGGGCATTATGGCTTATCAATTAAATAATTTTGATCTGTTGCCAATGATTCTCTTACGCAGGTTGTTGTATATAATCGTAAGCAAAGTAAAATTATAAGAATGATTGTACTGTTTTCGTGTTAGTCAAATATGTAGCTAACATAAAATATAGTTTTATCTACTTTAAACTTTAAAAACAAACAGCGAAAGCCCAGTTGTGACACTGACAGACTACTACGCAAACGGTCTCGGGTACGAATCCGCAAATTAGAAGAGATAGGCCTATTCTGCTAGCAGTAGACTGCAAAAAGCTGCCATAATGACACAAAAATCACAACGTAATAAATAATATTACAGAATCACTACAACATATTTCATATAGCAAAACTAATTCCAATACAAATCGTTAAAGACGTTTACTATTAAGAGAACTTTGAAACATGCTGTACCTATCATTTCTACTTAAATTAAATCAAACGAACGGACTTTTAATTAACTTTGTGCAACTGATACTCATCTGTCCTCTTATAGGGTTGGGAAAGACTTCGATACAAGAGGCATCGATAAAGTGCATTTAATGAAATACGTCATTCGTACTCTATACAAACTTGTTCTATACAAATTATAACAGTATTAATCGAAAAAATCAGACGTCATTGACTTTGCTGATATCAATAAAATTCGATTACTCACGTCATCATCTCTACCATCTGACGCAATCTTAGCTATAACACAACTTGCATTATTCCTTTTCAAAAACATCATGTTGTATTCGTTATTACAGGCCAAAATAATTAAGTTATTAAACTCATTCTACCCTAGCTCATCAATAAGCTTGCGAGTGACACTCGCCTTTCACTATTATTAAACTTTGATTTATATAACTTTAGAAATAGAATTTCTAGTGTAGTACGGAAATCTGTACGTTAGTGCTGAGTTGCATCCTTTAATTTTTTTATGTCACTCTATCGACAACTGCACCCATCACTAAAATTATTATAGTTACAGACTTCAAAAACTAATAAAGTGGAGATACTATTTAAAGAGCTACTGCTATTTTTATTTACGATAGGTAAACATCTCAGTTATCAATTTAATTTTATCGAGTAGTATTTTTTCTTCACTAATGCTTTTATAGCGGCGAAGCCTTTTGATTCGTATTTATTTTTCCTGTCTTTCTAGTATTGGTATTTTTCTTCTTTGATAAGTACTACAGCAGAATATGATTTTTAAACTACCGATCAGTTTTAAAGACAGAATTTGAGATAATATTTGAGTACGATTTGGCAGTATTAGCCTATTGGTGATACAGACAGACCGCCATGCTAAGGGTATCGTGTTCGAATCTACGGCGCGCAGCACTGACTTTTCAGTATTGAATCATTAATTTTAGCTTGCCCTGTGCCGGAGGAAAATCAAAGCTTAGTTCAAATGTAAATGAAGAGCTCCAGTTTTATATATTATATGTGTGAGTGAATAAAGTGTTGCCGTGCTACATTCTGAGGTTCTAATCTGCCTATTTTAGGCTTGACTCATAATAAAGATCAACATCATCATCATCCTCTTAGCGTTGTCCCAGTTTCAATCTGGGGTCCGCTTACTAGTCTCACCGAATTTGGCTGAATATTAGCATTTCCACGGTGCGACTGCCTGTCTGCCCTCCGCAACCCGAAGGGATAGCGATATTCCATGGTTTAGACTAGTGTCCGTTTATTTAGAAGGTACTGACGCCCTATAACGACTGTCAAAGATCTTCATGACAACCGGTACCGACGGCTTAACGTGCTCTCCGAGGCACGGGACAAGCGATAATTAACAATTCAATACGCACATAACTCCGAAATGTCATTGGTGCACGCCGTGGATTCGAACCTGATACCCTCGGCATGGCAGTTTGTTGGTATCTCCACTAGGCTATCGCTGCCTCAATAAAGATCTACATTTATACTAACTTGATCTAAGGATGACATTCTGGTGAGGTATGAAATCTAAGAGAAAGGCCAATACCCTGCATATGACAGAAACTTTCTACGTAATAATAAAACCTAGAAAATCGTTTTATAATTTCCAAAGACATTATTCACGCATTATATTTTATTTGAAAATAAAATATTAATGAACGTGGTAGATATTTATATTAAAAGTTGATTAATGAATAGCTTGTCCTGTCCTTTTTGACTTTTAGACGCGACGGTGACCTCTGGGCTAGACGTATGTAAACGTATAATTAAAAAGTTAGGCAATACAATGTGTCTGGTGTTGTAATTATAAGTACGATGTATGGTACTTTACATTTTGTGTGCATATTCTAGAAGAACAGAGTGGTACAATAAAAAAGAAATCATTTGTCTATACAAAATAATTGCGATGGTGACTGACTGGCCGACAAGCCATAGTCAAAACTATTCGGCGCAGGAGGCTGAAATTTGGCATCTATGTTTCTTGGGGACCGTAGGGGTGGCGTGCCCCCCTAGAGGGTATATTCAGAAACAGCTAAATAAAACAAATGTACGGGCGTAGCTGCGGCCATCTTCTAGTCTACATATATATTTTTTTTATAGACTCAAGCCTGTATCCCCGACGGGGTAGGAAGATGTGTAATATTACACCCACATTTCGCCATGAATTTTTAAGTCCCACCTATTGCCGTTACCAGGCACATCACCAAACTCCGTGTTGCTACTGAGAATTTGGAAAACCCAGTAACACTTTGCCCGACCCGGGAATCAAACCCGGGACCTTCGATCAGCAGTCGCATACACTATCCACTGGACCACAGAGGCAGGCATTTATAATGTTTACCTATTGACTGAATGCTTGGCGTAATGGTCCATTTTTCGCCGTAGTTTCAATTCACATACTTTGCATTCTGTAACCATTCTGTGCATGAAATTTGGCCTTTTTGAGTATTTTCTTAAGAAAGACAACACCCACACTTGCAATGCTCTTTTCGCGGCAGACATTACACATATTGAACTAACGGTCACAAGGAATACCAAGATTCGAAATGACAATTTGTTAAATTAATTATGCAGTTAGTGTTGTTCTGTTTGAGTAACAAAGTCACAACAATCGATAGTGCAGACAATAGGTATGTATTTTTGATACTGAGAATTTGTGTGATAGTAATATCACAGACCAAACACTTTAGGCGCGGCGTGAAAAAGATTTTTTCTAGGCCATCAAGCGGAGGGCCATCATGCCATTATTATTGATATTTTATTGGTACGATTACTTTTACTTTAGGACTCTATGACTCTATGACTGCTTAAAATCAAGCGGCATAGAGTAATTTTGATAGGCAACATTAAAAAAAAAACACGTTAAAAAGATAATTCTGAAATGAAATCCGTCATAATATAAAATCTACTAAAATGAGACATTAAAAATACGACACTGTTACCTTCGCCCTCGCCGCTGGGTTAATAAAAGAAACGCGTCCTTTTTGACAGGTATTGCGGCGCCATGACAGTTTGGGAATTAACGCGGGAATTTTGACAGATACGTAATATTAGCACGATGTTTTTTTTTTGAGATTTCGTACTGCCACACCCTATGTTCGGTCGTTTTATTATGTTTTGATCTTTATATATATAAGTAGTTAATTTCCCTCATATTAGTAATTTTATTAAGCTGCGATAGCTGTGGTGGTGTATGGTGGTAGCAGCGGTGTACGTAACGGACTGCCGAGTCGATGGTCTCGGGTTCGATTCCCAAGTACCTGGGGCACACATCTCTGAATTTGCGAAGTTATGTGTTTATTAAAAATGTTAATTATCGTTCGCTTAATGATATGCCCGGTAGGTGGCAATAGGTTCACCCCCTATTATATTGGGGCCAAACATAACTGGCGAAGTGTGGGTGTGTAATACACCTCTGCCTACCCCTTCGAGGATAAAGGAGTGAAGTTATGTTATGTGTTTTAGCAATTTAATTTTCTATCTTCTTAACAACCATGCCGACTTTGGCACTACCAGCTGAATTTAAAGCAGGCAGAGGTTTGTTTCAACGTACAAATAAACTTCAAATTACGTACTATCTGAAAATACCGTTAAATAGTCATCTTAGAATAACCATTTGCTAACGAAAATATAATTTCTTACTAAAGCAAGTATACAGTTTGGAAAAGTACCCTAATAGCAGTGTACCAAAATTTGTTCCTTTCCACATGGAAACTAACATCAATCGACAGAAAATGCTGAAAAAATATATCTTATTTAAAATGATATTTTGTTCTATAGATTTGTTACAAAGGGCTACTTTGAAGAAACCGTCTTAACTATATCATGTTTTATTTCAAGCCTTATAACCAAGGAACACTCAACAAAGAAAACACAATCTCCGAAATAAATAATCTTGGAGTATTCTGTATATAATTCGATAAAAGCCCCACTAGACGAAGTCCCAAAGGACTTAAAACCTTCATGTTTAAATGACGTGTGTGCACGCCTCACTTGTGAAGCTCTTAAGGGAATTGCAGTAGACGCAATTGTTTTTCTGGCGTAAATGGATAAACATTCAGCACATTCCGCTGCCAGTCAGAACGTTTAAGTACGTCTTGTTTTAAAATGCTTATGCAGCGTGAAACTAAACTGTTTGGTAGTGTCGTTGATAAATTGGTTGTTTAAATAAAAATAATAAATAAATAAATCATTTATTCGGAACAAAGTTTACATTATTCGGATATTAACCCACCAAACTGCAAAACAGTTTGTCGGCGGGATTAGCGCTTGTTCTACAGTTAAGTTCCCTAAATTAATACTCTAATTACATGCAATAACTTTAAAAATCAATTTATTAAGATTAAGAATAAAAAAGTCAATAAATTAAAATTCAACTAATCTACTACTAACTATAAATTAAAATTCAAAATATATGTTTGTTTTACTTCAACTGTTGATCATTATATACAACTTTATCGCGTTAAATAACTAATACAAGCTAAAAATACCTTTGTTTTTGCCGACATTTCGATCGGCGTTTAAAGTATTAAACTAGTGAATGCGATCAGAACTGCTTTAAATTTATTTGTTTAAAATATCCAAGTTTCGAAATTTGAACACATTGTAAATAATACAATATAATGTAATCTTACTCAAAAATATAAATAATTTGTGATGATTATGATTAAACAATTACAATTAATCTTTATTTTATAATTATCGAGATTGTAATACCAAATACTGTCGAGCCCAAATCAATGGCTGTCAAAGAATCGTATAAAACAATTATTTTGATTTCGGTGCATTGGGATATACAAAATTATTGTTTATTCAGGAATTTCATTGAAGTTATATTTAAAT
Organism: Euclidia mi; assembly: GCA_944739405.2. Taxonomy (NCBI): domain Eukaryota; kingdom Metazoa; phylum Arthropoda; class Insecta; order Lepidoptera; family Erebidae; genus Euclidia; species Euclidia mi. The sequence goes on along the minus strand of OX123205.2, from coordinate 3,192,663 downwards.
AGCATAGAAATGGAGGTGGTGTGATTATGTATGTACTTGTACGAATATTTTAGATATTGTGGAGAGGTTGTGGACGTCTCGAGAGCTGAGATGTGTGAATTATGAAAAATATAGTTCATCATCATATTTTTTTGGTAATATTTCCTACAACTATTAAGTCGTATTATAAAAGCAGCTTGAAAACTTCTTGGAATCCATATATATTATTACATTAAAGTGGCTCATTCAAACAAAATCAAACCACAAAAATAAATTAGGAATGAATTTTAAATACGTTAGTACTTCCAATTAGGTTCAACCATGTTTTAATTCCATATTAAGCAAATAAAATAACACGATACAAGAACTATATCTACGAAAATAAATGAGGACAACGAAAACACCTCGACGCCATGACAGTGTAGAATTGGCGGGAGAACTGACAGCGTTGACATCTGTCAGTCGGTGAGCGTTTATGAGGCGCGCTATTACTCACCGGTATGTTTAATTATTATTTTGTCCGATTGCTCGTGACATGTTTCGTGCGTTTGCGAAGTTAGTTTTGATGTTGATTTCGGTTGATGGACGTTTAAATTTAATTGTTTGAGAGGTATTTACGTTTTACTGTTTTATGTTTGTAACTTTACATTATGTTTGTGTACTTCTGTTCTGTTTTAACCTTTGTTTTAATGAGCTAAAATGTGTTATAGTTCCAGTATAGTATTGTAAATTATAACTTGTGGATTTATTTATGATAGATAGTACTATCGCTAGGTACGCGATTATATCGGAAAAACATTGTAAGCATGTAACTGAAGAAATTAAATTAAAGTCTATAAGTTTTACTGCAACATTTACACTTTAAGGGGACGTTTCACTGAGAGCGTTTATGTGGAATGTGTCAGTATAATATTTGTGTTCGAAAAAAAATGTTACACTCAAAAGTAATACACATCCTGTTGGTTTGATAATGTCAGACAAATGTGACAAACAACATGCACCATAATAGCCTTTCTCGATCAATTGGCTATACATCGTACAAATAATTACTCGATTCGGATCAGTAGTTATTGAAATTAGCGCGTTCCACTAAACAAACAAACTCTTCAGCTTTATTATTGTTGTTATTAGTATCTGTAGACTGTTGCTTTCATTGAACAATCACTATAATAATTTTCTGTTTTAATTTATCAAAAGGTTGGTGATATTCATTGATATTTGCGATACGCAAACTGCGGTGCCGACTGTACGCCCGTGTTCTCATTTATATTCTCAAGTTGTACAGTAAATCACTCAAGTTTCGATATTCGTATAAGTTTTGGAAATATTTCGAGTTTACGATAAAATTTCAACTTTTGTCAAGTTTCGAAGTGAGTTATAGTGCTCGGATGCACGTCGAAAACAGGAAGAAATTGATACAACATAATTTAAAACTTGTTTCCATGTATATAAAGATAATTTTCCCTTGGCACAGGATCTGCATTTTATGGTACTGCCAGACGTAAAATAAAATATGCTTGAAATCGATTTGAAAATATATGATACAGATTTTTAACGCATTTCTACGTTTTTATTTATTTATTTGTTTCGGTTGAGTGAATGGTATTACAAGTTGTGGAGTTTTTTTATAGACACTTTTGCTAATTACATTGATTAAAAGATTAATGGTATATTATAATTTCTGCTGTAGCTTTCTGGGTCGTTAACGGTTTTATAACCGTGATATCTAAACTAAGTAACGTGTAAATTGATTATACAGTACAACTATCTTTTCCAACAATATACTAGCGTTTGTCTGTATAATTTCCTATTAAGAAGCTTTTTCAACTGTATTACTATATCATTATTATCTACATTTTACAGCTTCACCCAGTGAGTGTCGGTTAACACAATAAAAGCAGATTATTCTCCAGCATCCAAATTATCTCTTTCAATCAAAATTGTACCACAGTTCTGCATTTAAACTACTTCACGTAAAGGGTTAATTTATAGCCTATGTTACTCCTTGTTACATCAGCCATCCGCCAGTGAAAGTCAAAATCGGTCAGCAGTTCCAGAGATTAGCGAGAACAAACAGACAGACAGACAGACCGACAGACAAACAGATAAAAATTTAAAAAAAAATCATTTCGGTATATGTGCCGTGTATACATCCATATGCATTTAGTAAAAAGCGGTTATTTTAATATTACAAACAGACGCTTCAATTTTATTTATGTGTATAGATGTATAGATGAATAACGTAGAGGTACAAAAGATTAGTCTATGTTTCCAGTAATTCTCGAGCACTTCTGTCAGCATTCCTCACCCAGTGCAATAACTGTAAACCAATCCCTAAAGACAATTAAGAAAAAGTTAAAACCAGGCACTCATGATAGTCCACAGCTACCCATATAAACAAACAACTTATTGCCCAAACTGCCGCCCCATAACAGCTCTACGACTTTCTAATATTGAATTAATCATAAGCTGTACCGTTCCCTGACGAACATATTAACAAATTCCACCCACTCAATCTCAGATGATTTACCTTTCGCAACTTGGAAACCGTAGGCCATATATTAATTCCATCTTTGGAGGGTGTCCCTATAAATTTTGGTCGCCATGTGGGAATAATGTCCTGCCTAATTAGGACAACTTTTGTAGAATGGTCGCTCGGATATTTTAGATTAAACGGTGTATCTCTTGTGGTGTAAAATATACTTTTAAGTTTCAAAAATTGTTTTACAGTTGTCTGCTTCTCGGTTTTAAATACATTTCAGAAATAAACTCTTTTTGAAGACACGTAGACTATTTTGCGTACAATTATAACTGAAAGAAAACTCCTAAAATTACTTTAATTTCATTGTTAATAACAAGTCTTTTATTTTAATATTAATTTGGTCAGAGTGGCATACTAATCATATATTATTATCAACCAAAAACAAATTAGGTTTCATCTTCATGTAATAGGGGATAATCCTATAGCCATAAGTCAGTCATGCCTACTTATTATCCACGAAAATATATTATGTCCCTAAAGCCGAATACATTATATAAGAGTCACAAATCCCTAAATATAGATTGTGCTCAACCACATAGAAATATTTATTTCTTATTTCAAACTACTTGTAAGCTAATCTTCAGACCCATCGCATATTTCATGCACGCCCGTCGATCCAGTGTAATCTTAACCTGGCTATATAACCACAGTAAAAACAGAATAGTAGGTTAGCTAAGGCCACTCGGCGAGTTAATTGCCTACTCTTGCGTTGACGCACGGGTTGTCACTTGTTTACACAGCGGCGCCGGCTTTGTCGGCGCTCGCGCTTTTTCGCCGCTTTTTTAAGTGATCGCGCTGAATACTTCACTATTTGTTGTTTTAATTAAGGTTTTAAAATAATTAACATAAAAATATCACTTGTGTTTGTCTACTAATACAAATATTTGCATACCATATGTAATGGTAGAATGTAAATGGGCCATTTTATATTATAAGATCATACTCTGTATACCTACATTCTGGAAAATAAAGAACTTTGACTTTAAGCTTGAATTTTTTTTTCTCAAATACCTACTGACTACCTAAGCGTTATATAACTATCTAAATGCCTTTTTTAATGAGATAAAGTAACAAGTTAAATTTACTGTCGTTTAACACATTGTATATTATTAATAACGTTTATTACAAAACTGAATGTATATTAACAATTCAAGCGGGCGAGCAGTGAAGTACCTACATGAATGCGCTCGATCAGACGCGCGGCGCATCCCGTACTGAATCCGCGCCGAGCTTGCCGCGCTCGTGAGATTGTGTGCGTGATAAGTGCGTGCGTACACGGCGCCGGCGACTCACGCGTACATTCAAACCAGCGCGGCAGCGCGGCGGCCGATTTGTATGAAGCTATCTTACTATTCTGTTTTTACTATGATATAACGAAGGTCAAAGAAGCTAAATTGTATTCGCCTATAAACGGGTTTATTACTGATTCTGATGGATTTGACCCCTGGCGTTCGATAGTCGATCAGTGTTTTAGCTGCTCGAGAGCCGAGACATTTGACCTAAAATAGGACGTAGAGTAATTTTATAACGGCAAATTTGAGAGCAAAAATATGTTATTGGTATGCCTACGTCGTGTTCGAAATACTAAATAAATTATGCATAAAGGACTCTTGTTTATTCCGTTTTACACAGAGTCAAAATCAATATGACGGCGTGTCGTAGGTTGTTTATGCTTCTGGTAAACGTCTGACGACTTTTAAGTAACCATAATAGCTATTCGACTGCCTCGTTGGTCTCGCGGCATAAATGTGCGCGTGGGATTGGGATTCTCGGGTTCGATTCCCGGGTCGGGCAAAGTGATATTGGGTTTTTCCGTTAGGAAATTTCCAGTAGCAGCACGGAGTCTGGTAATTTGCCCGGTACGGCAATAGGCTCGCCCCCTATTACGTTTTTTTTTTTATAGGCTCACGCCTGTATCCCCGTAGCGGTAGGCAGAGGTGTAATATTACACCCACATTTCGCCATGAATTTTTAGGTCCCACGTAATAGGGGGCGAGCCTATTGTCGTATCGGGCACATTACCAGACTCCGTGCTGTTACTGGAAATTTCCTAACGGAAAACCCAATAACACTTTGCCCGACCCGGGAATCGAACCCGAGACCTCCCAATCCCACGCGCACATTTATGCCGCGAGACCAACGAGGTAGTCTATTACGTGGGACCTAAAAATTCATGTTGAAATGTGGGTGTAATATTACACCTCTGCCTACCACTTCGGGGATATAGGCGTGAGTCTATAAAAAAAAAATAGCTATTCTGTAAAAAAGGACTACAGCTTTACTATGACAGAGGTCTCTTCTTTTACGTAATATTTTATTTTACGACTGCAACATGCCTCTGAAAAGGCTATCTCTGTTAGTATTGATAGGTACATTACCTAATCTATATTGTAATTTATTGCATGAAATATCATCGTTTGCATATCTAATTTAACATTCCCTATGATAGATGAAGACCATCGATTTCTAACGGATCTAGTTCCGGCTTTATGCAATTTCAAAAATTTGCTTGAACTACTTCCAACTCCTACTTAACTCATTCCTAGAAAATCACTTTGCTAGAGAAAGGAACTAACCTGAAAACATATTAACAAGTTCGACGAATACAATCACTACGCTACGTTTCATACTTAAAGCAATCAACCCTAAGGATTTTTTTTTGTACTTATGTTGATGATCTCCTATCAGTTTCTTTTAATCACTTCCACCGCCATACACCTGATTAAATAAGTATACTTAACACCTTTATCGACTTGCCATGAGTGCTAGAGGTTAATGACCCTGTCTAATGGGTGCGCAGGATTTTTATACAGATGCTTATTGCGCAGATGGCCTTAACAGCGTCATTGAGGAAGTGATAAGCTTTTATGAGGTTAAAAAATGAGGGAAAGTACCACAGCAAAGTAGGTCAGATCGATTTATGATTTTAAGTGGTGTTACGCAAGGTCAGGTTTGAAGTAGTAAATAGCCTATATTTTAGATGAACTAGATCTTATAAAGAGAATTTGTTTTGAGAAAAGTAATGACAAAATATCTTGGATAATGTATTCAATGTGAATATCCAAATCATTTACTGCAGAACACTATATAATATATATAGACTGCCTCGTTGGCCTCGCGGCATAAATGTGCGCGTGGGATTGGCAGGTCTCGGGTTCGATTCCCGGGTCGGGCAAAGTGTTATTGGGTTTTTCCGTTAGGAAATTCTCAGTAGCAGCACGGAGTCTGGTAATGTGCCCGGTACGGCAATAGGCTCGCCCCCTATTACGTGGGACCTAAAAAGTCCTGGCGAAATGGGTGTGATAGTACACCTCTGCCTACCCCTTCGGGCATACAAGCGTGAGTCTATAAAAAAAATAACAATATAATGATAAGTGCTTGAGACCTAGCGCCCCCTACACGCGTAGCAATATTGAGAAAGTAGTCAGCCATCATTTACAGACATTATAACTAAAGTTGCTCCATTATAGATAAATTCGAGCAACTTCATTGTAGATTGTTTCGACCGGGCAGTTGTGTTAGTAGTAAGTGACCGTGACTAAGCTAGAGATAGGCCTCATTTGAATTAAAAGAGTTTTTTTTTATGGTAATAGGCGGCAAACGAGGAGATGGATCGCCTGATGGTAAGCAATTACCGCCGCCCAAGGACACAAGCAACACCACAGGAGTCACAAGTGCGTTGCCGCCCCTTGGAATTGGGAAAAGGGATAGGATGAGGAGTGGGATGAGGGAGAAGGAATAGGGGATAGGGCCTCCGGCACTCTCTCTCACCGAACGAAACGCAACAGTTTAGGTACTGTTACTTTACGTCGATTTTCTGTGAGAGGGTAGTACTTCCCCGACCGAGCCGGCCCATTCATGCTGAAATCGGCAAGGCTCTACCACCTTGAGAACATATTAGTATTGTGATTTATGTAATTAAAAAAGCAATAGAGGCAAATCATTACTTCGATCCTTCTAGACTGTACTAAAAGATACAATTTGCCTGAACTCCAGACGTTTACTACCACTACAAACGCTCAACAACAAAGCTACTGTTTATATCCAATAAACCAAAGTTACAACGTAAACTTCCAATAGCATCGATTAAATGATAACAAAACTACTAGCAGGTTATTTGATATCGACTTTGTGTCGTAATAACCTTCTATAGTAATTTGGTTAGAACCAAAGTTGTCCAACAACTTGTATATATGCAAACTTACGCAAACTTTGATTGCTCGACTCAGGCCGGGCATATTAATTGAGTGTCACGCCATTTGTTGGTAATGTTGACTTACTATAAATATTCTGGTGTCATTCCGAAGTTTGGTTACAGTGTTTACCTGAAGGCTTCGTAAATGGTTTAATGTCCAGATGGGTGCTTTTGGAGACTATGATCTATTGCAAGATATATTAGGCTTGTGCGTAAGGGGAGTGGAACTCGTGAATGATTTAAACTTTGTTGTTGATGAATTGAATATTATGTACGGAATTAATTCTAAGAATAATAATAATAATATTCTACCACATTCACACAACACCATCTAGTCCCAAACTAAGCAGAGCTTGTACTAGATAATGGATAATGGATAAACATACTTATGTACATTTTTTTTTGTAAATACATACATTAGAAACACCCAGACCAAGACAAACATCCATGTTCATGCACACAAATGTTTGATTTGTGCGGGAATTGAACCCGGGCGTAGCAGTCGCTTACACTCCCGCTGCGCCAACCGGTCGTCAAAGTCCGAGAATATGCCTTGTTGGCACAGCATGAGTGACAAAACACTTGTCACGGTTTTTGAAGGAAAAACTTTAGGATCACCATCATTCTAGCGCAGTCTAGATTGCGATTCTTCGCCTTGACGGCCGGAGTCCGCTTAAGACGAAGGAACAATTTTAGGATATCTACAGTAAATATAATATTAGTAAATAATTGACTGCCTCGTTGGTCTCACGGCATAAATGTGCGCGTGTGATTGGGAGGTCTCGGGGTCAATCCCCGGGTCGGGCAACGTGTTATTGGCTTTTTCCGTTAGGAAATTCTCAGTAGCAGCTCGGAGTCTGGTAATGTGCCCGGTACGGCAATAGGCTCGCCGCCTATTACGTGGGACTGAAATAAAACTGGCGAAACGTGGGTGTAGCAATATACTTACCTCTGCCTACCTCTTCGGGGATGTAGGCGTGAGACTATGTATGCATGTAAATAATTGAGTATGCCCTTATCATATCAAGTCCCATCGAGGCTTTTAACCCTGATCTAACGAATCCTACAGATAGCTTGTTTGCATAAAATACTCTATGAAACAAACCCTAAGGCAAATTAAGAAATCGCTAGCCAAAAACGAAAAGAACAAAATATTGCGCCGAGGTTTCGGAACAACGCATCTCAAAACAATGCAATCGAAAGGAAAGACAATGGCATACCTTTAACTCCAATATTAAAAGGATAAAACTGATCGCCTATAATGCTCATTGTAACACCTCCTGACAGGAGAAACTTAACCAATACTTCGAGTCAATTCACGTATTAAGTTTGCTAAGAGGGTGGTTCAGAATTGACGATAGTATAATGTACGTTCAGACGGAGATACGATGCTGATTTTATTGACGATATTTGTCAAATTATTCTTTAAGATTAGAGCACAAGATGGGTCTGTGTGGAGAATCTTGGGGGAGACCTATGTACAGCAGTGGACTTCTCTAGGCTAGACTGATAATAGCTTTCTGATAAGTGGATGCGTTATCTTCTGCTAGTTGTTGAACTTGTGAATATTTTTTAAGGTATTGAAGATTGTTATCACCGCTTGAAGACATGACTTGTAGTTAGGTATTTGTTTTTTACTTTTTAAGACAACTCCCGTACTAATAAATCCTGTGTCGTGGGGGACTTAATAAACATACAACCAACGGACACAATTAACACCCAGACTCGACAATTTATGGATCACACATATCGTTGTCTCGTGTGGGAATCAAACCCACAACAATAGCCACAATGTCAAGCGGCGAGCCGGCAGCTAAAATCACTACTCCAACCGTGCAGTCAGGCATGTCATGAAACTCATAAATATTTAATTATTGTCAAGATATTTGGCCTAGTCATTTCACCAATGGGGATTACCTTTTTTAATAATTCTTTGTATTATAAATCGTAATCAATGACTTACGTTAATCGGAATAAATATTATTAAACAATTTTATTTTCATATCCTGTATGAATATAAATTAAATTTCATTATTTAGTTCTTAAGAAAATTAGTTAAAGAAACCGTAAAACTGAAGGATTAGCGCTGAAATATTCCTCATAATCCGTCGTCCACTTGGCGATTATTATTCCAGCCGGGAGGGAATCAACGCGCATTACAATTGATCTCGAGGCTGGGGCCAACTATAAGATCTGTGGTGTTAACGAGTCGCAGGGCGGGTTCAGATACTGCTACTTTTACTGGGCTTTTGTGTTTAGTATTTTATTATAGACATTTTTGCAGGATCTTTTTAGAGATTTCCCTATTACGTAGGACCTAAATATTCATGGCGAAATGTGATGTAGTGTTACACCTCTACCTATCCCTTCGGGGATACAGGCAAGAGTCTATAAAAAGAAATTTAGAACGTGATTTGGTTAAATATTTTGTGTTAAAAAATACATTCAGAGACACCTGTGTATTCTGCTTGTCTTGTAGGCTGATTTTTAAACCTTTCCCTGGATAAAGACATGCAAATTTATGCGTTGATTACGTCAGTTTAAACAATTGGCAGAACACTTTCTAACTACTATTATAAGCCTGAATGTTTGTAAGAATGGATGTATGCACGCATGATTGTTATTCTTTCATGCTAAAATGACTATACGGTATTCGATGAAAATTCAAAATTGCAAATCAGGTGCAGGACCCGATAATTGACTCTACGCGAGCAAAGGTATGGGCAGAAGCTAGTTAATTATCTTAATATATAAAATCCTTGCGTTACTGACTGACTGACAGACACGCTACAGCCGAAACTATTGGGCGCAGGAAGCTGAAATTTGGCATATATGTTCCTTGGGGACCGTAGGGGTGCACTAAGAAGGAATTTCCCGAAATTCCCACGGGATCGGCCAAAACGGGTAAATTAAAAAAAAATGCAGGCGTAGCTGCTGGCGTCCTCTAGTATAGTAATAAAATAAAAATAAAAAATATTTATTGTCATAGAAGTATTAACAATTCTTTAAGCTATATCCTGTGGCCCCACACTAGGCAAAGCCTGTCCTGTGGGTACCTGACACAACTAGAGTAATTCTTATTACATTCTATTAATGATTAATTCGGGCAGCTTCTTACAGTATTTCTAAGGCTTATAGATTGAAAAATAGTCTGGCATATTATTATAACATACGAAAATTAAAACACTAATAAAGAGTACATTGGTCTCGATTGAACTAAATTTGTAAAGAAGTGAAAATGATGTAGGTGTGCATGATGTTAATATTAATAATACGTAGATAATTAAATAATTCATATAATTATATATTACGGGAAGACATAAATATATATACATATATATTATGTAATAAGTATTAAAATTAAAAGTACCTATAACCGACGCGCATGCATGATGAGGTTAATGAATGTCGAGGAAGCGAAAGAGGTATGTTTGAACCGAAGCATGTGGCGTTCCATAGTCTCTGCCTACCCCAATGGGAGACAGGCGTGACGATATAGATAGAAAGATAGATATTAAATAATTTTATATAGGTACGTAAGTTACAGTGTGCATTTTGTGATATAGGTACTAGAAGATTTTCCGTTGAGTCAAACGATAGAGAAGCAAGCCATTTTATAACTTTTAATTTTTCCTCTCTCACTGTGCACGGCTTCAGATCACAAGTACTCGCTGCCTTGTTGTATATGAATACGAATAGTATGCAAATATACAATTTTCTCAGCTTGTAAAAATAGCTACGTGATTGACAAACTTTCCGTAAATATTGGGATTTATATTGATATAGGTACATCGCGCCATTGTATTATCTATCGCAACCATGAATTCACGGGATTTTGCACACTGTTGTTTTTTCCTAATATACATCAGTGATGAAATAAAAAAAATAATGTCCAAAAAAGCTGCAGCCAAGACAAGGTATAAGCTACGACCAACTGCGTTTAATTTGGATAAATATGTTAGTGTAAGAAATCTCTGCAATAAGGTGTGTAGGAAAGCACAACGCCAACATATCCATAATTCTGTCCAAAACGAAGACCCAGCTAAAGTCTGGAAATTTCTCAAAAGTCTGGGAGTGGGAAAGTCACGAATTGACGTGACATCCAAAGACATCATTATTAATTCACTCAATGTTCATTTCACTACTTCGTCCAATTTTGATGGGACTACTAAAACTAATACTTTACTAGATCTTTCAAGTATTCCAACTCCCAAATATTCATCTTTTGTTTTCGAGCAATTCACCGGTTGTGATGTTAAAAAGAGCATAATCTCAATCTCGTCCAATGCTGTTGGTAGTGATTGTATCAGTCGAAACATGATCCTTCCTATCCTCGATGAAATCCTTTCTGTCCTCTGTCATATATTAAATTACTCAATTACAAGCGGAATCTTTCCTTCAGCATGGAAGGATGCGCAAATAATTCCTCTCCCTAAAAAGCCAAAACCCTGTTCCTTCTCTGATTACCGTCCCATATCCATACTACCCTTCCTTTCCAAAGTCCTAGAGCGTCTTATTCAAAAACAACTATGCACATTCCTTTCTAAAAACGCTCTTCTAAATCCCTACCAATCCGGCTTTCGTCCTGGACATAGTACTACCACGGCATTGGTACATATCACTGATGAGATACGACTGGGTATGGATAGTGGAAAGCTCACGCTACTTTCCTTACTCGACTTTAGCAACGCTTTCAATACCGTGGATTTCCACATCCTGCTTGGCATACTCCGCTCTATTAACATATCTCCAACGGTGATTGACTGGTTTCATAGTTATCTGTTCGGTCGCCGACAACGTATACGCGTTGAGGAAACGTACTCTTCATGGTGTAATACAACTGCCGGCGTACCGCAGGGTGGCGTTCTATCTCCGTTACTTTTCGCAATTTTTATAAATTCAATATCCCATAAGTTAATTTCGTCCTACCACCTTTACGCAGATGATTTACAAATTTACGCCCAGGCACCTCTAGAATCAGTAGCAGATGCGTTTGCTTCAAGAAATACTGACTTAAAGCAAATTTGTGATTGGAGCAAAAAGTATGGCCTCAAGGTTAATCCTTTAAAAACGCAGATTGTTCTCATCGGCAGTCCCAGGATGATCTCGAAGGTCAATTGGTTAATGTTGCCTGAGATTAAATTCGACGGCAATATTCTAAAATGTACCGACCATGTAAAGAATCTGGGCATTTATCTGGATAGCACTTTAACTTGGGGACATCAAATTCAGGAGACCAGTCGTAAGTTGTTTGCGTCAGCGGGGTCGTTACGTAGGCTTCGGAATTTTCTTCCAACAGCCACTAAAATTGCGCTTGCTCAATCTTTACTCCTTCCAGTACTCGATTATGCCGATCTCAGCTATCTTGATCTCACTGAACAGCAACTTGACAAACTTGAGCGTCTCCAAAACTTTTGTATCAGATTCATATTTGGTCTTCGCAAATATGATCATGTATCAGAATTTCGTAACAAACTCAAGTGGCTCCCTATTCGTTTTCGCAGGAATACTCATATTCTTACATTATATTATAATGTTTTATTCGATCCTAACACTCCCTTGTATCTCAAATAACGTTTTAAGTTCCTCCATGACACACATGCAAGGTTTCTAAGGTCGTCAGAGAATCTGAGGCTGCAAATGCCAACGCATTCAACAAATTATTATAGTAAATCCTTTGCTGTCCAGGCAGTGCGCTTGTGGAATGCGTTGCCTCTTGAAATTAGGCAAGCAAAGTCGATAGGCATATTTAAAAAGGCATTAAAACAGCATTTCCTATCGAGTAGCTAGTCAGTGTCAAAAGGGTATTGTGACTATAATATCTATAATGTGTTATGTGCGTATGTATTTATGTATGTATGTTTGTATGTATGGATGTATGTATGTATGTATATATATGTATGTATGTATGTATGTATGTATGTATGTATGTATGTATGTATGTATGTATGTATGTATGTATGTATGTATGTATGAATGTATGTATGTATGTACCTATGCATGTATGTATATTATATGTTTCTGTATTTACGTAATATATGTATGTTTACCTTTACTTAGCAAGGAACTTTATTACTACACCATTTTATAATTCTGTTTCCCTTATTTATTTCTTTCCATCCAAAGGTTGCCTGGAAGAAATCGCTTTTAGCGATAAGGCCGCCCATTGTGCATTATATTTGTTATATTTGTAAACTTCTTCTTGTTCTCTTTTAACTCTGTAATGTGACTTGTGGTGTACAATAAAGAATTATCTATCTATCTATCTATCAGTATTTTTCTTTTAACACACAGTTTATGTTGATATAAATTAAACCACAGCTTGACACGATAACTATACGCTTCCAAACAAGCCCCTTCAAGCAAAGTCACATAACCCCACATATCACAAAAACCAAGCATAATTATCCCACATCACCGAGAATAATACTTAATAAGGTGCGAAACCGTCACGCGTGACGACGGTCGTCGTATAATTAAGTTTTTTAACGAATTTTCATTAACTTAACATGTCTTTGTCAGATCTGTTAATTAACTGAGTGAAATTAGGGGAATTATTTTTGTTATGGAAGTTTGAGGTGTTTAAAGGTTAGAGGTATTTATGTTTATGTGAAGATAATTATAATGTCTGCCTCCGTGGTCCAGTGGATAGTGTACGCGTCTGTTGATCCCGTCCTAGTTTCGATTCCCGGGTCGGGCAAAATTGTTACTGGGTTTTGGCGAATTCTCAGTAACAGTACGGAGTCTGGCAAAGTGCCAGGTAACAGCAGTAGGCTCACCCCCTATTACGTGGGACCTACAAATTCATAACGTGGAGAAATGTTCCATACATACATACATATACTCACGCCTTTTTCCCGTCGGGGTAGGCAGATACAACAGAACGCCACTTGCTTCTATCCTTACAAAAACCTCACGCGCTTCCTCTACACTCATTACTCTTTTCATACATGCTCGCCGGTTTCGGATACTTCGGACCTTGCCGTTTTTTAGGAGGTCCCCAATTTTATCGACAAATGTCCAACGAGGTGTGCCGCTACCGACTTGCTCACACACATTTGCCTTATAAATCTGATTCGTCATTCGAATTCGTCGAAATGTTCCCTTCATATAAAATACTAGTCGACGCCAGCGGCTACGCACGAACATATTTTCGAATTTCCTGATTTGCCCAATCTCGTGGGAATTTCGGGAAATCCCGTCTTAGTGCACCTCTACGGTCCCCAAGGAAAATACATGCTAAATTTCAGCTTCTTGCGCCGAGTACTTTTGGCTGTAGCGTGTCTGTCAGTCAGTCAGTAACGCAAGGATTTTATATATTAATATAATAAGTGAGAAAAGAAAAAATATGTTAATGACATTATTGCTATTTTTATTTTAGAACAAGTAATAAAGTTCTACACAAACATGAGATGAACGAAACTACACGCATAGATTCATGCAGAAATCTATTTCAGGCTTACAATCTCATGTTTCAGTTTCACACTATATTATTGAACAATTCCAGCCATACGATACTCTATTTACACAAACTACTACATGCACCCAATAAAACGGGATAAGATTTTGTTAAGATAGTAAACTTAATTAAATTCACCGATATTGGCGGAACACGGTTCAAGTTTTGTTAATAACGCAGAGTTGCGTCTTCCAAACGAGGTGCCGGCTTACAACTGAGGCTACGAGATACGCGGGGAAAAGGTTTTTGACACAATAAACAAATATTATACGAATTGGTACCATGTAGTGATGGATTAAGATACAAAATGCCACTACCCCAATTCATTACGCGATTGACATAGGTGGCGACAAAAGGACTTTTTTATATATTTATTTATTTGTAAACTTACGCCTCTATCCCCAAGGGGTAGGCAGAGGTGTAATATTACACCCACATTTCACCATGAATTTTAGGTCCCACGTAATAGGGGGCGAGCCTATTGCCGTTACCGGGCACATCACCAGACTCCGTGCTGTTACTGAGAATTTAGAAAAACTCAGTAACCCCGACCTGGGAATCGAACCCGGAAGCTGCGATCAGCAGACGTATACGCTATCCACTGGACCACGTAATACTTTAAGCAAATAGTATCTTTGCGAAGATATGGACAACTTGATGTCAAAGATTGATCTTTATAGACTCACGCCTGTATCCCCAAAAGGGTAGGCAGAGGTGTAATATTACACCCACATTTCGCCATGAATTTTTAGGCCCCACGTGATAGGGGGCGAGCCTTTTGCCGTACCGGGCACATTACCAGACTCCGTGCTGCTACTGAGAATTTCCTAACGGAAAAACCCAAAAACACTTTGCCCGACCCGGGAGTCGAACCCGAGACCTCCCAATCCCACGCGCACATTTATGCCGCGAGACTAACGAGGCAGTCAAAGATTGATCAACGTGATATAATATGCTAAACCCTAGTATTAATTTACAGTGCTACTGTGAAGTAATTTTGTAGAGCCTTAAGACTTGCACTGAACTGCAAAATTACTGTAAAGGCAACAAATAGGACGTAAAAACTAAATATGACAAAATAAAATAGTTTCAAACTACCGAGAATATGAAAGACTGATTTCTTGAAAATCGTTGGTCAAGGAAAAACCACTGTCCTTTTGAACCTTTCGCAGTCACATTAAATGTAGTCTTGTGTGGGGAAAACACCAACAATACCTCTCACAGTGTTATCATCATGACACATTGTACCGACACGGCGACGGCATGGTACGGCACCCGTACAGCAAGACGCTTTCCAACTTAGGTACTCTTAAGCGGAGCACAGTCAATACGTCGAAGTTTCAAGTCATCTTATGAACAGCCTCCTAGCCCGACACTGAGGTCTGTTTTCATTAACTGGACCTTAGTGGACTGCATAATTATTGTGAGTCTTGGCTACTATGTAATATTATGGAAATATAGCCTTTATGTCCATGTACTTAGAGGATTAGATTTGTTGCTACTATGTTTGAGGTACAGTTCGAGTGATCGTAAATTATGCTGCGCTAATGGTATTATGGGGGAATTATTTGATATAACTATATAGTGAGCTTTGTTTATTGGTAAAGAAATACGGTTTGGTTGGTACTGTTTGTATGCAAATTAAGAAGATCGCATATTTTGCCTGGCGTCTTGGGAAATTTCATAAGTCTAGTACAACAGATATTATTCGATAAGTAATGATAAAATCTTCACATTTTTCAGGCATTCCAGAGAAAAAGAGTCTCAACAGGATAACAATCCCGACTATCAGACAAATTTAATGGGGCAACCCAGAGAAAAAGAGTCTCGACAGGCAAACAAACCCGACTATCAGACAAATGTATAAAAAGTGACACTAAAAAAATCTATCTTAACATTTTCCTGAATTCAAAAAGACATTTAGAACGCCTGGTAGATATTCCTTGAAAATTTTCTACTTTCTTTAATAAGGCACTACTCATAACACAAACAAATCTCAAAATCATAAATAATTTGATATTACATTTGCCCTAGAAACGCCGGCTCTGATTTCCCTCTTCCCTAAACTTTCATCTAGCACATGTCATATTCTCTTTAGTATAATATTAGTGCAAGTTAGGAACAAGTTCTGTAGCGGTGCAGGCAAGTAATTTATTCGAACACAAACCATGTGTTTGGCACTAAGCCGGACGCTCATTGCACTGTGGCTTGTAAGGATGGGTCTGTTTGATAGCGGGGAGCGATTTGAGAACAGAGATACACAATATTTTTTCTAATCAGGTAACTTTATATATTTACTTTTGATCCTGTTAAGTTATTATTTAAAATACAACAAAAATATTTATTTTATTCTGTTTGTGGTTTTCTTTCAGTTATCAAATCCAAGAGCCCATTCAAACTTTTACAAAAATTACATCAAATTTCCTCCAGTGATTCTAAAGTTATTTAAGTAGGTTTAACTACACTCAAAATTTTATTTTCTTTGTATTTATACTAAAATAATTTCTTCTTCGCCTATGTCCAGCAGTGGACGTCTTCCGGCAGATATAATCATGGTGATTCATCATTATCATCATCATTATCAGCCCTTTATACTGTCCCACTGCTGGGCACGGGCCTCTTCTCACTATGAGAAGGGTAAGACCATAGTCCACCACGCTGCCCAAGTGCGGATTGGCAGACTGCACATGTCTTTCGAGAACGATGATTATTTCTTCTCCTTTCTAATTATATTTCTATTAATATCAATTCTGTGAAAAATCTTTTTAATTATTTGAATGATATGTGATGATCATTTCTTCTTACAACTAGAAATAATTACAAAGGTGAGTAGTTGTAATATTCTTTTCATAGATAGATAATAATATAATAGGTCACTAACGATAAAAATCTTTAAAAAAGTAATTATGTGATACAAAACTGTCTCATATGCATAACCTTCGTTTTTCATAGAGGTCCTATGCCTGCCTTTACCACTGCTATGAAAAAACAACAAACATTTTGACACTAATTAAGTTATAATAACGGACCAGATTAAGTAAAATAAATAAATCATACGGATTTAAAACAACAAAGAAGTTAGTTAAACCTTAATTAAGTTAAAAAGTCGTTAACTTGCCGCGATGCAACATTAAAAGAATACAAAGAGATATTTCATTTTTAATTTAGTACGGGTGGTATAATAAAGAGTTGTATTGCATTTCTCTCTTATTATTAAGTATATTCGTTCCTTCTATAAAATATAATTTTCGTATCTTACCAACCACAATACTATTGCAATTTGATTTTTGATTGAATTCTCAAATGCTCAACGTCGTCGCAAAGATATAATTATATGTTTTTATAAATACAAACTTGATTCTTACCCAAAGTCTCATAGCGGCTTTTGATTCACCATAAAATTAACAAGATTACACTGATCAAGAAGCAGCAATAGCCTAGTGGAAAGACCGACAGACTGCTACGCAGATGGTCCGGGTTCAAATCCACGGCCGATGACTTTTCAGAGTTATGTCTGTATTACATTTTTAATTATCGCTTGTCTAAACGGTGAAGGAAAACATCATGAGGAAACCTGCATGTCTGAGAGTTCTCCATAACGTTCTCGAAAGACATGTAAAGTCTGCCAACCCACACTTGGCTAGCGTGGTGGACTATGGCCTTACCCTTCTCATAATGGGAAGAGGCCCGTGCCCAGCAGTGGGACAGTATAAAGGGCTGATGATAATGACGACACCTAAATCACAATGTGACGTTTATGAACGCCAAATTCCTAGATAGGTAAAACAATAATTCTACATTGACCTTTTGAACTACGCTCGATATGCCTAATGGTCGTAGAATCGTGAGAGAAGTAAACGGTCCAAAATATTTGTCAGAAAAACTTCAAATCACAGATGAAACATTACCAAGACTGTCGTCTGACACCAAAAAAATGCCTTTGTAAATCATAAGCTTATAATTGTGAAAGAAATCGCTACTCGCTCACACTGCCACTCAGGCTTTACTGACCCAATTCAGCTTATGTTATACTGGAACACCGCTATCGTCGTAAGAAGATACTTAATGGACGCATTAATTGTACATGAAGCGACTCATTTAACTGGTATCGTGTCGTGTATTCCCAACAGGCAGACAGATTTTTCTACTGATTTCGAATGGTTCGTTGAAAAGAAAGGAAAGACAAAGAGAGTCATTAGTGTTGTTTAAATTCTGTAGAAAGAAACTAGCCTCTCAGGAACGCTGAAACTAAAATTAAATGAGCTATTGAGAATAATTACAGAAATCTTATTTTTGTTATGTACTTGAAAGTTTGCTAGTATGGATGTCAGTTACTCTTTTACGTCACAACTATAGAAAAAGTGGCTGGCAGTCGAAAGTCAGGCTCAGGGTGGCGACATTGGAGAGGCATGGCACTGCCCTATGGCAGACTGATCATCATCATTTCGTATGGCATTCTTTGCACTGGATCCTATACGTCTGTTTTTAGGTTTATTCTACAGTCTTTGGGCGCTGCAGAGAGCTGGTGCAGCTTAGACATACCACCAGGGAAGCGGTGGCGCGGACAATCATTCACAACGTAGGCTAGAGTTTGGTCGGACTCTCCGCACTCGCAGGATGGCGACTCTCTGAGCCCCCATTTGTGAAGATGATGGTTGGATCGGGTCGGGATTTGGTCAAGAACTACCTCCCCATGGTTCACCCCGGAGAGCGGACTAGCTTCTTAGCGACACCCGGCTAAATGTCTTGGTCTGGGTGTTTCTATGTATAATATGTATGTATTTACAAAAAAAAGTATATATGTATGTTTATCCATTATCTAGTACCCATAGTACAAGCTTCTGCTTAGTTTGGGACTAGATGGTGTTGTGTGAATGTGGTAGAATATTATTATTATTATTAATGCTCTTGACTCTCTCTAGGTTCTCCGGACTGTTCTCCAAGTAATCTGTGTATCTCCCGTTGATATACCTGCGCCATCCATCATGACAGACTGGTGATGACGAAGTTTCGATTTGTTGGTTTTCAGGTAGTTTGTCTGCATTACATTGCTTTCGTTGCGTAACATAAAGTTTTTGCAGATAAACCATCACATGATCTTGGTGGTTTGCTACCTCATAAGCTGTTTATAAATATCGATGTTCAGAATGCATATTACAACAAATTGCATAAAACCAAAGGTCCTTAGCCAAATTACAATTGTATCTTTGAGCTTTGTACCCAACTGTTTATCTTAATCCACCAGATGTTTCTAATCTGAAATTAATTCTAAAATATTACTTACAATTAATTTAGATAAAATATATTATTCTGTTTCTATTAATCTTCAAATGGATACAAGTTAATGCCTTCTTGATTTAATGATAAGCCTTTTTCAAATGTAATTGTTTTGCAATATATTTATCTTGAAGAATAAAAAAAATATCGTATTTGTTATTGAATGATAAATAATAAAGTGATTTTTCAAAGCATCTATTGCTTTGCAAGCCATATTTCTATGAAAACGAATACTTTGCTTAAATAATTTTTCAATGTTTTTAATAATCGTATTGTTCTTCGTGTGGTGGCGGATTAAGAATAAAAAGTCTCACTTCCCATTACCCATTATATTTCCCATTACCCATTTTATTTGTTGTAAGAACATAACATAACATAACTTCACGTCTTTTTATCCCCGAAGGGGTAGGCAGAGGTTTTTTACACAACCACATTTCACCAGTTATGTTTAGGTCTGAATGTAATAGGGGGCGACCCTATTGCCATCTACCGGGCACATTATTAAGCGAGCGATAATTAACATTTTTATTACACACGTAACTTCGAAAAGTCAGAGGTGTGTGCCTTGGGTACCTGGGGATCGAACCCGAGACTATCTTCTCGGCAGTCCGTTACGTACACCACTAGGCTATCGCTGCTATTGTTGTACTAAAGAAAATATACGAAACAAATAGTATATTTTATGAAGAGATGGCAAACTGGACGTCAAATCCTATACCAACCCGTCTGGCCAGCGTGCAGGCTAGGCCTCCGATTGACGTCACAATGCTATTTTTTGGGCACGTGGAGAGGATGCACATGGATGACAAAATATTGTCCAAGCAGATATATAAGGCAAGTGTGGAAGGGACAGGACGAAGGGTAAGACCTAGGCGGACGTTCTCTGACCTGGGGGGCGATTTAGAATCGTTCGATATCTCATTTGACATTCGATTCCGTTAATTGTCAAACGGGCTACCTAATTTTTTATCAAAACTATCACATTTCCTATCAATTTTATGCATTCAGTATAAGGTAAATTAATAAATAAACCGAATTCAAAGAATATTTGTTCAAAATATCTCTGGTAGGCGGCTAAAAGACGAGGACAATAATTTGACATATCGTACGATTACTTGTCGTGACATTCTGAATCGGCCTACAGATTGGAGACATCCTAAAAACAGGACAGGTTAGAAGTACCCTGAACAGAAGAGCATGTATGAGGAATCTGATGGGAGTGAATGAAGCAAGAGAGATAAAAATCGAAAATCGTTGCAAATGGCGTTCCGTAGTCTCTGCCTACCCCTCCGGGAAACAGGCGTGAGTTTATGTATGTATGCTATTGTGACGTCAATTAGAATAGGCCTGTGAAGGCTTCAAGGTGATCATAGGTCTTATTGCTTTATCTTTTACAGCAGGATGCCCGCAGCTACGCCCCGACATTTTTATAATGTAACCATTTTTCCCGATCCCGTGGGAAAGTCGAGAAATCCCTTCTTAGTGCACCCCTACACTAAATGTGTATATTTATTATTCATATGTATGTATGTTGTATTTATGTTCTTTTTTATAGTAATAGGCGGCAAACGAGCAGACGGATCGCCTGATGGTAAGAAATTACCGCCGCCCACGGACACAAGCAACACCACAGGAGTCGCAAGTGCGTTGCCGCCCTTTAGGGTTGGGAAAAGGGATAGGATGAGGAGTGGGATGAGGGAGAAGGAATAGGGGATAGGGCCTCCGGCACTCTCACTCACCGAACGAAACGCAACAGTTTAGGTACTGTTACTATCACGAGCCCAATAGTTTCGGCAGCCCTTTGTCTGTCAGTCAGTCAATCAGTAATGCGAGAATTTTATATACATACATACATACATAGACTCACGCCTGTTTCCCGGAGGGGTAGGCAGAGACTACGGAACGCCATTTGCAACGATCCTGACATACCTCACTTGCTTCACTCACTCCCATCAAGTTTCTCATGCATGCTCTTCTGTTAAGGGTACTTCTGACTTGTCCTTTTTTCAGGATGTCTCCAATCTGGTCAGAGAACGTTCTCCTAGGTCTTCCCCTTTGTCCTGTCCCATTCACACTAGCCTGATATATCTTCTTTGTCAGTCTATCGTCATCTTTCCTCTCCATGTGCCCAAACCATCTTAACATGCCTTTCTCAATGCTTGTCACTACATCTTCTTTTACCCCACACCACTCTCGTATCACACAATTCTTTACTCTGTCGGTCAAAGACACACCACACATACTTCTCAGTGCTCTCATTTCTACAGCATTTATTCTACTTTCAAATCTCTTCTGCCATACCCAACTTTCACTACCATACATAAGGGTAGGCACTAACACACCTCTATGTACAGCCAAACGTGCCTTTTTGGACACGTTTTGACTGTTCATAAACGCCTTCAGAGCTCCATTCACACAATTACCTGCATTAACTCTCCTTTCAATATCTGCTTCATTCTTACCATCTCTTGTAAACAACGTACCTAAGTAAACAAACTCATTCACTTGTTCCACTCGCTGTCCATCGATCAAAACATTACAAGAATTTTATATATACAGATGATATGCGCTTCCATTCGTGACGTCAAGTAAACTACACAGATTATACACCAACGTCCCACATACAAATGACCGTAATGAATGCACTGGTCTCGCAAAGTGCACGCATTTATTAGGTATACAGGACGCGCGGATAGCATCAAATTTGAATTGAGGATGTTGTGTTACTAGATGTGTTAGAGTTTTCAGAAACGCCATTACCTATTGATATAGCACTACCAGTTACGTGGTATTATTGTATGCTTTTGCTATGATAGCGTGGCGTTAGTAATAGTTCGGCAAAGGAAAGCAACGTTCGCAAGGGTTCACTATTTGGATGGGTGAGCGCTTTTTGTGGCATTTAAATCAGAGCTTCACAGATCGCAGTACATTATCCGAATAGAAGACCAACACTTACACAAAAACAGTACATTCTAGCTTTTTATAAATGGAATATAATTATAATCATAACCTGATTTAAATATCTTTACTAAACCCCATATCATCCCATGGGTGTCGTAAGAGCCGACAGAGGAAGCATAACATGAAAACAGTGTAAACAACAACACGCATAAATTCACACACACACACATAACGTCACGCCTTTTATCCCCGAAGGGGTAGGCAGAGGTGTATTTCTACACCCACTTTTCGCCAGATACACTTTAGTCCCACGTAATAAGGGGCGAGCCTATTGCCGTACCGGGCACATTTCCAGACTTCGTGCGGCTACTGAGCATTTCGTGACAGAAAAACCCAATAACACTGCCCGACCCAGGAATCCAACCCGGGACCTCCCGATCCCACGCGCACATTTATGCCGCGAGACCAACGAGGCAGTCGTATAGGGTTTGATGTCGAGTTTTCCGTCTCTACGCAAAGATGGTATTTGCATTGTGTTATCCCTTAGTCACCTCTTACGACACCCACGGGAAGATAGGGGGTGGTGACACTTGTATTCTATGCCGTCAACCACACGGCATAAATTCGTTTAATAATTATAATTTTTTTGTATTTATGTTAAACTTTAAGTTATGTATCTATGGGTTTTTCTACCTGAGAATAAATGGTTTTATTATTATTATATGTTTCTCTTTCTCGGGTATTATTCTCATTTGTTAGAACAATACCCGGCCCTTTGGCAGGCGTACACGGAGACATAGGTCCAACGCGCAGAGGCCCTTTGAGAGTTTTAATCTAGAATGTAATGGAACACTTACTGAGGCGCCTCCATCACCGCACTATTAAGTACAGTCATGGGTTAGCCGCAGCAGGTGAGGGCCTCTAAAATTGATCTGAATCTTGAATTGAATCTGCCTCTATTATTATTATTATTATATTATGCAGAGAACATCACTGTAAGAGAAGGAAAACTTGATCCATGCCCTATATCAACCCGTTTGGCCAGCGTGGTATAGTAGACCAATTCCTCCTTTCAAAAGAGAGGCCTAATCCAGTAGTGGACTTTTAAAGGCTGATGATGACTAAAATTATAGAGCTGAGCAGTCTGTTGTTTGTCCGGTTAAACGCGCTAATATTAAGAGCTTCTGGTATGATTGTTTCGTTTTGTGTTGAATCGCCCATCAATCGAGGCTACATTTTATTTTTATTTTTTAATTTATAGACTCACGCCTGTATCCCCGAAGGGGTAGTCAGAGGTGTAATATTACACCCAAACTTCGCCATGAATTTTTAGGTCCCGCGTAGGTAATAGTGGGTGAGCTTATTGCCGTTACCGTGCACATAACCAGACTCCTGTCTGCTAATGAGAATTCGGAAAAACCCAGTAAAATTGTTTGCCCGACCCAGGAATCGAACCCGGGACCACCGATCTGCCGCATACACTATCCTCTGGACCACGGAGGCAGTCCAAAGGCTATATAAGGTACACAATATTACGATATGGCCTACGGGGAAGCAACTGCTCCCCTAAATGTGCAACCGCGGGCTCGTTTACTCTATTAGAAGTCTGTATTCACATCTAGTACCTAAGTACTTTATCAACAAACGCGGCAGTGCGTATAATTGCGTCAGTTGCGCTGATTATGTACAGATTATTTCAGTTTAATTGGGCCACTGCGAGCTTTAACTGCTGTGCTACACAAACCTGAGTGTCATATAATACTTGTTGTCAAACAACATTTGGCGTAGTTCTGAATGGCAAGGCAACCCTTGACACCGCAACGCGATACGTGCAGTTTATAACCAGTCCCACATTTTTTACGATGTTTTCCTTCTCAGTTTGATCATAATTAGCCTTGTATTGCCTAGCTCTGTATGAACTGTCCTACTGTCAGAAGTAGTACCGTACTGGGCCAGCATAGTGGTTGGTCAAGACCAAGCACTACACTAGTCGAGTATGGATTGGTTGACTTCAGCTGTCTTACGAGAACATTACAGAGAACAAATGCAGGATTTTTCACGAAGTTTTTCTTCACCCTTGGGCAAGTGATATTTAACAACTTAACACAAATTATGGCTAAGTCAGTGGTGTGCGCCGTGGATACAGACCAGTGACTGACAGACTGCTACGACCCCTGCGTAGCTGACTGACAGACTGCTACGACGCATGCGTAGCGGCCTGTGAGACTGCTACGTCGCCTGCGTAGCAGACTGACAGACTGCTACGACCACTACGTAGCAGTCGGTCAGACTCTCCACTAGGTTATAGCTGGCTTCTCAGTTTAAGATACAATGTAGATTTGATCGCAAGACCTAGCAGTCTGTAAGTATCATCACTATTATATCTTTGGCTTAAGCCTGTTAACTGTACCATCATCAAAATCATATTTTATATTTAAGCAGCAGTTAAACAAACCTAATCGATCACCTACTGTTAAAGTTAAACATTTACCGATAACAACACTAGTGCCAACCTTTTAAAGCAGTACATTTTCACTACAAAAATACAAACATACTTCACTTGCAACAAATAGCTTGGAAACCTCAGTATCCTCAGACACATTAGTGTTGTGCATCTATCGGTAACTCAGTATCGAGTTGGCCTATCGCCACGTACTCTGCTAATGTGGTAGGCGGGGCGGCTATCGATATTATCTGATTTATCGATACTTCGCATTGTTGTTTAGGATATATTGCGCTGTGTTTGAAAGGTTAGTGTTTGAAATATTGATAGCACTGCAATCGGGAATAAAACTATCTATTGTGAATTATAGTTATGTTTTAAAAATTGAATGCCGATGTAAATCATTTGAATAACTTGATTCGTGGCGAAAATTGTACATTAACAACGGCTGCAAAATCATATAAGTAGTTACCAATTAAATAACTAAGCATCTTTTTTTTTAAATTCATGGCGTTATTAAGGCGTGATACGTGAACGGGCGATACGTACGGGTTTTGGAAACAAGTTCATGATGTCTTAAAAAAATTAAATGGTTGATTGCATAATGTTTTAGCAATTACCATTCGATTCAAATGTGTTTATATTTCAATTGTGATCTATAATACAAAAAGGTGCTAGAGCATTTTTAATATGTTAATTTTATCATCCAATCAACTTACATTTACCAAGTTGTGAATAATAACAATGTTATTATACTGACTAACATAAGCGATTTACGGTATTTCTCCGAATTAATAGCTTCATTTTCTGTGGTCATAGCTACTGAACCTTACTCTAGTTTTACAGTAGTGAGCATGCGGGACTAGTACAAAAAAAAATCGATATCCATTATCTCGACCGTGTCCCACCCCTACTCCGGTTTGGCACACAGCGCGCTGTCAGCGGCAAGCCGACAATGCATCGTATTTTGCCATTGGCAAATATCTAAACATTAATATATATCTTGCATTTTTGCTAACAGTAAGAGGGAAACAATAACTCACTTGGAATTCTTCTGTAGTTTTAACTTGATATATTACGATTCAGTGTATTGACTTAAAAATGTTTTATGAGGTTACTTAGTTTAATCGCATATAATAGAGCATTTCGCAGTCTACTGCTGGTTATAAGCCTCTCCTAACTTAAGACTCAATAGCACTGTGAGTCTCAATAGCAGTGTGACGTAGCGCTCATAGCGAGGCTTGGCTTGCCGTTCGTAACAGATCGGCAAAGTTAAGCAACGCTTGCACAGGTCACCACTTAAATGAGTGACCGTGTGTGGTATTTACATCTGAGCGCTACCGTGTTTCGGAGGGCACGTAAAGCTGTCGGTCCCGGTTTTTGTCTAAAGGTAAGGATCGTTAGACCATGTTGGAGGCCCTCGGGCGGTCTGAAAACTCCAACACCAGAGTTGGCCAGACACTCACACGAAAAACAAACAAACTGTGAGTCAATGGATGGATTTGCCCTGATATACCACGCTGTCCAGACGTGTTGTTGTACAGCTTGGTGACAAGTTTTCCGTCTCTTTCTGAAGATACTATTGGTTTCGTGCATTATTTTTAATCAGCCTCTGTATGAAATTACAAAATGAAATAGTATACGGGGTGTAGGGGACGGTGTACCGAAAACCGATACCAGTGATTCAGTACATTGTACTGAGACCCTTAGTAGTCGAATTTTGCGAAAAAATCTAAGAACTCGACAATTTTCAAAAAAATTAAGTATATAATTTTTTTTATAGACTCACGCCGGTATCCCCGAAGGGGTAGCTGCCTACCCCTTCGGGGTAACATTACACCCACATTTCGCCATGAATTTTTAGGGCCCACGTAGTAGGGGGCGAGCCTATTGCCGTTACCGGCCACATCACCAGGCTCCGTGCTGCCACTGAGAATTCGGAGAAACCCAGTAACACCTTTGCCCGACCCTGGAATCGACCCCGGGACCTCCGATCAGCAGTCGCATACGCTATCCACTGGACCGCGGAGAGGAGGATTATTAGGAGAGGCCTTTAAAGTCCAGCAGTATATTTCACAAGGCTGATTGATATGCGTTGCAGGCTGTGACAATAAAGTCCTAATTGAATAAGTTTAGTAAATTCCCGAATATTTGCTCTACACTGAATAATGAATGCATCTTAATGAGTTCAGAGCTGTTACGTCAACGATGCATCGTTAAGGGACTCACGGAGACTCGTTATTTTATGAAATACTTTCGATACGGGATCATTATCGTTGCAGTGTTGTTTTATATGCAACGATACGGATTCGACAAGAAGTAATAAGATGTGATAAGGTAAGATTCTTTGAGCTTACATCTCTACGGACATTTTGGTTTGATTCACAAACCTATCACATACATACATACATACATAGACTCACGCCTGTTTCCCGGAGGGGTAGGCAGAGACTACGGAGCGCCATTTGCAACGATCTTGACATATCTCTCTTGCTTCATTCACTCCCATCAGATTCCTCATGCATCACGCTATTGTAAAATAGGTTATTCTTCTAAATGCCTTTAGAAATCACCCAATCTGATGCGTACGTCTTACGTTAAGCAGAAATAAAAGCATGATATTGTCTGCAGTAATAGGGTCTCCAAAGTTTTTATTCACCGAATGAAACGCTACGGTACACTATTCTGTGACTGCATGTGGACAGGCAGTCTTGAGCTGGCTACTTTATGCATACACCAGCAAGGTTCCGCTTGTCTATTCCGATCATTCACCTACACGGCAATTTTATTTATGATCAATTATTATTAATGATCATTATCATTAAAGCGTTAACCCATTCGATAACTTTGGAGTGGATCTGCTAAGTCTTACTAGCTTTACCAAAATATTAGCTTCTCCTGCCAGCAACTACAAGACCAATGTAAGCATGTCCTATACTACTGATCTAATGATTGACATGCATTTTCACGATAGCCAAAAACGAGGGTATGAATTTTTGTGACCCATCTGTGACCAGACGGTGATGAACGCATCTAACCACGCAAATTTATAGATTCCTGCCATCATTACTTGCCAACCCTTCTCGTAATCATATTTACAAGCAAACAACACATCGTTTGGTTAAGTACAACATCATTTATTTTTCCTTTGCTTTGCATTCACAAAGATATTTCAAGAGTGTCATTATATCGAATGCAGACGGCATCGGTGACTAAAAATAACCTTTGTGGAAGCTCCTATAATGAGATATGCCCTCAAAGAACGAACGTAATTATAGATCAGCATTTCCATCCCCCCTTTTGCATCGTACTTGCGGTATAGAGTGCAACTCAACAAACTCGCATCTCAGAAAAGTCTCACAAATATCCAATCCAGTGGCGAATTTAATAAAATTATGAAAAGATTTTCTCAAATTAATAACGCCCAATATTGGGATTTTTCCCTTTTGTATACTGTTCACGGAACGTAATTGAGGCTTTCAAAGAATTTTTATGACGATTTTTATACATTTCTTTAAGAAGATTAGGTGATTTATTTTTGTCATTTTACTTTTAATGGAAACTACATTTCTTTTACTTTGTTTGTTAGAAAATTTGTGCATATACAAAATATAGCTGGTGTAACGTCTACATCACACAATTATTTGTACAAGTAGGAAATGGAACTCACTACTAAAAGATCATATTTTGATTGAAGCTTTTAAACACTCGCGTTGCTAGTTAAGAATATATAATATAGACGGGAATTAACGCGAACATGAAATTAGGTATTTACATACCTTATTTTGCTTGACGTTTCGAGACGGTTGCACGTCCCGTGGTCGCAAGCGAACTAGTGTAGCGATGTCACGTCTCCGAGTGCGAGGTAGAAGCTTCTATTTCTACCCCCAGGTCGTTAATATTCGAAGTACCGGCACAAAACACACTAACTGTATCTGTATATTGAACATTCGCCGACTGCGATTGTCAATCGCAGTCGGCGAATGTTATGTAATTACCTAATTGCATGTTCGCGTTAATTCCCGTCTATATTACGTATTCATATTTTGATAATAAAATATTCTGGCTATAGTCTGTACTACAGGAATCAGGATACTTATAGCCCTCACATTTTATTTAAATTTAACCGTTTCTTACCAATCTCATAGGAATTTCGGGCAATCCTTTTTTAGTGCACCCTGACGACCTCCAAGAAACATACATGCCAAATTTCAGCTTCTTGCGCCCTATAGTTTTGGCTGTGCGACGTCTGTCAGTCAGCAACGCAAACATTTAATATATGCACTTTTACAGATAATCAAACCACTTCACTTCCAAAGCTAGCAGACTAGAAAACACCAATAGCAAATTTATAGATTCCTGCCATCATTACTTGCCAACCCTTCTCGTAATCATATTTACAAGCAAACAACACATCGTTTGGTTAAGTACAACATCATTTATTTTTCCTTTGCTTTGCATTCACAAAGATATTTCAAGAGTGTCATTATATCGAATGCAGACGGCATCGGTGACTAAAAATAACCTTTGTGGAAGCTCCTATAATGAGATATCCCTCAAAGAACGAACGTAATTATAGATCAGCATTTCCATCCCCCCTTTTGCATCGTACTTGCGGTATAGAGTGCAACTCAACAAACTCGCATCTCAGAAAAGTCTCACAAATATCCAATCCAGTGGCGAATTTAATAAAATTATGAAAAGATTTTCTCAAATTAATAACGCCCAATATTGGGATTTTTCCCTTTTGTATACTGTTCACGGAACGTAATTGAGGCTTGCAAAGAATTTTTATGACGATTTTCATACATTTCTTTAAGAAGATTAGGTGATTTATTTTTGTCATTTTACTTTTAATGGAAACTACATTTCTTTTACTTTGTTTGTTAGAAAATTTGTGCATATACAAAATATAGCTGGTGTAACCTCTACATCACACAATTATTTGTACAAGTAGGAAATGGAACTCACTACTAAAAGATCATATTTTGATTGAAGCTTTTAAACACTCGCGTTGCTAGTTAAGAATATATAATATAGACGGGAATTAACGCGAACATGAAATTAGGTATTTACATACCTTATTTTGCTTGACGTTTCGAGACGGTTGCACGTCCCGTGGTCGCAAGCGAACTAGTGTAGCGATGTCACGTCTCCGAGTGCGAGGTAGAAGCTTCTATTTCTACCCCCAGGTCGTTAATATTCGAAGTACCGGCACAAAACACACTAACTGTATCTGTATATTGAACATTCGCCGACTGCGATTGTCAATCGCAGTCGGCGAATGTTATGTAATTACCTAATTGCATGTTCGCGTTAATTCCCGTCTATATTACGTATTCATATTTTGATAATAAAATATTCTGGCTATAGTCTGTACTACAGGAATCAGGATACTTATAGCCCTCACATTTTATTTAAATTTAACCGTTTCTTACCAATCTCATAGGAATTTCGGGCAATCCTTTTTTAGTGCACCCTGACGACCTCCAAGAAACATACATGCCAAATTTCAGCTTCTTGCGCCCTATAGTTTTGGCTGTGCGACGTCTGTCAGTCAGCAACGCAAACATTTAATATATGCACTTTTACAGATAATCAAACCACTTCACTTCCAAAGCTAGCAGACTAGAAAACACCAATAGCAAATTTATAGATTCCTGCCATCATTACTTGCCAACCCTTCTCGTAATCATATTTACAAGCAAACAACACATCGTTTGGTTAAGTACAACATCATTTATTTTTCCTTTGCTTTGCATTCACAAAGATATTTCAAGAGTGTCATTATATCGAATGCAGACGGCATCGGTGACTAAAAATAACCTTTGTGGAAGCTCCTATAATGAGATATCCCTCAAAGAACGAACGTAATTATAGATCAGCATTTCCATCCCCCCTTTTGCATCGTACTTGCGGTATAGAGTGCAACTCAACAAACTCGCATCTCAGAAAAGTCTCACAAATATCCAATCCAGTGGCGAATTTAATAAAATTATGAAAAGATTTTCTCAAATTAATAACGCCCAATATTGGGATTTTTCCCTTTTGTATACTGTTCACGGAACGTAATTGAGGCTTGCAAAGAATTTTTATGACGATTTTCATACATTTCTTTAAGAAGATTAGGTGATTTATTTTTGTCATTTTACTTTTAATGGAAACTACATTTCTTTTACTTTGTTTGTTAGAAAATTTGTGCATATACAAAATATAGCTGGTGTAACGTCTACATCACACAATTATTTGTACAAGTAGGAAATCGAACTCACTACTAAAAGATCATATTTTGATTGAAGCTTTTAAACACTCGCGTTGCTAGTTAAGAATATATAATATAGACGGGAATTAACGCGAACATGAAATTAGGTATTTACATACCTTATTTTGCTTGACGTTTCGAGACGGTTGCACGTCCCGTGGTCGCAAGCGAACTAGTGTAGCGATGTCACGTCTCCGAGTGCGAGGTAGAAGCTTCTATTTCTACCCCCAGGTCGTTAATATTCGAAGTACCGGCGCAAAACACACTAACTGTATCTGTATATTGAACATTCGCCGACTGCGATTGTCAATCGCAGTCAGCGAATGTTATGTAATTACCTAATTGCATGTTCGCGTTAATTCCCGTCTATATTACGTATTCATATTTTGATAATAAAATATTCTGGCTATAGTCTGTACTACAGGAATCAGGATACTTATAGCCCTCACATTTTATTTAAATTTAACCGTTTCTTACCAATCTCATAGGAATTTCAGGCAATCCCTTTTTAGTGAACCCTTACCTGGACCTCCAAGGAGCATATATGCCAAATTTCAGCTTCTTGCGCCCAATAGTTTTGGCTGTGTGGTGTCTGTCAGTCAGCAACGCAAACATTTAATATATAAACTAATACAGATAATCAAACCACTTCACTTCCAAAGCTAGCAGACTAGAAAACACCACTAACAAAGTTGCTCTCCACTCCAATGGGCGCACAAAAAGCTAAAACTCTCAGAAATATTTCAAAGTATTAAAAATTTCTTCAATTTCTATCGAAGACTTAACAAAATCAAACGTAAAAAGCCATTAAGAGCTTTGAAAAGTTTTTTATTAAATCTTTCAAAGCAAAATTGTTCAGTAACATTATGAAATTATTTGAAAACGACGATTCTTCAGACGTAGCGGTACTTACAATTACTGAAATGAGAAATTTCTTGCAAAACCAACAACTTCTTGTTCAACTTAAGGAATTACAACAGGAGTATCGTTGAGAAAACGATTTTTGTGTTTTGTTCGTTAATTATTAATCTGTAGCGTTTTAAATTTTCCAGTAAATCTCGATTGAATGAATATTCTGATAAGCTGCCAGTCTGTTATTACCGTCATATTCAAGGTCCATACCTATATTTCGTATACATCTAAGCATACTTATATTCACAATTATAAAAACACGTAAACAATTTCATTTGATGCTTCGACTTCACTATCTTTATCTTCAATCTAACACACAAGGTTAAGTCCTTATGCATAGTGTGTGGCTAAAGTTATTTACGGTAGAATGTCTTTTCGTCAATAGACACAATATAGAAAATATTAAAGAATTGATAAGCCCATCGAAAAAAGCAAAATTATAAAATGGAAAAACAATTCAAAAATCTGTTTCCCAAATTAAATATTAAAAATATATAAGTCATTCTGATTGTTGGCGTTGGTCCAGCGCAGCTTCCTCGTGCGGCCAACAGATAATCACGAGCAAACGCCGGTCTTGGCAAATGTCTTAACTTTATCTCGTGGACTTTCAGTTTTGTCAGTGATAGTAGTGAAATATTTGTTCTAGATATTTTGGTAGATGGAAAACTGTGTCAGCTTTAAATTTTTTACCTATCTACTTTATACAAAGAGAAATGACACCTTGACATAAAAAGTATTCAAACCGAATCCCATCATTGGCTATCATTCTGCCAATGACAGCCAATGATGGAATTCGGTTGGAATTCTTTTGAAATGCGAAAAAAGATTCGACAGGATACCATATTTTCAGACACCAAAACTCTATATCTAAGATACCAAGTATATGA
Organism: Euclidia mi; assembly: GCA_944739405.2. NCBI lineage: Eukaryota > Metazoa > Arthropoda > Insecta > Lepidoptera > Erebidae > Euclidia > Euclidia mi. The sequence continues at coordinate 3,159,806 of OX123205.2, read as the reverse complement.
GAAATTATAAAAAAAGAACTTCTGCTTTAAAATAAAATGTATTTTTTATCAATAATTCTCTGAGTACTCGCAAGATGCAGTAAATGGTCACGACGTACAACTGAGGCCATCCTCCGTACAAAATGTCGAAGACAACTTACACTAGCGACATTTTACGACCATGATTGATCTAGATCCTGAATCGCGATAGTAAAGTTTTCGCACGCTATGACTCTATATAAAAGTTCTCAAATACCTTCTTCGGACAGCAAGTTCACCAGGTACGAATATCTCATCATCATCAGCCTTAAACAGTCCACTGCTGGAGTAGGCCTCTCCTTTGAAAAGAGGAATTGACCTACTATACCACGCTGGCCAAACGGGTTGGTATAGGGTTTGTATCAAGTTTTCCTTCTCTTACAGTGCTGTTCTCTGCATAATATGCTCCCTCTGTCGGCTCTTACGAAACCCATGGGATAATATGGGGTGGTGACATTCCGTATTCTTAATCCGTCACCACACGGACATACGAACATCTAGCCTGATCAGAATTAAATTGCTCACTTTATGTCTTTAAACCATCTTAGTAAAAAATGAAAGCTTTTAATAAGAGACTCTATGCATCAGCCTCCAAAGATATGTGAAGTCCATCAACACGCACTTAACCAGTGTGGTGGGCTATGACTATGTTTACCCTTCTCAAATCTCTCGTAGAAGCTTGTGCTCAGCAATGGGATACTTCATACACAGGGTTGATGATGATGCATCATTATTTTTAACCAGAGCTGTGTCCCATTCGAAACTAAATTCTACCTCCTAAAGTGTTATCGAACTTAATTGTGAACCGGCACAGAATTTATTCAAGGGAGCAAAAGCGAATTAATTAAACAACATGCGTTGTTAGTTTGTTCTCCAATAGAAAACTCAGTCTGGAGAATTTAGAAAGTTTGCTTTAATTAAATCAAACAACTTCTAGTTGGAAAAAGGAAATTGACAGGAAAATATACAGACGTACTCCTTAATCAGAGAAGAGATTACGTTTTTTTTGTACTGTTTGATTGGTAGAATGGTATAGGTAGTGGTTTTAGCGGCCGCTTCGCAATGAAGTGTCGTGGGTTCGAATACACCAGACACTTTTAGGAATAAAAAAGTTGTTATTTTGGTTTTTGGTTCAATTTGTAAAGACACTAGGGACATAGGATTTAAAAAGAGAAACAAGAAAAATGTTTTGTTATTGAGACTTGAGACCTATTTCAAATTACATTTTTCAATGCTGTGATTTAATTCTTAATTGTATGGGTTTTAAATAATAGCATTAATTAACTGCCTATAATATAGCTCACCTTATAGTTGCAGTGATATAAAATTGCATATCAAAATGCTGCTTATACAAATATGACATGTTTTGCCCTTTTTACCCAATATACATGTGGTACACAATAATGAGGATTTCATATTACACTACCAAAACCACAAATGAAAATAGATGTGACTTCCGAATAAGACTTGCTTAATCAGTCGCTTTAAATACAAAATGTAGAATATTTCGCCGCTAAACCAACACATATTAATTTTAATTTCGTGCGTTCCTACTATTTTCTCGTTTGCAAAGTTTCAACTGCTTCAATATGCAGTCTTTTGAAAACTTCCAACGAGTCTCTTTGACTAAAACGTCTATCCAGATTTTAGGTTAATGAATACCAAAACTAGGAATATTGTAGAAACTTTTGGCTCGCTTTAATCAGGGCGAAAATATGTATCTCGTGGTTTGAATAAAATAATGCTTTGTATTATTAGCAGAAAAGTTACATGAAATTTTCTTTGACGTAGAATTTGTTTATTCAATTAGGTGACTGTGTAATTTGTAAATGTCAAAGTTGTTGTTGTGGCGGTCAAGTAAAATTAATAGGCTTCTTGAGAGAATAGATGAATAAAAACAAGTGATTTTATTTTATGAATAGGATAACTGATTTTATTTACAGTAGGCACTTGGTAATCCTGCAGGCATTTTTTTTCGCTGATGCCGGATTATCGCAAATGCCGGATTATCGAATTTGCAGGGGAAGTAAAAACTTAATATATAAAATGTTATAAACCCTACATATCATAAATATGCATCCACAAAAAAAGACTAGAGCGCTCTGTAATCCGGCATTCGGCTCTATGAAATGCCGGATTATTGAGCGGGTTATCTGAGTCGCTGAGTGCCGGACTACTGAGCGTACCGAATTGGCGAGCGCCGGATTACCAAACGGCTACTGTATTTCTTTATGTACGGTGCTGTGATTCTTACTGCATTTTGGATAAATTGATTGCACGGGAACATAATTTTATATAATGTATTATAGATTTTTAGATTAAGCTATTTAAGGCAACAATATGAAATTTTAAATAAATTTAGCATACATGTTTATTATTGTTACACTAAGATTCTAGGGCTATGAGCACGTGAGATTTTTTTATTTTTAAGTAAATGTGGAAAACTATCTGCTTTTGGTAAGTGCATAAGTTTAGCTTTTAGACATGAAGGTGAAACTCTTATTTTCTTTAAGTCTTTTTCTAGATAGTTCTAAAAGTAGGAAGTGATAACAAGAGGCTTTGGCCACCAGAATTAAAAAAACAGCTCTTGAATCAAATGATATGGAAATAATTTGCAAACATGATATAAATTCAAATTATATTTTGCAATTGCAAAAGAGTAATTTTTGTCTGTTTACCTAGCCTTCACGGTCCTGATATTGTGTACCTTGTATACAAATGGATCTTTATTATGTCGATTGAATTATTATTATTGGTATCGGATGCGGAAACCAGACGCTAATATCTGTAAGGTTAGCTAATGTTTTTGGTATTTTGCAAATAAGATGACAGATACTCATCAACATGCACTCTTTTAAATTTCAGCGTATTTGAGGGTTTCTTAAACTGTGTAGTACACATACTCAAATTTTTTCACAGCGTTATCGGTGTGGTGACAGATTAAGGATACGAAGCATAGATAATCTAATATAAATTAGTATTCTTTATACTATGATACGAAGAGTCCCTGCCCCATTTTAATGTAGATCTAAGTTAGTTATAATCTTTATATGTTTACGTAAAAAAATGTAACTTGTTTTGTGCATGAAATAAATAAATTTCAAACCGTAGGTGTCGTAAGAGGCGTCTAAGAAAAGTGCTCAAAGCAAATAGTATCTATCTAATGATCAGTGCGTATAGAAGGCCGAATCCTTTTGTTGAATGAATGGTGCCGTTATGATTAATATTTATATAACAAGTCTCACTTGTGTAACTTATTAGCTATTATAACGACAAGCGCGATTAATTTTTTGCACGGCACTGGTGTTTACACCAACTGTGGTATCGGGTTTTTGTTTTTTTTTTGTAGACTCACGCCTGTATCCCCGAAGGGGTAGACAGAGGTGTAATATTACACCCACATTTCGCCTTGAATTTTTAGGTCCCACGTAATAGGGGGCGAGCCAATTGCCGTTACCGGGCACATTACCAGACTCCGTGCTGCTACTGAGAATTTGGAAAAACCCAGTAACCCTTTGCCCGACCCGGGAATCGAACCCAGAACCTCCGATCAGCAGTCGCATATACGCTATCCACCTGACCACGGAGGCAGTTATATCGGGATATCTCACTCAAACCCATGCCGAGTACTTTTGGCTTTAAATTGATACATCTAAATAATAAAATGTAATCAAAAAATACTAGAAACTGTTTATACATACATTTGTCACGAGATGACTTGTGGCTCTTGGCATTATTAAAGTTTGCATAAATAAAATATTAAGGAAAAGAAAATATTTAATTTGGAACTCTATGACACGTAAAACCCAGTTAGTTTGAATTTTATCGTACTAAATCAATGGTAAAGTTATAAATATCACAAAGAAATCGACGTCTTCTACTAAAATTAAATATAGAAAACACATATTTGCAGGAAAATAATTTTAAAACAGTATTTTACCATTTGAAGAAAGACTCCGTAACATTGTTTCGTTTCCCTTTATAAACATCCTGTTTTATAATAATGCTAACCCAACAGAATATCGCAATACATATAAAACCTTATTCATCGAATACAGGATTACTCCGAATCACGGTACCAAACGAAATAAAAAATGTCCAAGGAAAAATTTACTACGAGAAAACATAATGGTGTTGATACACTTGTGCATTCACCTGTAATGAGCATTCCTGCGAATGTTACAAAACAAAAACAAACAAGTGTGTATTTTTACATTTAGCATTTTTACGAACGTCCTAGCAAAGAGCTCAGATATTTACACAGAGGCGCATTTATTATGGGCTCTCTGAAGACAAACTTTGTGTGACCCAAATTGCCGCTTGGCAGCGCGCTGTGACAGCTGTCTCTACGAGAGCAAGAGAGACGAACGTTCCTCCTGTATATCTTAACTACGAGAGCAAAAGAGACGGAGAACGACGCCAGCGCCGCCAACGGTGCCGCGGCGCCAACTACGAACTAAACTGGAGAAAATCTCCACTTGGAATCGGCACACGAAATCCTTAAGAACTGCGCTTCTATGTAAATCTGTATTCATTGGTCCTAGTGAGCATTCTAGCGAATTGTCAGTAAAGTTTTGACATGTTATGACAGAAGGCCAAATCTCCTAATTATATTTGTTTGAAATGTAGTTTCGATCTTATGTTTGTGTCATTCTTATGTCATATTCTTCTATTTTAACTGTTATTTGAATGATATCGCGACTAGATTGTAAATTGAACAATGTGTAAAAATATGCGTCAACGTAGAACTATAGGCATCAAATTAGACGATAATCACATTAAGTTAGCAGGATAACAATTGTGACTGCCTCCGAGGTCCAGTGGATAGCGTATGCGACTGCTGATCGGAGGTCCCGGGTTCGATTCCCGGGTCGGGCAAATGTGTTACTGGTTTTTTTCGAATTCTCAGTAGCAGCACGGAGTCAGGTGATGTGCCCGGTAACGGCAATAGGATCGCCCCCTATTACTTAGGACTTAAAATTAATGGCGAAATGTGGGTGTAATATTACACCTCTGCCTGCCCCTTCGGGGATACAGGCGTGAGTCTATAAAAAAAAAGATAATTGTGACTCATTTCAAAATATAATCACATTTCGTTCAAAATACAGTGTCGATGTATAAGCACCATAATCATAGTTTACATATTTATTTAGTTTGGCATCCTTCCAGGCTCGGTGTTGGGTTCAAACAGTTTTATATTATTCGTACTCGCGTTTTGTTCCGACAAAAGTGTCGAACCGCCATCTAAAGGTACACTTACCAAATAGTATTTATTTTAAACACAATTTTGTCGATACGGCGGAAATTTTGCTTTGCTCTCTAGTTGCGGCATCATTGTTTAGTTTTGAAACAACAGGCATTTTAATGTTGGATTTTGTAAGCTGATTTTTGGTGGAGCATAATTTTCGGTTTAATTTGTTGGTATTTCATTAAAACTAATTTTGCAACGAACAATGTGAATGCTTCGTAAGTGTATTTTAGGATGAATATATGTTTTAGGAGGCTTTATTTAGTGGGTGAATATTTTGCTTCTTATTCTATGTATGTATGTAAAGTGTATATTTTGTTCATGTATCGACAGTATTTGGTTGCTTTACAAACATTGAAACCTGAACAAGCAAAGTTAGTCCAATACCTTCGTTAGCAAAAAACGATTTTGCTTATTTTGTTTTTGACGTTCTTTCTAACAATCTTGTTGTTAGAAAGAACTTCAAAAAGGCCGAACTGCCTTTGAAAGTATGGCCAGCATAGCAAACATTATTTGCGATATGATAATGATATAAAAATTAGAAGCATGAATAGCTTAGTAGTAAAGATCCATCTTGAGAAGCGCTACATACAACTAGAGCCATCTATAGTATAATGACGAAAACAACATTGGCGACATCTAACGGTCACGATGGTACTAGACCCTAAATCGCGCTAAGCCAGAATTTCAAATCTTATTACTATTACAAATATCAAACTTTGTGCAAATGGATGGATGAATATAAGGATGTTTGTTGGTGTTTCTTGCCAAATCTGCAAAACGGGTTGTGATAAAAAATAAGTAATATGGCCTAACAGCAGTAATATGGCCCTTACATCAGAATAGCAAATGAGCTATATTTTGTGAACCAAAACCAACCCAAGTGGGTGAAACCGCGGGCAAAAGCTAGTATGAAATAATTTTGCTGTGTTCAAATCGCAATATAAAGTATATTTGATATTACATCGCTAACCTAACCCTTTGTCAAAAACATTAGCCTTTGTTTTTTAATAATAGGTAGATGTGTGCTTGGGAGGCTGTGTTCATTTTCAAACAATGGGCATAAACTGTCCTTTGAATCCTTTGTTTCGTGAAATAATTTATGTACTATCAAAGCGGTATCTGTACTGATACTAATTCAACCCCTTATAACAAAACATATAAATGTAGTGCTCATAGCGAGACTTGACTTTTTTTTTATAGCATTAGGCGGGAAACGAGCAGACGGATCGCCTGATGGTGAGCAATAGTGTATTTGAATAAAAAAATCGAATTAGTCCGTCAGATAGATTTCCAAAAAAATATCGGACACGTATATTTTCTTTAGTCGCGTAAACAAAAAATTAAGACGACAAACCTCGCTGAAAACTTGTGTGACGTCACTTGCCAGTACACTTTTTACTGGCAAGTGACGTTACAACCCCCCACTCTTATACGTTTCTCCATCTTTGATGCGTTTTATCTTCGTTATTTTTTACTGTATCGATAAAACAAAAAATACTTATCCAATATTTTTCGATAATCTAACTGACGGACTTATTCGATTTTTTTAGTCAAATACCCTATTACCGCCGCCCATGGACACAAGCAACACCACAGGAGTCACAAGTGCGTTGCCGCCCCTTGGGGTTGGGAAAAGGGATAGGATGAGGAGTGGGATGATGGAGAAGGAATATGGGATAGGGCCTCCGGCACTCTCACTCACCGAACGAAACGCAATAGTTTAGGTACTGTTACTTTACGTCGATTTTTTGGGTAGTACTTCCCCGGTCGAGCTGGCCCATTCATGCTGAAATCAGCAAGGCTCTACTACCGTACACCGTACCGTGACTTGGCATTAGTTGGTTGGCAAAGTTAAAAAAGGCTTGCATGACATCTGACATCGTGTGGCATATACACCAGAGCGCTACCGTGCTTCAAGAGCAGGTAAAACTGTCCATCTGAGTTCTTGTCCAGGCCAATAATCGTTAAGACATATTGGAGGCCTTTGGGTTTCGGTCTGAAAACTCTGCCACCAGAAATTGGTACATACAAATCTACCAAAATAAGCAAAGTATATGATTTTGTAGAAAGTATATTATGAAAGAACAGAACCATCGTACTATAATTGCATCGCGTTAGTTTGGGAATGCGTGAAAACTATGGAACGTATTTTGACGAAATTTTACAGTGATGATAATATAGCATATAGCCTAACAATAAAAAAAATGTTAATGGGGTATAACCATTAACATTTTTTTTATTTATTTTATGTATAGACTAACGCCTGTATCCCCGAAGGGACAGGCAGAGGTGTAATATATATAATAAATTTGGGTGTAAAATTTCGCCATAACTTTTTTTTTAGGTCCCACCTAATAGGTGGCGAGCCTATTGCCGTACCGGGCACATTACCAGACTCTGTGCTGGTACTGAGAATTTCCTAACGGAAAAACCCAATAACACTTTGCCCGACCCGGGAATCGAACCCAAGACCTCCCAGTCCCACGCGAATATTTATGCCGCGAGACCAACGAGGCATTAACAAATATGCTACCTTTTCTTGGGATATAACCGAAAATAATAAATAAATAGCTTTATTTAAAAATGCAATTTGGGTCGAGTACAGGGTCCCACTCAATATGTTAGTGTGCAAAACCTAACCTTAAAGCAACTGTTCTTACTTCATCTTCAATCTCAAAAAGCATTAAGCAATACCTAATGGACTAGAAAGTAGATTTTTAATACAAAATAAATCAACACCATTTTAAACGATACATTATTTGGCCAAGTATATACATCATACTATCTGGTAAGTTTTACAAATAACAAATATAGACGTTAAAATCTAAATTTTGATACTTTCAAGTAAACACGAGCTACAAAATATACTGTGGATCGTACCATTGAATATTATATGAGACAAATGGTTGGCTATTGTCCGGCGAGACAGACGACAGGGGAGTAAAGTGGGGTAAGACGGTACAGGGTGGGGTAAGGTGGTGAAATTGTTACCCCTATTTCTGGAAGGATTGTTTCCTAAAATTAGATGGATTGTGGGTAGTGTTTAATTGTTATTGGTATTGTTCTAAAGGTTAATTTAAGTTAATATAATATATAACAGTTATCCGTTTTTACTACTCGCATAGCTTTTATTGGTAAAGTGTATTATGGCATTTTTATTCCTATCGTGCTTCGGAGGGCCATTAGTCCCGGTTTTTGTTTTCGGGATAAAAATATTTTCCTCGTCAGAGACCTTCGGGCTATAAACTCCTACAGAATAACACTCAATTGGTAGAAGAAGGAAAAGTAATTTATTTTTTACTTCTATTACTAATTATTCATAGAAGACAGCCATTTATTATCATCATCATATCAGCCAAACGACGTCCACTGCTGGACATAGGCCTCCCCCAAAGTTCTCGACACAGACCGGTCTTGAGCCGCCCGCATCCAACCTCCTCCCGCGATATTGACAAGATCGTCGGTCCACCTTGCGGGGGGCCTACCTCTGCTGCGTCGTCCGTTACGTGGCCGCTACTCCAGAACCTTGCTATGCTTATTATCATAGCTGATCAAAATTAAATACGATACGATTACTTTTTACGTACATATTAAAGAAATATATGTAAAGTTGATAAAGTAAATAAACTCAAAATTTATTTTTAAAAGTTTCTTTCTCATCTAATTGCGAGTTTGTGTCATTTGCCCATAGGCACTTGTGTATTCTTTTCAATAATTGGTTAAAAATATAACACCTATCTATATATTAAAAGAATTTGTGTTTTATAATACGAGTCGGCCAGCCCGTTCTACGCAACCGATTCGCATGATTTTTTTTTTAAATGAAAGCTCTCGCTGCATAGATTTGTCATCAAGCATTAGAAATTATCTAACTTGCACATTAATGAAGTTAAATGCAAAAACAGTTTTCTCCCATACATTTTTTACGTTTTCGTAGCCGTAGTCGATGACTTTCTGCTTCTATATATCTGGTTCTCATTGAGGTAGGCGTTTCGTTATAGGCCTAAAACACGCGCTGAAAAAAGCTCTTTCATTTGATGGTATGTTCATATAAATTGGGTAAGTTTGAAGGAAGATAGGTGTGGACATTGAAGTTATTTTTCAATATTTTCCTATAAATTTCTTAAGATTCCATTGCTTTCTCTCTACATGGACGGTTCTTAATTCAAAAATATTTTTATGGCATCTAATAAGTTCCTTGCGGTAACTGCCAGGAAAAAACGTTATGCCTCCTTAAGGTGACCTTGCCTTACTTTCATACGGGTATGAGTGTGGTGGTGTGTAAAATTATACCCGATGTTAGTCAAATTATCACTATAGTGAATTATCGCTGATGGCAGGTAATATTCCCCGAATATTACCAGTTAACCCTTAATGTTGGGTGAACTGATCTCTGATGTTGAGGAATTTTCCTTACGTTTTATGTTAGGAAAATTTTTGTGTTTTTAAATTATGGACTTTCTTCGGGCTACTTATTTTTTTTTTATGTGGATCATATTACAGCGGTTCATAGTACTATTGTCATATAATTATATTATTACAAGTGGTAGTTATGGTAGAAATTGTAGCTTTGGTAAGAATAGTAGTGTTGAGAGAAAAGGTAGGTACTTTTGACAGCACCGGCGGTTATGGTAGAAATGGTAGTTTAAAAAAAATTATAGATATGATAGTGTTAGTCCGAATAGTAGTTTTGGTACAAATAGTAGTTTTGATAGGAATAGTATTTTCGGTAGGAATAGTAGTTTTGGTAGAAATGATATTTTGGCATATATTGTAGTTTTGGTAGCAATGTTACTTACGATTGCTACCAAAGCTACCATTCCTACAAAAAGTACAATTTTGACCCTAACTATATATGATGGAATAATCACACCCATACACAAAACAAAATAAATCGTGCTTCTCACAGAAATATTAAGCTGGATAACAGAAATAAAACCTATTTTCTTACTTTAAAAAAAAGTTATTTATCTATATTTTTAATTTCGATAGTAAAATATTGACAGATAAAGAAAAAAGTGAAGTTAGTTTAAGTTAGTTACTTAAGTTTCTGATTTAATAACGTATTTTTTGTGAGTAGTTGTGTTTTCAATTATAATGATGGTTCTTGGAAGGAAATTGAAAAATGCTCGGAGAAAGTTTGAACAAAGAATCTTGGTCAATGACGGCCCTGTTGGAGATTTGGTACCAGATGGTCCTCCTACTGCTAGAAAAATACGGGTGGAAACGGGTTCAGATTTGATTAATTCTACCATCAACAATTTTCAAGTGATTTCCATTCTTGGTGACGGTAATTGCTTATTCCGCGCAATTTCTTATTGTTTATATGGAAGTGAGAATAAACTGCTGATAACATTGTCAATAAGTGGGATGTATATAGTTACTTCACTGTTGGGGACGAAGCATATGGCCAGACCATTACAAATGCAACAGATTACAAACGTGTGATGGGTGCCAATGGACAGTAGGCAGGGCATGCTGAACTTCAGAGTGTAAGTGAGCTATATCCCGACTGTCAATTCAGAGTTCACCTGGAAAACAGGAATACGACTACTGACTATGGTACTGGCAAAATTGTTCATAACTTGCTATTTTCTGGGCACCTGGATGAAGGACATTACAGTATCCTAATGGAAAGAATGGTAGGGCAGCACAGTCATATTGAAGAACTTTCCTTCGTCAATGTTCAGTTATACATATTATATAATCCCTATTGCGCGGCAAACCATTCAGTAATCCCAACGTGGAAATTTCACGATACCTAAGGTGCAACGCAAAGCCAATGTTGTGAGACAAGAAGTTTTGTGTTATATTATATTTTTGGTAAGAATCTTTTTACTTATTAAATAAGGCTACATGTACTCATCATACCTATATGCATGCTTTTTTGTAATATTAAAATATGCTGTGGAGCAGCACGGGTCCTCTAGTATTTCTTAAAAAAAAACAGTAATTTAATATGTAAGAATTTTCAATCTCAACCAAATGGTAACCAAGTCCAGTAATTCACGCATGTAATTATTATCAAGCTTTATACAGGGTGTCACAAGACCCATCACCAAGCCGAAGTCTACTCGTTGTGGACATCATGTCAAGTCATACTAACCAAAAATAATACCTGGGAAACGGTGTTTTTATGTTTCCACATTTTTTAAACAGCAATTAAAAGCGCGCGCGTGCAATGCTCGAAATACCTACTTATCCATGGGATCATAATATCATCTAAATTGGATTGGTACAAAATGGGATTTCAGTTTTTGTTAAAGGTCTTTTTACACCATGTATATCAGAATCTGTGTGCCTTCCAAATCGGTCGTCTAGAGTACCTAGCGATCGTCTACTTGGGAGATTAGTGTACTATCAAAGGATGGTCTCGGGTGTTACGTAACTACTAGGTACCCAAATTATACCTGTCGGGAACACATTAAGCCTTGTATATGTTGACTATATCAGTTGGGTAAGGTTAGATAAGAATTGTTTTAGATGACATTTTCAAATGCGAAGCAGGTAAATTATAGTTAAAAGCTGTCTATTTGTACACATTTTATTTAATCAATATCGTAGTTCTTGAATAAACCAACATTTCCTATGTGCTCGACTATTATTTTAATAGATATCATCATGGGTATAATTACCAACTATATATAAATAATTATATGCAAAAAAAGTGTAACAGTGTTTTTCCGAATTCTCGGTAGCAGCACGGAGTCTGGTGATGTGCCCGGTAACGGCAATAGGCTCGCCCCCTATTACGCGGGCCCAAATATTCATGGCGAAATGTGGGTGTAATATTACACCTCTGCCTACCCCTTCGGGGATAAAAGGCGTGAGACAATAAAAAAATATATATATGCAAAAAGTTTCATGAATAAGATGAAAATAAAATAACCAAAGGAATGTGAGGGTTCTGTGAGATCGCTGTATTGCAGCAATTAATGATTTCGTGCGAACTTTAATCTTATTGCAATAAATTGTACTAATATTTGTAGCCAATCATGAACTTTGTGGTCCATCAAGCGACAATGTACTTGACTTATGAATAAAATCGTAGGACTGAAAATCAAAAATGAACAGATGATACGAATAAAGCAAGCTATTTACTTGTTATTGGCTTCATGAACAGTATGATGAACGTCTCTTAATACATACATACATACATAGTCTCACGCCTATAACCCCGAAGAGGTAGGCAGAGGCGTACTTCTACACCCACTTTTCGCCAGATATACTGTAGTCCCACGTAATAGGGGGCGAGCCTATTGCCGTACCGGGCACGTCTCTTAATAGTTTTTGATATTGTGTAATATATTTTAAGTTATATTATCCAGAGACATTTGTCTGTTTAGACGACGCAAAACTGGTGAATAGACAATTGCTAGGCAGCGATTCTTGAGTTCAATTCCATAGCTTGATATTTGCGGCACCAAATATATTTCAAAGTAAAGTATGTATCAAAATATTGTTAACTCTGTTGGTCTTCCTAAAATTTAATTGATGTTTAATTATCTCTTGCTGGACCGTGAAAGAAAAGATTCACAGGAACCCTGCATATATCAAAGTTCTGAATTAAATCTACAAACACGCTCATACCTAACAACTTTCATAGTGAGAAGAGATCCGCTACCAAAAGTGGAACAGTTTATTAAACATAGATCTTTCTTCTTCTTCTTGATCGCATTGAGTAAAATAGTATGATTTTGAAAGGACATTACTTTTATTTAATAGACTGAAAATCAATAACAAATATTGAATCTATGTCACGACAAGACTTGCTTTTGAAATTGAGATTTTACTTAATTCTTATTTACTACTATCAAAGGGCGTCCAGTAACTGCTATTGATAGGGTAAATGGGGCAAATAGGACAGAACGGGTAAAATCAAATAAGTACATCTTGTATATTACAATTTGATTTAGTTCAAGATAAAATCACATATTCTGATTCAGAGATATTTTATTATTGAAATTCAAGAGATCGTTGGTATAAAGATTTTGTGAAGCACTCAACAAATGTGGATTTAATAAAGGGTTCACTGAAACGAAAATATCTCACACTGGTGTCCGAACGGACTGCCGAGACGATGGTCTCGGCTTCGATCCCCAGATACCCCGGGCACACACCTATGACTCTTCGAAGTTATGTGTGCATTATAAATTAATTATCGCTCGCTAATTGATGTGCCCGGTAGATGGCAATAGGCTCGCCCCCTATCACATTGGGACCGAAACATAACTGGCGAAGTGTGGCTGTGTAATACACCTCTGCCTACCCCTTCGGGGATACCAGGCCTGAAGTTATGTTATGTGTTTAATAATATTGAAGTTAGTTGTAGCAAAAATATTAAGTTATTTGTCATGAGTATGTGCTATTCTAGTGATTCAATACCTACTTTTGTCCGGATAATCATATCGTATATACTCCTCTACAGACTTCCGCAGTCCACTGCCGAACTTAAGCATCTTCTTATTTGCTTTACAGTAGTACTGTGAGTCAATAGAAGACTGCCTCGTTAGTCTCGCGGCATAAATGCGTTTTTCCGTTAGGAAATTCTCAGTAGCAGCACGGAGTCTGGTAATGTGCCCGGTACGGCAATAGGCTCGCCCCATATTACGTGGGACCTAAAAAAATCATGGCAAATGTGGGTGTAATATTACACCCCTGCCACCCCTTCGGGGATACAGGCGTGAGTCTAAAAAAAAATATTAGGCTAGTCATCTGACCAGCGTAGTACTCGTATATTAGGCCAAATCATCATCATCATCGCCCTAGCGTTATCCCGGTTGCATCCAAGACTGGCACGCCTTGGAGCCCGAGCTCCGCTTACTGGTCAAACCAGATATGACAGAATATCAACTTTTCCACAGAGCAACTGCCGTTTGACCTCCGCAACCCAAAGGAATAGCGATATTCCATAGTTTAGACCAGTATCAGTTTATTTGAGGGTACTGACTCCCCGTAACGACTGTTAAAGATTTTCATGACAGCCGGGACCGACGGATTAACGTGCTCTCCGAGGCACGGGGCAAGCGATAAGTAACAATTTAATACACACTTAACTTCGAAAAGTCATTGGTGCGCGCCGTGTATTCGAACCCGATACCCTCTGCATGGCAGTCCGTTGGTATCTCCACTAGGATATTGCTGCCCAATGCCGCTGTATATTAGGCCAAAGTCTGATACAAAAATACCTTATGCTTCGTGTATTTTATTTCGACCTATTTTATTTTTATGACAAAAATTATTGACTGCCTCGTTGGCCTCTCGGCATAAATGTGCGCGTGGGATTGGGAGGTCTCGGGTTCGATTCCCGGGTCGGGTAAAGTGTTATTGGGTTTTTCCGTTAAGAAATTCTCAGTAGCAGCACGGAGTCTGGTAATGTGCCCGGTACGGCAATAGGCTCGCCCCCGATAACGTGGGACTTAAATAAATCTTGCGAAAAGTGGGTGTAGCAATATACCTCTGCCTACCTCTTCGGGGATATAGGCGTGAGACTATGTATGTATGAAAATTATTTTTCATTTCTTTAATGTCCTCAATTTGTTGTTTCGAGTCTGGGTACTCTGTGTCCATTTGTTGAATTATTATAAAGCGAACACGACCAAGAATTTATTATTGGAATGGTCGTTGTAAAATAGACTGACATGTAAAACAGTCATGTACATCCGTGCACTGAATATGAAATATTTTTTGCCAAACATTACAAATAACCATTGATTCATAAAAGGCATTTGGCTTCGTAACAAATAGTACGATTTTAAAATTGCACCCATGTAACATCTCTAACTGCAAAAGTAAAGCTCAAATAATATCCCCCAATTCGTTTTCAAAACCTTCCTCAAAATGTAAAATTAATGGTTTTAAAACGATCCTTTTATTCCCAATAACTCTTATAAGACACAGTGCTGGGCTTATCTCAAATGCTGGTAATCTAGAATAATGGTAGAACCTTCTATGTTCATTTAATTGAGATTGATTTGGGGGCTATTTTGAGAATATGAGAGTTAGGGGAGATTCGGTACTGCTGGCGTAAGAATGGCAAGGAAATTCGTGTTTAATTATAGTTAATGCCTTGAACTACTTGCCCGATACAGGGAGCGAGATCTTATGAGCTTTAAAATCTTCAATTTATTTGAACCCTTGCGGTTTAGTGGAGAATATTTTAGCAAAGACTTTTCCTTAAGCAAAATATTTAAGTCTAGACTATGCATAGGTAGCGATACACAAAAATATAAAGGTTCCTTTTCAATTTGTTGCCGTCAAATTAAGTTGATGTAAATTTATTTTAAGCTGAAAGTAATTTTATAGAAGTCCACTATTTCAACCGTTGAAATAATAACTGCCCCTAAATTAAAATATATATATCACATACTGCGACATACACACAAAACCATCTAGTCTCAAACTAAGCAGATCTTTTGATTTGGGTACTAGACAATGGATAAACGCAAACTTTTTTTTGTAAATTAACACATATTATACATGGAAAAAACATCCATGTTCACGCACACTAATATTAAATTTGACTTGAGCGGGAATCCAACCCATGACCTCCGGCTCGGCAGTCAGGTGCTCTTCCATTGCACATTTGCACCCCATAGTCGTAGTATTCGTCAAATATATCGTCGTATACGCTGCGTATATATTCTGTTAGAAACATAGCTCGTATATAGCTACGCTATCACCTCTAACTCTTACCATTACCGGTCAAATGACAATGAGAAGTGGTCCGCTTTTTGTCCAACCGGCTAAAATCCGGGCCATTCGTAAAAAATGCCTGTCGTTCTGACCAAATGATTGTCGAATATTCGTGTAATGACGGTGTTGAGGCATGAGCGTAGAGCGATTTTATAATAAGGTAATGAAAAAGTCCGTGTAGTGACGGATTAAGAATACAGAATGTCAACACCCCATATCATCCCATGGGTGTCGTAAGAGCCGACAGAGGGAGCATATTCTGCAGAGAACAGCACTGTAAGAGAAGGAAAACTTGATACAAACCCTATACCAACCCGTTTGGCCAGCGTGGTATAATAGGCCAATTCCTCCTTTCAAAGGGGAGGCCTAGTCCAGCAGTGGACTGTTAAAGGGCTGATGATGACAATGAAAAAGTGAACCCACACTTGGTTAGCTTGGTGGACTATGCTCTAAACATTGTCTTATTCAATTGAATAGATGCCTGTGCCCAGCAGTGAGTCAGAAATGAAATAGCCGAGTAAACGAATCTCTTGAAATCTTCTCTTATATTCTATTCTTCTTTTAACAAATTTAAAAAGCATTTTTATGCTGGATTTTTTTTATAAACTCACGCCTGTATCCTCGAAGGGGTAGGAAGAGGTGTCATATTACACCCACATTTCGCCATGAATTTTTAGGTCCCACGTAATAGGAGACGAGCCTATTGCCGTACCAGGCACATTACTAGACTCCGTGCTGCTACTGAGAATTTCCGAGAAGCTCGCGAGACCAACGAGGCAGTCAAATATTCTCTTCATAAAAAACCAGGAATATGGCTTAACAGTTATCTTAAATATAAAAAGAAAACTACTTGTCTATACACTTTCGATCAATACGTAGACCTAGGCCAGTTTAGTCTTAGACAAAAGTCATCATCGCCCTAGCATTACCCCGGTTGTATCCAACATGCGCCTTGGAGATCGGGGTCCGCTTACTGGTCTAACCAGATATGTCAGAATATCAACTTTTCCACATAGCGACTGCCGTCTGACCTCCACAACCCACAGGGAGCGATATTCCATGGTTCAGACCAGTATCAGTTTATTTGAGGGTACTGACTCCCCGTAAAGACTGTCTAAGATCTTCATGACAGCCGAATCCGATGGTTAAACGTGCTCTCCTCTTCAAGGCACTGGGCAAGCGATAATTAACAATTTATACATACGCACTTAACTTCGAAAGTCATTGGTGTGCGTCGTGGATTCGAACCCATTGCCCTCTGCATGGCAGTCTGTCGGTATTTCCACTAGTTTATCGGCGCCTTTGGACAACAGTCACTCTAATAAGTCACGCATTTATTAAGCATATAAAACTTTAATATTGCTGGTTTCGTCATATAAGTAAACAGGTGGTAAAAGGCGGTACCTACTTAACCTTTAAATCGCTGCAGCTTATGAATTGCAACAAAAGACATCCTAGTATAGCCATAGTGCGGGTCAACTCGAGTAATGTCACGTGAAATGAGTGTAGTAGGACCCTTTCGATTTTGTAGTGATGTGACACTATCAACGCAAAATGTTTTTATCGATAAATTTTCTTAACTACAATGTGTGCTTAGCTGAAAGTCTTTATGATATAAACATTGTTTGCTAATATTTAAGTTTTCTAAACTACGATAAAAAGCCAAACTGAACGCTTTTATGGTGTAAGCAGCCTGATCCGACATTGGTTGCAATATGATGGATAACTTTATTGATTTGGTTATTGCGAAAAAAGCTCATGTATTATTCTAAGGCATAAGCTCTTTTACTGATAAAAACATCAAAATGTGTTTTGTAGTTATTCCATGAAAAAGCAACAAGCCAAAATCAACCACATTTATCACATTTATTATTAGTGAGGTTACTCTACCACTAAATTCAAAAACACACAAGCCCACAAATTGAGAGAACATTCACAGCATACTATACAGAAATTCTAAACTTTAGCAACGGTAACTGCGCAATATTTATGCTAAGCGTACGAGTCGACGCTAATTGTAACTCGTTCACAAGTGCGACGTACGTGCTTGCTTGTGTCGTTTGAAACACCTAGCAGACGAGTAAATTATTATGATACCAGCTGCTGCCTTTGGCTACGATTCTATTCCTCTGTGAATGTAAGTTATTAAGACAAAAGGTGGTTTATATGCTATTCTTATGTACATTTTACGCTATTTTAATGTACAATCTTGGGTACAAAATTTAAACTAAATCGAGTCAGTGGTTTTGTGTGAATAGCAATGAACATCCAATTTCCATCATCATTGTCTTGCCCAAGTCCCAATTTATTAGGGGTTGGCGTTGTATGTCCTTCGCTTCCATACTTCTCTGTCATCCGATCGTTTACTCTTTGCTTTCTTTTTCATATCCATCTATCTTTTCTTTGGCCGTCCTCTCCTTTTTTTTTAATGTAATGTAATGAACATCCATTCACCAAAACTACAAATTTAAATTGTCACAGAAAAATCATCTTCATTAAATTTTTCCATCCGTCCTTATAAAAAGTGAAAAACCTTATATATTGACGTTTTGGCATGGGTTATACCAGCCGAGGTCACAACTGTCAAAAGTCAATGACTGTCAAAAATAGTCATCTATGTGAACAGTGCAATATTTATGCGTAGCATACGAGTCGACGCTAATTGTAACTCGTTCACAAGTGCGACGTACGTTCTTACTTGTGTCGTTTGAAACACCTAGTGGACGAGGAAATTATTATGACACTAGTTGCCGCCTTTGGCTACAATTCTATATCTTTTATCTTTTTCTAAAAAACAGCTCCCGCATTGGGACTACATCCTGTGTCGCGGGGGAATTTTACAAACATACAAGTAACGGACATAATGAACGCCCTGACTCGAAACAACAACTTATTAATCACACAAAGTGTTGTCTCGTGTGGGTAACGAACCCACAACACTTCGGCGCAGTATTCTTATGTGGATGTAAGATATTGCGACAAACGGTTGCTTTTACGCTATTCTAATGTGTAATCTATATCGCTGCAACGTTTTATCAAAATTGATTCAGTAGTTTTTGCGTGAAATAGTAATGAACATCCATCTCCAAAAATACACATATTTTATTGTCACAGAATATTCTTCACGGTATTTTTTTGTCGTTCCTTTTAAAGTTGTTCGTTAAGTTTTATTCAAGCGGCAATAAAATTCGGTTGACTGAACAGTCAACTACGAACAAAATTAAATCAACTTTAGGCGCAATATTTTAACATTAATCAAAGGTCAAATTTATATTAATAGAATTTCGTCGATCTATAAATATTAAGAGAAAGTCAGTAAACTGTAGAGAACATTGACTAATAAAACGAAAATTTCTGCTTAGTCAAATATCTGTAGGATACTCAATAGTTTGCCAAATATTTACATAAGTAATAGGTAAAGTGTACCTTTGGTTAAATCATTAAAATATCACACATCTTTAGTTTAATATCATACATACATACATAGACTCACGCCTGTTCCCCGGA
Source organism: Euclidia mi (assembly GCA_944739405.2). Classification (NCBI taxonomy): domain Eukaryota; kingdom Metazoa; phylum Arthropoda; class Insecta; order Lepidoptera; family Erebidae; genus Euclidia; species Euclidia mi. The sequence goes on along the minus strand of OX123205.2, from coordinate 3,140,335 downwards.
GGGGTAGGCACAGACTATCACAAGGATATTTTTGCGACATAACCATTGATCCTATGTCTAGTGAAAACTAAATAATAATTTGATTTTGATCATATTTTTATTCATTTTTTTTTAAAGACGTCTCCCGCACAAGGAATAAATGCTGTGTCACGGGGCCTTTACAAACATAAAGCCAACGGACACAAAGTACACCCAGACTCGAAACAACAATTTGTGGGTCACACAAAGTGTTGTCTCGTGTGGGAGTTGAACCCACAACTCTCGGAACAGCGTCAAGTGGCTAGGCAGCCGATTAAACTGCGCACACTGTTGGCGTAGTTTAATCGGAGTAAATAAAATAAAATATCGATATTGTTTTGTATGTGTCCCATCCCTATCTAAGGTAATGTGCACCGCTACAGTGATGGGGCACATAACAGCACCTCTGTGTAACGACGGTCACTGACGATTACCGTCCGTAACGTCACACTATATCTACAGCCTTCGTAGGCTACGAGTGTCGTAGTTGCTACGATTCTCGTAGACGAGCTACGTGGGTCATCTATTATTTCAAGTTGCAGTAATGACATCAAAATGCAATTGCTAGTTAACAAATACGTGTTAGTTTTTTTAATATTGGAAGTATTGTCATATTTTCCATATTTCAATTCGGCTTCTTCCATTTAGGGGTATTTTAGCACAATTACTAATATTTTGATTTTTTGACGTAAAATAATGAAAAACATTAATGACGCTAGCAAAAACTAGAAATCTATAATATGTTCTGCTTAATAGCTCAATAATACTTTTAAAATTGTGTAACATAATTATTTACAGCCAAAAATTTAATGCTGCAATTTTACGCATTTGGTTTTATTACAACTACATAAATTCCTAGTCTTAGTACATCATCAGAATTTACTATAACTATCCAACCACGTAATTGATTTAAGTATAACCACGAACTCAAAAACTGCGTAGCAGTAATCTAAAATCTGCGAAGAAAAAAAAAGAAAAAATATCTTCATACCAAATTACCAGTCACTAACATATAAACTCTTCTATAAAAGTAAAAAACACAGAAGGCAAAGGCATGTTTCCTTTAGCCACCAGTAATCCGTAAAAGGACATATTTTTAAAGGAAAAGCGGTTTTTAATCCCGATCCTCTTTCACTGCAAGTTTTTGACGCTACCGCCTTTTTATAAGGACTTTTATAGGTAACGATATTAATCTAACACGTTCCTGTTTCTTGTGATTTGGAGTCTGATATTCTAAGCCCTCTTGTAAAATGTTCTCTCACCTTTTTAAGTCAGTCAAACATAATATGATCTCCGATGCATTTTCTTGATTGTCATTACTTACATGAGTAACTTAGTACTAAATAGGTATCTATTTCGAGCTCGACGTTTCAACAAGTCGGGGCCAGAGTCATTATCATCATAAATTTATGGACATTAAATATATTTACGTATATTAAGAGTCTGAAATAATAAAATGTATTTTCTATGCTTCTTTATGAATTGTGTGTTTAATGCACACTGATACTATATTAAGAACAAATGAGCAGTTGTAAAATCTGTCCTTTGAAGCATTTATCTGCTATAAAAAACCTCAGATTTAGCATGCATTATCTGAAAATGGTGCTTAGGAACAATAGAACAACTAGTTTTCTGTCATCATTGGATCTGACCATTTTCAATTTAGTTTTTCACTCAATATTAATCGTCACGTTACCGTATCGTGACATATAAAAGTCAATTTAAAAGTTTATTCAGAAAATATTGGCTGAAGCGTACTGAAAAGCTTTCGCCTGGTATTCCGGCGCTGAATTAAAACGTCCTCCGTAGATACCAGGCACAGGTACTATTCATCACTTCCTAGGTGCGATGCGATGCGACGCTGTGCGAAGATGTGACCGGATTTGTAAGAACTAGACGAACGAAGATGCTTGTCAACGATATTGGAGGAAAGGATTTGATTTAATATACGTTTGAGTTGGATGAAGTTATTGGATTGAAATTCATTTGGCTTGAGAAGGTTTTATCAATAACATATGTGTATTTTCTATGCGTTTTTTAGTAAACTGCAAATCAGTTACAGGTATATATTGTCGATATGGTGCCTTTAACTGTAGTCTGCAGTGCAGTGTAGTAGTGTTTAAGTGTGGTCTGGAGTTATAATTAGGTTAAAGCGATGTCTGTGTTTAAAGGTAAAAGTAGATATTGCCTCATGTTACCAAAGCAGTGTCAAATGTTTTCATCATTCAAATTGGTAAACTTTATTAATTGGTGAATAAATTGGCATCAGAAAGCCTTATAAAGAAAAAATTTTTTAGCGCTAAGGTTGACTGGCAAATAATGCCATAGACTCAAAGTCTACTTTTGTGCCTTTTTATGACAAAAGTTTGGAATATAATTAGTCTCAATTCTCAGTTAGTCATTAGTCTCATAACTTGATCTTGAAAGGTCATAAATGCATCTTAAGGTCGATCTCCAGACTCCTGTATATAGCAGGATCACTTACAGAAAATACCTCATTTTAATTATTTTATCCACTTCTAATTAAGTAACAGTACATCCAAATACAGATTGAATTACGTGTACAGTGTATTTAACACTTTCATTAGTTCGCGGTATAATCAAAGGCTTGCGTCGCTTTGAAGTTGCCGACGACTATATTCGTACCTTTGTGTGAGCACGCAGAGCTATGTTGCTTTTCCTTATTGTTTTTAGAGGGATTGTTTGGGAATATATGGTTTATTTTTGGTTTATTTGAAGGTTTAGGTTAATTTTGATACAACAGCGTGAGAAAACTGGTTCGGACTAGGATTTCCAGCACCAGCACTGAATGTTGATGTTGTTTTAAAGACTCACGCCTCTATCCCCGAGGTGAAGGCAGAGCTGCTCTTTTACACCCACATTTCACAATATTATGATTCTTTGGTCCCACGTAATAGAGGGCGAGCCTATTGCCGTTACCAGGCATTTTGCTAGACTCCGTGCTGCTATTGAGAATTCGGAAAAACTCGTTGGCACTCTTGGCCGACTCGGGAATCGAACCCGGGATCTCCCCGTCAGCAGACACATACGATATCCAGTGTACTACAGAGGCAGTCTGTTTGTCTATTGCCAGTCATGTTAATGTAGAATCTTTAAGTAATCAATTTGTCATTTAGACGTTCATAAGCTGAAGTTCAAGGTGGCCGTGGCTTAACGCCTGTCTGAACGTTGGAAGAAATATGAGGTATTTACTGGACTCTCTAACAGATTGGTTATAACATTTTTAATAGTAATTACTTTTATCCACGAACAAATAAATAAACTTATGCCATGAGAAAGCATCTGCTTATTGAACAGCAAGACAGTTACATAAACTTTTTCGAAAGTTTTCGCTGCAATATATCCAAGATATTCCCACACTACTTACATAGTACATTAGTTGGCTTGTCTACTTTCGGTATATACACAAATTTACTACAAATACGAACAAAAAACATAAAGAAAACACATAACACTTTAGCCAACTTCGTAAACGGAAGGAAATGTCGTACATATCACGGTTGTGCGGAGAAAAATGCACTTTTAGCCGCTCGATTTATTTGCTATATACAATATACATTGCCTGCTCGGTGTGTGCAGGAAACGTTTCGCCGGAACTCAGCGTACAATGGTTATGATGCATTGTGCTACAAGCGATAACGCTAAAGTGATGTACTGTTCTAGGAACATGGATGAATTTATTGCGGATGTGAGAGGTGATTTTTTTACTCTATATTTTTATATAAAAATTGCTGGAGGGTAGCAGGTGGGTAATTTGACAAGATAAATTGATGAAACATGTACCAAAGCACGCACTGAATTAATAAATAAGGAAAAATAAAGCATGATGTACACAGAATCAGATAGACATCTGATTCTGTGTACATCATGTGGCATTTGACAGGAAAAGAAAAAGATAAATAGAAACTAGATCAATACCAAAAGAGTGTCAACCTCATGTTTTGGGTTCTACAGAATAACCGTAGAGTCCAAATCACACCTTGTCTCATATAAAATACAACCAAAATGAGAACCGTCGGCGTATTTGAAGTCAGCTGAAAAGTTTTTATTTTGTGGCAGATAAGCTGTCGGTCCATCTGATGGTGAGCAGCAACCGCCGCCCATAGGTTTTGGCCATAACGGAGACACAGCCAAGCCGCTGCCTACCTCAAGACGTACGGAGTTAAGTCTTCTAATGCCCCGTAATTTTACTAGCTACAGTACCATTAAAACCGGAACATGGTTTGTACGTTACTACTTGGCGGAAGAATAACTGATACCTCGGTGGTACCTACTTACATGGCCCCGTTATAAGAGGTAAGAGGCCTACCACTTATAGAAAATTATTTTCATTAATTTTCAGCCTGTAGCGTCCCACTGCAGGGCAAAGGCCTCCCTCTCCTTCTCTCCTTTTTCCACAGATCTCTATTTTGTGCCTTGTGTCCTTCCTATACGAGTCCAGTTCGTCACGCCATCTTCGTCTCGGCCTTCCACGCTGTCGCCTAGCACCACAAATGTTGAGAAAATTTCCAGTACAAAGAAATCTCGAACTACCGATTTTAACTAGAGATATATTACTCTTACTATCTTGAAATTTGTACAATACATTTATCCTTTAAAGTCTATATGCCCAAACATTAAATAAACGCCGAGGTACATAATTCTTTGTATTCGTAGGTCGTACTCATATCCGTACTGGAACAATGCATCGCAAAAGATAAATCACCAATTTATATTTTGGGGACTATTCGGTAAAACTGTCGGGGAAAGGGTACATTAATGATAAATATTCAAGGGCCTGTGCAGAATGGCCCTTAAATGGTATACTCGTTTATTGTGTGAAGGGTATAGCGGATCTATACTAGTTTGAAGTGCGACGCTTGGACGAAAGAGGGTTGTAATAAAATTTAGCTTACGTTGCGTCTGCCTGTATATTATTAATTTTAAAGATCGGTGGTTTGAGGTTCGGTTATATAGGTGTACACTGCACTATACAGTGTAGCAACTAGTGTGTGATGATTTATTGTAACATAAGATGACTTCACGCCTTTTACTCCGAAGGGTAGACAGAGGTGTATTACACACCCACATGACTTATTGTATCTGCTTTTATAATGTGACATAAGAAGTCGAAAATAAATTGGCAGTCAATTTTTATACAAATTTTGTCTCTGTCTTTGTTTGTTTATAAAGCTGCTAGATAGAACATTGCCTACATTTCGTTAAAATTTGATTCTGTCTCGATCCCTTTGAAATATTATAACAAGCCAGACGACATCGTATTCATTAAGATACCTCATCTTCTATTAAAATCTAAAAACCTTGTAAACAACCCCCATTGTAATGAGTTGACGTAAAAAATATGATTTAAAAACTTTTACCAAATTTCAAAGCAATCAAATGATTAGCTAAGTAATTAAACTTTTTTATCTGAAAGCCCAGGTAAATAAAAAAGTTTTATAACGCTTGCTCGCAACAATGGAAATAATTAAAATTGTTCGTAATTTTCAAGTCCTAAGGCAATAAACGAACAAAAATAAAAATCAAAAGTAAAATGTTTTCTATACATGAGTCGATAAAATGTATAGACTCTTTAAAAGTTTTGTAATTTGTACACATACTATTTTTTATGTAACAGATCTCCTGCTGCCTCCGTGGTCCAGTGCGACTGCTGATCGGAGGTCCCGGGTTAGAGGCCCGGGTCTGGCAAAAGTGTTACTGGGTTTTTCCGAATACTCAGTAGCAGCCCGGAGTCTGGTGATGTGCCCGGTAACGGCAATAGGCTCACTCCCTATTACGTGGGACCTAAAAATTCATGGCGAAATGTGGGTGTAATATTTACACCTCTGCCTACCCCTTCGGGGATACAGGCATGAGACTATAAATAAAAATAAATAAGATCTATCTATACAGTTATCGTCCACCTAGAGCTATCTTATTTAGAACCCGGGGTCTACTTTCTAGTTTAACCGGATTTGACTGAATACTAGCTTGTCCACACGGCGACTGCCTGCCTGACCCCCGCAACCCAAAGGGATAGCAATATTCCATGGCTTAGACTAGTGTTAGTTTAATCGTAGGTACTGACTCCCTATAACGGCTGTCAAAGATCTTCATGACAGCCGGGACCTACGGCTTAACGTGCTTTCCGAGGCACGGGGCAAGCGACAATTTACACTTCCTAAAAGTCATTGATGCGTGTGTGGATGCGAACCCGATACCCTCTGAATGGCAGTCTGTTGGTATCTCCACTAGGCAATTCCGCCTTCTTTACAGTAACAGATCTATCTTTAAAAGTCTGTGAAGGTAATAGTCTGTATATAAAAATATAATTTTGTCCGTCACTGTTTGACAGACAACGTACAACCTAAGATATTTCTCAAAACGTCAAGTTCAGGAAGAAAGATTTGAATTTTTGTAACAATATTATTATTTGCTCTCGTATAACAATATAAATCTACAACGTTTTCGAAACCATTTTTGTCTCACTCTCTTTTTAATCTACCAACCTTTAAAATTCAAGGAAAATAAACTAAAAGAAAGAAACAAAAGAAAGATTTCACTGTTCATTAGCAAACCTAATATTAGTCGAGGATCTTTTCAATTAATTAAATTTTACGTACAACTGACATTTAAAAGGAGCTTCCAGGTTGATTAATAAAGAGTTGTTTGATCTCTGAAAAGGTACTGAAGACCAAATATTCCAATTACTTAGAACGAAATTAAGAATTCCAGAGAAACTAAGTGTCGCTCGTTTAGAAATATATTTATTAATTTATCAACTTTATGCACATAAATAGTACAGAGGCGGACTTAATGCTGAAGGCGTTATCTACCTGTCAACCTTTGGGTGATGCAGATATACATGTAATAGGTGCTATTCATTAATACATATATAGAGACATTAGAAGAAAAAGCTGGTTTTTGGGTAATCGCAATTAAAGGTAAGCCATCGCATTTTTTCATTTAAGTCATATTTTTCAGCACACATCATCAGCCTTTAACAGTCCACTGCTGGACTAGGCCTCTCCTTTGAAAGGAGGAATTGGCCTACTATACCACGCTGGCCAAAGGGGTTGGTATAGGGTTGGTATCAAGTTTTCCTTCTCTTACAGTGCTGTTCTCTGCAGAATATGCTCCCTCTGTCGGCTCATACGACACCCATGGGATGATATGGGGTAGTGACATTCCGTATTCTTAATCTGTCACCACACGGACAAGCATTTTTCAGCAGATGTCGTAAAAATATCACATTATTCTAATGTAAAATTATGAATTTATTCAATAACATTCGATGAAGATGGTTTTAATGGGTAAATTTATGCTTTATACTAGTTATCCTAAAATGTTGAATTAGGTATTTATAATGTTTTTATAATGGTTTTGTGGACCGACGATCTCGTCAGGATCGCGGGAGGCGGTTGGATGCGGGCGGCTCAAGACCGGTCTGTGTGGAGAACCTTGGGGGAGGCCTATGTCCAGCAGTGGAATTCGTTTGGCTGATATGATGATGATGAATGTTTTTGTGCGATTTATCTCATTGAAATGGTGGACATGCAACATTGCTATTGACCTATTGATAGACTTATCAATAGGTCAATAGCAATGTTGTGGTACAAATATTTGTTATATTTTATATAATTTATGTACATTAGTATGTACATGAGCCTGCGGTTACACTCGCATTATTAAGGGCTACTGCTTTGCACCTTTGGCTTGTAGCGTGATGTTATATAGCTTGCCTCAATAGGTTATCTAACACAAACATAATAATTCAATTCAGACCAGTAGTTTTTCAGATTACCGCATTAAACAAAACAAACCGAATTCTCGGGTATATAGTATTAGTATATTTTTTTTGATTTATAGACTCACGCCTGTATCCCCTAAGAGGTAGGCAGAGGTGTGATATTACACGCACATTTCGCCAGGAATTCTTAGGTCCCACGTATTAGGGGGCGAGCCTATTGCCGAAGTAGATTATTAGTATTATTAGTATAGATTAACACAAATCAACAAAACTTATTTTATGATTTGAAAAAGCACCACAATGTAGCATATCATTCTGTAGCACATACTTTGAAAAAGATTTTTACTTTTTGGTTGGAGTAGTATGTCCTTAATTATTTTTATGCAATTCTAATAAAATTAATACAATCGTTAAAGAGAACAATATTCACAAATACAAAATGCATATTTCTAAAATCCTCTGTGTTGTAACCTAACAGTTTGATAGTTATTTATTTTTTAAACAAAGATTAGCAAGCGTAATTAAAAAATAAGTGTTGACAATAAAATTAAATACACTTTAAAAGCAGAATCCATGAACATAGCTTTGGTTTATTCACCTTCAAAAATACCTACTTAACAGGGGACATTGAAGTTGCAGACTGGCAACAAAGTGTTGTCTATTCAGTTGCATCAAATTTGAGCTTAGGTACATTTTATTAAGGACATAAACACATATATATTTCTGAATTTTGGTTGTTTACACACAAAAAGTCAGAACCCCATTCTAGAGAAAGCCGGCTTTTCCTACCTAAATTAACTCTCGAGAAGAAACTTCTTAATCGGGTTAATTGATTCATGTAACTTATAAATATAATTATACTTGCTGACCCGGCAAACGTTGTTTTGCAAATTTTTTTTTTTTTGAAAAATAGATGTTGGCCGATTCTCATAGATACTGGATAAGCACAAAAAATTTCATCAAAATCGGTCAAGCCGTTTCGGAGGAGTATGGGAACGAAAACTGTGACACGAGAATTTATATATAATTATATGTTTTACAATTAGTAAGATCAGACAATGTATATTTTGGTATTAGTATTCCAGATATTGCCACAAAGGAATCAAAATTCGATTTCACTTAGATTGCCGATTTGATTCGGGCCACGTATAAGCAACATTTAGCTGCCAAACAATCGCCCGTTTACCAAAAAAACCTTATTTACAATCCTGATAAATCCGGGCTTTGCCAAAAGCGAGCGTAATTGAGGCTTATGTATAAAAAAGAAAGGGAAAGATATTTTTTTCTTCTGTAACTTAGTCCAGGGGTATTAATTAATACTTTGACGTTAAAATTAACGCTACAATTTTGAAGATTTTCTACAGCCGCGGGGTCTATACGACCCCTCTTTTGAAACCCTAATTTGGCCTGAAGCGACGCGAGTGTAAATCCACGAATTTGCGAGTACAGAGATGTCTGTGTACTGCTTATAAGATCGGCCTTTAGAGCATTGTAAGCGTGTTAGTTTAAACATAAAAATGTAGTCGTATATATGATAATAATAGAAATAATAGTTCTATCCGCGGCTTAAAACGGCTAAAATGTACGTGCTATTCTGATTAGTTTTTACTGCAAAGTTGCATCTAAATTATTAGTTTAGTAGTTTTACGTAAGCAAACACACAAATATCGATTTATTCATCCTCACAAACTTTCGCATATGTAAAAGTAACAAGATTATAACAACTTTCAGTACAGTCTGATCGTTCCTAGATGGTTCCTAGTGTGAGAAATCTATACATTAAATTATTGTAGAGTTTTTCGACTTTAGTATTATAACGATAATTAAAGACGTGTCTTAAACGATAAGCGTTTAAAACCCTTCTTGGGTGAGAGAAAGCAGACATTACATTTTCTTGAAATTCTTTCTCTCTCTTGAGCCAAGGATACCGTTTCCAAAGACGAAAATGAGAAGACATCATTTTCAACATTTTTCTAAATAAAAAGCAAACAAAATAAGGATATATTTTTCATACAACCATCCCTTTCTTTCCAAAGAAACTTTAATTGAAAATCTCAGCAACACATTTATATGTAAATTGGATCCGTTGCATTACTTATTGCATGAATATTGAATTTGAATAATCCTTGGGATCCGATTTAGATAGGGTTAAAGAAAATGAGATTGGGAAGACGCTTTAAACGGAATGTGTGTCAAAACTGAGTATATAAACTTGCTTGGAGTGAATGAGGCAAGAGAGGTATGTCAGGATCGTTGCAAATAGCGTTCCTTAGTCTCTGCCTACCAGGTGACAAAGTGGAGATCCCACGGGGAGGATAAGCTATCCGCTGGACCACGGAGGCAGTAATACTAATAACTTACCAAAATGAAATATCAATACCTAATATTTTTCACTTCTGCCGTTTTAAATTAAAATATTTGTCTTATTAATTCTAGGTATACGGAAGTATAAATAGCCGTGTTTCATCAATATTGGTATTTATAAATCATGTTTGATGATAAATGTTAATATCGAAGAATACATTTTGAAATATGAATGCAACGAAATTTTCCTGAATTCAATTAATTAGTTTGTCGAAAATGTTTCTGAATTACTTCAATATAAAACATATTATTTTTAAATATTTTGCTATACTAATAATATGACATATCGGTGTTAAAATAATTGGTAATTTTTAGGGATTTTTGTTTTTACTTTATCATTTGGATAATGTCATCATCACCCTAGCGTTATATCCAATACTTTTCACTAGCAGATCGAGGTCACCTTAACATGTTGTAATGTAGGTATTGCAATTAATATATGTGTTTGTATGTGTAATCGTATAATCATGTGTATCCCAAAAATATAAAGACTATTATTTGAGCAGTCAGTGGTATTGTTTCTGTCCCAATACCTTGGTCCTTACAATGCTATCCAGATCAAACATATTGTGTGATTTTCCACAGGGTCACATCTGTCGTCTGACCTCCGCAAACCAAAGGGATAGCGATATGCCACGGCTCTAACCAGCTTCAGTATATTCAAGGATTTTGAGTTCCCGGAAAGACTGTCAAAGAACTTTATGAAAGTCGGGCTTAACGTGCTCTCCAGGGCACGGAAGAAACGACAATTAAGAGTTTAATAAACACAGTCATAAATTTGAAAAGTCACTGGCGCACGCCGGGTTTGAACCCAATACCCTCTACATAGCGGTCTGTTAGTATCTCCACTAAGCTACCATAAACAAAGCATCCATCATAACACTATCTAAACTAGAAAATATAAAGTATCCTACATCAAAACGTATTGTACATAACTGAACGTCAAATAAAATATATCGTCCAGCCATTTGTTTCAAAGAAAAGACTTATACTCCTGCGCTGGACAAGGATCGATGTATGGAAGCTGTACGTGTTAGAAAAAGACGGCACATATGGCACCTCAACTGAATCGAGTCGCTTGAGGCAGAGTAAACGCAATATCGTAGGTCCTAGCGGCGATTTAGGGATGGGAAAGGGTTGACGATATTTGACATTTGTTTGGTTTATTATTGTATTATTTTAGGTTGATATGTCTCACTGTAGGGCGAAATTCAACCCACTCTTCATAAATTTCAATTGAGCACAAAGACTAATAAAAAGTTTCAGCCGTTGTATGCATAATAAAATTATGACAGGACTGACTTTATTCTGGGTTCAATTGGAATCAGCTATGCTGTTCTCTTACATACATGCCTCTGTACGTTACGAAAAAAAACATATAATAATCTGTTAAGACAGCTGTACGCTGACCGGTCAATATCAGATTTTTATAGATTTAAATTGTCCGTGCGGTGACGGATTAAGAATACCGAATGTCACCACCCCATATCATCCCATGGGTGTCGTAAGAGCCAACAGACGGAGCATATGATGAGAGAACAGCACTGTAAGAGAAGGAAAACTTGATACAAACCCTATACCAACCTGTTTGGCCAGCGTGGTATAGTAGGCCAATTCCTTCTTTCAAAGGAGAGGCCTAGTTCAGCAGTGGACAGTTAAAGGCTGATGATATAGAATTCAAAAGCCACATCAGCTTGAATTGCATAAGCTCATACTTAAAATGAGATAGCAAAAGAAATCTGTATGTAACGTTTTCACGGTAAACAGTTTAACAAAATTTTACGGATTCTAGCTCTCAAAAGGAAGACGACCTCAAGCTAAAATTTAACGTGTCTTACTTTAAATAATAGAGTGTTCATTGTGTCCGTTGCTTGCATGTTTGTAAAGTCCCCACAGGATTTCTTCCTAGTGCGGGAGGGAGTTGTCTTTTAAGAAATAAAAAAACAAATTTAGGGTAGGTATACATAACTACTTCTGTCCCTCGCCCACATGGGTCTCAAAGCGACCACAACCGTTGTGAGCTGGTCAAAACTTCTCAGAAATACAGAGGTGTTTATTCCTTAAATTAGATAGTTAACGCGGTTAGTTCCCATCAAATAAAATTGAATGACGTATAATATAAATCACAAAAGTTTAAATTAAGTAAGATGCCAAAAAAATATGAGCGATAAAAGCTATCGATAATTGCGTCCCCTCACTAGCCCACCATCTCTGATTGCCTGTCATGTTGACAAAACTTATGAGAGCGATATGTCCGTCCACTTGCGCGCGACACTTGTTACTGCTGTCTGCGAGTTTACACGATCAAATCAGGGAATTCTTTCTCGCCAAATAAAGAATCATTGATCGTGTTAAGACAATGTGGATTAGATTATATTAAGATTGTCTCTTGAAGGTATATGAGATAAATTACACTAAGATTGTCTTTTGAAGGTTAGGTTAGGTTGGCATAGGAAATAGTTGACTGAGAAATGTATTAATAAGGTAGTTGACTGAAAACTACTCTGGCCTTGGATCATGGGGTCTACTTTCTAACCTGACTAGACTTGTCAGATTAGCCGCTTTGATTTTGACACAGAGCATTTTGACAGATATCACAGGCATATGGAGAAAAGCATAGGTACATAACTTAAATTACCTTTTTAACGCCATTAAGTCCTTTCAAATATGCGATGCTATGTGATGCTATGCTTGTATGATGTATACAAATCGCAAAAGTTTAAGGGAGTTATAATGTCTCCAAAAGCGAACAATAAAAACTATCGATAAGTGCATCCCCGTACTAGCCCACCACCCGCCACTGATTGGCTGTCATGTTGACAAAACTCATGAGAGCGATATGTCCGTCTACTTGTTTGCGACACTTGTTCCACTATCTGCGAGTTTACACGATCACACCAGGAAATAATGTCTCGAGAAATAATAGTCATTTATGGTGGTTAAGATAATGTGGACGCAATTTTATAAAACTAATATTGACTTCAAAGGGGTCGGCGTGAGATTAACATATTTTAGTTTAATCAGACTTGACAGAATATTTGCCGTGATTTAATTTAGTAGCCAATGGCCTAAGTTTCAATTGACTGTAGATAGTTTTACAGTCTATTTCTAATGGTTCAGCATGGTTGGCGTAGAGGTTTTGACTATGATGTCGTTATTTACATAAGTACCAGTGTTGAGCTTTGAGAAAGATGGTTAAACTGTCTTTTACTTTGACGATAATATTGCTATGTGTACTTACATACGTACTATGGTTATCTTGTAGAAATTGTTCTCAATAAACTCGGAAGACATTCTCTTTGATAATTTTTCGTATTTATTTATTTTATACTTTATTTTACACTTACATAAAACGATCTAAGGAATCGTAATATATTAAATACAGTACAAAGGGCTTTATCGTTAGCAGCAATTTCCACCAGGCAAGGTAACCGACGAGAACAAAGCTCTTAAATTGAAGAAGTAGGTACCTGTTATAAGAATTTCACCCATTAAAATAAAATCCAAATACAAACAACTTATAATCTAAGTACTCACTGTATGTATGGAAGTCAGTGATCTGCACAGTGTTGCAGTCCTCCCCCACTTGGAGGTAGGTGATCTCGCAGCGGTAGACCCCCTCGTCTTCAGGCTGCACGTCACTGATGACCAGCTCGGCGTGGGTGTTGTTCCTTGTGTAGGATATCGCCACTCTGTGGACAAGAGGGAAAGATATGTTATTCGAGAAGATAAAGAGAGATGGAGCGAGAAGTGTACTAACAGATTTTATTTGTTACTACTTAGTTGACCAAAACAATGATTTCGCGGACTTCGTACTGCCACATTATTATTTTTCTATATAAACCTTCGCCTGACAATAACGAATACTTAAAAAAAAGATTTAACTAATGGTGTAACCGTTTCGAAGTTACGCGCGTACTAACATTTCGGTGATTCATTTATATTTATATAGATTACCCATAAGACCTCACGTTGGGTGACAGCGTCGACGCCGTGGTGAAGCTGCGTTGCCGCTGACGCCCAATGTGAGGGCGTCCTAAAAGATGCTATTGCTCAGCAGTGGAAGAGCATATGTTAATAAAAAACAAAAAAAAAACATTTAAGAGCCATACGAGCGAATGGTTTGTTCGATGGTAAGGGATTACCGCCGCCCATAGACACCCAACACCAGAGGAGGCAGAAGTGCGGCACCAGCCTTTGGGATGGGAAAAACAATAGGAGGAGGAGTGGGATAAAGTGACGAGAAAAGGGAGCGGGCATCCGGTACTCTCACTCACTACCTACAAACTACTTGAGCTCATGTTCTACGCTATGGGAACTATAGTGAGAATATATGAGCAAGTAATTTCTCTTATACCAGGCTCATGTATAGTAAAACAAGGCAAGCGTACAGGCCAGCAAATACCAGCACGAAATGTCTAATGTACATTGGCCGTAATATTTTATCTCTTGCAGTAAAGATATTTCTACAGCTATGTTGTACTCCATGCCTTAATTTAATCATCATGTTACCAATGCATCTCGTATAATCTACGAAAATATTAAAATAGTATTGTAAACATCAATTCTGAAGATTGATTGATCGGGACTGCGGCCAATTAAAACTTAATATCACAGAGTGCACGGTAATGAGAATGGAGTGTAAAAAAGTTAGTTACTATGCTTAAAAATATCTGTATGCAGGGTGTAAAAAGACCCTTAACGAAAACTGAAATCCCATGTTGTACCAATAATTACGAACATTTTTTACTTTGGCACCATACCTGGGAAATTACTGGTTCAGGAGATATTGAGGCTCAAAGTTAGTATGGATTTTTTCTAATTAGGTACAAAATCGATGCATTTACCCCGCCAATATGTTCTTTAGATGCCCTATTATCCCATGGATAAGTAGGTATTTCGAGCATTGCACGCGCGCTCTTTTAATTGCGGTTTAAAAAATGTGAAATCTTAAAAAAAAAAACCGTTTCCCAGAAATTATTTTTGGTTAGTATGACTAGGCATGATGTCCACAACGAGTAGACTTCGGCTTAGTGATGGGTCTTGTGACACCCTGTATATAAAATTCTAGCGTTCCTGACTGACAAACAACGCACACTTAGCATGTATGTTCCTTGAGGAACGTAGGGGCGCAATAAGAAGAAATTTCCCAACATTCCCAGGAGATTGGAAATAAATCTGAGCACCCGCGGGGATCGTCTAGTATTGTGTATATCAGGACAACACGCTGCTAGGAACTACATACATACATACATAGACTCACGCCTGTTTCCCGGAGGGGTAGGCAGAGACTACGGAGCGCCATTTGCAACGATCTTGACATATCTCTCTTGCTTCATTCACTCCCATCAGATTCCTCATGCATGCTTTTCTGTTCAGGGTGCTTCTAACCTGTCCTGTTTTTAGGATGTCTCCAATCTGGTCAGAGAACGTCCGCCTAGGTCTTCCCCTTCGTCCTGTCCCTTCCACACTTGCCTTATATATCTGCTTGGTCAGTCTTTCGTCATCCATCCTCTCCACGTGTCCAAACCATCTTAGCATACCTTTCTCGATGCTTGTCACTACATCTTCTTTTACCCTACAACACTCTCTTATCACACAATTCTTTACTCTGTCAGTCAAAGAAACACCACACATACTTCGCAGTGCTCTCATTTCTACAGCATTTATTCTACTTTCATGACTCTTCTGCCATACCCAACTATCACTACCATACATAAGAGTAGGTACTAACACCCCTCTATGGACAGCCAAACGTGCCTTTTTGCAAGGAACTGCTAAGCAACAAATGACATAAGAATAAGCATAAAATATTTATTTTCTAGAAACATGCCATGTCAGATGAACAAGATGTTGTAGATATTTTAAAAGGCACAGTATGTTTCACGGCCATGCATGAGGAATCTGATGGGAGTGAACGAAGCCAGAGAGATATGTCAGGATCGTTGCAAATGGCGTTCCGTAGTCTCGGCCTAGCCCTCCGGGAAACAGGCGTGAGTCTATGTATGTATCTTTCACGATCACATGCAAAATTGAAGTAGGTTCATAAATTACTCAAATAAATTGTAAAACATTTACACTTGATTTTATAGTTATAAACATATCTAAGTACACAAATAATATCATCCTGACAGAAGTACTAACAGTTGTTAAATTATACAAGGTCTTTTACCGAGAAAAATACACCCTTGTGTCCTAGGCATTTTCGAGCTTATAATTGGGCATCGAAAACTCGCTAGATCAAAAGGCACCTGAATTGGCAACATTCTTAGAACAAGTAATCTAATATATTTTAAAAAACGCGCTAATCTCAGAAACTACTGGTCCGATTTGAAAATTTCTTTCAGTGTTAGATAGCCCATTCATCGAAGAAGGCTTTATGTTATATAACATCACGCTATGAACCACGAAAGCGGAGCAGTTGTCTTAAATAATGGGCTCATCTAGTTCGTGTATATAATATAATTTCAATCCCTTCATCTATCAACACTTCGAAAAAAGGCCAAAACAAAGACAGTCATCCATTAAAATCACGAAATCTCGAAACTTCATTAGGGAAAACTATTTAGTTTCCTTTTTTACTTTTTCCGGAATCTCACACTAATGGGTAGGCAATGAGAATGCAGAACCCTTAGTTATGTGGTAACAAGTAATTAAGTGGACTGTCCAGTAGATTGATAGGTTTATGCACAAGGGAGGAATCGGTTTTAATTTCGCTAAGTTTCTTTCAGACAATTTTGGGAAGTTCGTAGATACGCAGTATTTAATGTTGCTTTAATTTGGCCTTCCGTTGCGAGAATTTTTGTTTTAGTTTTGTGATCAGTAAGTTGGGTCGCGGCAGAGGTCTGGTCGCATTTGTGGCAGAATCGGTAATCGTTGTAGTAGTCGTGTTCTAGAATTGAGCTTTGAAAAGGTAGTGTTGGTGAAGTAACGATATACGCAAAGTAGCTGGCAGCGGTTGGTAACGAAGAGCCGAAAAATGGGCTCAGTGGCGTGCCATTGGTCAGTCCCTTATTCAACAGTGCACTATGGCAGGCTGATGATGATGATGAACTTGTGTTGATTCTGCGGCTAAGTTTTAATTTTATTATTCATCATCATGTCAGCCTAGAGACGTCCACTGCTGGACATAGGCCTCCCCCAAGCTTCTCCACACAGACCGATCTTGAGCCGCCCGCATCCCACCGCTGCTCGCGATCTTAACCAGATCGTCGGTCCACCTTGCGGGAGGCCTACCCCTGCTGCGTCGTCTGGTACGTGGTCGCCACTCCTGAACCCGCCTGCCCCAGTAGCCATCGGTTCTTCGCGCTAACTGCCCTTCCCATTGCCACTTCAGCCTGGCTATTCGGAGAGCTATGTCGGTTACTTTGGTTCTCCTGCGGATCGCCTCATTGCTGCTTCGATCTCGCAAGGAATTTTTATCTTCCGTTGAGACATTTTCAATGTCATCATCTATTTCAGCTGCATACAAAGGCCAGTAATTACTGGTCCACCGAGAATTGACATTATATTAGCTTTTCTGCAATGCAACTGTCTGGTCTCTTGTACTCGTAAAGACAACATCATCCTCGAAAATATATTTAAAAGTTAAAGTAAATTCAACAACATGCCTACATCAGTAAACTGTGAAATTGGTTTACATTGTATCCAATTTTGTTAAAGTACACATAATATGTGAGATAAACATTTTCGTCAAATCATTTGGACATCGACTGATTACCATACTTTGAAATAGCAAAGGGGTTGTTTAAAAGCGGTATATATCTTCAATTTGAATATTGGCCAACTCTTGGAAATATATTTGTTCAAAATGCAGTTTCGATCTAGTGTCAGTCTAATACTTACGTCATAAATGGTATTCTCCTAAATTAACTGTACTTACTTACATACTTGGACTGCCTCGTTGGTCTCGCGGCATAAATGTGCGCGTGGGATTGGGAGGTCTCGGGTTCGATTCCAGGGTCGGGCAAAGTGTTATTGGGTTTTTCCGTTTGGAAATTCTCAGTAGCAGCATGGAGTCTGGTAATATGCCCAGTACGGCAATAGGCTCACCACCTATTACGTGGCACCTCAAAATTCATGGCGAAATAGGGGTGTCATATTACACCTCTGCCTACCCCTTCGGGGATACAGGCGTGAGTCTATAAAAAAAAAATAACTGTACTTGAATCATATCGTTTCGTTTTTCGTGTGAGTATGTGGCCAACTCTAGTGTCGAAGTTTTTCAGACCACCCGAAGGCCTTCGACATGGCTTTACAATTCTTATCCTGAGACAAGGACCGGGACCGACAGATATGAATGATAATATAAATACAGAAAAATTATATTGTGACTATATCGTAAATTGAAAAAAGTGTCAAACTATGTTTCATAGGCGAGCTATGTATGTCAAATAAGTCGATGATGACATTAAGTTAGCAGAATCATAATAATGCTCAGTCGTTGCCCATCGCTCCTGAGGTTGCCTCGTGCAGAGGCGAAACACTTGTCGAAGAATAGTTGGCACATGCAGAGGGATACTGCAAGTCAGGTATCTTCCTGGAACCCATACCATTCCTATATCCCTTATTCTTTTAGAGGAGTTCAGTATAGTCAACCTTTTTCTATTGCAATAGTTGGGGTGGTCAATCCGAGGGTGCGTGGTGGGTTCCTCTTTCCTTCTATTAGAATCATAATCATTATGATCATCAGCCTATCATAGTCCACTGCTGCATATAGGCCTCTACCTATAGCACAATACTGATAGTGACTTAATTCAAAATTGAATCGTATTCCATTCAAAATACAGTTTCGATGTCAGATAAAATACGAGAATTGGCCTTCAGAAACCTCACTTTAACTAATGTAGAACACTATCATTATTCATGTTTGCTCCGAATATGCTTAACATGCTAAATCATTTAGCCCAAAGTTACTACAAGTTTAGGATCTAACGCCGACCTTAATTTTATTTAGGACCTTTTGAACCCTTACCAAAGCTTCAGAAATTCGGTTTTTGCCTTGTCTTATGAACCACTATGAAATGTGTGATATCAAAATTGAGTAATTAAAACTTTGATATTATGTAAAGTTGTGAAATTCGAAACCATGGAAGGATATTAATTAATTTGTTATTTTAGTTTGTGTTTTACCTTTACCAGAATAATTAATGATTCGTCTTTATAAGTATCTAACGAAAGCTTAACATACATTAAGAATACAAGGTTGGTGGTATTGAGGCTATTACTACCAGCATTTATTAACACTACTGTGTTGCTAGGTTTAGCTATAGTGAAATTGTTTTGACGCTAGTGAAGTCCGGGGGAAAGTTAAACTTTCTTGGCACCCGCAACGACTTTATTCAGAAGTATATTGGAGATGTTGAAAAATAATGGTCTAATCCACTTGCGCTTCTTAGCAGGGAACATGATAAATAAAAAAGATATATTACTTATGAAATTTAAGCAAATAATTATGTACTTATTTAAAGAAAATATCCGTTATCTGGCTACAGTGGCAGCGATAGCCTAGTGGAGATACCAACAGACTGTCATGCAGAGGGTATCGGGTTCGAATCCACGGCGCGCACCACTGATTTTTCAGGTTTAATGCGTATTTAATTGTTAATTATCGCTAGCCCCACGCCTCGGAGAGCACGTTAAGCCGTTGGTCCCCGGGTAAGCGGACCCCGGTTGAAACTGGGATAACGCTAAGAGGATGATGACCCGTTATCTGGTTACGCTATGAGATTGAGAGAAGGATTGGATGAACGTTTTTTCAGTTGTTCTAATCTTATTATATAAAATCCTTGCGTTACTGACTGACTGACAGACACGCTACAGCCGAAACCATTGGGCGCAGGAAGCTGAAACTTTGCATGTATTTTCCTTGGGGACCGTAGGGGTGCACTAAGAAGGGATTTCCCCAAATAAATTTAAAAAAAATGCAGGCGTAGCTGCTGGCGTCCTCTAGTATATTATAATTAATATTATAATTTATGTGACTACTAGACGTCGCCAAAAATTCTTTCAGTGTTAAATAGTCCATTTGCCGAGGAAGACTATCGGCTATATAACATCACGCTATGAGCCACGGGAGCGAAGCAGTAGCCTTAAATAATGCGGGTGTAACCGCCGGCTCATCTAGTTATACATATAAATCTTCCTCTTGAATCATTATATCTATTAAATAAAAAACGCATTAAAATCCGTTGCGTGGTTTTTAAGCTTTAAGCATTCATAGGGACAGACAGACAGAAGACAGACTTTGGTTTATACTATGTAGTGAAAATAATGAATCCGTTTCCATTTCCTTTCACCTTTATGTTAGGTAGACTGTTTTGCTACAAAGATATTTTACAAAGTTAAAAAAATCCATAGTTTTATTTAATTCCACAAAATTCTGCATTTATTAATGTTTTATTATCTTTAAACTCAGGGGTGACAGTAAACTGTCAAATTGCTAGCAGCACGAACGTAAACGAAGAAATAATACCTAAACTTATTTTTATTATAGTGACTGCATCTTGTGTTATAAAATTATATAGACTTGGTTTATATTTTCTTCGTTTTACGATATTATACTTGCATACACTCATAATAATATGTAGACTCTTGACTGTATTCTATTTCATCGAGTGGCTGCCTTATCTCGGCAGTCAAAGTTTTTATTAACTGTGAAAAACCTGTGGAAAATTTACTAGTCATTTTTATACTTGACGAGTGTTTGAAACAACTGCTATTGTCATAAATGCGTAAATTGTTTGTTTGACACCACCAAATATATTTCTATTAAAATTGCTTGTATTCGGATTTTAATACGGCTTAACTTTTTAATGGTTTTTACGAGTGTCAAAATTTGATTTCCTATTATAATTGCTGCTGAGCTAATACATAATTCCCGATAAAAAATATTTTTACTTTACAGAAACGGCAGCTCTTGCACTAGAAATAAAACCCGGTCCGCGGGAGACTTTTCAAACATACAACCAACGAACACACAATACATCTGGATGTATTTCATGATTATAGTCATCATCATCATCGCCCTAGCGTTATCCCAGTTGCATCCAAGACTTACAGCCTTGGAGCCCGAGGTCCGCTTACTGGTCTAACCAGATATATGGCGGATTATCAAATTTTCCACAGAGCAAATGCTGTCTGACCTCCGTAACCCAAAGGGATAGCGACATTCTATGGTTTAGACCAGTATCAGTTTTTTTGGGGGTACTGACTCCCCGTAACGACTGTCAAAGATATTCATGACAGCCGGGATCGACGGTTAAACGTGCTCTCCGAGGCACGGGGCAAGCGATAATTAATAATTTAATACGCACTTAACTTCAAAAAGTCATTGGTGCGCGCCGTGGATTCGAACCCGATACCCTCTGTATGGCAGTCTGTTGGTATCTCCACTAGGCTATCGCTGCCCAGTGCACTGTAGTTGTTTTTAATAAAATTTACTTCATGCTTATAATCTGGACTCGTAACAACAATTTATGGATCACATAAATTGTTGTCTCGTGTTGGGATCGAACCTACGACAACCATCTACTAGACACCTAATGTTATCATTTCTACAAACAAACAATAGGGAAGTTTCCTGCAAGTGAAATAAATTGTACAAGTATTTTTATCTAGTGAAACATGTCAAAATAATAGTAGTTTCATTCATTAATTAATGTTAAAACTTTATTTAACATTTTTATCGTTAATTTATTGATAAAAAGTATTCTACTTGACAGTAAAACACTATGACGTCACTACGTCATATTTCATACAAAACCCTTGGCAAAGGTCGTTTTTGACATTTCATTAAAAGTGCTTGATTTGACTAGTTGGAAACAATCCTATTCTGTCAAAGCGGTGAGGTATGCGGAGCAAGGGAGGGCTACAAAAATGCATTCTAATTGGTCGGTTCAAATTTGCTGTACGTCATAATTCATAACTAGTATTGGGATTGGTCTTATGTAAGACGTGTTGTCAGAAAGTGTTCGCCTTACATCTGCCGTCTAGTAGGCTAGGTTGTCGTTGGATCGAACTCATGGTACTGCGTCAAGTGTTGTGTCAGCGGTCTCACCACTTGATACTTTCAAACCACTACGCCAGCCATGCAGTCTAAACAGTGGTGAAATGGTGTTTTACATCTGCCCTCCTCATTTTTCCTTTCTATAAAAGAGACAACTCCCGCACTAGGAATAAATCCTGTGTCGCGGGGGACTTTACAAACATACAACCAACGGACACAATGAACACCAGACTTGAAACAACAATTTATGGATCACACAAAGTGTTGTCTCGTGTGGGAATCGAACCCACGACACTCGGCGCAGTGTCAAGAGGCGGCCGCTTAAACCACCACGCCAACCATGCATTCAATTGAATAAAGCGTGAGCTTATCTTTATAAAAAATAACTTGCAATATGGCGTAACTAAACAAAATTTCTCAGCTTATGCTAAATTCATCCGGCGATGTTTGTCGAACAAATAAATTTAGATCGTCAATATTGATAGTAGGGGTTATGAATATATATCGCAACAGTATTTTATTAAAGGGAGGCTGCTATACGCAAGCGTTTATGGTTGAATTTGTGAATTCGATATGGTATTATTGCGTTTATATAATACTACCCTGGGGCTTTGCGCTTAAGACAGTACCTTATGTGTTTATGTACATCGCCCAACGCGTAAAATTATGGATGTAATTTTGGTTATAAAGAAAGAAAAACAATCTCTTATTCGCATTTGTAATATTACCTAGAAGGTGATATAAGTCATGATTTTCTAAGCCTTTTAGACCAAGAGAATAAAATTATTTGCTATAGGATTTTACAAATGCTAGGAGTTTATTTAAACCTTGAGGGAGTTCTACTAGATGATGAGGTGTATATTTTATCTAATAGAACGTAGACAAAGCCGCGGGCAAAAGCCTTTATATTATATACTAAGGTATATAATATAAGTAAGCTTATGCCATGTAAATAATCAGAAAATTACAGAAGCGAAAAACATGCATAATTTATGCTTTATTTACGAAGGGGAGTTAAGCTTAAGATGGATTACGACATACGTTTGCCAAATGCACCCTAAGAGTATAAGGGCTGCGACCCACTAGGGTGTTGACACGTCGTGTCACGCATTAAGTTGCGAATAAATAATTAAACACACCTCTTTAGTATGCTGTTTAATGGAATTAATTATACGGATTATAATTTTGGTGAGGTATTTTGTTAGTCAGTGAGTAAAGGTAAGGATAGGTTTTGACAAATTTACTTTTAAAGGCTGATGTTTGAGTTGCTCCAGCCTCCAGCTCATGAAAAAGAAAAGATACTTAAAATTGTAGTGTTTGTGATAGCTCATGAAAAGAAAAAAGTAAACATAAAAATACTACCGACTATAAAATCTAATCTAACCTATGTGATTGTCCGATTATCCTAGTTTAGTAACCCTAACTACTAAGCCAGCTTTCATGTGCTCCATTCTCATCGAGTATAAAGCTTTATTTGTTATATACAATATTTCTCTGCCTGGGTTTTATCTTTTAAATAAAATATTAATTTGACTATAAGTATGGCGTTGTGGTTTAAGCGGTTAACTCGGCTTTCAGCACTGCACCAAGTGTTGTGAGTTCGATTCGCAGTCTTCTTACTAATAACACTGAGATAACCACAATTTCTTGTTTTCTGTCTGGGTGCGTGCTGTGTTGGTTGATTGAATTTTTATTAAATCTCTTCCGACATAGATTTATTAAGAAAGCGGGCGATGTCTTGAAACAACCAAGAGAATATATAAGTAGGTTTATCGGTCATGACTGCCTCGTTGCTCTCGCGGCATAAATGTGCGCGTGGGATTGGGAGATCTCGGGTTCGATTCCCGGGTCGGGCAAAGTGTTATTGGGTTTTTCCGTTAGGACATTCTCAGTAGCAGCTCGGAGTCTGGTAATGTGCCCGGTACGGCAATAGGCTCGCCCTCTATTACGTGGGACTAAAATAAAGCTGGCGAAAAGTGGGTGTAGCAATATACCTCTGCCAACCTCTTCAGGGATATAGGCGTGAGACTATGTATGTATGTTATCGGTCATCTGGTTATCAAAGACCAGGATCTGACTAGTTAAAATCAAATAGTATTATCTGATATTATTCAGTTGCTAGTTAGCAGTATTTCTGTCTATACTAGTTTAGTCAAGTCTATATTCTAGTAACACTACTAACGTCTGTGACCATCTGTAAAAAATAACATGTTTAAGTGAACCGATTGATCGATTTTGGGTTCCTATAAGGTACAGAAAATTTCACTTAGGTGTGCGTTTACCTTTAAGTCTCGCACTAAAAACATCATTTTAAATCCCTCATGCATGTCATTACTTTGTGAAAAAAGAGGATAAAGCTGTGCGTATACATATGTACATTATTATGTTGGTAAAATTGTGCTCAGAAATGAACGCTGACATTGAGAAATAAAGTCTCATAAAGATTGAGGTGAAATCGCAACTAAATATTTATTTTCATAACCGTTATCGTAGCGGATTTATTCCTTGTGTTGGCGTTATATTCTTTATATAAAAATAAATAAAATAAGAACAAAAAGAGTAAGGTAATTGAAAATTTTATTTTCTCATTACGGTAAAGCTGAATTCTCTTACTAAGAACTTAAAGAAATATAACATAACAAATAACAGAATAAAGAAATGAAGCCTAAAGTAGCTAATGTCGTAAATTCGGTATTCGGTATTTATGGTTGGTATATTATTGGTATTCGGTAACGCTCTGAAAATAGACTTGAGGAAAAACACTTCACACCGCATTAATTCATCCATCAACCACGATTATAAATCGATTAGGTACCTGAGCTGTACTATAGTAACACTTCGTCATATCACATCACCCTATAGCAGTCCAGTTCTGGACCAATTCCCAATTCAGCCACTGCCAGGGCTTTAAATCATTGGTATATTCAGTCGGAACGCGTCCAAACACCAAACACTACGTTTGCCAAGCTGTAAACACTACAAGAGAAACTGTTTACTTCTCCTGATCAATCCAAGACTCTGTCGTAAAACTCACAGTCCGTCATATCTTTGTCAACGTAACATATTTTTTATTTATTTTTTATATGACTCACGCCTGTGTCCCTGAAGGGGTAGGCAGAGGTGTAATATCACACCCAAATTTCCCCATGAATGTCTAGGTCCCACGTAATAGGGGGCGAGCCTATTGCCGTTACCGGGCACATCACCAGACTCTGGGCTGCTACTGAGAATTCGGAAAAACCAACACTTTTGCCCTTACCGGGAATCGAACCCGGGACCTCCGATTAGCAGTCGCATACGCTATCTACTGGACCACGGCGGCAGTCCTGAAACTGTTTACTTTACCTGATTAATCCAGGACTTTGTCGTAAAACTCACGGTCGGTTCTATCATTTGATTGTCAACGTAATATATTTTATTTAAATGTTTGAAAAGTAAATTCGGAATATGGGCGATATTTGGAATTTAAATTTCAAATATTTAATTCATAGCCCAAAATAGACACATATTTTGTTATTGACATCAACAAAAATACACTATTTGGTATGTAAACACCGATTAATTCGCCAACAAATCAATATTAAACCAACAGTGCTTACTGTAGATAAACTAAATTCAAATTGAACTATTAATTATTGAGTACAGTTAGCAGCGCAGGTGCAGAATGTCCATTAGCATCTGCATTGTTGTTTGAACAATACCAACTTTGTTGCGAACGCTGCAATGCAGTGTAACTTCGATGCGTTGCTGAGGTTTTCCTTCGAGTAAGTTTGGTATGCGGTAGTAAATATATCAACGTAAAGAAACTATTTAAAGGGAAAAGTTGGGGTCGGATCGTGTCAAGAGTGCAAAGAGAGGGCAGCACTCAGCAACTGAAAGCAATGGCAAACCTTCCACCGACAAGAGCTAAGCTCTTAAATGATAGAATAAGAATAGTATTTTGAAGTCATTAATTCCAGAAATAAGTCCTCCTTTCACGTCGCAACAGAGTGATTTTATTATATGAATTTGTGTGTAGACATAGTAGAGAGGAGGGGAACATAGGCTTTTTGCATAGGCATACAGCGAACTGCTGACTTCCATATGCCCGGCGTCGCAGGCGAAATCTAGTGACTTTAACGGTAGTAGAGCCTTGCTGATTTCAGCATGAATGGGCCGGCTCGACCGGGGAAGTATTACCATCTCACAGAAAATCGACGTAAAGTAACAGTACCTAAGCTGTTGCGTTTCGTTCGGTGAGTGAGAGTGCCGGCGGCCCTATCCCCTATTCCTTCTCCCTCATCCCACTCCTCATCCTATCCTTTTTCCCAACCCAAAGGGGCGGCAACGCACTTGTGACTCCTGTGGCGTTACTGATGTCCATGGGCGGCGGTAATTGCTTACCATCAGGCAATCCGTCGTTTGTATAAATACCATAAAAATAAAAAAACTTTATAATAAGACATTGTAAACACAGAACTTTGATTTTCAGTTTTATATTTTTGAAGGGCCTAGGAGTTGTTTTTTTTAAATCTTAACTTGTATTTTTTTAATCAGTTTATTGATTAACAAAATTATACAGTTGGGAATACTAATATTTAAAATCAGACTTCAGATAAATATATATTTTGAAGGTAAATATTTTTTCATATTAAATCATTCCTTTAAATTACTTTTTAACCCCGTTAGCTATCCCAATTGCAAAAAATGTTGTCTGTTTGCCGATTACCGATTTTAATTAGAATTACAAATCAAGACGACCAACCAGAAAAATAAATATTGTTAAAAGTCACAAGAAAAACATCTGGATGGAATAAATTAACATTTGCACAGATTTTTTTATTCAAGTTCGTTGGAAATGGAAACGAGCTTGGGATTCATTTTAAACAATTTCAAAAGAAAAAGTAATAGTTCAGTTGTTACAACTTAATCTACAGAACAAGATAAAAATAGAAACGGCTGGGAATAAATTAAAATTTTACATAACCTTGATTCTGCTTACTACTTACTTATAATAAACTAGTATTTTGAAATCAAACTACAGTTCACGGATTATAACTTGATATACTGGTTTTACTGACATTTCATTTAAACTGAATGATCTACATAACTTCACGAATTTTATCCCCGAAGGGATAGGCAGAGGTGTATTACACACTCTCACTTCGCCAGTTATGTTTCGGTCCCAATGTAATAAGGGGCGAGCCTATTGGGGATACCTGGGGATTTAACACGAGACCATTGTCTCGGCAGTCTGTTACGTTCACCACTGGGCTATCGCCGCGACTGAATGATATAAACACTACCAATATATGTAATCGCGATTAAATTCGTAAACCGTAGTTTGATTCCAATGTGTAACATTCGCGTAAGCCCAAGAAATACCTAAGAGTAGTCTTTTTAATGAAGCAGACCGATCAGCCACTACACACGTATATAAAAATAGTCCTCATTTACAGAATTTCAACAACTTCCTAGAATTTAATCTCACAGAGCGAACAACAAAATAGAGGTGGCACTTGCAGGACATTGCACAATTAAAACGCTCCTTATAACTGCCGTTGGCGTGAACAAATGAAGTGCCTCGGAAACCATTTTTTATTAACTCTGTGTAGAATACAGGTGGAAAGACAATTTATTAACGTAATTTATTGCTTTAGATTTAGATATTGGATTTTGGATTTAGTTATCTATGCTCGCTGATTTTGTGTTTAAAATTAGATGCTGGAATTGTTGGTTTATATTTATTGTATAATTAGGTCGGATTTGAATTGGAATATCGTGGAAATGGTACGATAAGCCGTGATTTTGAAATAGATACCTTTTTTGCTTTAGATATTTGTAATTCAAACACTATTTATATAGTACTGTTGATAGTATTATATAAATAGTATTATAGTAAGTTGATAAAGACATAAAGACATATTTATTTCTGCATTTTGGTTGTTTACAACACTTATACATGTCAAAACCCTATTCTAGATGATGCCGGCTTTTCCTAGCTAAATGACTTCTTGAGAAGAAAGGCCGAAACAAACTCAGAGTCATTGTTTTTTTTGTCACTTCAATTTCTTTAGTCTTTTCTTCATCTATTAAAGTCCAGACAAAAAAGGGTTTAGTATGCAAGTACAATGCAGGAAATTATCTGACGCTCTTGACTGACTCGGCCCACTGATGGCCCGCATTCAACAGCAATCGTACGGCTCAACCTTAATTGAGGGAGCCAGCACGATCTGTATCACTATGCCTCCACGCCATCAGAAGGTGTATGCATAAGCATGTCAGTCTAAGCCATCAGACAGGTTGCCACAACTATTTGTTTATATGTTTAATAATGCCCACATCGTACTCACAACTTTACATGCTAATACACAGTAAAATACATGTTGCAAACAATAAGTTAAAAGTAATAAAAATTTAAAGAATAAAATGTCATATATTTAAAATGTCAGAAAATATTATTAAATGTCAGAAAATATTATTGAATGTCAATTTATGAATAATAATATATTACTTTAGTAATTTTAAATTTCAAAAGAAAATAAATAAAATAACAATGTCAAATCAAACAATGTCAAAATATTATTATTATATATCTTGTTGAGATAATTTTGGTGATAAGTATGGGTGTAAAACAAATTGATAATATTGTACTCAGCGTGGGTTAGCAGACTTCACATGGCTTTCGAGAACATTATGGAGCATTTTCAGAAATGCAGGTTTCTTTAAGAAGTTATCATTCAGCGTTGAGCAAGCGAGCATAAAAAAATTTGCAGATTTATTTAAAAATCAGCTGTGAACGCCGTGGGTTCTAGAACCCGATACCCTCTGCGTAATATACTGTTAGTCTCTCCACTAGGCTATCGCTGCCTACCACCAATGATACAACATGTATTTATAATAGACAGCGTGTTGATTTAATTGACGTACATTCAAAATAGCCACTTAAAGAACAAATTTTAAGTACAGCTTGCTTATCAAAACAAAATGAACAAAACCCATCTGCTAATTATCTCGAATTTTTTCACAGAATTTTCTAAAGACACGGTAAAGTTAAAACCAGTCTTCGATAAAGTACATCTGAAAACTTGGAGACCATTAGATAGCCTCTTTATGAAGCTTTTAAGGCAATGAACTTTTTCTTTATTCTTGGTGAACGGTATGGGCAATTTTCATTAGCCCCGCGTTAAAGTACTGGAGAACTTTAAAGTTTTGAAAGAGGAAATAGTTTACAACGGTGACTAGATTAAGTTGTTGTTTGAAATTGTGAGAGAAAAGAAAGAGGATGAAATAGTAGTTGTTAGATAAGAGAAACGAAAATTGTTGTAGATTTTAATTGAAAGGAAATGTGAAGATCAAATTTACTGTATCTAGCTGAAGTAGATTCAAATTGATATGTAAAGGAACTATGTATGGTTTGTGTTCCTCTACAAAATGTGATTCTCTGTTCAGGTGCAGTGACCGTGCCTCATGTGCATTTGAATGTGCACTTTTGTGTGTTATTTGAGATATAACAGTTAACACTTAAATCATTACAAGCTAAAAATTAAAATGAAATAACAAAGGGCAATTCATTAAAATTAAATTACTGTTTATGAATTTATACACAAACCGAAAGATCTTGATTTGTACTTTTCTGTTTTACGTTTCAGGTACACTACAGAAACTGTAGACACTAGTATTCTCTACAACCACATTGTCTGTATACGCGATAAAATCTATATATCATCATCATATAAGCCGGGTGCATAGGGTTCCCACCAAGAACTTAGGGTCCCAAGCCAACCTCTCCTGCAAGTGGTGCACCTGCCGATCAACGGACGAGGCTCTGGCAAACAAAATATTCCGATAAGCGGCAATAGGCTCGACGTGGGATCAAAACACTGGCGAAAAGTGGGCGTTTAATATGCCTCTGCCTACCCTTTCGGGGAAGCAGGCGTGAGTCTATGAATGTATGAATGTATATAAGCCGAAAGACGTCCACTTCTGGACATAGGCCTTCCCCAAGATTAAAATCTATAAATACTATTCTTATTGTATTTTTTATTAATTCTTGTAATTCTAAGACATTGCGATGTTATCAAATCTATGTAGACGATTTGTTATTTCTTAAACTTCTTAGACATTGCAAATTTATATAGACGATCTCATAATATCCCCTAAATGTCAAGAAGAACAAAAATTTCAAAATTGCCTCATAATATAATCCTTCGCAAGTAACGCTATAAGCCAGTTCAGGTGTTGGCTTCGTGAGACTCACCACACATCAGTCGTGATGACGTAGCACTTTGTTACACCGCCGCAGGCAGCCTTCTTAGGGATGAGCTTGTTAGACGGCTGCTAATATTTTAGTGGATTTGGCCAGTTGCATTTGAGAATGCGATTTTAGTTTTATTTGGAAGATTGTTTATCATCTTGGTCGGAGTCATTGATGGTTTTTGGTGGAAGATTTTTAGAGTATTTAGTAATAAGAAAGAAATATTATTATTACCTAATTTATTTTATCTGTTACAAATAAATTTTCGTATTTATTTGGTTGATCATCATAGTGTTATGACGTTGAATATTTTATAAATTATTAGAAATAAAAGCAAAATGGACTTTAAAAGTTTATCATTTAATTCCCTCCTTTACAAAGCAAGAAACGAATAAGTATCAAAGCAAAGACTTAACGTCTAGACAAGATAATTAAACGCCATTGACCTGGATATTCAGGGAGTGATATTGTTGACTATACCTGTTTCCAGTAATATGTATGTCAGAAACGGTAACATTTTGGCAATTCACCCTACTTGCTACAAGATCAAAATAATTTATCACTCGTGAACTAACCAGTTATTCATTACACATCATTATGCTCATTATATTACACTTACATTCCATAAAGAACTCGGTCCGGATGTTCTTTGTATCCATTTCTTGAGAATTTGTAAAGATGACTCCCAAACACCCCAAATTTATAGAAATAACTTCGTCTTTAATCAATTTTAAGCCTTCGCGATTTTTATACATCATACAAAATAATTCTTCGCGACCACGATCGGCGCAAGACAATCGAAACGTCGGAAACAAATAGGTATTTATACCTTAAACGAGTTAAGTTTACGCGATTAAGACCTGCTATATTATTGTGTATAAGTTCTTCTTTCTTTATAGGAGTCCTCTTTAGTGTGAGAATTGTCTCATTGAATATATTAAAGGAATAATTATTATTCTTGAATAAATATAGGGCAAGTTTTGCTTCAGATATGACGTCACTCTTAGTTAAACAGCCGCAGACAGTCGGCCATCTTAGAGATGACCTCGCTTTAGACGACGGCTAATATTTAAGCGAGGATTGCGGGTTGCATTTTGAAATTCTACGATATTAAAGTGATAATGGAATTGTTTATAATGTTTCAGTGTTTAATTGAAGTTGTTTGTAAAAGTTTTAAAAGGATTTTAAGCAATTTTAACGCAAAGTACGATATACTTCAATTATAATTATTTAATTTTAAGTAAGTTTTTTTATAATGTAATTTATTCGAAAAATCGTAACGTTGATTGTAAAAAATAATTAATGTCGTTTCCAGTTCATTCGGTTTAAATGTAGTAACTCAACTAAACTGTAGTTTAACTTCAATGCAATATGGAAAAGTCCCTTACTAGGAGTAAATCTTATGTCACGGGGGCTATACAAGCAAGCAACAAACGGACACAATAAAAATCCAGATTCGATACAACAATTTATAGATCACACAATGTGTTGTCTCGTCGGGACACATGGAGAGGATGAATGACGACAGACTAACCAAGAAGTTATATAATTCAAGTGTGAATGGGACAGGAGGAAGGAGAAGACCTAGGCGGACGTTCTCTGACCAGATTGGAGACATCCAAAAAAAAAAAAGGGTTAGAAGTACCCTTAACCGAAGAGCATGCATGAGAAAATTTATGGGAGTGAACAATGATGTTACAAAAGTAAAAAGAAGTAGATATGTTATAGGCGTACCAAAAGCAGGACGCTAAACATTAGCCAATTGGCAAGTCTGGCATATGTGTGTGTGAAGTCGCGAGCCGGCGTCAAAGTGAAACTGACACATCTTGTCAACCGAAAATAAAATATGGAGTTATCGATGTGTGCGTTAGTGTACCGTTTCAACGCATTGATTACTACTCTTTCTTGTAATATCATTGGGAGTGATTGAAGCAAAGGAGATATGTCAGGATCGTTGCAAATGGCGTTCCGTAGTCTCTTCCTACCCCTCCGGGAAACAGGCGTGAGTCTATGTATGTATGTATCTAGTCTCGTGTGGAGATCGAACCCACGACACTCAGTGTAGTGTCAGGCAGTGAGGCGACCGCTTATACCACTACTACTACTACGCCAACCGTGCAGTCAATTCTGCATCATCATCATCAGCCCTGTATATAAACTGTCCCACTGCTGGGCACGGGCCTCTCTTCACTATGAGAAGGGTAAGGCCATAGTCCACCACGCTGACCTAGTGCAGGTTGGCAGACTTCACATGTCTTTCGAGAACACTATGGAGGTTTCGTCACGATGTTTTCTTTCACCGTTTAGCAAGCGATAATTAACATTTTTTACAGTCAATTCTTTACACGTATTTAAAACAAAAAGAGAGCAAAACAATAACTTGAAAAAAACACACGTTGTATGCTTGTAGGTCAAATAAGACAATCGGGTAACTTCGGACGATTTCACACATTGTCGTCGCCTAGCCGACTGTATTAAATGCTATTGACAGACTCTTTAGGTTACACTTGACTGTCTAGAATACTCGATTGTGTACAGCTAATTAATGTTTGATAAAGCTGCTACTTGATAAAAATATAGTATCAAAGTTCGTCTATAATTTTAGGCGGTGTAACAGCTTAATAAATGAAATGCCCAGGTGTTGTTGGCTTAACTTTAGTTGATTTCTAAAGTGATAATTAATTGCTTTTTTAAAGTAAAGATAGATTGGCTCTGTGGCCCAGTAGATAATGTATGCCTCTGATGATCGGAAAAGTCTCAGGTTCGATTCCCGGTCGAGCAAGTGTTACTTGTTTTTCCAAATTCTCAGTAGCAGCACGGAGTCAGGCCCAGTGCCCAGTAGCGGCAATAGGCTCATCTCCTATTACGTGGGACCTACAAATTCATCAGATGGAGAAATGTGGGTATAATATTAAACCTCTGTCTAACCCCTCGGGGACACAGGCCTAAGTCTATGAAACAAAATGGAATATAAAATAAAGATAACTAACATGACATAACTTCACGCCTTTTATGCCCGAAGGGGTTGGCAGAGGTCGATTACACACCCTCACTTCGCCAGTTATGTTTCGGTCCCAATGTAATAGGGGGCCAGCCTATTGTCATCTACCGGTCACCTTATTAAGCGAGCGATAATTAACATGCTTAATACACTCACTTCGAAAAGTCAGAGGTGTGTGCCCGGGGTACCTGGGAATCAAACCCGAGACCATCGTCTCGGCAGTCCATATGCAAAAAGAGAAACCTAGATAATGGATAAACCTACTTATATACTTTTTTTTTGTAAATACATATGTACATATTAGACATAGAAACACCCAGATCAATATATCACTACACCTGCATTATATTATCTGAGATAAATTTTAGACTCGATTTGAAATTGGCATAAAAATCTTCGCAACTTTCTTTACTTAGCAAAGAAAGGAATGTCAGAAGGTACATTACAAGAATTCTTGATCGACTTGGTAATGGCTTCAGAGGTAGTTATAGGGGTAGAAATGATTGTTAAATGTTGGAAATGCTACTTAAAGCTATAAAAAAGTTGTTCTGCGGTGTTCAATAGTAGTAGTATCTTTTGCGTGTTATGAGTTAACTGTATTATTAAAAGGCGATAAATAGGGGGTATATTTTGAATGCATAGGGTTCCCACCAAGAACTTAGGGACCCAAGCCAACCTCACCTGCAAGTGGTGCACCTGCCAATCAACGGACGAGGCGACGGCAAACAAAATGTCCCAATAAGCGGCAATAGGCTCGCCACCTATTACGTGGGATCAAAACACTGGCGAAAAGTGGGCGTTTAATATGCCTCTGCCTACCCCTTCGGGGAAACAGGCGTGAGTCTACGTATGTATGTATATTTTGAATTTAAAATTAAAGCTTATTTATCAAGTACCTTTTTTTTATTTATGTGATAATTTACGAACGTTGTCGATGGAAATATTATATTGGCAAAAAAAAATGTATATATAAAATCCTTGCGTTACTGACTGACTGACAGTCAACACACGTCCAAAACTATTGGGCGCAGGAAGCTGAAATGTGTATTGGCGTAGTTGGAGGCATTCTCTGCTTAAAATATATTATAGTAGAGGAGACGTGGAACATCGACCTTCACCGATCTGATAACCAGATGAGACGTATTTTTTATGTAATATAATTTATAAACAAATATGCCTATAATAACTTGCCTATCAAAAAGTGCTCATAGCTATTTTAAATTTAAGTTAATTGTAATCAACCGCAAATATAACTTTGTCGTTTATACAAACACTATGGAAAGCAAAGTTATTTTTGGAAAATGAAAAAGTGATAGTGATATTTGGATAGGTGAAGATAAAGGGTATGTTAAGTGTTAAGGCTGATGCTAGTAATTAATAAACGTACACGGAAGCAATATAGCAATAAAGATCAAACAATTAGATTAAGTGCGAGTCCCGTAAGGGTCCCGTAGTTCAGGTATCCACATAACATACCCGTTATCTTCACTTAACCAAATATCACGATCGCTTTTTCATCACCAAAAATAACTTTGTTTTCCATAGTGTTTGTATAAACGACAAAGTTATGTTTGCGGTTGATTACAATTAACTTAAATTTAAAATAGCTATGAGCACTTTTTGATAGGCAAGTTATTATAGGCATATTTGTTTATAAATTATATTACATAAAAAATAAGTCTCATCTGGTTATCAGATCGGTGAAGGTCGATGTTCTACGTCTCCTCTACCATTAGTTTAAAAATCATATTAGTCGTGAGATAAAATTGCCTATAGGTACTACTATCAGAAGAATGGACAGAATAAGGAATGATTACATTAGAGGTAGTATGAAAGTGGCGCCCATTGATGAAAAGGTAAAAGGGAGTCGATTGACCTGGTATGAACATGTTATGCGAAGAGATGAGATGTATGTAGGTAAGAAAGTAATGAATATGAACGTAGAAGGACGAAAAGAGAGGGGGAGACCAAGGAAAAGATGGATGGACTGTCTGAGGATGGATATGAAAGAGAAAGCGATAAACGATTGGATGACTGGTGACAGAGAAGTATGGAAGCGAAGGACATACTGCGCTGGCCTCAGGAAATAAATTGGGACCAGGGCAAGACAATGAAGACCAGGTATCACAAACTATTTCATATCTTTGATAATATCATTTAATTCACCAGTTCTATACTACAATCATGAAAATACCATTCCTTAAATACTTTTATGCATGAATATACATTTACAGAAAAAAAAAACGAAACAGTAAAATAGCTAATGGCTATTATTCCGATGCACCTGAGCATTTAAAAATACTAACAGACAAAATAAAAACAAAACTTTAATGGCATATGAAACCATATTCCAGACTTAATGTTGTCATAAAATATGGTAAGGACTTATTGTGCAGAAAGATTCTTTTATTGATAGTTAATATACACTGCGTCTAGATTTATACCTAGCGACTGCCTCCGTGGTCCAGTGGATAGCGTGTGCGACTGCTGATCGGAGGTCCCAGGTTCCATTCCCGGGTCGGGCAAAAGTGTTACTGGGTTTTTTCGAGTACTCAGTAGCAGCGGCAATAGGCTCGCCCCTATTACGTGGGACATAAAATTCATGGCGAAATATGGTTGTAATATTACACTTCTGCCTACCCCTTCGGGGATACAGGCGGGAGCCTATAAATAAAAAATAAATATAGATTTATAACTGATCCGCGGTACCATTATGAAAAGATACTCAGATCGCTGTTGTAAGGCGTTTTTTTTGCGGGGATGCGCTATTTGACGATTTTCAGCAGAGACCATTATCCCAATTGCATCCAAGACTGTTTGTCCTGGAGCTCTGCATGTCCTTACCTGTCTTACCTAGCTTTAGCTTTGGCCTAGTTTTCCGACCTTTGCAACCAAAAGGAAAGCCAATAGCCATATTTTGTGGTCTTTACATGTGTCACGATATTTGAGATACTGACTGCTAGTAAAGACTGTCATTACGTAGATCTTCATGACAGTTGAGACCGATGACTTTAGGTACTCTGCGAGGCTCTGCCGACTGGATATTTTTGTCACTGATAAAATCAAAGTCAAAATCCTTTATTCATTTAGATCACAAAGTGACACTTATGAACGTCAAATTTAAAACATTACTGTATCCTTCTACATTTACATTTACTGCCACGTTCGCAAAGCAAGGGCGTAGAACCATGAGAAAGAACGGGCAATAAAACTCACGGTTACTCTTTTTCATCGCCAGGTTTTAATAATACATAACAATTAGACTTTTGTAAGGTACTGCAACTGTTATATCTTCTATGTTACTTGTATATATTTACTGTACATAATACTCAAGCATAATCAAGTTAAATTTTGATGTTCATTTAGTTAGCCTCCAGATCATAGACATGGTGAAACAGGAGCATCCACTTAATTATGCACTTAACAATGCAAGCAATCCGCGCAAATGTTCAGAACCGTGATGGACATGATGACGTTAAATATAAAAAAATATATATACCAGCCCATAAGACCGCCATCGACCAGTCATCGCAAGTAGCCCCCGTTCACGAGTATGACGTATGTGCCAGCCATCATCCCTCTCGCCATATCAGAGGGACAGGGATGACCCGATAACAAATATAATTTTGTGATAATCCTCGATAATCGGTACATTAGTATGACAGACACTTTTTCATTAGCCAAACATTTATTGCGACACCAATAATGAGCGGTTCAATTAAAAAAATGTGCAAGCATAGCTCCGAGTATGCTTAAATATATGGTATAATGTTTTAGGTTATCATACAATGTATAATTGCGTTATCATATTACATCCGATATTCACAATGCTAGCATTTGCAGCATTAATCACGAAGAGTCAATAATGATATTGTATTACGCTAAGTATGGAATATTGTGGACGAGATGTTCGCAATTAATTAATTATCTATTAAGATGATATAATTTGTGTGTAATAAGCAATTACATTCATAGTCACTCAAGGTGTAAGAATAATATGCTGATATGTAATAAAGTGAACTGCTGAAGCATATTTATTCATTTATTAAATATGCAATACAAGCTTACAGTCGTAACCAAAGCGCTTGTATGCCTAGAAGTTTACAATACAATTATTATATTGTTAAATAAATAAAACCTTATAAAATAACAAAAAAATATAAACCAATGTGAACAATATCAAACCCTTAAATTAATCATTAACTAATAAACAATAATACAAAAATCAAATACGTATATTTATAAAAATCAAAACTTAATCATACACATATTTTATTTAAGAACTGTAGCATGTCTGCTCTAATGCTATTGGGCTTGCCACAAAATATGTCAGCATCCGGACTGTGTCGCAGGTAATTGTTTAGGAATGTAATCCCTCTAGCAGTAGGGCTGTTACGAGCATGAGGCGAACGCCACGCCGGTGGGCACGCGAAAAGTTGCCGTTGCCTACGACCAGCACCTCGTAAATAATTGTCAGGTACATACAAATGAATGCACTCTCGTACCGATGGATTATCAACCTTATTTATTAGTAACAGGTAATAATGCATTAAGTGGATTAATTCCCTTCTGAGAAACAAGGTATTGAGACCAACCATTCCTGACACAAATGCGGATGGATATAAGAACGGATAGTATCCATATTCACGTTTATACAAGTAACGGGCAAATTTACGCTGTATTTTCTCAATCAACAGGGTACCTATATAGCTATTCATTGGGGTTCCATATAATTGCGTTATACTCTAACTTACTACGCACTTAGGCATTATAAAGCAGCTTCGCGATGTGTGTGTTATTAAAGTGATATGCTGTTCTCATTATAAAGCCAAGTGATTTATTCGCTTCCTTACAAATCTGCTGAATAAGTTCGCGAAAACTCAACTTGCTGTCCATAATTAACCCCAAGTCGCGTATATTTGTTACACGTTCTAGTTGTGTATCTGCTAATTTATAAATCGCTGTGATTGGAGAACGAGATTTAGAAAAAGTTATTATTTTACATTTAGCTACATTGAACGAAAGTTTATTTCTTATGCTCCAGTCCTCAACTGCATTAATATCTTGCTGGAGAGCCACGCAATCTGTAACGTTTGTGACATATTGGAGAGACGAACGAGCAATTTAATTAGTTCAAACAATTCTTTGCAAACTAGTGATAAACATATTCGATAAAACATAATATACATATAATATGTACATTCTCTCCTAGGAAAATAATATAAAACTACCAATAGATAGTGTGTGAAAATACAAAAACGAATGAAACACAACAGCACGAAAACAGGCTTTAATTTTTTCCTTCAATTATTTATGCATCAATTACTTAAATAATGCTGTATGACAGAATTTTCTCGCTCTTCTTCGTGTTGTGAAGAAGAGCGAGAAAAGTACATATGCGAACAATAGTCTAACAGATAAGAGGTCGAACTCAGATATTCAGACCAACTGCTACGCAGAGCCAGACTCCGATGATAGATCCATCGCGCGCACCACTGATTTTTCAAGTGATATGCGTAGTATAGTAGCCGTGTGGTTGACGGCATAGAATACAAGTGTCACCACCCCCTATCTTCCCGTGGGTGTCGTAAAAGGCGCCTAAGGGATAACACGATGCAAATACCATCTTTGCGTAGAGACGGAAAACTCGACATCAAACCCTATACGACTGCCTCGTTGGCCTCGCGGCATAAATGTGCGCGTGGGATCGGGAGGTCCCGGATTCGATTCCTGGGTCGAGCAGTGTTATTGGGTTTTTCTGTCACGAAATTCTCAGTAGCAGCACGAAGTCTGGAAATGTGCCCGGTACGGCAATAGGCTCGCCCCTTATTACGTGGGACTAAAGTATATCTGGCGAAAAGTGGGTGTAGGAATACACCTCTAATGTATCCTTCTCAGAATTCCGGCCCATATCCATACTACCCTTCCTTTCCAAAGTCCTTGAACGTCTTATCCATAATCAACTCAACTCATTCCTTATTAAAAACAACATCCTCAATCCTTTTCAATCAGGTTTCCGTTTAGGTCATAGTACCACAACTGCACTTGTCAATATTACGGATGATATCAGGTCAGGCATGGAGGATGGCAAGCTCACAATTTTCTGTTTGTTGGATTTCAGCAATGCTTTCAACACCGTTGACTTCGATGTTCTCCTTGCCATTTTAAGCTCTCTTAGCATATCTCCATCAGTGATTGACTGGTTTCGTAGTTACCTGTTTGGCCGCCGGCAGCGTGTCCATCTGGATGAAACTTATTCGTCCTGGTGTGACAATACTGCGGGTGTACCTCAGGGCGGCGTTCTTTCTCCTCTGCTCTTCTCAATCTTTATCATTTCATTATCTAATTCTATTTCTAGTTCCTACCACCTCTATGCAGATGATTTGCAAATCTACACTCAAGCGAAGCTTGAAAATTTGTTGTTAGGCGTCGTCAGCATTAATAAGGATCTAGTTGCTATATCTGAATGGACTGAAACGTATGGTCTTAAGGTTAATCCCCTTAAAACACAGGCTATAATTATCGGCAGCTCTAGACTTATTTCTAGGATTAACTGGTCTATGCTTCCCCAGGTGTCTTTTGCAGGTGCTTCTATACCTTTCAGTAAAGATGTTAAGAATCTGGGGATATACATAGACACAACATTTTCTTGGACCATCCAGCTACAATACATCAGTCGACGTCTTTCTGCTGCCGTAGCATCATTGAGACGACTGCGTAATTTCCTTCCGACTGCCACTAAAATTGCACTTGTGCAATCTATTCTTCTTCCCATTCTTGACTATGCCGATGCCAGCTATCTAGATCTCAACAATGATCAGCTTGATAAACTTGAGCGACTCCAAAATTTCTGTATAAATTCATATACGGGTTACGCAAATATGATCATATCTCCGAATTTCGCATGAAGCTCAAGTGGCTGCCTATCCGCCTTCGACGGAATACTCACATTCTCTGTCTCCTCTATAATATTCTATACAATCCTTCATTTCCCTTATATCTCAAAACACGCTTTGAATACCTTCACGACACACATACGAAGTGCTTAAGATCATCGGAGTATCTTAGATTGAAAGTTCCTTCACACACTACGGTTTTCTACGACAAATCTTTTACTGTACAGGCTGTACGATTGTGGAATTCGTTGCCTGAGACAATCCGACAGGCTCAGTCCTTAACAGTATTTAAGAAACTCGTCACCAATCACTACTTGGCAGATATTCCTTGAATACTCTTTTAAACTTGCGCAAATATTATATATGGTATCTATTTATATATTTTATAATGTATGTTTATATATATTTATGGTACCTATTTATATATTTTATAATGTATGTATTTATGTATTTAGTAATTTTAGTATGTAAGTAAATAGTATTGTTATTAGTTTTGCTGAGCTCCTATGAATACACTATTCCATAAAGTACACCATAATTTACCAACTCTCTCAGTCACTAAATCATTGTATTCCATTCTTGGTTGTCTGGAAGAAATCGCATTTTGCGATAAGACTGCCCTTGTACCACTAGACTTAAGTTCTTCTTTTGATCCATCTATTCTTGTTTTTTCTGGTGTACAATAAAGAGTTACTATCTATCTATCTATCTCTGCCTACCTCTTCGGGGTTATAGGCGTGAGACTATGTATGTATGTATGCGTATTCAGTTTAAATTAGCAATAGTCAATTGGCGAAAGAAAACATCGTCAAGGCTGCATGTCTGAGTGTTCTTCATAATATTCTAAAAATAATATGAAAATTATTGAAAAACTTGATATACATAACTCATCTATTTTAATTTTATAATTAAAATAGATGAGTGAATGGTGAATCTATTTTAATTTTATAATAGAAGTTCTTATACAATTTAATTTCATTAATATTTGCCCTCATTTTTGTTTGTAATTGAATATTTTGTTGTGAATATTATTTAATTAGAGTAGCATCTGACCTACGTATTATTGAATTAGTTTACCAATTTTTATGTTTACTCTGTAAAATATAAGCTTTAAATAAATAAAGATGTGTGATGGCTCCCAACCCGCTTTTGGCCAGAGTAGTGGACAGTGGAGTAATCCATGTCATAGTGAGGAAAGACACACGGCCAGTAGTGTGTAACTTAATATAATGTTAGACCGATATTATCTGTGTACATATATATTTTTTTGCGTTTCCGACTGTCTGACTGACAGACAAGCTACAGCCAGAACTACTGGGCGCGGGAAGCTAAACTTCGGCTTATGTGTTTCTTAGGGACCGTAAAGGTGCTATAATAAGCGATTTCTCGAAACGTCCACGGCATCGGGTAGAGACAGTTAATGTGCGGGCGTAGCAGCGGGCACCTCTAGTTTTATATATTTGTAATAAAATCAGTCTAAACTACAGACGGAACACTGAGTAAACTTAAAAAAATTGGACATTACCGCAACCCTATAATAGCATAAACTCAAGCATAAAACGTTTCAGACATATTGGCTAACCATTTTATGAGCAATAGTAAAAATATTACGATCAGATATAATGCGTTTGCTGGAAACTATAGAAGTTATAGCACTGAAGTTTATGACGTAGTTCTCGTTAAAAATAAATTTTATGGGGAGAAATGAGGGAGGTTTTGTTAGGGGTCTGAATAGTCCGTAAAGCCTGTAAAAGCGTGTTTCACAAGCTTGTTAATTGCATTTCCGGATGGTTGTGCCAGAAGAAAGAAGATATATTTTCAGACCTGTTTTTAAGCCGTCCCACTGCTGGGCACGAGCCTCTTCTTACTATAGCAAGTATCAGGATATGCTATTACACCGGCGAAAAAGGATTTTTATTTTAATTTTTAGACTCACGCCTGTATCCTCGAAGGGGTAGGCAGAGATGTAATATTACATCCACATTTCGCCATGAATTTTTAAGTCCCATGTAATAGTGACGGACACCAGACGCCGTGCTGCTACTGAGAATTCGGAATACCCAGTAACACTTTGCCCGACCCGGGCATCGGACCCGGACCTCCAATCAGCAGTCGCATACACTATCCACTGGACCACGGAGCCAGCAAAAAAAAAAAAGTTTCTATTATATCACCACGCCAGCCAAATGCGGGCAGGTAGACTCTTAATACCAATAAGTATGTATATAGGTAATGCATTTAGTTTACGGCTGTTGCAAGTTACCTGAAATTCAGCACTTGAAGGCGTTTGGGGTTTATTCACTTAAACCTTTACAGTATCATTCGACTTCCTATAGCGACGAAGTTACGCGAATTGAAAATGGCCTTGTGGTAAACAAATAATAATAAAAATTAAATATCTATATCCGTGTATAGGAGCACTGAGAAGTATGTATCTTTGACCGACAGAGTAAAGAATTGTGTGATAAGAGAGTGGTGTGGGGTAAAAAGAGATGTAGTGACAAGCACCGAGAAATGCATGTTAAGTATATGAAGCAAGTGTGAATGGGACGGGACGAAGGGTAAGACCTAGGCGGACGTTCTCTGACCAGATTGGAGACATTCTAAAAAAAGTACAGGTCAGAAGTACCCTAAACAGAAGAGCATGCATGAGAAACTTGATGGGAGTGAAAGAAGCAAGAGAGGTATGTCAGGATCGTAGCAAATGGCGTTCCGCAGTCTCTGCCTGCCCCTTGGGGTAACAGACGTGAGTCCATGTATGTATCTGTATGTGTAAAGGCAATTTTTGACTAAAATACATAAACTGAAACCTAGTCTCACTTCCAATAATTCTAGAACTTTCTGTATTATTATTTCTTGATTGACATATACTGGCATACTGCTCTCCATACACGTCGCATGCAGACACAGCTCAAATATTCACGCGACGTAAATGCGTCGCGCTCGTAAACGGTTAACCGGGTCGACCTCGGTTAAGGGGGAGATGTCCATAATCCTAGCCTTATATTGTTGAAGTAGCGGTAATGCGTGGGACTTTAATTTGAGGCCACATAGAGCTATGAAATGAAATTTAATTAAAGCATATACAGTAGGTGGAGAAATATCAGATTTATTAATCATTTTGTATATGAAAAGATAAATTAATGTAGAGGAAGGAAGGCGGTTTGTAAGGATAGAAGCAAGTGGCGTTCTGTTGCCTAGCTGCCTGCCCCGACGGCAAAAAAGGTGTGGGTATGTAGTTGAGGAGTCCCTGGCAAAGTGATGACCGTCGGTTCCAGAGGGTAAGCGAATTTGTTGCAGAATGGATTATGTTTTTATTTTTATTTGTTTGTACTTAAAAGACAACTCACCCCGCATAAGGACTCAATCCTGTGTCGCGGCGGGGAGGGGGTGTTACTTAACAAACATACAACTAACGGACACAATGAACATCCAGACTCGAAACAACAATTTAGGTATTACACAAAGTGTTGTTTCGTGTGGGAATCGAACCCACAACACTCGGCGCAGTGTCCAGCGGCGAGGCGGCCTCTTAAACCACTACACCAACCGCACAACCAACAATGATTGATCAGTCCCAAGAAGTTACACCTCTTTATTTCACTAAGAGCAATTTATTCGTCATAGAAATCGAACAGGCGCAATGGCGTGTTAGTACCATCAAATATACTGACATTCGTCATCACTTTGGTATAAGTATTGCCAACTACAAAACCAATAAGACTGAATCCAAATAATATTTTACGCATAGACTAATGATTGGTCTCGCTCTGTAGGTATAGCGAAGCGATACCAATCATTTGTCTAAGATTTTACGAGACATAGATGCCTCACTACCTAACCTGTTTCGTATAAACAGTCATAATGTACGATTTGAGATATTACCTATAAACACAGTTTAGTATTACTGGCTCATAAATTACAACATGTATGTTTGGTATCTAGATGATAGCGTTAGGCAGTTTGTTCGCAGGTACGCCATGACAGTTACGATTCAGTGAATAAAATATTTCTATATGTATGTCCAGATTGAAAACAGGCTGATTGTTAGCGATGGTTAGGTTTTGGGAACTACTAATTATCTGATATAACGGCAGCGATAGCCTAGTAGAGATACCAACAGACTGCCATGCAGAGAATTTCGGGTTCGAATCCAAGGCGCGGACCAATG
This sequence comes from Euclidia mi, assembly GCA_944739405.2. NCBI lineage: Eukaryota > Metazoa > Arthropoda > Insecta > Lepidoptera > Erebidae > Euclidia > Euclidia mi. The sequence continues at coordinate 3,095,892 of OX123205.2, read as the reverse complement.
ACTTTTAGGAGTTATGTGCGTATTGAATTGTGAATTATCGCTTGCCCCGTGCCTTGGAGAGCACGTTAAGCCGTCGGTCCCGGCTGTCATGAAGATCGTTGACAGTATCCATGGTTTAGTCCACTAGCCTAAGCCATGGAATATCGCTATCCGTTCGGGTTGCGGCGGTCAGACAGGCAGTCGTTCCTTGGAAAAGCTAATATTCAGCCAAATCCAGTTAGACTAGAAAGCAGACTCCGGGTTGAAACTGGGATAACGCTAGAAGGATGATGATCAGCTTTGTTTATATTCTGACCCACTGCTAGGTATTGGCCTCTTCTCCATATGAGAAGGGTAAGGCCATAGTCTAATACGCTGCTGGCCTAGTGCAGATTGGCAAATTTCATATATTATGTGTTTCGAAAATATTATTGAGATCTCTCAGACATGGAGTTTGCCTCACGATGTTTTCCTTCTGTAGCAAGCAATAATTGGCAAACTTTTATAAAACTAGCAGCAGTGTGATTCTGTAAGACTTCATTGTAAACTTCGAATCTGAATCCGCTGTGAGTTTCTTGATTGGCATTCTAAAAACTCGGTTGATAATTCGAATCTACACTAGCGCTACTCTTGCGAGCGTGTTTGCGAGTTGAACTAAATTGACCACGAGATTTTGACAGATAAAGTTTGAGATGACGTAAAAAGTGGCATTCTATAAGGTAATTCCCCCGTCATTTTGAACCTTATCCGAAGTGAGAGCGAATAGCGACGTGAAATGCGAGTTGTTGTTTGAATTTTACAGTGTGCTGTACCACGACTGACAATGAATATATTTTATTATTTTATAGCCTCACGCCTGTATTCCCGAAGGGGTGGAGGTGTCATATTACACTCAAATTTCGCCATGCTGTTTTATAGGTGCCACGTAATAGGGGGTGAGCCTATTGCCGTTACGGCACATTGCCAGACCCCGTTCTGCTATTGAGAATTCGGAAAAACCCAGTAATACTTTTAGTCGACCCGGAAATCGAACCCCAGGCTGTCCGCTTTTATTTTTAATCTTTATAAAAAATGCTTAATTTTTTATTTGGTCAGATTCAGGAATAATTGTAATAAAATTATATTAATTGTTTTTTATATGTAATACTGCATGACATTTATCTAATAATATTTCTACACCGAATCACGGTAGAATATGCGTGAATATTTATGTACTAAAGATCTCGATGTACCATATTCTCAGAAATAAATCATCATTCATTCCGAACAGCAGGCGCATACGCTATCCACTTGACCACGCCATATACGCATTAAATGATGGCATAGGAATAGAAGCTTATAAAATATATTAGAATCATATAGTATAAAGCGATAATATTTTTAACCCCATCTATGTATTGGATTCGACTACCCCGTAAAAACGGCTTTGAATTTTCACAATGAACACGTATGCATTCAGAACTATTTCCAAGAAATCGGATAGAAATTGTCATTCCCCGCACACCCCTTAAACAGCGCTATCGTCATACACCGTAAAGAGGCTATCATCCCTTATGGAAATATAAAATCAAGCTGTATGGGGCCAAGGACGATATATTTTATAACTCCATAACATACTAAAGACGCACTCACATTCCTCATTGAAAATCCAACCTTAACTCTTAGACTATTAAACTGAAATTTCTATGGCAGATTCGATTGGTGTATAATAACTTTGCCTTTGGAATTTCAACTGTATTTTGTGGAGCTAAAAGTTGATATTTGTTTGGATGTATCGTTATTTATTGGGTTGTTAGCTAGCTAAAATAGAATGCAGTTAAATAAGTGGGTCAGGTATCTGATTGATGTAGTCTGGTCTAGTTTTCGGTAATGATGTTTATATAAACACATCATGATTTTTATGTTGCGTGACTTTGATGTAGTTTATGTTTTATGTAATACGCACCTACGCTACATACATATTATGTAGGAGGTAGATGTGAATTATTACTTTCATGTTGTTTTGTATTTTGAAGGAGCAATCCATTTGTGGCTGATGATCATGTCAAGACTGTGGTGGTTCTGGTATTATGTTTTTTATTTATTGTAAGTATGTGGTAAGTTATGATAAGCAGCGATAGCCTAGTGGAGATACCAACAGACTGCCATGCAGAGGGTATCGGGTTTGAATCCACGGCGCGCACCACTGTCTTTTCGGAGTTATGTGCGTATTAAATTGTTAATTATCGCTTGTCCCGTGCCTCAGAGAGCGCGTTAAGCCCTCGGTCCCGGTTGTCATGAAGATCTTTGACAGTCGTTATACGGCGTCAGTGCCTTCTAAATAAACTGACACTAGGTTAAACCATGGAATATCGCTATCCCTTCGGGTTGCGGAGGTCAGACAGGCAGTCGCTCCGTGGAAAAGCTAATATTCAGCCAAATCCGGTTAGACTAGTAAGCGGACCCCGGTCGAACTGGGATAACGCTAGGAGGATGATGATGATGTGGTAAGTTATGATTGGGTATTAATTCAAGAGTTATGATTCTTACTATAAAAGAGGTAACCACTGATTGTCCTGTGTGCCAAGGCAAAAGTGCGTGTAAGGCACCGAGGGTACGGGCACACAGAGGGTAAGGCAAGTAGGTAAATGGGTTGACATAACAGCTTCACATACATTTTTCTGCCATACCTACCCATATCGACAAAAAGCCAGGCATTCAGCGTTGTGCCGTTCGTGATGTCAGGGTTCGAGTCCACGGCGCGCTCCACTGACTTTTCGAAGTTAAATGAGTATTTTATTGTTAATTATAGCTTGCCTCGTGCCTCGGAAGATCTTTGACAGTCGTCATGAAGAATCAGTGCCTCTAAATGAACTAACGCTGGTCTATACCATGGAATATTGCTATCTCCTTGGGTTTTGGAGGTCAAATAGCCAGTCACTCTGTGGAAAAGCTAATAACTGGGAGAACGCTAGGAGGATGATGATGTAGGCTCTGTACCGACTGTGCACTCACCTAATAAAATGAAACTTTGAGGCTTTTCCACATCGAACGAAACTGAAGCTTCTTTGCCACCTCAAAGTAGGTAAAACTTCCAAAGGTATACGACTAATGGGTAAAAACTGAATGACACGTTAAAATTTACGCCCCCCTATCTTTTTCTCTTGGATAAGGACGGTATATTTACGAGAGCAGTAAAAGGGCAATAAAATAGCCCGTGCAAGTGTTTTCGTGCCAAACTATGTATACTTAGATGTGTCAAATGTGTCAGTTTTTGTTAAAGCGTGTCGCTGAAAGATGTGGTCAATGTTTTATTCTATTTTTCATCAATGTGTGACCAACCTCTTTTCGCCGCGTGGATGAAAATGTATAAAATGTCACCAGCCTATTTAATTTCGTGGCATAATAATACACGAAGCAAATAGAAACTTTCCGAAGAGGTGGAAAAATCGACATCATACTATTTATCAACACGTCTGGTTCGAGGGGTTTATCCAATGGGAGACGTTAAAGTCCAGTAGTCTCTATCTCACTCAGCGACAGATAGGAAAAGATGGCGTTGACTAACAGGCAATAAACTTTAACATGGAGGTGGTCACGATACTCAGCAGGAAACCTAGACGAGAAGAAGGAGAAAGACCATCATAGACCTGCAAAAAGCTGTAAGTTAAAGCAATAGTAACCTGATTATTAAGAATCATTTAGTATTTGAGACTGGTAATGTAAACGCACTTTCTATCTTATCTCCTCCTCTTTAAAGTAAAGATACATTTAATATGTAAGATTGCTTAGTATTCCTTGCGTCCTATATTATGTAGTAAAGGAGCCATTAGGCAGAACAAAATTTGTTTGGCAGCTCTGAAACAGTCTTGCTCCGCGTGAAAAGATGCATAAACAGAAGCATTAACTCCAATGTTTGTAAGAATCTAGGCGGCTCACAAGCATGGTCGCCAAAAAGAATACTGGCACAACCCTAGGGCTACAGTAACCTACTGATAAATTTTTCATATGAGTACGACTCATTCAAATTCTATAAAAAAGCTCTTTCTTTACAAGCGACCATTTAAAGTTCCAACCCGTGTTTTCATTACAATTCGTTCCGGATTCCTGAAATACGTTCCGCATCATAAACCTAGTATTACTGCTAGTTTTAGTACCCACAAAACTTGACATTCTTAGCGTTAGACTATTTTGCTGACCGTACCGTGCAAGTTAAACTATTCGAACTGAAATTGATTTCACCGCTCCGTATGTGTTTTACATTTGCGGTGAAGATTTACTGTTTTACTGAAATAGAAGATGTTTAAACAATTTTCGATAGAGTTCGTTAGATTTTCAAAATGAAAATATTTTAGAGTCATGTTTGATGAGACAGAGAGATATAGTTTAGCAGTATGCGTATATAATACTAGATGATGCCCGCGGTTACAACCGCGTTATTTAAGGCTACTGCTCTGCTCTCGTCGCTCATAGTGTGATGTTATATAGCCTATAGCCTTCCTATATAATACTAGATGATGCCCGCGGTTACACCCACGTTATTTAAGGCTACTGCTCTGCTCTCGTCGCTCATAGCGTGATGTTATATAGCTTAAAGCATTCCTCGATAAATGGGCTATCTAACACTGAAATAATTTTTCAAATCGGACCAGTAGTTCCTGATATTAGCGCGTTCAACCAAACAAACAAACTCTTCAGCTTTATGTATTAGTATAAGATAACAGACAGATAACAGAAATGGTAACAGCACTTTTATAAAGTGTCTAACTACTAGGTACGACTTTCTAATCTCTGCTCGCTATGAGACTGATCGTGCTGGTTAAAAGGTTATAAAAATTAATAATCAGAAGTAACGATATCTACACGAGTACCACTACAATGCTCATAATCATTATATAACTGTAAAATACGTCCGTGTGGTCCGTGTGGTGACGGATTAAGAATACGGAATGTCACCACCCCATATCATCTCATGGGTGTCGTAAGAGCCCACACAGGGAGCATATTATGCAGAGAACACCACTGTAATAGAAGGAAAACTTGATACAAACCCTATACCAACCCGTTTGGCCAGCGAGGTATAGTAGGCCAATTCCTCCTTTCAAAGGAGAGGCCTAGTCCAGCAGTGGACTGTTAAAGGCTGATGATGATGATGAAGAACTGTAAAATCAATTTGTATCTGATGTATAAAATATTAATCTACTAGCTTCTACTCGTGGTTTCATCCGTGAGAGGATCAGTTATCGCAGAGACGATGGCCCGCGTGTTGTTCTGATGTACAACCTATATTACTGCAAAGTTTCATCAAAAGCAATTTGTTGTTATTGCGTGAGAAATGTAACAAAATGTCCACACATTCATCCATTCCCACAAACTTTATAATTGTAGTAAGATCTATTTATCGGCAAAAATATCATAATATAGCTGATCTTTTTTACATAACACATATCAATTTTACTGCTGTCTGCTGTTTTATCTTTCTTTTTCTTTTGTACTTGTGGTTTTGTTTTTCTTTGACGTGCTTCAATTACTCTAGGCTAGGTCTCGAAACTAAAACCAAACTTTACCACCGCTCGCAAACGTGTCTGCAAACTTTTAACTGGGCTAACGAGTCAGTTTCAATATCTAAGTCTTTAAAACTGCTCGTTATCTTGATAGATGGTACCGCTCGTTTACCTATATGTACATATGTATTAATATACACTAACTGTTTCTCACGTGTAAACGCATAACCTTAACTGCTGGGTCCAGATTTTACAGATACAATTTTGCACTCAGTTTTCCCAGCTAAACCATCAGGCATTTTTTTAATATTCCACCACTCCATCTTCTATCCCTTTTCACAACCCAAAGGGCGGCAATACACTTGTGAGTCCGCTGGTGTAGCTTGTTTCCATGGCTTATCGTCAGGCGACCAGAAAGCTCGCTTGTCGCCTATTACATAATAAAAAAAAAACTGCCTGTAAGGTCCATCAGTGGTTCAAAGTTTACAGGAAGTAAAAACGTAATAATATTATAAAATATGTAGTCATTTGGTTAAAACATGCCTGCAATGACTCAATTTTAATTATAAGTTAATTAGTTTCTATGGGGCTGACACATCTGTGTAAGGATAGAATCCATTCGATCCTTTGTTTGATTTGAGCGGGTTCGATTCCCGCTCAAGTCAAACATTTGTGTGCATGAACATGGATGTTTGTCTTGGTCTGGGTGTTTCTATGTATAATATGTATGTATTTCCAAAAAAAAAGTACATATGTATGTTTATTCATTATCTAGTACCCATAGTACAAGCTTCTGCTTAGTTTGGGACTAGATGGTGTTGTCTGAATGTAGTGGGATATAATAGCCCCTAAATAAAAAAGGAATAAAAATGATTATGAAATGTGTGCGTATTTAGAAATAGACGGGACATAAAACACTGCAGCCTGGTTCATATTCAAATCACAAGTATCTTTGAAGGACATTATCTAAATTGCCCGTTCTCGTTCGGGCGAGGAATATGATTTATGTCGTCATCGTTCTGACGGAACTTCGGACACGTACGTTTTATATTTTGCCATCCAATAACAGTGTTTGTTGAGAAGTAAAAGATTTGATGTCCGGTGTTAAACGCCATGCTAGGTTTCTATGAAGCTTTTGTGATGGAGGAAATAAAATGAGAGAAGATTTTTATTCGTAGGTAGTGAAAACGTAATTTCGGTGTCAGTATGAAAAAAAATGCAACGAAAGTGTTTTATAACCTAATACAATTGTTTTATTCGTGAAAGAAAACGAAGATTACCCATTATATCCACGAAGAAAAATAAAGTGTGATTATTCTTTCTTAAGATGGGGTTAAGTAGAATGTATCTACAGATTTTGTACACAATGCTAACTCGGGTGGTGTGCCATTTTATGATGAATACTTCATCATAAAATGGCACAAGTAATGTACCTTCAAATTGTAAATCATCTTGCATACAAGATATTGTTAGATAAAAATACATAGTACCTGTCATGAATACCGGGGCACCTCTATTTTTTTAAACGCAATTGATTTCAGTAACGAAACAATGATTTCAATGTTGAATCTAGTAGTGAAATCTGGATCACATAACAATAAGTAGCCTATGTTCCAATATAAGACCTACTTACCGCAAAATAAAATCTTAAAATACCACCACAGTTTAGCATACAGTGAAAAAATAGGAATTCAGATAATCCTGCCTAATGCCTTCAACTTCTCCAATAAAAGGTATTAGCTTAAAGTGAAATTGTGTAACAACATTAACGTTGATAATATCGTTTTCTCTTTTGCTTACGTAGGACATTTGTTCTGCTTCAGCTATAAGCTCCTTTAAAGCTGAATTTTAAAAGACGCTTAAGGAAAATGGATCGGCAACTCCTGTTTTGTAAGCAGGATTTATGAATAAGTTCTTGCTGAGGATATTCGTTATAATTTGTAGTGAATCTATCAGTTTAAACAAATTAGGATGCAATTTAATGTAACATGTTGTTGTCTGATAGAACGTTTTGAATAGACGCCATCGCTTTCTACTAAAACACTTAGCAATGTATTATCTGCCTTGTGTCTAACAAATTTATTTTTTGTTAGTAAGTTTACTGGTAGTAGAGCCTTGCTGATTTCAGCGTGATTGGGCCGGCTCGACCGGGGAAGTACTAGCCTCTCACAGAAAATCGAGGTAGAGTAACACTTTTGCGTTTTGGTCGGTGAGTGAGTGTGCCGGAGGCCCTATCCCCTACTCCCTAATCCCACTCCTCATGCTATCACTTTTCCCAACCCCAAGGGGCGGCAACGCACTTGTGACTCCTGTGGTGTTGCTTGTGTCTATGGGCGGCGGTAATTGCTTACCATCAGGCAATCCGTCTGCTCGTTGGGCGCCTATTACAATAAAAAAAAAACAACTTACAGTAAAGGCTTCATGGACCATGAAAAGAAACCATTTACCCAACAACGTGAGGCACAAAAAAATAACAACAGACGTAAATCTGTCGGTAATAGTTATGAAGTTCTTTACTCCTAAAGAGGATTCAGTAGCTCCCAATTAACCGACACTAGTCAGAATTAGAGTTACAGAAGTTAAAGCGGAAGCCAATCTATAAAAAAACTAATATTCTATAAAATCTGCTTAGGGTAGTAACAAGACTCGAACTCCAAACCGCTATAATGAGAATGATATAATGGAATTCATCAGCCAATTACACGTATAAAAGCATTTTCAAACACATATAGTAACCAAGAATATTCCCAACGAAACATCTACGTTATTTAATCTAGCAGCTAAAATTCCACGCAATGAACCCAAAAACTCACTCGTTCCAACAAAATGTGTTGTAAGCTCAAAAATATCGTCGCACTCCTTCACTAATATGACAAAACCACGACTGTGTCGACACGGCGGCGCAATTTTTAAGGATTTACCATCAGAGCACTTATCACACGCGGCCTGTCGAGATTAGCTGGCAGTGGGGACCTTAAATATGCGAGTTTAAAAGCGGATTTTGTATTTAGGGAAGTGGGGTTTCAATGGGAATAAAGGAAATGAAAAAATGTGCCGTTTGTTTTGTGTGGCACTAGGATCGTTCCTTGCGCTACTCTTAAATCTGGTATATTTTCGCGGTATAGTGCTTGTGCGAAGAAAAAGGTTAATGTGACAACATTTGATGTTAGTCTTTGAAATAAATTAGGCATTTAATTGCTTAAGTATGATTTGTCATGGAATCTGTTACATGTAAGTAAAAATGTTAGAAAATTAGTTACCTTATTTGAGACTCACTTTTATGAATATAGTTATGTATTCAATTCAAATTCAAACTCATTCATTCATATAGGTTACAAAAGCAACACTTATGAACGTCATTTCTTTTTTTTTACAACCAGGTTCGGGATATGAGAAGAGCCTGGAAGAAACTCATGGCACTCTTTTTTTCGGCTATGAGAAAAGCCTGGAAGAAACTCATGCCACTCTTTTTTAAATCAGAATCTTAATCTTACAATTTGTGGTACCATAATTGCTGACACAGCCAAAACACTTCGCGACACTGATTAGAAATAAATGGATATGAAAAAAATATTTGAATAGTACCAACAACAAATCACCAAACAGATGTACATCCGTTATCATCTAACCACGAAGTTGATTCTATAGTGACCAGTACTTAACTGTAAATATACAGGGTGTAAAAAGAGCCTTAACGAAAACTGAAATTCCATGTTGTACCAATCACTACGAACATTTTTTACTTCGGCACCATACCTGAGTAATTACTGGTTCAGAAGATATTGAAGCTCAAAGTTAGTATGAATTTTTTCTAATTAGGTACAAAATCGATGCATTTACCCCGCCAATATGTTCTTTAGATGACCCCCTGGATAAGTAGGTATTTCGGGGATTGCACGCGCACGCCTTTAATTGCGGTTTAAAAATGTGAAAACTTAAAAAAAATCGTTTCCCAGGTATTATTTTTGGTTAGTATGACTTGGCATGATGTCCACAACGAGTAGATTTCAGCTTGGTGATGGGTTTTGTGACACCCTGTATAGTTGATTGAATCCAATGAATAATATTTCACGCAAAAATTACTTAACATCTATGTTGATGAAACTTAGCATTAATATAGCTTATACATGAGAATAACGTATAGGCTAGCAACCTTATAACGAAAAAAACGGCGCCCATGCGGACTAAGGTGCGGCTAGTCTGGTAACTAACAAGAAAATAGCTTATTCAGATATAAAGCTAGAGCTGTGGTCGCACTTATTGTATACCTACCTAATGTGGGTACCAGGAATACTTAACCTGCATTAAACAAATGTGGCAGGTAACTTAATGTATAATAGTGTCCAATTGGTGCGACCACGGCTCTAGCTTTATATCTGAATAAGCTATTTTCTTGTTTCGTCGTTTTCAGACCCCCTTTTTAACGTAGTCGGGTTATATATAGTTTTTAAACTTATTTTTTTATTTAATCCTTTTCCGTATCCCGATGGGGCATGTAAACTAACAGCAATATTTACATTGTGTGTTTGAATTAGTGTACTAAAACATGATGTACGTAATATTGTAGTAAATAAGTGATTATATATTTTATAGTATCTAATTAGCCCTAATCGCCTGAAACACAGGTTTATCCTAGTTCAGGCATATAATCTTATATAAGGATCCTAAACTAAGCTTTTGTACTTTAAGTAAATTGTACCTTTTTATTTATATTTTAGAATAAATTGAATTTGAATTTGAATTGTCTTATGTAAAGGAAGAAATAAAGAAAAATAGGTACCTAATGCAAAGCGTCTGAACCGCGCGAATTTTAAGTAAAACCCCGTTTTATACTTATATTTTGATTAAAAAAGTATATATATGCACAATTTTTTAATGTGCTTACCAATATCTTACATCAAATTAGTTTTTTTTAGGTTGAAATCTGAAATATTAAATCCGTGACAGAAAATTCAGATAAAATTTATATAGCCTATGTCACCCGCACTATTATTACGAATCTATTGACACTCCATTTATTAAAATCGGTTCAGTAGTTTAGGCGCTACGGTGGAACATACAAACATACATACCTACATACATACATAGACTGCCAAAAACATTACCCTTCCTTTTGGCTTCGCCGTAGTCGGGTAATAAATTATTATAAAGATGTATATATCTGTTAATTAAGCAGTTACGCAACACGACTACTATATCTGGGAATGTCTAGAGATCTAAAATTGCATTCTAGAAGTTGCAGTAGTTTATAACTTAAGTTTAAAAATAAAGTTTTAATTATCAGATCTGCGTCTTAGTGTGCACACATTAACGAATGCTGAATGTCTCCCTGTAGATGTAAGATATTTATTTCGCCAAGCTTATCTCTAAGTGAATCACAGTAATAGTTGTGTTCTCGAAACAAAGAATTTGCATTCAGTTGAATTTCCCCGGGGAGGAATTTGCTGAGATGTGTTATTTAGAAAACAATAGCAACGAAGATTTTAATGCATGTTGGATGAATGCCTTCTTAAAATAAATATATTATAACAACATTATATAAGTACCGTGCGCTATAATCCGTGTGGTGACGGATTAAGAATACGAATTGTCACCACCCCATATCATCCCACGGGTGTCGTAAGAGCCGACAGAGGGAGCATAGGTATTATGCAGAGAACAGCACTGTAAGAGAAGGAAAACTTGATACAAACCCTATAGCAACCCGCTTGGCCAGCGTGGTATAGTAGGCCAATTCCTCCTTTCAAAGGAGAGGCCTAGTCCAGCAGTGGACTATTAAAGGCTGATGAGAAGAAGAAGAAGAAGAAGAAGAAAATTATATGACATGTGTTATAACTTGCACTTATTATATATTAAAATTATAGTAGTATATATTATAAATCTGAAGGGTTTGTTTGTTTTTTTTGGTTGTACGCGCTAATCTCAGGTACTACCGATTCGATTTGAATATTTCTTTTTGTCTTGTATAGCTCATTTGTTCAGGAAGCTTATAGGCTACATAACGTCACGATTTGAGCGACGGGTGCGGCAGTAACCCTAAATAACAGATATAAGAAAAAAGAATATTCACGACGAAGTGATCATTCAACCTTGGAACTTCTTACACTCAGGTTAGTCGTATTTTATGGTTATCTGTCATCAACTGACTATAGCTGCTATGGTTATGGTAATTCTCTAAAATTTCGACTTCTTATTTTGTGAGATGTAGTAAGAAAGGCAGAAGACCGTTTTACGATACAATATTTTGGTATTTAACTCAATATTAAAAGCAAAAGATGGATTAACTGCATTATTGATAACAATGCAATTGCAAAAGATTTGTATTTTAGGATCTGAGCAGATTAGTAAACTCGCTACCGTGATTCTTTTATTCTCATACATACATACATACATAGACTCACGCCTGTTTCCCCGAAGGGGTAGGCAGAGGCATATTAAACGCCCACTTTTCGCTAGTGTTTTGATCCCACGTAATAGGTGGCGAGCCTATTGCCGCTTATTGGGACATTTTGTTTGCCAGAGCCTCGTCCGTTAATCGGCAGGTGCACCACTTGCAGGTGAGGTTGGCTTGGGACCCTAAGTTCTTGGTGGGAACCCTATGCACCCCTTTCTTTTATTCTCATGGTCGGCTAACAGTAATTATTGTATCTGAAATAACAATTTATCGCTTTTAAGCCGCATACATGGATAACCTTCGAAACGACTTGAGAATTAATTTAAAATTATCTGTTCCATTTGCTTAGAAATGTTTGTACATTGTGTAAATTGTCGTACAATGTACAACAATACAAGGTCGAGAATTGTAAATTGACTTTCGGAAATTCTAAAATTTTTATATTTCGGTACATTTACATGAATCGTTTCATTTGAAACAAGAATCTTATACTACTATATAAAGCTGAAGAGTTTGTTTGTTTGTTTTGTTGAACGCGCTAATCTCAGGAACTACCGGTCCGATTTAAAAGATTCTTTCAGTGTTAGATAGGTCATTTATCGAGGAAGGCTATATAACATCACGCTATGAGCCACGGGAGCGGAGCAGTAGCCTTAAATAACGCGGGTGTATGTGTAACCGCGGGCGTCATCTAGTATATTATACTTATCTGTACAAACTAAATTAAAAGAGCGATTTCATCTGAAATTCGACAGTCATAAGCAACCAGTGACCGTGAATAAACGATGTTGATAGGATTTGATTTAAAAACATAATCTTAAGAACCAGAGACTGCAAAAAACACCTGAGATTTATAGAAATCCAAGGCAGAGGCCTTTGCCCAGCACTGGGACACTATAGGCTAAAGAAAAGAGATCTTAAATATCTGTGAGATAAAAACGAATTTTCAAATAAATACGTCCATTGATATCAAATAAATAAATACAGCTCTTGCCAGCGAAAGAAATAATACCTAATCGTAACTTTTATATAAAAAGGTCTTGACCACGATACCCTTTAAATACCGTATACATTATCCGCTGGTTTTCAGGCCCCACAATATAAATAAGAGGCTTTATCCTCGGATTATCTGCTTAAGAATTGCGTGCTTGTTTGAACAAGTTTTAAGCAAATATGACAATGGGACAGACGCCTTCGAGGATAAACTGAGGTAGTTTTTCTTTGCGGATATTTTTTATATTTTGGGATCGTGTGTGTGTGTGTTAGCCCAATTTATTACCTCTATTTGTCAAGAAATGTAATTTAATATTATTATAGCGTAGAAGAATCGTAAGATCGTCTATCTAAAGTCTGCTATCATATATGGTAATCGGAATGGTGATGTTGGCTATCGATGTCTTCAAATAGGTAGGTATGATTCCATGTTGTCTTGATGGGAATATCGCACGATTGGACATCAATGCTGTATCTTGCGGTACATGACCAGGGCCGAACCGTCCCTATGTGCAATGTGCGCGGCGCACACAGGCGCCAGGGCGACAGGGGCGCCGCGCGCCGAGATATGCGTTAATTATAACAGTTATTTTCGAAAAAGGATGCCAATTAAAAAAGGCGCTTCGTAGATTTCGCACACAGGCGCATAAAGGACTAAAAAAAAAAAAACTCATCCGCCCTACGCCACTACACAGGCTGCACAGGCGCTTCATAGATCTCGCACACAGGCGCTGGATTGGGTCGGCACGGCCCTGTACATGACTCTGTTATGTGATAACGATAAACTGTCCTAAGACAAGAAATGAAAGAAAACTTACGTGACCTCAAACCACGGTAGCGTCCTTACATAAATGCCGGAACAAGCGTTACCCATCCAAATATCAACCTTTTGAAAACGTAGCTTAACTTATCCGATAAACGAACAACAAGTCAAGTCACACAACGATCTTAAGCCGATAAATACAAAATTTAACCTTCGCCAAACTTTTTATAACAGCTTTACGTCGTCTTTAAGCCTTTTTTAACACTCATAATATTCTTACAATATTATGAGCACGTTAAGCCGTCGTTCCCGGCTGTCATGAAGACCTTTGACTGTCGTTATAAGGCGTCAGTACCTCTGACTAAACTGACACTAGTCTAAAACATGGAATATCGTTATCTTTGGGCTGCGGAGGTCAAACAGTCACTCTGTAGAAAACTAATATTCAGCCAAATCCGGTTAAACTAGTAAACGAACCTCGGGTTCAAACTGGGATAACGGTAGGAGGATCAGAATATTCTTACAATATTGAGTATCATACAAGATGTTTATAATTTATGCAGGCGCGACGCTGTCGCTTAGTATCCCCTTGCAGGGGAAAAGTGAATTATTACACCCCTACATAGATGTAGTTTGTATCGGATATGGTATGCAATAAAAATAAGTACCTAAGTTCAAAGTACTTATGCAGATAAGAGGCGCTGAAAAAGCTTTAAACAAAATATGTTAACCCTTTTAGCAAAAGTGGGATTACAAATACCCCAGACTCGCTTTAGGCCTGTGCCTTCACGAATGTTTTATATTTTTTTTAGACTCGCATCTGTATTCCCGAAGGGGTAGGCAGAGGTATAATATTACACCCATATTTCGCCATGAATTTTTAGGTCCCACGTAATAGGGGCCTATTGCGGTTACCGGGTACACCACCAGACTCTGTGCTGCTACTGAGATTTCTGAAAAACCCAGTAACATTTTGCCCGACCCGGGAATCAAACCCGGGACCTCGGATCGTCGCACTCAGTCGCATACGCTAGCCACTGGACCACGGAGGCAGTCCGACTGGACACAAATGTACCTTTTGTATTACCATTATTTATTGCTTGGAGACAAATGAGCAAGCTGGTCAGCTGATGATAAGTGATCACCGCCGCCCATTACATAGATGAGGCTTAACGCCCAGCTACTGTGGATGCAACGCATTTAGTGGCTATTTGCACATAGATGCACGTCTTTCGAACACCTGGAGTTAAAATACCCCACCTAATAAAATTGACCAATATAATACCAACGAAAGTTTTCAGAACAATACTATTGGGTACCGACATAAATTTATTTTGAAAACTCAACTTGTGTCGGTACCCAACTACAGTAAAAAAGATGTAAGATACGATTCCAAGCTCTTATTATTGGCCGTAAACATACCTACTTACGTCCCAACACTAAAAACCTGATCCACAGAGAACATCGTAAATTGAAAAATTAATCTATTTTTACCACCTTCAACTCTTCACACAGCACGGTAACTAAATCGTTTCAGATATAGGTAGCACGAGACGTGCCATGAGGGCATTTAAAATAGCTCGACTAACGTGCATAATTAAGTACTCATTAATTATAATTTTGTATGCGAAGAATTTCGTGTGGTGACGGATTAACAAAGAGTTGGTACTCCATTTAATTCCGTGGATAAGATTGTGGTGTTGTAAAATGTGTCTAAATAAAATATGCGAAGTAAAGAGTCTCTTGCGGAAGAGACAGAAAATTGACAGTAAATCTCCTCCTGTCTAGCCAGCGTGGTATTGTAGGCCAATCCTCGTTTGAACTCACAGTGTTTCTGTGAAGTAAATTAGGAGAAGCTTAACTATGGAATTTAATATTCCATCTATAGAAAGATCTGTAGATTTTAGATTCGTTTTTGACATAAGCTCCATACAAAATATGACAAACACGAATCTCGAATCTCAAAATCCATGTATGGATCGAATATTGAAAATGGCCGTAAGTCTAGCAGTGGACTCAAAAAGGCTGTGAATGGTGTAGTTTAGCAGTCCGTATTTTTTATGGTTTTATACTCAGAAAAGAGTTGCGTCACAGTGTTATTGTAACACAAAATTGTATGTCCTGTAGTGCATATAATCTGTGATAGCCTACAGACCACCAGTGGTGGGACCGACAGATTGCTACGCAGGGATCTCGGGTTCGAATCTACGGCGCGCACCAATAACTTTATTTACTTATTTATTTAATCATTTATGCACAAACAAAGTGTACATCGGTGGACATAATGCCATATGGCATTCTCTACCTGTCAACCTTAAGGTGGTGAAGAGATGAAAGTGGTAGGTGCATTTTACTATTAAGATGTAACTAATGTAAAATAATATACCTACATACATAAAAGGGATAGAATACATACAAGATATATAGTTCTACAAATACGTACTTATACATATTTATACATAAATATACTTACATATACATAAAAATACAATATACTTACATAAATACTTATAATATTGGATGAGAGTGATGTGCTGATTCCTTCAATCTCTCAAAAAGAAGCTCTCGAACTTTCATTTTGAATGTATAACGGTTTGTGGACAATCTGATTTCAGTAGGGAGTGTATTCCATAAGATAATAGACTGCACAACAAAAGAAGAGTTAACGAACCCAGTAGTATGACTGCGGCAAGAAAGAAGAAGATTATGAGAAGATCTAAGATCTCTCTCATGAGTATCAGATAGATATTGGAAGAGTGAGGTGAGATAAGTCGGAGGAGAAGGAGACTTGAGAAGAGAGAAAAGAGTAGTAAGAGCACGCAAACACCGGCGCTGACGAATTGGTAGCCATTTAAGTTCGGAACGATAAGTAGAGACATAGTTATGAGGGTATTAAATTGCTATTATTGCTTGCAGTGAAAGAAAATATCGTGAGAAAACCTACATGTCAGAGAGTTCTCAATAATGTTCTCAAAAAAATATGTGAAGTAAGCCAACCCGCACTAGGCCATGTTGTGGACTATGGCCTTAACCTTCTCATAGTGTGAAGAGACCCATGCCCAGCAGTGAGACAGTTTATATAAAGAGTGATGAGAATGAAGTATGTCCAACAGTGGACTACAAAACGGTGTACGATGATGAAGCATGTATAAACGTTAGCCTACATCATCATCATCCTAGCGTTATCCCAGTTGTGTCCAAGACTTTTCGCCTTAGAGTTCAGGGTCCGCTTACTAGTCCAACCAAATTTGTCAGAATTTTAGCTTTCATTTCCGTTGGTCTACATCATCATCATCATCCTCCTCCTAGCGTTATCCCAGGCTCAACCTGGGTTCCGCTTTCTAGTCTAACCGGATTTGGCGGAATATTAGCTTTTCCACGGAGCGACTGCCTGTCTGACCTCCGCAACCCGAAGGGATAGCGATATTTCATGGTTTAGACTAGTGTCAGTTTATTTTAGAGGTACTGACGACCTATAACGACTGTCAAAGATCTTCATGACAGCCGGGACCAACGGCTTAACGTGCTCTCCGAGGCACGAGACAAGCGATAATTAACAATTCAATACGCACATAACTCCGAAAAGTCAGTGGCGCGTGCCGTAGATTCGAACCCGATACCCTCTGCATGGTAGTCCGTTGGTATCTCCACTAGGCCGTCGCTGCCTACCGTTACGTTGGTCTACATATTCTAATCTAAATCCTTACAAATGTTAACATAACGTTTGCCGTCTTAGATTGTTTGTTCAGTACGTATTTGTGTTTGCGGCGACATTCACATTTGATGCGAAGCCAAGTGTTTGTGTTACCTACCGACCATTAAATTTATGTACATGTTTTGGTTAGAGTTCTGTAATTAGTAAGTATTTAAACAAAAAATCTTAAGAAATTTATTTTATTTATTTATTTTATTTATTATCTTTATCTTAATATATAAAATCCTTGCGTTACTGACTGACTGACAGACACGCTACAGCCGAAAGTATTGGGCGCAGGAAGCTAAAATTTGGCATGTATGTTCCTTGGGGACCGTAGGGGTGCACTAAGAAGGGATTTCCCGAAATTCCCACGGGATCGGCCAAAACGGGTAAATTTAAAAAAAATGCAGGCGTAGCTGCTGGCGTCCTCTAGTATACACATAAAGGTATAAAGGTGGACTTAATGCCTTAGGCATTTTCTGCCAGTCTACCTTAGAGTGCTGCAGAGATTAATGGTTGGTGTATTTTAGAAAGTTTTTATTTAAACGAAAGAGAGAATTTACGTTTTTTCAAACATAGTTTGTGAAGTCAAACTAACGTGGCCTGCAAAGTGACGCACCATCGTCATCATGGTAAAGTAAAGGATTTTGGACCAACCTTCTAATCGTCTATTGGCCCAAGTGCAGAATAATCCAATCTTGGGTAGGGCTAATACCACAATCACCAATTAGATCAATTGCATCAATTATTGCCAATATATGGAAATGTCTGGAAATGTGCCCGGTACGGCAATATGCTCGCCCCTAATTATGTGGGACTAAAGTATATTTGGCGTTAAGTGGGTGTAGAAATACGCCTCTGCCCACCCCTTCGGGGATAAAAGGCGTGACGATATGTATGTATGTATGTATAAATAGTACCTATAGATCAGCAAGAAGAAAGAAAGATGAGAAACCATGAAGGGGATATGATTGCGTCTTCACCATCTCAAACATACCATGTGATTATACAAATAGATTCAAACATGAAATCGCAATTTAAACTCCCAAAAATTTCTGAAATTTTCCTAAACTTTTTCTTTTCGTATTTTTGCTAACGCATCAACCAATTACAAATCCATCTAATATGACATAAATCTAACCGGAATCGAACCGAGTTGATGTCATTCTGTGAAAAAATAAAATTTATTCTTTGAATTGTACGACGAAAAACGGTAGGAGTCGCAGCTTCCGCGGCCTATGTGAAGAGATGAAGCGAAATACTTGTATGGGGCATTTACGCTTGGTCCCGTATTCCTGTGCACGAAAGACTTTACTAGAATTTCATCATCATCAGCCTTTAACAGTCCACTGCTGGACTAGGCCTCTCCTTTGAAAGGAGGAATTGGCCTACTTCACCACGCTGGCCAAACGGATTGGTATAGGGTATGTATCAAGTTTTCCTTCTCTTACAGTGCTGCTCTCTGCATATTATACTCCCTCTGTCGGCTCTTACGACACCCATGGGATGATATGGGATGGTGACATTCCGTATTCTTAATCTGTCACCACACGGAATGTAGAATGAATACTAGTATGAATACTAGAATTTGGACTCGATGTATTTATTAATCACTTGGTTTTATAACGTTCAGTTACAGGAATACGAGCAAACGACTTTACGACATGTACCTATGGTTGTATCTTTTTTAAGAGCAACACTACTCATTGTGACAGCTAGAAAAATACTGCTTGATAGGAAAACGGCAAACAATCAATTTTGACTTTGACTTCGTTCATTTACGCCAAATGATTTGTCCGAATTCTATAGGCAATCGAATCATTTTGCTATATTACGCAGAAACAAAAGCAGATCGGTAGAGTTCTATGTTTGACGTTTTCTTGAGCAAGTTGCTGATCTAAATCTATCTATCTATATATCGTCACGCCTGTCTCCCCTTGGGGTAGGCAGAGACTATAGAACGCCACATGCTTCGGTTCAAACATACCTCTTTCGCTTCCTCGACATTCATTAACCTCATCATGCATGCGCGTCGATTATGGGTACTTTTAATTTGGCCCTTTTTCAGTACGTCACCTATTTGGTCGGCGTACGTCCGCTGTGATCTAAATCTGATGAAATTTGTGCGAATCTTCTAAGAAAACCTCTAAGTAAGTATACACAAAAAAATTAAATCCTTTAATTAATCTTAGTCGCTTTCCTTCTGATGGTTTTTCGAATACGACAGCTGGCAAACATACTATTTCGTCAAGAGATTAGTACTATTTGAAGTACCCCGACGTAATAAAAAGTAAAAAACTAATGCCCGTTTTCACCAACGGCCCCTAAAATTTAAGTAACTCTTACCGTAGTTTAAGGGACACCTAACGAAATATTTGTTTTCACCAACTGTTAAGACACACCTAAGGCATTAGGTAACACCTTATATTTAGGGGCTAAATATTCGACCCCTTAACGTTAAGTGACAATTTTTACCAACTCGTTTTTGGTTTATTTTGGCATACGAATTTGTTAATGCATTCCACGCCAAATATTTCGCTTATTTTGTTGTCCCATCTGTCTTTTTGTTCAGCAGTGTATCTTTATTTGGTAGAATTAATTGTATTAATCTACTATGTGTCTTTCAGTGAAAAGATCCAGATTTTCTTTTCCTTTCATTGTTGATCCACTTTATTAATTTTACTAGACAGCACCCTATTTGAGCGCTAACAAAAAACACCACGTATCACAAAATGAAGATGAACCGCCACGATGTTTAGTTCCGTAAAATAACGTCAAGTGATAAAAAACTGTCCTCTGTTCAGAGCAAAGGATTTTTGCCATACAGCCTAATGTGTAATATTTTTTTAGCATCGACTAGGTTTAAATCAATGTGTCTTTTTATATTTTATTAAAAACAATATGTATTATATTTATTTAAGCTGAATTTTAATAGAAAAGGAAACAAAAGTATTTTGTCAACATATGTTCAGATGCTAGCCTCGCACTATCCGTCACCTAATTAAGGGACCCCTAACTAAGTAGCACTTACGATCGTGAAACGAAATTTGGGAAAGGGGATGATTTTAGGCATCTCATAGCGTAAGTTATTCTTAGTTAAGTTTCTGATTAGGGACTGTTGGTGAAAACGGGCATAAGACCGGCTACGACAAAAAAATCGACGCTCAAAAAGCATGAAACAAGATTTTCGGGATGCTGAAATAAACAAGGTTAGGTACTGGAAAAACAATAACAGAACAAAAATAAGAGCTGCAGTCACACGTTATTAGTTGTTTTGTTACGGTTCTGTATAACGTGTGACTACGGCTCTTATTTTTGTCGTAGTCGGGTTTTAGTTTTTTTACTTTTTATTACGTCGGGTTTTGGTGTTAAATGATTAAATCACTGTGCTTCTATACTATTTACTTGCAAAAGCTAAATTGTCAAATACGAACTAGGTATGTTATTACAAATGATACCAAACACGGTGTATCTATCTTATTTTTATTTTTTTACTCATGACTTTTTGTCCGCTAGAGGGCGCCACGTTAAATTTAAGCAATATTTTTGATAAGTACAAGTGAAGCCCTTTCAAATGATATCAAACACGGTGTATTTATCTTAATATTTTTTTAACACTATATGATTTTTGTCCACTAGAGGGCGCCACTTTAAATCTAAGCAATATTTTGGAAATGTGCATGTGATGCTCTTTCAAATGATATCAAACACGATGTGTTTATCTCATTTTTATTTTTTAACACAACACTTTTTCGCGCTAGAGGGCGCCACATTGAGTTTTGTGACACGTCACGTAGCCTATGTTCAGCGGACGATCAAGACGGTTCTAACAACACCTCATTTGTCGAGTTCCGATAAGAACTTAGGAGCTATGAGAGAACAGGGGGCCAATTCTACTATTTTTATATGACATTGATATTATATTTTGAATGGATTTAAAAGCGGTATTCTGATAACCTAATGTCATTATCGTATAATTTATAAAATAAACAGTTCGTCGTTGACACATACGATCTCGTTACAATTTCATTCAAATATCAGATAATTTAGAAGAATACGCTTTTTGTGACGTAATTATGACACTGACATCATATCGAAACTATATTCATTTAGTAGATTGGGCCCCAGAGGAACATACACATAGCCTGTCAAAATCATAACCCTCCTTTGGCTTTGCCAAGTAGTAAGTTTGACGTGTTTGAGTATTTGTGTGTCTGTCTGTAGCATCATAGCTTCTAAACGTAATGATCGATTATTGGGACTTTTTTGTTTGGACGCTGTCATGATCGAGATAGTTTTTACCTATACATTTCCTAGATCTTTGCCGAAGGTTACTGTAAGTTTTCTATTGAAATTTTTTTTGAATCGAGCAACGGCCTTCTAGATTCAATAGCAGCTTAACATGAAATATCATTCCTCGCATTTCTCTCATGTTTGAATCTTACTTCTCAAGAACAGGGGCGAGTCGGCATAAATCAACCGGCCGATGGGTAGGCCGAATGAAATGTGGTATGTAAATCTACCCTAATATCGAGGGGATGAATTATAGGCAGGTTATACTATCGTCCATTGTGAATTTTACTTGGGTGTTCTAAAGGTGGTACTGTACGAGAGAACTATGGGCGTGGTCGTAGCGTTTACGTAATACCTTTAATATTAGAGCTTAAGATTAACATTAACTTGACTACCAGAACTTAACCGGTATAGTTTTATTATTTGGTGAACTGTTCTTTTATTTGTCTTTTAATTAAAAAATAATAAATTTATTTATTCATTTATTCTTCATATACACAAAGTATATAGGCGGACTTAATGCCTAAATATGTGATATATATGTGTTATGTGAATTGACATATTTGTTTTGGCAATTCAAAGGCAAATAATGAGTGATTTTTAAGTTATTTCTCATATTAATTGGCAATATTTATTTAGGTGTCTGATATTTCTATGGTTTGAATTTGACTTTCACAAATAGCTCTTGATTTCGAAGCAAGTACATTCTGCCAAAAAATACACTGTGGTAAAATCCAAAACCATCAAACTAATCGTTTTTATTTTGGTAAAATCCAAAACCATCAAACTAATCGTTTTTATTTTGAGAAACGCGTAATGCGTTTCTACTTTGACACTTTTAAAGAGAATATTTTTTCACTTCTTATACCAGGAATTTAAATAGGTGGAAACACGTGTACCAGCAATAAGTTTTACATTTTTATAGTACAGTAAAGACGCCGAACCATTTAGTGCGTGACGGTATTCATTCTACCGTGCAAGGGTACCTCATCCCATTTCGTATTGTTCTGGGTAAACAGAGAGAAAATATCTTTTGATCCTGGGGTTTGTACCTATGAAAAAGTAGTAAGTTGTATTTTTATGTAGGTAATATACAGTTTGATTGTAAAGCATCAATTTATTATTGTTGAAGTAATCATAGCTGAGTAGACGACTTGACGATCATAATAATATTGCAAATGTTGCACCTGATATCGTGGGTAACTCGTTGCAATTGTGAATATAACTACCACGTGTTTAGATCATTTTAAATTAACCCGGTGTCATGGGGGTTGGGTCTGTGAGACCCGTAACATTTTATTTCGCTTGTAGTTCACTTACTATGCGTGCGACTTTGCCGCTCTTCTCAGTAGCTAGAACTGTTAGTTGATCTATGCGTCGCAGGTAACACATTAGACGCGAGGCAGTGGCAGTGGGAGTTATACGTGCACCAAGTTCAAAAAGGTATGTGAGACCCATCCCCGCAGATAGTGTAACAATTTTGCGTCATTTTGTATACATATTATTTACGATTTAAGTTGCTTATAACATTTCAAAGTATTTTTTTTGTACCTAGTAAAAAATAGACAGAGAAGACAAAAAAAAGACAGCATATACTTTATATTTTGTTTGTTTTCACGGCTTTTTTTATAGATAATCTAGTTTACTACAAAAAAATGACATTAAAATATTAAGACTGATTGTTAATTAATAATAGAATAACATTTAAGTAGAAGGGAAAGATTTTGTTAACATATGTCGTTTAATTTAAATGGTCTAATAAATCTGATTAAAACATGATATAATATAATATTTTTTTTTATTTATTTACATAAATACCTAAAAAACTAAACACTAATGAATATAAAATTTTCCATTCATAAAGTATTGAAATAACTAATATCTAATAAATGGGTCTGTGAGACCCACCCCAACGTCCGTGTTACACTTTTCCACCCCCATGACCCCGGGTTATTAATAAACGTTGAAAGAACAATAACAAATTCAATGGACAAAATTTAAATAATTGCTCCAAAAATGCTTACATTTCACTCACTGTGACATATGTAGGTAATTCATTTCATATTTTTTTAGAAGATCTGCAACACTATGCATCTCAAATCACTGCGACAAATCACTGAGGTATCGCCATTATGGAACCACCATAATAAATGTATGGAATGTGTGTCGAACCTGATTTATATGTGTCCGATTGCAAGGCACCATGCTGCCATTTTTTTATAAAATGGAAACCATTTGTCTCAAAAAATGCATGTCACCCTTGTTATTGGTATGGTGTTTGGATATGGTTTTGCAATTTTCTAGATTGAATGGAACAAATCAACTCGATAATGTTTGGTTTGGATAGAGAATAGGCTTAGGTGACAACAAGTGTTATTTTGATTTTGCTGTCAAAGAAACAAGTGTTATAAACCTAAGAATGTCAATGGCTATCTAGCTTAAGTATTTTGATAAAACTTGTAAGGACGTCCGAAATATTTTGATTTTATCTTCACATTGAACTTGATATTGCAAAACTGCGATCCAGTTTTATTGAAAGGGACATAAGAATGGTAGCGTTGATTTAAATCAACACTTAACTTGTCATAGAACAACTCATAATATACACCGCTATTTTTTAATTAGTACAAAAAATTTAACAGGGCACTAAGTATCTTTAACTGATCATATTTATGTAGTTGAAAAATAAAAACACTAAGTCCCAAAACTGTCTCAAAACTGTCCACAAAAATACGTGATAATTGGTAAATGTAATACTAATACTATGACCGACCCGTGTACTATCATAGTAAAATGGACCATTGATAAACTAAGCAGATGATTCTAACTTCATAAATACGCCAAAATTACTCTTTTCTTTTAGTCCAGAACACCATTTTTTATTTTGATATTTGTTTGCTTTCTAATTACATACCTCCGTATTTAATTACTTGTTAAACGATAAATTTTACCGGTCCTAAGCCCGAATGAAGTATGAAGGAGAGGGTAGAATTAACAAAATTAAAAAATAACTACCTACATTTATTATTTCTCTTCATTTTATTTTCTATGGCTACCTACATCATAAGTGCGACAGAGAGAATGCGAATGAGCAGGATGGAATATTATCAATGAATTAGTGAATGGATTGTAAAATATGACTATGATTTAAGTGAGATTTTCTACAATAAACAAATGATAATAACTTTGCTCTTTATTGATATTATGAAATTCTTACGTCACTTATATGAAAATAATATCTTCGCTAATCTGTCCTTAAAGTTTTTGTACTAATTAAAAAATAGTGGTGTATAAAGCTTTTCACAAATTGTTGATACTTCTATAACTTAACAACTAAATTCAAAAGGAACTAATGATGTTACTCAATAGTTGTTCAATTGAGCTTAGTTTACGCAAGATCTACTATGCTACTTGCAATTTAGATCTAGCGTTTTGACTTTATCCAGCGTAACCTCTATTTGACGATCTAGTATTCCCATTACGGCAATTTGTACCATGTTTTATATAACATGTCATCATATGAGATTAAAGGCAGAAGCATTTTACTTGCTGTAATTTATAAGTAAATTGCCAAGTATGTTCAGTGTTCCACTTTGATATGAAATGGAGCCTCCATTTATATACCTCTATACCTGTTTCTGGAGGTAATAAAATACAGTGATAACATCAAACTACTGACCTTCATATATTTTATTCCGAACATTTTTCTACCATATTCATGCTTATAACATGGGCATAAACAACCATACTAAAAAGCGATACACACAGTAAAATAAACCAAATATTTATTGAGATCGAAACGACCGAAACCACGGGATAAACCAGTATGACAATAAAAGTCAACTTTTATTATGATTTAGTACATTCGTATCCATGTGACCCACCTACACTCACCAGTATAACTTGACCTCCATGATTTGGAGCATTTGAGCTAGAGCGTCGGACGTGCTTAAGACGATAGAGCTCTTCTTATACTGGCAATGCATGTCATGTAGTCCAAAAACAAATTTAAATTCTGCATTCGGATCCGACCTAATTCTGTTGGCTTAAGGGTGATTTTACTTTGTTTATTTGCGTAACTTAGCCTAGGAGAAATAGTCACGTATGCTATTATGTTCATGATTACAGTTCATGTAATGAGGGTAGGTGTAATTCCGTGACGTCATCGGCATATTGATGTGGGAGTTTAAGGGGTATATCTGCATGCTCGCGGTGAATGAAAAACAATGTATTAGTGCTTATCTGGTGTATTAAGGAAATTAGAATCGGCAGTAACAGAAGATGGTCGAACTATGCTAATTCAAATTGAATCGGTTTCTGGGAATGTTAGCGTGAATACTAAGGATAGTTATTTCAGTATTACCTTTACGAATTTCGGATGGCTTGTAGAACGAATATTTTAAAATAAAGCACAGAGAACGGTTAGAAGAAAATTAGTCCAATTCACGAAATTCGTAAAATGTTAATGTCAATTTTTATATCTTCACGCCGTTATCCTCGAAGGGGTAGGCAGAATTGTAATATTAGAATCACATTTCGCCTTATGAACAGCTGTAGGTCCCACGTAATAGGGGGCGAGCCTATTGCCGTTACCGGGCTCATTGCCAGACTCCGTGCTGCTACTGAGAATTCGGAAAAACTTAGTAACGTTGGTTGAGCCGTACGATTGCTGTTGAATGCGGGCCATCAGTGGGTCGAGTCAGTCAAAAGCGTCAGATAATTTCCTGCATTGTACTTGCACACTAAACCCTTTTTTTTGTCTGGACTTTAAAAGATGAAGAAAAGACTAAAAAAATTGAAGTGACAAAAAAAACAATGACTCTGAGTTTGTTTCGGCCTTTCTTCTCAAGAAGTCATTTAGCTAGGAAAAGCCGGCATCATCTAGAATAGGGTTTTGACATGTATAAGTGTTGTAAACAACCAAAATGCAGAAATAAATATGTCTTTATGTCTTTAACACTTTTGTCCGACCCGGGAAACGAGCCGACCGCAGACAACCGACCCGTTCAGAAGATGCATACGCTATTTACTAGACCACGGAGGCAGTGTGACATTGTAGCATGTATTTTTGTCAAAGAAGTTCTCAAAGGAAGACTTGCAGTTTCAGTTTTCATAATATTCATATATACATACATACATGGACTCAAGCCTATTTCCCGGAGGGGTAGGCAGAGACTACGGAGCGCCATTTGCAACGAACCTGACATATCTCTCTTGCTTCATTCACTCCCATCAGATTTCTCATGCATGCTCTTCATATAATATAGTCTTGCATTTTTTTTATAATCTGATCATCATCATCATCCGCTTAGCTCTATCCCAGTTTCAATCTGGCGGCCGCTGACTAGTCTAACCGGATTTGGTTGAATATTAGCTTTTCAGAGCGACTGCCTGTCTGACCTCTGCAACCCGAAGGGATAGCGATATTCCGTGATTTGACTCGTGTCTGTTTATTTTTAAGGTACTGACGTCCTGTAACGACTGTCCAAGATCTTCATGACAACCGAGACCGACGCGGACGGTTTATTGTGCTCCCCGAGGCACGTGACAAGCGATCATTAGCAATTCAACACGCACATAACTCCGAAAAGTCATTGGTGCGCGCCGTGGATTCGAACTCGATACCCTCTGCATAGCAGTCTGTTGGTATCTCCACTAGGCTATCGCTGCCTTTATAATCTGATCATGTCAACAATAATACAATTATTTTGAGTAATTCTTTGCCTATCCGCAAAAAATTATAAAGTAAGATATATAATATTATGGGGGAGTTCTTCCATTGTCAGAATATAATTTCTACCCCTCAGGGTAATTGGGGGCAGCCGGGAAATGATTGGACGAATTAAAGAAACGTCGCAAGGAATCATTCAATTAAATTTCGATTTGTAACAAATCGCATATTTTTAGGATCAATGTTGGTATGGTTCTTCTGTAAGATTTTGGTATTTTTGTTGTTTCAAACAGTGGAGGAAGTGCAAATGTTATGATTGTAATGCAGATCATTATTTTGCTCTGTAAGTTTGTCAATTCTCGGTATTGCGTTATCTGTACTTTTATGCGGGATGCCATTTGAAAAAAGAATTGGTAGTTCTCTATACTAGCGCACTTTTTATACTAGTTACTTGGTACATTCATTCATACAGTCCGTGTGGTGACGGATTAAGAATACTGAATGTCACCACCCCATATCATCCCATGGGTGTCGTAAGAGCCGACAGAGGGAGCATATTATGCAGAGAACAACACTGTAAGAGAAGGGAAACTTGATACAAACCCTATACCAACCCGTTTGGCCAGCGTGGTATAGTAGGCCAATTCCTCCTTTCAAAGGAGAGGCCTAGTCCAGCAGTGGACTGTTAAAGGCTGATGATGATGATGACTTGGTACATAGAAACACATTTATAAATCAATCTTAACTTGATTAGGTTACTAAGAAAACTTAACTTGAGCTATCAGAACCTAAAAGATTCAAACGTCCTAGAACACATTGATTTATTATGCTGATAGCTAGAACAATGTACAATCAAGCAATTCGGCGCTGGACCAGTTTGAAAAAAATTCCCTTGGCTCGCTCATAGAGTCGAGGCACACTAGAAACTGGTTTTGTATACGAGTGTCAATTTGCGTGTAAAGTAGCACTGGAAGCGACAATGTCTTGCTGAGTGATTCTCGCCCTTATGGTGGTCTAGCGGGAAGTTGTTTGCCTGTACCTAGAATGTTACGATATTATCATCGTATTAAGAACGTAATTGCCTATTAGGCTAGTGGGTTTGACTCTCATCTAGAACAATTTTAGTGCGAGGAGCACATTTGGTTTGTTTTACATCTGGTTTAAAATTTCCTAGAAATAATCCCTATTGTTTTGTCTTTGTTAAGCTCGATTACATGTATTTTATATTATTTTATTTATAGACTCACGCATTTATCCCAGAAGGGGTAGATAGAGGTGTAATATTACACCCACATTTCGCCATGTTTTTTTTTAGGTCCCACGTAATAGGGGGTGAGCCTATTGCCGTTACCGGACACATCACCAGACTCCGTGCTGTTACTGAGAATCCGGAAACTCCAGTAAGTAACACTTTTGCCCGACACGGGAATGGAACCCGGGATCTCCGATCAGCAGTCGCATACGCTATCCACTGGACCACGGAGGCAGTCTACGACGACTAGATGTAAGTTTTTCTAATATTATCTTCAACGTCCTAGCGTTATACCCGTTACTTCCAAGGCATTTGCTTTCAAACCCTGTGTACGTGTATAATTTTGTCAGATTTTTATCAATATTAACTTTAGCTTAGAATGTTTCTCGTTTGTCAATAATATCTATACATTGTAAATATGTAAATATTGTAAATATGTAAATGAATTGCTGCAAGACTCTTTGTAAAATTATTAATAAATTATATATTGTATTATTTGAATTTCAATGTAATTTATTTTGTTTTTTATTGTTTGACATATTTTTAAACCTTGGACATTATATATCCTATTTGAAACAAATAGCGTGTTTTGCAAGTTTGATAATGTTGACATGTATTTAAACTATCATAACCACCAATTTATGATTTGTCCGTTTGTCGTCAAATATGTCCTCTCAATAGGGTTTTACTTTATATTCTATGCTGTAATGTAGAATGTGCTGACACTATTATATTATTGTAACAACAGTTCGCAATCATCTTAATATATAAAATCCTTGCGTTACTGACTGACTGACAGACACGCTACAGCCGATACTACTGGTCGTAAGAAGATGAAATTTAGCATGTATGTTCCTTGGGGACCGTAGGGGTGCACTAAGAAGGGATTTCCCGAAATACCCACGGGATCGGTCAAAACAGATAAATTTAAAAAAAATGTGCGGGCGTAGCTGCTGGCGTCTTCTAGTAAATGAGATGAATGAAATGAATGAATACCATGTACAAAATAAAATACCTTCCTATTACCAAATAGTAGATATTTTATCACAATCTAGTCCGTTTATTTAAATTCTAAATTAAACATCTGGTACCTAGATGATGGAACCCTGGGCGGTGACGTAGAGTCTGTGTATCAAGATCTAGCACTTCTGAAATCAAAATTTTTATCCATAGGCTTAGAACTGAATACAAACAAATGCGAAATTTTTATTAATGGCAATCTAGATAAATCCTCTATTCTTTCAAAATTTCAATATTTGGCTCCCAATATCACTCAAGTTGAAGAAAGTTCTCTTCGCCTCCTGGGGTCCCCAATTTTAGACGACGGTTTTGATTCTTTTATACAAAAAAATTCAAAATTTTAGTTAAATTTCTGACAGGATTCTCAAAATTAATATTTATTCGGCTTTCACTATTATTCGATATTGTCTTTTTGTCCCTAAATTTACGCACGCATTACGGTGCTCACCTTTTTGGAAAAATCCAACTCCACTCATTCAAATTGACAAAATTATACAGAATACCCTGAGTAAAATTTTGAATGTGGCCCTGAACGACCGGGTGTGGCTACAGGCGTCCTTACCTGTGCGCTTGGGCGGTCTCGGCGTTCGCAAAATTACCGACGTAAGCCTGCCAGCGTTCTTGTCATCGGTCCACAGCACTGCAGAATTGACTAGGAACATTTTAGCTCCCACACTGGTTGATTCTGAGGTGCCGTGTAAGACCGATGCCTTGAACGCTTGGAGAAATGCTTGTCCAGGAACTGAGTTACCCCGAAACTTATTCTCCCAGGGGCAATGGGATGGGCCGCATTGCAGCGTGGTACGAGAAAACCTTTTCAATACATCGTCCAACGCTGCGGAGCGTGCTCGCCTGCTGGCTGTGGGAGAATGGGAATCAGGCCTCTGGCTTCAGGCACTGCCATCGTCCAATATAGGTACCATGTTGGACGATACGACCTTCCGCTTCGCTACTTGCCTCCGTTTAGGTGCGTCATGTGTCTCTCCGCATCGGTGTCACTGTGGAGAGGCTGTCGATAGCCTTGGTCACCATGGCCTGTCATGCAGCAGGAGCGCGGGTCGTATTTCTCGACACGCCAACCTCAATGACATACTGCGCCGTGCTCTTGTCACCGCTGGCGTTCCAGCCCAACTTGAACCTCAAGGCTTGGCACG
The DNA here is from genome assembly GCA_944739405.2 of Euclidia mi. Taxonomy (NCBI): domain Eukaryota; kingdom Metazoa; phylum Arthropoda; class Insecta; order Lepidoptera; family Erebidae; genus Euclidia; species Euclidia mi. The sequence continues at coordinate 3,065,193 of OX123205.2, read as the reverse complement.
CGACGATGGCAAAAGACCAGACGGGATGTCGGTACTGCCGTGGAAGCTGGGTAGGCCTTTGGTATGGGACGCAACATGTGTCGATACCCTTGCGCCATCTCATCTTCCCAGCACAGCAGGTTGTGCGGGCGCTGCTGCTGCTACAGCGGAGACACTCAAACGGCGCAAATATGTAAATCTAATAGGAGCTTATGTATTTGAGCCGTTTGGGGTCGAAACATTGGGGCCATGGGGTCCAAGTGCGCGATTACTTTTTAGAGATCTCGCAAAGAGACTCATAGACGCCTCGCGTGACCAGAGGGCTGGCACGTATTTGGCTCAAAAAATAAGTAAAGCCATCCAACGAGGCAACGCTGCCAGTCTTCTGGGCACGCTTCCAATTGACTGCGATGCGGATGAGTTTCATGACGCCTTCTAAATTTTAATTTTGAATTTTTTGAATTTTCCCTTGTATATATTAATTAGTTTTTTTATTATTTTAAGACTTAATTTAATTATATTGTTAATCATTTAAATAATTATTGGATAATTGTAAAGGAATAAATAATCTTTCAGTCCGTAGATGAAGTGCATAGTCAAAACAAATAATTAATCCTCAGATCCATCATTCACACCAGATAAAATCTAACGAAATGAAAATTCGAATTGAAATTGCAAACTCAGTGGGTTGACATCAGGAATCGTAAAAAAATACTTAGTTAGTAAACTTAATTAAATCCCTTATCACTTTTGTATCGAGATAACGGAAAAGTTGAAATTAAATTAGACCATCCCTCTGGTTTAAGGCTTCGTATCTGTTTTTGGACAGAAATGGAAATGAATCTTCTTTATCTGTGATTATGAATTTTTGAATTTCTCAACTTATTTCTTTCGCGTCTTGAGAAATGATTACGGACAGGGGAGAGGACAGTTTTAGATTAAGAATTCCGTGATGTTTTCCTCTTCTTTATTCTGTACGTATTATACTATGTCGGTCCTTATTGATCTTTTGCGAGAGTCACTTGTAATTTTTTATCCAACTTTAAAATAAGAAGGAAGTTCTCAATTCAGTTGTAGTTTTTATTAGCTAACGATTTCTGAAAATCTTTTATTGGCGGGATAAACTTCCTCAAAGCTTAAAAAATGAGATTTGAAGGATTTTTTATTGATATTTTTTTAACTATTTAGATTGTATTTATAGATATAGTTGCTTGAATGATAAAAGCGGCTGTGTAAGGTTTTTCGTGCTGATGTATACATGAACATGTATCTTAGTCGCCTTATTTTACTATAGTATCTATAATTACTTTTCAAGGATATGGTATAAAGTAACTTTTTACTTCTTATTAATTAGTTTTTGGCAAAAATAGGCGATGATGGCGATGATGTTTAACTGTGTAAATCGCTATACTACACAGAGCTACGACTGTTTATAAATGTCCACCCGACCAAATTTAATTAAAAGTAAAGCTAGTTCAACCTTGCAATTCTACACAATACCCACTCCACCACAAAATCTTACGCAAAATTCTAAGCTTGCTACTTAAATAACATGGTGAGAGTCAAGTAAAAATATTTCAAGTCATGTAAACTGGGGAATGCTTTTATTCTGGGTCAAGAATCGTGAATTACCAGCGGTTCGGAACGCTGACTCCACGGAGAGGATCTCAGCAAGAAAATAAAGTTACTGCTTCTGAAATAACGTTGCATTCAAGAAATTTATAATGAAAATATTCTACCACTTACTGAACACCATATAGACTCAAACTAAGTATAGCTTATATTATATGGGTGCTAAACAATGGATATTAAACGAACATAATATCGAACATATATATGTTCACGCCTTTTATATATGCTCACGCCTTTTCCCGTCGGGGTAGGCAGAGACAACAGAACGCCACTTGCTTCTATCCTTGCAAACTTCACGCGCTTCCTCTACATTCATTACTGGTGCTTCGGACGTTTCCGTTTTTTAAGCCGTCCTCAATTTGTTCGACGAACTTCTTACGAGGCCTGCCGTTTCGTCAATCTTTCTTCACTCATTCGCTCCACGTGTCCAAACCATTTCAGCATTGCTTTCTCAATCCTTGTCACGACATATTCTTTCAGGCCACATCGCTTGCGTATTACTGCATTCGGAATACGAGTGCTTTTTTTGTAAATACAGACATATTAAAATGGAAAGACACAAAACCAAGACAAACACCCATGTTCACGACCACAAATGTTTGACTTAGGTGGGGATCGAACCCGGGATTTTCGGCGTGACAGTCGTTTATGGAGTGCTACGCCACCGGGTCGTCAAGATAACGAATAGGACAATATTGTGCAACTAATTTGACTGCACAGCTGGTCTAGTGGTAAGTGACTCAAAATGTTATATTTAAGGTATACACAGGTCACTTTTTGGATGGGTGACCGTGTGTGGCATTTACATCAGAGCGCTACCGTGCTTCGGAGTGCACGAAAAGCTGTCGGTCGCGGTTCTTCTCGCAGGACAAGAATGGTCTGAAAATGACATCAGAGTTGGCCACGCACTCACTCGGAAAAGAAAGATAGATTAATTTACTATTTTTTTATTTTGATTTTTTTTTAGACGCCTGTAACCTCTAAGGAGTAGGCACAGGTGTAAAGGTATAGTGTATTACACCCACATTTCGCCAAGAATGTTTAGGTCCCACGTAACAGGGGGCGGGCCTATTGCCGTTACCGGGCACATCACCAGACTCCATGCTGCTACTGAGAATTCGGAAAAACCCAGTAACACTTTTTTATTGCCCAACCCGGGAATCGCTCCGGGACCTCCGATCAGCAGTTGCATACGCTATTCACTCGACCACGGAGGCAGGCTATGAACAAATATGTACTTACATAAAATGTGCTGCCAGTTTTCTATAACATAATTAATTGAACATAAAAATAACGTAAAAAAAATTGGGCAAGTGCGAGTCGGACTCGCGTACGAAAGGTTCCGTACCATCATCTATAAAAGAAAATCACGGTCGTTGTATGTATAGTTATATACTTTTTAAGTTTCTACCTGTTTATTAAGACCGAGTACCAAAATTTCTTAAAAATTACGTTTGTTGTATGCAAGCCCCCCTCGATTATTTACTTTTTTAAATTTAATTATTTATTTTGAATGGTTATATACAACTAAGTACATATTTTGTGAAAATTTAAAGCGTCTTCCTGTTACAGTTAGTAATTTTGAGCAAAAAATACGAAAAATACACGTTTTTTGTATGGGACCTCCCTTAATATTTTCATTTTTTTATTTTTAGTATTTGTTGTTATAGCGGCAACCAAAATATATAATTTGTGAAAATTTCAGCTTTCTAGCTATCACGGTTTATGAGATACAGCCTGGTGACAGACAGACAGACGGACAGACAGCGGAAGCTTAATAATAGGGTTCCGATTTTTACCTTTTAGGTACGGAACCCTAAAAAATACGAATTCCAAATGCAAAAAAATGTTCATGGTCGCTCGCTTAACAATGTGCTATTACAATGGGACCGAAACATAATAGCCACTGGCGAAGTGTGGGTGTGTAATTCACCGCCGCCTACCCCTTCGAGGATGAAGGCGTGAAGTTATGTTATGTTACATAATTATTATAATTCCAAATACTCTAATATTCATATTATATTCCAGCTTTATTAATAAATCTATGAAAATCATTTATAAGCGACAGTAAAACTTAATTAAGTATTAATTGCTTGAATAATACATTAATAAAGTAATTAACGCTTAGGTCCTACAGTTAGGCTAATGAAAAGATCTAGATAATGAGTTAATTTTCGATAGTGACTTGTAATTCAGGTACATATATTTATGATATTGCCCCTACCTGTTTATTGTGTAATCTACATTTTTTACCCAACTTTTATAACCTATATGAATATGTGAATTTGAATTATGAATTGAATTGTGATTTGAATTCTTAGGGTCATATATCCGTAGTATAAAAAAGTAACCCTATTACTAATACTCTGCTGTCCTCCTGTCTGTTAATGTGTCTATCTTCCTGTCTGTCCGTCTGTCACTGCTCTATGAGATAAATAGTGATAGTTGAAAGTTTCACAGATGACGTATGTCTGTTGCCGCTTTAACAACATTTTCGTTTCATTTCTATAACAACGAAATTCGTTTCTGATTTCTCGACCATTTTTTTTATTCCTGAAATCCCCACCGACTTTTTCCCCACAAGTGAGGGTTTTCATATTTTCCCGAAATTCTTATTAGACGAAATACTACCCACTAGTAGGCATTTCTTCGAGCTATCACAAGTTCGTTGTTCTAAATAATATGTAGTGAAGTTTATCCTAATTTCGATTACATTGCTTTTGTACATACATACATACATATATAGTCTATAGTCTCACGCCTATAACCCCGAAGAGGTAGGCAGAGGTGTATTTCTACACCCACTTTTCGCTAGATATAGTTTAGTCCCACGTAATAAGGGGCGAGCCTATTGCCGTACCGGGCACATTTCCAGACTCCGTGCTGCTATTAAGAATTTCGTGACAGAAAAACCCAATAACACTGCCCGACCCAGGAATCGAACCCGGGACCTCCCGATCCCACGCGCACATTGCTTTTGTATACCCTTCACAATTATATTTTCAATCATAAATAACGCGTGAAACGCAATTACCAGTGTTTATACTTCGGGAACAAACGTTCGAATAAAACAGTTTCTAACGACATGCAAAAGTAACATTTATAATTTTATATTTATCGTCCTATTATGTTAATGGGGTGAATGCTTTTAATAAAGTCGAATGGCGTTTTTTACATTTTTGTTTTATTAATATGGTTTGTAATGAGCCGTTTAAGCTGTTGGGGTTGGTAATTTGTTATTTATGGGGCGGGGCCGCTTGCAGTAGGTATTTGGAACAGCTACTCTACTACAGAAAATCTTAAGTAGGGGTGTAAAAAAGTTTATGACAGCGAAGTTCTTAAACTTATAACTAGGTAGTATTCCGGTCGTGTATGTAGGCACTGATTTAAAAAAAGAAATTATATGTCGAAACAGTTGTAAGTATCAAGACAGGGAAAATTGTTTAGAATAACAAGAAAATAATCAAGAATACGCCGTCATATTGGCAGGCAATTCGGAGTAGTCTGCCGTAAAGTTCTATTTTATAATTCCATAACTAGAACTTTACGGCTTTTAGTTTACTTCAAAATAACAAGCATTATTAATAATTTAACACGTAAGGCAATATACCTGTATATACTTTATGTTATGTTCCACCACAAATATTAAAAGTAAACAAAAATATTCGTGTTCAGCTTATCTTACACAAAAGTTGGAAACGCGTCGACAACAGCAAATCTTTGTAAGCCGACCTTTGGAGTTCGGATCCCTATTTGGAACTTCGATAGATGGGTTTAAACCGGTACGTGACTTCTGAAAGAACGTGGTAGGATTTCCTTAAAGAATTTTAATGTTTGTAACACGTAACTGTTGTACGACGAATTTTGAAAAAAAATCAGATATGTGTTTTTTTTTTTTAAAGTTTTACTATAGCATTTCATGTGAGATCTGTGGTAAAAGTCTTCAAGATACCTGACTATTATTTTTAATTTTTAAAGCTACATAGGATACAGATTCTAATAGGCTAATCCAGCGGCCTTTTCTTTCTACAGTATCGTTCAAGGTTATACGAAATTGGAAGCGTAAAATACTGGCCTTAAATTTTGAGGGTCTTGAATACTACAATTTGTAATTTAACTTAAATATGCGTGTCGTATTAAATCGATTCAAAATTTAGAAAAGTATCTAAATTATTCAGGATTTCACTTAAAGAGCAAGATAATAAACCAATACTGAATCAAGCTTTAAACACCACCACGGTCTTTGGAAAAGGCGTTGCACAGCAAATCGTCAGCGGTTGCGGCTTGTACAAGTAAGATCTTTCCATTTTTCTTCTGAGTAATCTTACTAGCCGCGGAATGGAGCATCTCTACGATCAACAACTAGAACTGAGCGAGTTGATTAGGAAAATTCCTATCAATACTAATAAAGATAGCGCCGATAGAAAATCGGCAGATTATTTTAAGCGTAGGTTAGAGTTGTTAGAGAAGTATTGGTCGGATTATCAAAATAACCATTTAGCTATGTGTCAGCATGGGGTGAAAGAAAATGTATATTTTATCAATTGTGAGCACGAGTCGGTTAGTAAAGTCAATACAGCAGCCAAATCTTTTATAAACATAAAGCAATTGCCTTTAAGCACCTTTAGGAGTACTCAAGAAAAGCAAATGGAGCATCAGCAAGCAGAATTAGAAGAAGCAGGCACTTCGGGAAGAGAGCAGCCAAGCAAATCAAGCGGTTATTGAGCAATGGAGTCGAAGAGCTCTGCCAGCAAGCTAGACGAGATGATACGTAAGCAAACAGCAAATTTCAAAGCTTTTAAAAGAACAGCTAGCTTTATCGATCTAGATTCCATGTCTGAAAAATGGGAGATGGAAGACGCTTTGAAAACGTTGCAATCCCGTTGGTCTCAAATCGATTCCCTCCACTGGGAACTAGACAGCGAGATAGGTCAAGAGGACGCTGAGTACGAAGCCCTCTATACCCAACACGAGAAATCATATATGCTTCTAAAGAAAATGATTAATAAAAAGCTTTGGAGTGTTTCACATCGGGAGCACTCTACACCAAAAATGGACATCCCGGTATTTGCAGGTAGCTATAAAAATTGGACATCGTTCAAAAACCTGTTTACCGAGAGTATTCATAATAACCCTACCTTAGCTCAAGCTCAAAAAATGCAATTTTTGAAGGGAAAGGTACGTGGTGAAGCTGAACGTCTTATCCAGCATTTTCCCATAAGCTCCGAAAACTATAATACCTGCTGGGAAATATTGAACCACCGGTATTATAATAAAAAGCTTATTTTCTCATCGATTATGAATACGTTGTTAGGTTTACCTAACACGCAGCAGCAATCCTTAGGTCATATCAAGGCGTTGTTACCATTTTACATAAGATATGGTACTAGTAACAGTCTCAGAATCACCTCGAACAACATAACAAAAGGATGCCTATTGCGTACAAAACATATTTCAGTAGAATAAAATCATCAATACATTCTACACAGACATCAGACTTGAAGGGGATTTGACTTGAACACAGGAATTCCAGCACGAAACCCCAAAATAAAGGCACTCTACGTAGCTCACATGTTTTCTAAAAAACTGCTTCATACGTTGCAGAGAACGTAACAAAAACCTATCCTATTGTTTCCCCAGTCTTTCAATGGACGCCCTGCTCAGTACAGGGGATTTTCGGAGCCAATAATTCAATGACTTTCAGCTGGCCGGTATTGCGTCCGTACAAAGGAGCCAAAATACGCCCTGAAAGGGGGTGTAATCCATTTTTCGTTTTCCATTGCCAATTAGCTATGAGTAACGTGTGAAGTTACCTATTATTTAGCAGGTATAGACAGTAAAGTGGATTACTGGTGAATTTATAGGGATGGGTTTTAAAGTCTAGCGTTTTATTGATGGTTGGGTAAATAGTGGAGATATTAAACATTGGGTGCATATGGTTCCCACCAAGAACTTAGGGTCCCAAGCCAACCTCACCTGCAAATGGTGCACCTGCCGATCAACGGACGAGGCTCTGGCAAACAAAATATCCCGATAAGCGGCAATAGGCTCGCCACCTATTACGTGGGATCAAGACACTGGCGAAAAGTGGGCGTTTAATATGCCTCTGCCTACCCCTTCGGGGAAACAGGCGTGAGTCTATGTATGTATATTAAACCTTACACCAGGCACTGCATTAGTTGAAAAATATTTGGATATTCAACAAATAGGTGGCGAGGCTTTTTACCAAACTTCACCTGGACTTCAAAGCTAGGCTTGCCCCCATTATCTAGAACTAAAAATAGAACCGTAAGTGTAACACACAGATGACCCTTTCTATTTTGGGTTTCTGCCTATAATCTCTCTAGCAAAAGCTCTACGTGAAATTGAATTTGTAACAATCTGAGTTTGAAAATTGAAGAAAAGGTTCAAAGTTGTACGTAGTTGTCTTTGTTATTTTAGTTATTGGATATCAATAAGATTTAAAAGTGTAATGCTTTGAGTTGCCCGCTTTAAATTTATATAAAAAGTCTCTAATCATCATCATAACAGCTTTTTGCAGTCCATTACTGTACAGTCGAACAACTTGCCGCTAGACCACCAAAAGGGCGAAAATCGCGCAGCAAGACATCGTCGCTTCCAGCGCTACGTAATGCTATATTAATGCTAAGTTTCTCAACATAGATGTTAATTAATTTTTGCGTGAAATATCATTCATTGGATTCAATCAACTATATATTTACGGGTAAGTAATTGTCACTATAGAATAAACTTCGTGATGAGATGATAACGGATGTACTGTTGAACAACTGGCCGCTAGACTACTATAAGGGCGGGAATCGCTCGCTTCCAGTACTACTTTACACTCACATTGAGACTCGTATACAAAACCAGTTTCTAGTGTGTCTCGACTCTATGAGCGAGCCAAGGGATTTTTTTCTAACTGGTCCAGCGCTAACTTGTTTGATTGTGCATAGACGAGATAGAGAAATCCTCATGCATGCCAGACGGATCGATATACGATTTCATTAACAAGTTTTCAATCTCTTACAAAATATACACTTACTTTCGAATATATTCTTTGGTTGTTTCTTACGGTAACTACGGAATGAAATTGGCCAGTAACACCATGTATTTTTAATCCATTACCACACGGAGAATCTCTAATATGCATACAATTAACTTAAAGGCTGTTCGAAGTAATTACAACATCATCATCATCAGCCTGCCATAGTTCACTGTTGGATATAGACCTCTCCAATGGCACGCCATTGATTGTCGGCTTTTTGTGTCAAGCTGCTGCCAGCCACTTTGCGTATATCGTCACTCCACCTAGCCGGAGGGCGTACTACACTACGTTGTTTGCCAAGGCGTGATATCCACTTTAGAACACAACTACATCGAATTTACATCGCCAGCCCTTAATTTATTTACAGTCTGAACCATCACAAAGGATGACCCGAAGTGGTACGTATAAATTTCCGGGAAGCACAAGAAAAACCTGACTCTGGACAAAACTGACAATAAATACACATAACACGGTATCCCACATATTCTTTCGGTACCGGAACTACATAAAAACGGAACGTGACTACGTGCTGTCGTCCGAAAGCTTCGACGGACGATGAGAATGTCTCCTGGCTCTGTCTGTATTGTGTTGGATAATTTGTAGTTTGGTTTTTGAGACCAGAGACTTTTTCGACTTGGAATTACATTATTTGTGGTCACACACATCGTTTTTAAATCGGTTTTAAGTACCGCTATGGTTATGGTACTAGCAATAGTGCAAAATATGGAATACTTGAAATGGTACCTACGTGGTATGTATTCCTAAAAACAATTTTGAATTCGTTCTGCAAAAAATTATTTATATCAGGCGTGATTGCAGCATAAACACATATCTAATTATTTTTAAGGATTTTGATGCATTCTAGGTGGAATAGAAGTGTATATTTGTTTGTAATTGGGTCATGCCAGCCTATATCTTTATATGTATATAAGTACTAGACATAGGACGATACGAGACTAGCTATTTTCGTAGCATGCGAAATCGAATAAGGATTTAATAAGGCATTTAAAATGAATAAAGTTTTTATGAATCTCAAATGGCAAACTAGTGACTTCTCTTTAAGTATAGAAGCTATGCTAAAAATGCATTGACATTGTATTTAAAATGCCAAATGATCAAACACTACACAAATATTATACTGCAGAAACCCAGTCAATATACATTAGGGTCTTATAAATCTTCATAGCCAGTTATAGCCTCTGGCTGTCTCATGATAAGCGGCACATCCATTATTATAATAAATTACTATTATCTTGATATATATCTAACATTTATAATAATACATACACACTAATGTATGATCTATACCTCATGTAGATTGTTTGAAAAAGAGTTGTTATCAGCCCATGAGCTTACTTCTCACTGATCATAAAAAATGCTTTTTATAGTTTTCTATTTTTGTGTATTTTTATTTCGGAAGAAGCACTCGCAGTTTAAAAGATATTGCAAATTTTATGATAGGTACCAATTTTGTGAACATCTGGCTTCATTAAAGGATGTAAACTTATTTTTGACGCTTAAGAAATCTTCTGGTAATCTAGAACGAACTTTTTGGATTATAGCGTTTTAACTGTACCCTCTCAGTGAACAGATAAATTTTAAACTCTTAGTATAATTCAACAAAATATGTGCAGTAGAGATTTTAAATTTTTGGACAATTAGACAAACATTTGTGTGATTCATATGAGCCTAGAGGCTAGATGCTGTATGCTGGGTTTTTTATTGTAATAGTAGATATAACTTGCACGAGGCAAGGCATATTTAATAATTAAATACGCACAGCATTGAAATGTCAGTGGAATTGAACCCGATAATACTCTCTCATGTCCGTCCCTTGTTGTTATATGCACGAGACCATCGCTGCCTGTTTTCAGCAGAAGAATTTAAAATAAAAACTATTGTGAAACGCACTAGTGTTGGCATTGTGAACATTTTGTTTTAAAAAGAGCATACAAAGGCTTTTACACTTTCAACAATGCCATAGTTATACCCTAGGGGATGCAACGTTTACAGACTAGTAACTGTTTAAAGTCGCGGTGGCCGTTTATTTATTTCCCGTCTTGGACAAAGTGTGGAAGAAGTTGAATAAATATTGTTGAAAAATTATAGGGCTTTGCTTTGCAGTCATATTTTATGGGATATTTCTAGGATTTGACTTAAGTAAAAAAAAGTACTAAATAATGGGTTTTATACCTGGAACATAATAAACAAGAATTCGCAGTGGTGGATGCAGCATTTTAATTTCCAGATTAGTTTCTATATTATATCAATATGCATAAAAAGTTACCAGTTGGGATGCTTATCTAACAAAAGAGAGAATTTGAACAAATTCTTTCTAATCGAACTTAACATGCTGCGGCAATTCGCTTTGCACAAACTGATTTAGCATGGTTATTGATTTGTAGATACCCTTTCAACCGCATTGTCGCTAATTGCATCGTACCGGTACAGGAAGGCACGCGATATAGGTATATATCCTGCAAGGTTTATACCTACGTTGAGATAGGACCAGTCGTACGGCCACAACTTATCAATATGCATACTCTACTCCAAAAATATTTTATTTCTCCAATGAGACCCGATACCAAGTATGGCTATACAATGGGCATATTGGGCTTCTCATAAGATGCCATTATGGGCGTACAGTACGTGCGTGCAGAAAGGTTCTGTACAGGAGTAATGCATTAACGGTATATATTTGGGTCAACCGATATTATAATGCCGGTCAAGTAAGTCGTGGAAAAATATATTTTGGGTGTGTTGGTTATTGATTTTTTTTTGTTATGTTAATATTGATCCCTGAGGGACAACGTTATAATAATATTTTCTTTTGGTTTGTGTGTATGTAATTTCGTTGGGATTGCACAATATTTTCGTATGTTATTCTAAGTGGGCTTTTAGGCAAATCTGCCAAACTTCATAAAAGTTTGTTCGTATTTTGCTCTACGGATTTTTGCAATATCTTTTAGAAGAAGTAGTGAATATAACATTTTAGTGTGCAATGTAGCTTTCATCAAAATCGATGTAGAAGTTTCAAGTATATTGCGGGATATGATACTTGAAGTTGGTTTATATTTTTGTAACTTTGTCCAATCACCGTGTATGTTTCTCATCATCAGCCTCTAACAGTCCACTGCTGGACTAGGCCTCTCCTTTGAAAGGAGGAATCAGCCTACTATACCACGCTGGCCAAACGGGTTGGTATAGGGTTTGTATCAAGTTTTCCTTCTCATACAGTGCTGTTCAATGCAAAATATGCTCCTTCTGTCGGCTCTGACGACAGCCATGGGACGATATGGGATGGTGACAATTCGTATTCTTAATCCGTTACCACACGGACGATTGTTATGTTTCTATGCATATAGAATTAATAAGAACATCAAAATAAAACAGAACTGTGTCGATATAACAATATTGTTTTTTCTCAAACATAATAAGTATCATACATACATACATAAATAGACTCGCGTCTGTTTCCCGGATGGGCAGGCACTTAGGCAGAGACTACGGAACGCCATTTGCAACGATCATGACATATTTATTTTGATTCATTCACTCCCATTAAGTTTCTCATGCACGCTCTTCTTTTTAGATGTGTCCAATCTGGTCAGAGAACGTCCGCCTAGGTCTTCACTTTCGTCCTGTCCCATTCACACTAATTGCCTTATATATTTTCTTTGTCAGTCTTTCGTTATGATATTATGTTTGGGTTGGAACTTCTATAAGTATTTTAAACATACTGTTAAGTATCTTAACTATAAGGCCAACACTTCTAATTTAATTTCTTTGACAGTCAATACTTAGTTTAAATCTACCGTTATATTATAACTTATAATTTGAAACCCTTCTAATTATTGAAACCATTTTGATACCTGAAATACAAAAAAAAATGTGCATGTACTGTGAAAGTTAATAAGAAAGTTTATCATCCTCGACCGAAACACGTCCATAGCTGGACAAGGCTTTCCACAGCGGTAGATCAAAATCAAAAATCAAAATCAAAATCATTTATTCATCTAGGCCACTAAGTGACGCTTATGAACGTCAAAATTTAAGTTAATTACTTAATGATTCTACATTTACATTTACTGCCACGTTCGCAATGCAATAGGTAGAACCACGAGAAAGAACGGGCAATAAAACTCATGGCCACTCTTTTCAAACAAATATAATGGTGGTACATTTTATTTTTGTAAGGAGCTGCAACTGTTTCACATTGTAGACATCTACTAATAAAATTTTTAGTAGCTATTGATATCATACTCAAGCAGTAAATGATGTTCATATGGTAAGCCTCCCAAAGTAAATATGGTGAAACAGGAGCATCCACTTACGTCTTTTTTAATGTAGGCAACTCGCGAACATGGTCAGAACTATGGTAGAAGTGAATGAAGCCGAAAGTAACGTTATTATGAAACCAAAGCAATCGACAACCTATTAGTTAGCCCATGACCACGAGTTACCCACATTTTACAAATCCGCAAAGTTATAATGAAAGTGTGGAACATGAATGCAAAATATAGTATGAAATGAGAATATCGTAATTAACTACACTATAAAATAAAACTACTAATTATTGACCTAGTCAAAAGCGAAGAACTACTTCCAAGCGCTCCTGTCATCAAAATAATCCTTCAAACTGTAATATGCCTTATTTATAAGATTCTTTTTAACTTCTGCCTGAAACGAACTTAATGGCAAGTCTAAAATATAAGTTGGTAATTTATTGTATATGCGAATACTGAGCCCAATAAAAGAGCTATGCGTTTTGTGCAAACGAAAATACGGAACACATAATTTATGTCTATTTCTAGTATTGATATTGTGTCTGTCACTATTCATTTTATAAGAATTTATGTTTAGTCTTACATGCATAACACTGGCATAAATATATTGTGACGCTACAGTAAGAATACCAATGGTTTTAAATTTTTCTTTGAGTGAGACTCTTGTCTTTAACTGGTAAATGGCCCTAACTGCCCGTTTCTGCAATATAAAAATATTTTGGATATCAGCAGCTCTACCCCATAACAATATGCCATATGACATAACACTATGAAAATAACTAAAATAAACCAATCTAGCCGTATCGACATCGGTCAACCTACGAACCTTCTTAACGGCATAAGCAGCTGAGCTAAGTTTCCCTGAGAGATATGTAACATGCGCACCCAGATATTGAAGAAAGTACATTAAACTTCATTTTCTAACCCCAATACGGGTAAGTATGATGCAAGCAAAAACCACTAAAATAAAAAACCGAAAGAGAGAGAAAAACTTAAATAATTTAAACTTGCCACAGAACTACGAAGCTGAAAGTTATTCCATTGAATACATTACAACTTTTTATATAAACTTTGTTAATATTTCAATAAAGGGATTTACATTTTTGATGCGAAACTATCCGGAGATCTCGAAGTCGTTATCCTCAGTTTAGTTATTGTGGACCCGGTGGATATTAATTATGCATGGATGGAAAGATTTGCAGATAATGAGCTCTTGGGAAAGTGCATAAATATTTATTCTGAAATAGTTTTGTTGGTACAATGAACATTACAACTCAATCATTGATAGTAAAGGATAGCAGGGATAGGCTAGTTGAAAGACTAGACTGTTATACAGAGGTTTTCGATTTCAAATTCACGATGTGCACCACAAACTTTTCTAAAATATTTGTAACTGCTATGAACGAAAATTGTTGCGTGAAAACTGGTATGACCGAAAGTTTTCGATAATTTTATTGAAAGATACTTGAAGCCTGCAAACCTACAACCTTTGCTAACGTGGTGGAATATATTTAATTTTATTCTTCTCTTAGTGAGACGTCATCCGTTCCCAGTAATGGGTATGTTTATATTAGCGCTGACATTATTATTTTAATCTATTAGTCTCAAATAAAACAAAAACACATTATTTAGGAACAATACGAAATATGTATCGATGCAGAATTCTGTCATTAATTAGTTATAAGTTAAAACATATTCAATTTAATCAAATAGATACCTACGCTTTTAATACATAATTTTTTTTTTTCACTTTAATAATAGAAGCTGTACACTACAACTAAATTATCTAAAAATATTATAAATAATTATCGTGGCAAAGGTACTTTACCTGGCTCCTTTCTTTTGCACAGAACTGTAAATATAAATTATGGATTAAAAATTGTGAACAAAATTATTTCTTAAGACATGTCCCGTACCAGTACCAAGTCTTGTGCCCTGAATGACTTAGCAAATGAATTAACGAACAAAACACACATATTAGCATAATTAATTTGTGGCCCGTGCTGCAGTGGCTAAACGGCAACTGAAACTATTTTGTCATATATTTCGTTATAAATAAAGATTTTTCTCATACAAAAAAAATACCATGTATCTATCTAGCTTTGTTCTCATTTTCAGCAAGTTGTTCAAAGGATATGATATTTGTCTTGTAGGTGAAAGTCTACACTCTGTGCACACTTTGTGGCTACCGGTAATGAATACAAGATTGGATACATATAAGCTATTTATTCCTCATGAAGAATATCGTCTGACGGCCTTGTCAAAAATTTGAAGGTCTCCCTTTGACTAGTACCAGATACCTTCACCATAGCTGGTGAAGGTATGTGTTAAGGTAGACCGTTTTCAGTGCTATCCAAGACACGCAAATGTGATATTTTTTAGCTAGCAAACCATTTATGAACCAAACATGCTAACCAGGTAGTAGAGCCTTGCTGATTTCAGCATGAATGGGCCGGCTCGACCGGGGAAGTACTACCCTCTCACAGAAAATCGACGTAAAGTAACAGTACCTAAACTGTTGCGTTTCGTTCGGTGAGTGAGAGTGCCGGAGGCTCTATCCCCTATTTCTTCTCCCTCATCCCACTCCTCATCCTATCCCTTTTCCCAACCCCAAGGGGCGGCAACGCACTTGTGACTCCTGTGGTGTTACTTGTGTCCACGGGCGGCGGTAATTGCTTACCATCAGGCGACCCGTCTGCTCCTTTGCCGCCCAATAACATAAAAAAAACTCGTTTTATCTGCTACCACGACTTTGCCACATGCCTATGCCGTCTTTCTATGACTTTCTTTCTTATCCTTCAGCTCTGGTGTTCCAGAACATTCGTTGATTTTAACTCATTTCTTCTGCAGACACGTATCGTCCACATAAGTGATAAAAAACCTTAAGGTGACATTCGGAGGCAATATATATCTGAATTCCGGTAGCACTGGACTATTTATTTAGGCTCTGTTGTCGAGTGGCCCAAGGGATAAACTGATTACTAGAATAAATAAGGACAACAATTTGACCAATACAATTTATTTGAATTATCTGTTCTGTTGTTCAAGTCAAGATTATATTAGGAATTGAAAGAGAAAGATTGGTGACGCCTTGAATTTGTGACAATGGTGTATATTATAAGCGAAAGCGAGCAAAATAGTGAGACTAGTTATAACTGATTCATAAATGCATTGCGAGTCCTGCCATCAGCGAAAATACTTTACCTGTATCGTTTACTTTGTATTTAATTAGAAAACGAGTATACCTATCATAAACCTATTAGTTGTAAATAAAAAAAAAACTATCTGTGATAAGAATAGAATAAAATTTATTAGAAATAATATAAGAATTAAAATGCCAACGATAAAAGAGTGCCATCTAAGAAGCGGTTCCAATAAATAAGTAAAATTTAGAATACTATAAAAAAGATTAGGAAGTAGATGATATGATAATATTTTTGTACATAAAAAATATTAAATCATATTATTGTACTAAGCCATGATTAGCAGATAAGCATCGATTATCGTCGTGATCGCACGTCTAAATTGTTTCATTTCCGTTTCGCGTATCATTTGCTAGCTGCGAAGTGCCATGCAATATCATAAAGGAAGCTTAGGTATTTGAAATTGAATAGATTAGTATTATAGGCCTTTACAAAACAGGAACTAATTATAATAGCACCCTAATTGTAGGTTAAGACTGAATTAGATTATCTAGAAAATAAGGTGGTTCCTAATTAATAAGTTTTTTATTATTTTGCAACAAAACACTAGGAATAATATAAATAAATCGCGAGGGAGCTTACAATTATTCAGACAACGGACATAGCGGGCACCCAGACTCGAATCAAAATTTGTGAATCACAATTATCTCGTGTAGGATTCGAACCCGCAACATTTGGTGCAGTTTTAAACGCCGCATAAACCACTACATCATACGTATGGTTTTGCTCTAACGATTTTTTTAGAGACCGCTAATTTTCAAAAATAAGGCATTAGTCTATGCATAATAATTTCTACAAAAATGAGGTAAGCATTTTTTTTTTACTTTGTTTAGTCCATGTTTTGTAATAAGACCGACTAGATATCATAATTATTATGAAATAAACTTAATACGACTATAGTAAATAAGTACAGCGCGAAAATGGACATTACAGAAAATATAATAACTGGCAGGAAAATATTAAATAAATACACTGAGAATGGAATCCTTGGCAAAAATACTTTACCTAGGTCCTTTAGTGGGCACAGTACTGGAAATACAAATTATATTATTAATATAAATAATACTGACTAACTACGGCTTAAATGCATTAAATAATTGGGATGAACATAATAATATAATACGTATAATAACTTTACACAAAATAATACACATAACTAAATATCTAAACAAGATTGAAATTCATAATGATGGCGTTACTATTTTACAAAAGCAAAAGCTGAATATGGTGACGGATTAAGAATACGGAACGTCACCACCCCATATCCCATGGGTGTCGTAAGAGCCGACAGAGGGAGCATATTATGCAGAGAACAGCACTGTAAGAGAAGGAAAACTTGATACAAACCCTATACCAACCCGTTTGGCCAGCGTGGTATAGTAGGCCAATTCCTCCTTTCAAAGGAGAGGCCTAGTCCAGCTGTGGACTGTTAAAGGCTGATGATGATGATGATGAAAGCTGAATTGATACGATGCAACTCAAAAGCCTTATAAGAAGTGAAGCAAGATAAATGAGTAATTCTCTTTACAGGCCACAGCGTAAATGGACCGGCTTGACCGGCGTAGTACCCTGTACCACCCCTTTTCAGAAAATCGACTTAAAGTAGCAGTACTTTTACTGTTGGATTTTACTCGGGAAGGGAAAGCACCGGAGGCCCAGTAATAATCATCTTATCCTCTCTAATTTTCTTATTAGGGATAATAGAAAAGATTTTGTAGATCAGTTGGCTAACTAATTTGAACTGCCTCCGCAATTTATTTTCACATATCACTCCTAAAACATTATCATTTTTCCCAACTTATCCCAAGCCCGATTTTATTTGGCTGCCCCGAGCCGTCAATAAACAGTGTCACACAAACATTGTGCGAACATGTTTAGAATACAAGACATGCTTGTGCATGCGATCCAAGCCGACCCTTTAGTGTTCTTATTGATGCCTCTAGGCCAGGCTTATGGGTCCCAATGTGGGTACAAAATATTGGAAATGTCTTGAAAGGGATATTATCGCCGAAGGCTATATTTTCGGAAACGGTTTAATACAGAGTTCTGTTGGTAGATAGTGTGACCATGTCTTTACGTTGGAGTTTCGGTGAAATTTGATTTGTTTTATGTAAATATGATTGGGTACATATGGATGTAGATGTATTTTACTAAACGGAACACGGATTGAATGTAAACCAGCTTTATATTCTAATCCATCATTTACTGTCTACCTTTTTAGATCGCTTTTGAAATGGCATTGATTGCTGCGGAATAATACTTATAATATATTACAGCTCACAAACCGATCTTAAGCCACCCTCCATCCTCTACCCGCGAGCCCCCAATAAGATCGGTGGTGCCCCAAGATCAAGAAGTATATGTGCTAAGCCTTGTGGGGCACTATGACAAGCAGTGGATGTCGTTCGGCTGATAATGATGATGAAAGCTCATAATCTATATTTAGTTAATGCAATTAAATAACGTTGATAAAATATAATCAAGACGCTGTCTTAAAGGAGATGGATGAGAAACAATTGCATGTTGCTGAAATGAGAATGTTACGATGGATGTGTGGAGTGACAAGTATGGACAGAATTAGGAATGATTACATTAGAGGTAGTGTGAAAGTGGCGCCCTTGATGAAAAGGTAAAAGGGAGTCGATTGGCCTGGTATGGACATGTTATACGAAGAGATGAGATATACTTAGGTAAGAAAGTGATGAATATGCACGTAGAAGGAGGAAAAGGGGGAGAGCGGCCAAGGAAGAGATGGATGGACTGTGTGAGGATGGATATGAAAGAGAAAGGGATAAACGATTGGATGACTGGTGGCAGAGAAGTATGGAAGCGAAGGACATACTGCGCCGACCCCATAAAATATTGGGACCAGGGCAAGACAATGATGAACCAAGACGCTGTGTTAAGCGGGAAAGCAGTATTTAAACAATACTAGGGGTGACTACAACTTAGACCACTGAAGCAAGTAAAATGCTTGTTTATGAACCAAAAACTGAATAATGTCATTTATATATTACTTAAGGCTAGTTGTCAGTGTGGCTCAAATGCAAATATGTGACTTAAGCTTAGGGTCTGCAAAGACATTGATATTTTTCTATAAGATCTTAAACTATATAGAATAATGTGTTGTGCATTGCTAAAGGTGCTATCACAAATTCACCTTCTAAGAATAAAAGCTAAATAAAGTAATGATATCTATTAAAGTTGCAAAAACAAAATAAGACATCCAGCGAAATGCTAATAAAGAAATACATTTAGAATGTAAACCTTGGCAAAATGTTTACCTGGGTCCTTTAGTTGGTGCAGAACTGTAAATAAATTGTAATATTATTAATATTAATTAGCAAGATACGTACAAAATACATTAATTTTAATAATTTTAGACTGTCACGATTCGAATATATCAACATTCAAGTTTATTTAACAAGTCTAAATGTTACGTATATTTTAATGAAGCTCTTTTTCCTGAAGTTTCGTAAGGTTTTGGTCAATTGTGGTCACGAGTAGAGCTGTTCTACCTCCAAAAACTTACTAAATCATAGTGTTTATTAATATTGGTCCTCGACGGGGATCGAACCTTCTACCACTAGCTTCGTAGTCGGAACGACTAACTAAGTACATCAACATTTGAGGCAAAATAAAGTTAAAAAAGAAATGTTTTTACATTTTGTTTAAATTTCGTCATAAAAAATAATTCATTAATTAAAAATAGTTCAGTAGTTTACGCTACAGTTGCAGATACAAACATACATACTCTACCAAAATCATTACCCTATCTCTTGCCATCGCCGTAATAAATATACCCAATTCCCGAACTCTTCTAACAATATTGCAATATAATGCAACCATTTCAAATTGGCCTCCAATAATTAATAACTATTTTCACAATAGAAGTAATATACTGCACTATATGGCAGAATTTTAACCGTCTGAATAAAATTTATTACAGTTAGTTCACAGAAATATTTTCCGATGCGAATTGTTGTGTAGTTCATATTTTACTATTTCATATTTGCGTCGAGCACAAATGGACTCGTTATTGCGTTTTTGCGATTGAAACCGAGCTATTCGTCTGAACAAATATTATATAATGGTAAATGAGATTGATTCAGTAATGCTATTTGTGGAAAGAAACGATCTATAGCTAATGACTATTGTTTTACGTATGTTTTGTTATACTGGGATTCATATTGTAGATTTGTTATAATTCTTTGCGCTTTCATCGAAGGAAGATCGTATCGGACGACGTCGCGTGATCAGAAAATTTCGACAGCAAAGTAGGCCACACACTCCCACAAAAAAAGAACAGAAAAATTAAAGGAACCAAGCTCGCTGTAAAGCTGAAGAGTGTGTTTGGTTGAATGCGCTAATCACAGGAACCGCTTACCCGATTAGATTTTTTTTTCAGTGTTGTATAGTATATTTATTGCGTCAAGCTATACTAGATATATCATCACACTATGACCCACGGGTGTCTAAATAACGGTAGTGTATCCGCGAGCTCAACTAGTTAATAGAAAACCATATAACTTCACTCCAACACATTCATAACAGTCCACTTTCTCTCTATTTCATAATTATATACAATCCCTAGGTATAGTCATCAGTAATCTACTAACTACAAACTGAACGTATGTTATATCAATGATTAAACAGTGTGTCCGATCAAAACGTGTCAATGCACCGCATACGGCAGTTTAAAATACTGATGTAAATTTTACATTATACATATATTAATTTAAATGTGTTTTGTAGGCTGTTTTAGGTTTAATGAATTGATAGAAGGTTTTCAAATGTGCTAATTAAGTTTTTTTTGTTGCCTGTTTGTAATAAGATGATAGCACTAGTCATAAGTCTTGCTGATTGGAGAGGAATACGAGGAGCTGGGTTTAATACACCTAGCCCAAATCAAAGGAAATCTAAAACAAATAAGCATATATGGATACAAGAACACTTCGTAACAACTTGTGGTTCACACAAGGTATTTTCTCGTGTAGGAATCAAATTCACAACGTTTAGCGCAGTAATAATCAGACTGGTGTAAGCATTTAATATTATCTACAAATTGATGGCATTCTATCGCCGCAATTTAGTTTAATAGGGGTGGATTCAAATGGGATCAAAGGCACACAAACTCTCCAAAAGTACGTGTTCCCTTACAAAGAAAACTGCCTTTTTAGTGATCCACTATATTATATCTTGACCAGGTTCAAAACCCACCCTCCCTAAATAAAATCTTGGTTCCACCTCAGTGCAAGATCTTCATGACTGTCGGAACCAACGGCTTAACGTGTTCGCCGTGGCACAGAGCAAGAGATAATTAAGAATTCAATTTAGACTGTCTTACCAACCGTTGCGTGTAGGTGGCGTGTATAATTGATGAAATGCTTACCTGTAACAAATTAAAATAAACTTAACATTGTAAATAAAATAGCTGAAACGCCTACATAGTTTTGTTACAATTCTTGCTATAGAAATAATAGAAATTTCTCTGAAATTCATTCACCTTCAGATATCATCGACAGCCGTCTCTATTATATTCAATATCAGCGGAATTCTTTTTCTGAATACGTTTCTTCCGAACGAAAATTTGCCTTGTCTGGTAAAATACTTTTAATAATACCTTACTATGCCATAGATACATGAAGACAATCAAATTCAATAATAAAGTGATGTAAACGTTTCTGAAAATAAGAATATGGATGTTTTCTACTATTCATGTATAAACCACTGAACTGATTTTGATAAAACTTTTATTAAAAAATATGTGAGAATATCACGAAGACGAACTTTTATCTACAGGCGAGACCTACGACAACCTATCCAGGACAAATATTTTGGCTACTAACATGGAATGTAATATTTTTAAAACCGTAAACAAAAAAGGAAAAACATATTAATAGTCAAACCGACACCAAAACATTCCATGTATCCCTTTCACGTCATGAAACTCTTAATCGTAATACGCACCAAATATTTAATTTTTAAAACCTACAACCCAAATACCATTTGAACGTAAAACATATATATATCAAAGCGAATGTTTATCCAGTTTATTTACGAACAAACATTACAAAATAACCGTTTTTACGGTTTTTACGATGTACCGCCACTTTCCGGTTGAAACTGGCAGATATTACCGGTTAAAATACGTATTTTCCGGACGACCGCGTATAGGGTCAAAGGGTTACATTATTATTTACTTATGAGAGCCTTTATAAAATAAGTCGCAGGTTTTTTACTAGAAAATCGTTTTACGGGTGTTCTAATTTTGTATGTATTTTTAAGGCCTTTTCTTACCGTATTCGTTTGGTTTGGACGTATTTTGTTAATATAATGAAGAATAATAATGTTTATTTTCGTAACAAATTTTAATTAAATTTATCGTTATACCGTATTATATGATACAGGTTGCCACCCTTGGCTACACTCATGTCGGTAAAAGCGACAAAGGTACATTATTGCAAAGGCACATCAAAATTTGTTCAGTAGTTTAGTGTGAGAGAGTAACAAACGTCATCTATCCATAGATTTGACGACCGGTTGGCGCAGCGGTAGTGTAAGCGACTGCTACGCCGAAGGTTGCGGGTTCGATTTCCGCTCAAGTCAAACATTTGTGTGCATGAATCGTGTTTTGATCCCACGTAATAGGTGGCGAGCCTATTGCCGCTTATCGGGATACTTTGTTTGCCAGAGGCTCGTCCGTTGATCGGCAGGTGCACCACTTGCAAGTGAGGTTGGCTTGGGACCCTAAGTTCTTGGTGGGAACCCTATGCACCCCTGGTCTGGGTGTTTCTATGTATAATATGTATGTATTTGCAAAATCACACACACACACACACACATATATATATATATATATATATATATATATATATATATATATATATATATATATATATATATATATATATATATATATATATATATATATATGTATATATATGTTTATCCGTTATCTAGTTTCAAGTTCTGATTCGTTTGGGACTAGATGGTGATGTGTCCACTTTACCAAAAATGGAGCATAATTATACAGGCTAATATTTACATTATATTTAAGTAGTCTGTCTCCGTGGTCCAGTTGATAGCGTATGCGACTGCTGATCGGAGGTCCTGGGTTCGATTCCCGGGTCGGGCAAAAGTGTTACTGGGTTTTGCCGAATTCTCATTAGCAGCACGGAGTCTGGTAATGTGCCTGGTATGGCAATAGGCTCGCCCCCTATTACGTGGGACCTAAAAAAATCATGGCGAAATGTGGGTGTAATATGACACCTCTGCCTACCCCTTCGGGAATACTGGCGTGAGACTATAATGATATAACTGGACTGATTTCAAACATATTTTTGTTTTGGAAGATACATTTATTTAGGAACACCAAGCTAATAGCATCACGATATAAACTATGCTAAATAAAGAGAGTGTAACCGCGGGCTTATCTAGTTTAATATAGAAACAGCGTTAAACTGTATTTAAAAGCGTTATAACATTGTGCTAATAAAGACACAAGCAACACCAGAGGAGTCACAAATGCATTGCGGCCCCTTGGGGTTGGGAAAATGGATAGGATGAGGAGCGGGATGAGGGAGAAGGAATAGGGGATAGCGCCTCCGGCACTCTCACTCACCGAACGAAACGCAACAGTTTAGATACTGTTACTTTACGTCGATTTTCTGTGAGAGGGTAGTACTTCCCCGGTCGAGCCGGCCCATTCATGCTGAAATCAGCAAGGCTCTACTACCTTTAAAGATTAGCTGCTGGGACAAATAGATAGACCACCAGTGAGTAACCGATTGTTGTGTTATTTACATCAAAGCGCTACCGTCCTTTAGAGAGCACGTAAAGCTGCCAATCCCAGTCATCAAGTCATGCTTTCGAGCCATATTGGATCTTTGAGCAATTTATAAACTCTGTCACTAGAATTCACAAAAACAAATAGAAAAGAAAGAAAATAACCATTTTAATCACATACAAGTAAAATCGCGCTCTAAAACTAGCACCCATAACATTGTAAGTGGCGTTTTCCAACTGACCGTTAAGTATAATAAATAGCATGAAAATATACATATTAGTCGTTATTGCTGGCAAATGTGAGTGCGCTTTGTTGATTTATGTTCTGAATGTTTTTTTAACAATGATGTTTGCGGCCTAGTTCTTAAATAACAGTAAATTGCAATAATAGTGTTCATTTACTTCGATATGACAGACTGCTGTGCTGAGGGTTTCGGTTCAAATATATGGCAAAGGGCGGCAAACGTTAAGACGTTTTCTAGGTAGTAGAGCCTTGCTGATTTCAGCATGAATGGGCCGGCTCGACCGGGGAAGTACTACCCTCTCACAGAAAATCGTCGTAAAGTAACAGTACCTAAACTGTTGCGTTTCGTTCGGTGAGTGAGAGTGCCGGAGGCCCAACTCCTATTCCTTCTCCTTCATCCCATTCCTTCTACTATCCCTTTCCCCAACCCCAAGGGGCAGCAACGCACTTGTGACTCCTGTGGTGTTGCTTATGTCCATGGGCGGCGGTAATTGCTTACCATCAGGCGATCAGGCTCGTTTGCCGCCTATTATTATAAAAAAAAGACGTTAGTCTTGACTGAGATGAGGTTGTTAGATAGTCTTCACGGGGAGTTATACTCCTGTATATACGGACTCCGGTCTAAGCTGGATATCACTCTCTCTATTGGTTGAGAGTTATGTGTGTATTAAAAATGTTAATTATCACTCGCTTAACAATGTGCCCAGTAGATGGCAATAGGCTCGCCCCCTATTACATTGGGAGCGAAACATAACTGGCGAAGTGTGGGTGTGTAATACATCTCTGCCTACCCCTTTGGGGTAAAGGCGTGAAGTTATGAATGTAATTATATTGGTTGAGATAGTCAGACGGTAGTCAGCTTTGTCGAAAAGTTAGTAATACCAGTGGTAATACCAGTTAGAGAGCCCGAAACTCCAAGAAGGAAACGTTTGGACGGTTGGATGCAGCTGATTTTACCTTTTCATCGTCATATCTATAGGTACTAATATATAAAGCTGAAGAGTTTGTTTGTTAGTTTGGTTGAACGCGCTAATCTCAGGAACTACCGGTCCGATTTGAAAAATTATTTCAGTGTTAGATAGGTAATTTATCGAGGAAGGCTATAGGCTATGTAACATCATGCTATGAGCCACGGGAGCGGAGCAGTAGCCTTAAACAACGCGCGTGTAACCGCGGGCATCATCTAGTCAGCATATAAACGTCTACTACTTGACATAGGCCACCCTAAAGGCTCTCTACATAGACCGATCTTCAGCCGCGCCTATGTCCATTTTATCACGCTAGGATGGTGACGATAATTTAATT
Organism: Euclidia mi; assembly: GCA_944739405.2. Classification (NCBI taxonomy): domain Eukaryota; kingdom Metazoa; phylum Arthropoda; class Insecta; order Lepidoptera; family Erebidae; genus Euclidia; species Euclidia mi. The sequence goes on along the minus strand of OX123205.2, from coordinate 3,039,708 downwards.
ATACTGTTTAATAATAAAATATAAACTGTTTAATAATAATAAAATGGACATAGTTTATAAATTGCTCAAAGACCCAATATGGCTCGAAGGCATGACTTGATGACTGGGATTGGCAGCTTTACGTGCTTTCTAAAGGACGGTAGTGCTTTGATGTAAATGAGACAACAAGCTGTTACTCACTGGTGGTCTATCTATTTGTCCCAGCAGCTAATCTTTAAAGGTAGTAGAGCCTTGCTGATTTCAGCATGAATGGGACGGCTCGACCGGGGAAGTACTACCCTCTCACAGAAAATCGACGTAAAGTAACAGTACCTAAACTGTTGCGTTTCGTTCGGTGAGTGAGAGTGCCGGAGGCCCCATCCCCTATTCCTTCTCCCTCATCCCGCTCCTCATCCTATCCCTTTTCCCAACCCCAAGGGGCGGCAATGCATTTGTGACTGCTCTGGTGTTTGCTTGTGTCCATGGGCGGCGGTAATTGATTACCATCAGGCGATCCGACCGCTCGCTCGTTTGCCGCCTATTACTATAAAAAAAAAACGGTTGCACCGATTCCTACGAGATGTCTTGGCGAGTTTTTTCGACAAAGCCTCGTTGGTTGATCAGTAGGGACACTACGCGCAGGAGAGGTTGACTTGTATGACTAATTCTTCATCACCCTGAATACCCCGACGTGGGAACTCCAATAATAACATCAAAATGGTCTTGGACAGGACATCTGGCTAGACGTAGTGAAGATCGGTGGAGAAAGGCTGTAAGAGAATGGTGGCCACAGATGGGGAAAAGAAATGTCGGCCGTCCCTTAGAAAGACGGGCCGACGATATCGTTGCAATCGCGGGCCGGATTTCGGAGAAAGATCAAGGGGAAATGGCAAGAACAAGGAGATGTCTATGTTCAGCTGTGGCCACAGTCCGGCTTTGGATGATGAAAATATATATATTTTAGGAAGGCGTTGTTGAGCGATATAAATGATACAAACAATCTTACTTTAATATTACGTTGTTATGTAATGTACGCTATTTATACCTAACATTTAACGGTCAGCTGGCAACATAGTTGCTACATGCGGACATGTGCATATGTGGACGTTCAGGCCTCCCCCACATTAGGCGTCAGCGTTCCTCGAGCGTACGCTCGGCGTCCATTCGGCGTGCGCCCGGCGTTCACTTTGTACTACAGAGTGAACGCCGAGCGCACGTTGCGCGCACGCTCGAGGAACGCTGACGTTTAATGTGGGGTCGGCCTTAGTGTCGGCTAATTTAGAGATTAAACAAATGGATTAAAATAGCAAAATGTAACAAGGCTTTTAAATACAGTTTAACATTGCTTGTATATAAAACTATGTAGATAAGCCCGCGGTTACACTCGCTTTATTTAACACAGTTTATAGCGTGATGCTATATAGCTTGGTGCTCCTAGATAAATGTATCATCCAAAACAAAAAAAAATTGAAATCAGTCCAGTATATCATTATAGTCTCACGCCAGTATCCCCGAAGGGGTAGGCAGAGGTGTAATATTACACCCACATTTTGCCATGATTTTTTAGGTCCCACGTAATTGGGGGCGAGCCTATTGCCGTACCAGGCACATTACCAGACTCCGTGCTGCTAATGAGAATTCGGCAAAACCCAGTTACACTTTTGCCCAACCCGGGAATCGAACCCAAGACCTCCGATCAGCAGTCGCATACGCTATCAACTGGACCACGGAGACAGACTACTTAAATATAATGTAAATATTAGCCTGTATAATTATGCTCCATTTTTGGTAAAGTGATCAGTCCAGTAGTTTCAGATTATCGCATTCAACCTAACAAAAGTACAAACAAACTCTTCTTTCAAGCCTCTAACAGTCTACTGCTGGACTAGGCCTCTCCTTTGAAAGGAGGAATTGGCCTACTATAACACGCTGACCAAACTGCTTGGTATAGATAAACAAACTCTTCAGCTTCATAATACTAGTAGGTATTGATGTAAGTATAGAATGTGTGACTTTAGCCTTCTACTAAATTTAAATGCGTTATTTTATACTATATTCTATATTCTATTCTATATTCTACCACAAACACACATCACCATCTAGTCCCAAACGAAGCAGAACTTGAAAATGGATAAACATATAATAGATATATATGATTTTGTAAATACATACATATTATACATAGAAACACCCAGACCAGGGGTGCATAGGGTTCCCACCAAGAAGTTAGGGTCCCAAGCCAACCTCACCTGCAAGTGGAGCACCTGCCCTCTCTCTCTCTATTGGTTGAGAGTTATGTGTGTATTAAAAATGTTAATTATTGCTCGCTTAACAATGTGCCCGGTAGATGGCAATAGGCTCGCCCCCTATTACATTGGGACCGAAACATAACTGGCGAAGTGTGGGTGTGTAATACATATCTGCCTACCCCTTCGGGGATAAAGGCGTAAAGTTATGTATGTTATTATATTGGTTGAGATAGTCAGACGGTAGTCAGCTCTGTCGAAAAGTTAGTATTCTGTCAAATCTGGTAATATCAGTTAGAGAGCCCGATACTCCAAGAAGGAAACGTTTGGACGGTTGGATGCAGCTGATTTTACCTTTTCATCGTCATATCTATAGGTACTAATATATAAAGCTGAAGAGTTTGTTTGTTAGTTTGGTTGAACGCGCTAATCTCAGGAACTACCGGTCCGATTTGAAAAATTATTTCAGTGTTAGATAGGTACATACATACATACATATCGTCACGCCTTTTATCCCCGAAGGGGTAGGCAGAGGTGTATTTCTACACCCACTTTTTGCCAGATACACTTTAGTCCCACGTAATAAGGGGCGAGCCTATTGCCGTACCGGGCACATTTCCAGACTCCGTGCTGCTACTGAGAATTTCGTGACAGAAAAACCCAATAACACTGCCCGACCCAGGAATCGAACCCGGGACCTCCCGATCCCACGCGCACATTTATGCCGCGAGACCAACGAGGCAGTCAAGTGTTAGATAGGTAATTTATCGAGGAAGGCTATAGGCTATGTAACATCATGCTATGAGCCACGGGAGCGGAGCAGTAGCCTTAAACAACGCGCGTGTAACCGCGGGCATCATCTAGTCAGCATATAAACGTCTACTACTTGACATAGGCCACCCTAAAGGCTCTCTACATAGACCGATCTTCAGCCGCGCCTATGTCCATTTTATCACGCTAGGATGGTGACAATAATTTAATTATACTGTTTAATATATATATATATATATATATATATATATGGCCTTACCCTTCTCAAAGTGAGAAGGGCACGGGCCTCTGCTCACTATGAGAAGGGTAAGGCCATAGTCCACCACGCTGGCCAACTGCGGGTTGGCAGACTTCACATGTCTTACGAGAACATTATGGAGAACTCTCAGACATGCAGGTTTCCTCACGATGTTTTCCTTCACCGTTAAGCAAGCGATAATTAACAATTTAATACGCACTTAACTTCGAAAAGTCCTTGGTGCGTGCCGTGGATTCGAACCCGAGACCCTCTGCGTAGCAGTCTATCGGTCTATCCACTTGGCTATCGCTACTTATAATACAGCTTAATAGTCTACTAGTTGCAGGCCATGGCTTCGGACCGCCGAATCTTGGGACATGCACGCCCTCGCATGGGCTCTTTCAATTGCGCACTTTTTTACTCCTTACAAATTAATGTAGGATGCACCGAACCTAACCCAATAGAATAGTCAGGTTTTGTTGAAATATTTTTGAAATATACTCCGTTTTATCTTTATTTCATTTGTATCTCATTTCTGTGAGTGCTGTGTAAGATGTAAAATATTTTACACTCAGGATTGAAATTTTCTGATGGAATCATTATTGGCAGCTTTTAATGTAATGGGAAAAGTAGTAAGCTGTTTACAAATTATGTAGCATCATCAGAACAGTGTTGAATTGATTTTGAAAAGTTTACCAAGTCTGCGATATAATCCTATGCAGCAAACTTATATATTTTCAGTGTATTTATGACTGATGTATTGATTTAGTGATCGTCAGCCCACCTTGCGGGAATCCTAATTCTGCTTCTATGTCCGGTGCGTGGCCACAACTCTAGAAGCTACCTGTTCCAATTGTTATCGATTATTTTGGTTATGTGCACTGTCTACTGCTGCTTTAGCTTTACTATTCGAAGGCATACTTATATGCTCCAAGAAAGAATTCTGTACTAATACCGGTGAGTGAATATATTTACCACCAGTTTAAAACTATAGTTTGTGAAATACAATCGTCTGACTAGCCGGCCCGTTGGCATTATCCGGGAACATAAACCTAAAAATCCCTTACATAGGAAGCCGCATTTTGTCTGTAACTAGCAAGAAAATGAAATATTCCCAGCATCTATACAATATTTCATCCGAAACCTCACACTTGAAACCAAAACGAACACCTAAATCCAAATGCATGGATAATGAATCAATCCAATGCCACACATCCCTATTCATCTTGTCACTTACGATACTATGTCTAAACAAGGTGCATAGCTCTACTCCAAACATAGTTACAATATCACTTATCTTTCTCGTTGCAAATCGAAATATTGAATCTGGCAACCGACTGAACTAGAAGCTCGGAGCTGTAGCTAACTGGATTTTAAGCGCGGTCCACACACCTAGTTGGAAATAAATTTGCTGACCAATGTTCTTGAAATATAAAGCCAATGTTTTGAAAGTTTGCTGTGCTTATTTTTCTTGAAGTTGGTGTTAGAAATTTGTTTTAGCATTGACATGATATATAAAGAAATTACTTAAACAAAACTTTTTGGTTTTCTAGGACTTTTTAAGCAGAGGTAATATTTTGTCTCTTGTTAAATGAAAAAGAAATTACCACCATTTACATTTGTTTTGTTTACTGCTATAGATGAATCAGCAGTTTACCTGATTACAACTGATGGTCGTTTATAGAACAACCTGTATTATCTGTGTGTTATAGAAGTAATTTCTATGAATAGATCTGAAAGGCGCTGGGCAGGCGGCTGCCTGCAAGAGTCTATCCACACGCGAGTTTAAAGGTATACACCTCATTGTATGATTGGTGTCTGAAACAAAAAGTCTCAGCCTTCTGTGCTTTAAAAAGAACATGAAACTAATCCCTACTGTCTTAAAGATCTTTTAAAATAACATTAGACTGCTTGGTTGTACGGCGTAGTGGTTTAAGCGGCCGCCTCGCCGCTTTACACTGCGCCTAGTGTTCGACTGCCCACAGGGTTCGATTCCCACACGAGACAACACTTTGTGTGATCCATATATTGTTGTTTCGAGTCTGGGTGTTCATTGTCCATGTTAGTAGTATGTTTGTAAAGTCCCCCGCGACACAGGATTTAGTCCTAATGCGGGAGTTGTCTTTAAAAAAAATCTTAGAAATGTTTTGACGCCGACCTAACCAGTCTACAATAAGTTCTATTTAAATTATTTAATAAAAATACAAAGAAATGTGTTTCTTTTTTATCTATTTGGCAAAGGCGATGATGCCCATTCATAGTTCAGTCCTATGTGAATTAAAGTTTCATGACAAAGTCTTTCATGTTGATACCTCGAAAAAAAAATGCTTAAGCATTACAAAAGTTAGTGTAAACGCCCTAAAGGGGCGTTTACACTAACTTTTTGTTTCAAGCTTGAAACCGGTTCAGATCAGTTTAGAGCGGCTCGTATTTATGTACCATAAACTTTCTGGCACTAAAAATGGCGGTAGCATTAGCCCGTAGGCATAATGTTTACTGTAGTGCACTTGTGGTACAAGTTATGTCGCATCTACGTTGGAAGTAATTACTAATTAGGATGGTGTATATTTGAGGGACTTTATTTTTATAAGATTCTGATAGACGTTATGACTAGTATGTTTAGCTGGGGGTTCTAAAGAACGCGAGATATTTTGTTAGATTCAAGTAGTATATGTACCTACCTCTGACTTTTCGAAGTTGTGTGCACATTATAAATTAATTATCGCTCGCTTACTGTTGTGCCCGGTAGATGGCAATAGGATCGCCTCTATTACATTGGGACCGAAACATAACTGGCGAAGTGTGGGTGTGTAATACACCTCTGCCTACCCTTTCGGGGATAAAAGGCGTGAAGTTATGTAATGTTAAGAAGTATATTCTAGGCTTTACGCGAATTTTACACATTAAAATTATTCTTAAACATCATGCATTACTGTTGACGGATTTTATCGCGATATATTGAATTAAATATGATCTTAGTCAAAGCATTTTAAAAAATAGGTTTCAGTAGTATAATAACAATATTCAAGTATTTTACGTAACACTGCTTCTTTCTTTGTTTTTCGTGTGCGTATGTGGCCAACTTTAGTGTTGTAGCTTATATACGATCCAAAGGCCTCCGACATGGTCTAACGACTGAATCTTGTCCTGCGACAAGAACCGGGACCGATACCAGATAAACCAAATAACTATTTGCAATTAAAGTGCGCGGAAATTGTGGAAATAAATTATACTGAATCTGAACTCTATGAACTGCAATACCAGTGGGACTTCAATGTGGCTGTAACTAAACCACCGTGGTCAAGAAAATCAATCAGGTCCAAAACACAAAATCATTAAGAATCTCAATCATAAAGTATCATCAAACAATCAAGTAAAAATTTACATACATCATTAAACCTATCCCAAAAGGAGAAAATACCAAAAGTACCGATTAACCTCTTAAAATAGCATTCACAGAAACTACAATAGTTTTATCAAGGAAAACCCTTAACCGGTCATACAAATCAACTTCCCCCTTCAGTGGGGGAAAGGCGAGAGAGGAATCCGAATGGATTTACAGCAGATTTATATACCGGTGCTTAAAGCCGGAACAGCGTAATCAAGTCCGTAGTGTCAGCGAATGCTTGTAAAAGCGCCGAGGTATTGAAGGAAATGGATGCACTATGGTTTTATAAGAGCGTTCCTGTAAAAGGGGTATGTAGGAAATGAAAACTAGACTTTCTAATATTTATTTAACGACTCAATATCGTGTGATATATCTTATACTAATGTATAAAGCTGAAGAGTTTGTTTGTTTGTTTGGTTGAACGCGCTAATCTCAGGAACTACAGGACCGATTTCAAAAATTCTTTCAGTGTTAGATAGACCATTTATCGAGAAAAGCTATAGGCTATATATGTTTTTAAGTCCTCTTTAGTCAGGGTTTAGGCCAGGACACAGCACTACCTCTGCCCTGTTAAAAGTGACTGGCGATGTTAGGGCGGGCGTTGAGGATTCCAAGGTTACTGTGTTAGTCTTGGTTGACTTTTCGAACGCCTTTAATTGCTACGCCACGATATTCTCCTATCCAACCTCTCCCATCTTATGGTCTCATCTGATGCACTGGATTGGTTTTCCTCTTATCTACGGGAGCGTCAGCAGGCGGTTCGCATTGATGAATCATTATCATCTTGGCGAGTTCTCGACTCTGGCGTTCCACAGGGCGGTATTTTATCTCCTCTTCTTTTTGCTCTTTTCATTAATCTCCTGACCCATGACCTTCGGTGTACGTACCATTTGTATGCTGATGACTTGCAGTTATACTCTCAGGCCACGGTTGATAATCTAACTGCTGCCATTGACGCTGTAAACAATGATTTGACCGCTATTAAACATTGGTCCGATAGCTTTGGACTTCATGTCAACCCTTCTAAATGCCAGGCTATTATTATAGGAAGTAATCGTATGATGAGCAGAGTTAAGGCACTATCTCTTCCATCGATTTTATTTGATGGAACTGTAGTAAAGGTAACTTCGAGTGTCAAAAACCTAAGATTGCATATCGACGAATCTCTTAGTTGGCAAGCTCAAGTCACGAATGTGAGTAAGCGAATTACTGGGTCCCTGCGAACTCTCTATCGCTTAAGACATTTTCTTCCCGTCAAGACAAAGGTAACGCTGGTGCAAACTTTACTCTTCCCGGTCATCGATTATGGTGATGTTTGTTATCTTGACCTGAATGCAGACCTTCTCGATAAACTTGACCGTCTTCTCAATAACTGCATTCGATTTATTTTTAATCTTCGCAAGTATGACCATGTGTCTGCTTTTCGTTCCGAACTTCGCTGGTTGCCCATTCGTCAGCGCCGAAGGTTGCGCACTCTCACGACTCTTTTTTCTCTTCTTCATTCTCCAAGTCCTCCCGTATACTTAATGTCTAATATTCAATTCTTAAGCTCGATTCATTCAAAAGATCTTCGCTCTTCTAACAATCTCTTACTTTCATGCCCTTCTCACACGTCTGGCCTTGTCCACTCTTCCTTCACTGTGCAATCAGTTCATTTTTGGAATTCCCTGCCTCTGGAGATCAGGATGGCTGCTAATCGTAGGACGTTCAAGGTTAAGGCACGCGAGCATATTCGCAAAGACTTATTGGCACAATCATCATAATTTTTCACATCAACAAAACTGTATATGTATATACATATTATGTATATTTATATATATAGGTGATTATATATATGATTTAAATATATATTTATCTTGAATGTATATATGTAGCCATATTGTATAAAATATGTATGTATTGTATATTATCATATTTATGTTACTTGTCATATACAAATATTAAGCTCCTTAAACTAATTTGTACACCTTCCACAATTATCTCTGTATCACCTTATGGTTGACTGGGAGAAAATGCCTCGATGGCATTAAGTCCGCCATTGTACTTACATCGTGTATTGTACAAAAGGTTAAAAAAAAATATATATATATATATATATATATATATATATATATATATATATATATAACATCACGCTATGAGCGACATGAGCGGAGCAGTAGCCTTAAATAACGCGGGTGTAACCGCAGGCTCATCTAGTTGAAAATAAAAGTAGAGGTATTTTTACCTTTATTTTATTTATTTATTTATTTATTTATTTATTTATGGCTCTTCAACAATGAGTACACTGTTACATTTCTATTAAGACAACATTACGAAGTTAAATCTAAGTGTCTCACTACTTATAGAAAAGCACTGCATGCACAAATATAGTTTGAAAATTTAACAATATAAACAAAATTTTAATTACAATTTCAATTAGAGAATAACATAAATTAAATTATAAAATAAATTAAATTAAAATTAGATTAAAGAATAAATTAAAAAAATAAAATTAAATTAGTCAATAATAGTTATTAAAATTCAAATTAAAAGAAATAAATTAAATAAAAACATACATTGAATAAAAACATAAAAATACAATCAAAATTAAAACAGTAAAAATTAAAGCAAAAATGTCAGAAGAAAACAAAGTTTAACAATCAGTCAACATTAATCTTTTTAGGGCTGGCACAGAAACATTGAACAAATCAATATCCACATCCAATTCTTTGTAGATACTATACATCCTAGATAGTGAGCAGTGTTGCCTTAGGTTGGTGTGACTTGATGGCTGGCAAAAGAGCTTTTTATTGGTGGTACGAGGGATATTTCGTGGCACATTAAAAGAAACTTTGCTCAGTAGTTGTGGACAGTCTAAAGAGCCAGTAATAAGTTTTTTGAGAAATACCAGATCCAACATATCTCTGCGTTTCTCCAAGGATACCATCCTGAAATATTTCAACCTATCCTCGTATGATTTAAGGTTTTTTGCCAAGTTACTGTTATATGTCAAATGCCATAAAAATCTTTTCTGAAGTTTTTCTATGCGTTTGATGTGCACGTTATATCTTGGTGACCAGACAGTACTGCAATACTCAAGATGGCTTCTAACAAGAGAGTTATACATAATTATTTTGGTTGCTGGGTATTTAAAGTTCCTACACTCTCTCATAACGAAACCCAACATTTTTGTCCCTTTTAGTACCATATCATCAATGTGTTGAATAAAACTAAATTTTCCATCTAAGTGAACACCCAAATCCCGTGTCACACTCAGTTCCACTAGCTGCTCATTGTTTAATCTGCAGTCTTTATTTGCCTCGATGCTTCGTTACACCACCGTGGTCACAGTTGATGACAGGCTTTCTCGTTTGAAAATATTCGAAAATTAGTCTAGAAGGGCTCCAAGGCAGTGATAACTTCGTGGAGATACCAACAGACTGCCATGCAGAGAAGAGCGGATTCGAATCCATGGCGAGCACCACTTTATGACTCTTTAATGAAATGATCTGAAACGGGTATTCAAATTCGTTTTTTTTTATTTTAATTATTGTAATCTGTATTTTAATTGACAATTTTATGTTTTGATAATTTCTTGTTTCATTAATTTGATCTTTACTCAATATTTGTGTGTCTAAATGAAGAAACATAGCGTACTCTATTATTTTTTTATAACCAACAATTGTAAAACTATGTTTCACACATAAAATATGATTTGATTTGAAATTAAAATTTCTTTACTGTTCAAACTGAGGTAGGCACAATGATTACTCTCATTACATCAGTAGACTTAGGCACTAAAAAAATGCGTATACTATATAAATATTATTCAATTGTTAATTATCGCTTGCCCCGTGCCTCGGATAGCAGGTTAAATTGTCAATCTTGCTCATAAAAATGTTTGCCAGTCGTTACCACCCTTTCACTAGGCTGCCAAGCACAAAATACTTTTAAACACTGGCAAATGATAAAATCCTTTTACAACAGAAACCCGATTATCCTAAATAAATTTGTTCAACGTTTTTGTGCAGTTTAAATCTAATGTCAATGTCATACTCATGTCACAAATAGTATTCTCGTAAATTAACTGTTATTTGAATGTCATTGGAATGTTATCGCGACTAGATCGTAAATTGAACATGTGTGAACGTCGTATTATAGAAGTCAAATGAGACGATATTAATTAGCGGAATACCGATTCTGATTCAATACAAAATTTAATCTCATTTCGTTCAAACTATAGAGTCAAAATACGAGAATTGGCCTTCAGATTGTATTCAGCAATACCGTTTTATAAATGTACTGTTATATAATATAGGCTAGTCATTATTATCGATACGCGCGAATGACCCTCAGATCGGTCCAATAAACAGCAATGATATTATCGCGTAGTTCCATGGTACTCTTGTATTAAAATTCATGATTTTAAATAACGAAAATTATACGCACGTATTTTACGTGAAAAGGTTGTACAGTTGATTGGCCGTAGTTTTATAGTGGAGGTATTTAATGGTAGATATTTTTGAGTATTTTATTTTTATACCAGCTGATTTTTTACATCCCTCCATATATAGTTTTGAGTTTACTGAATGGAAGAAAATGAAAGGGTAAATGGGATGGTTAGGACTGCAGTGTCCTCATTGTTTGAAGCGCGGCAATGCGCTTTCTACTAATTTATGCAGAATAGGTGGAAAGATTAATCTTATAGATATCAATAATTAAAGAATATTTACTAATTAACACATCATCCATAGCTCAGCTATGAATTTACTTCACATTTGATTTCTACACTGACAATTAGTTTCCTACACAGCCCAGCAAAAAAAAAAACGTACAAAACTTAAAACTTTTTGATTTAAAATACATGTTCAAAGATTACTCCAAGTCAACAATTTTAAAATGGTAACATTAGTCTATGCTGGTAACCCCTCAACTAGGACACTAACAAACCGAGAATCGAACCGGTCAATTACTAGTACAAATTGCTGGCAAACAATCCAGTGGACTGTCCCGAACAGATATATCGTTACATAGAGGCGCTTTGTCAGACTGAAATATATTGAGTGGACTGAGGCTTTGTGCAAGATAGATCAAGAAGATAAGGTCATTTTGTATTCATCTGAGTCCGTTGACGCCCTGGTGGCGTAGCGAGAGTGCAAATGACGTAGGTTCAATTCCCGCTCAAGTCAAACATTTGTGCGCGTGAACATGTTTGTCTTGGTCTGGGTGTCTCTGTGTATATATTTACATGTATGTATTTACAAAAAGATAGTATAATATAATAAACTAGCTGACCCAGCAAACTCCGTATCGCCTTTTTAAGAGTTTTTATTGAATTCCCTTTTTTGCAAGCCCCTTTTCCAAGTTACCATTCACTTAGCGCTTAATCTCTTATCATTGCAGGGTCTATAAATGATGCAAAGACAAACATAGATTTTTATATAATATTGAATTGCCCATTCCTTAAAATATCGGTGACGATACCCATATCGACTTTAAAAAAAATCCCGTCCGCCATCTTTGATTTCCTATCCGCCATCTTTGATCACGAAATAGATGTTTTATTTGGATTCACCATCCCTTAAATCATCAGAGACGATACCCATATTGATTTTTTAAATTTTTCCCATCCTCCATCTTTGATTTTCCATCCGCCATCTTGAATCACGAAATAGATGTTGTATTTGGATTCCCCATCCCTTCAAACATCGGAGACGATACCCATATTGATTAAAAAAAAACCCATCTTTCATCACGAAAAAGATGGTGTGTTTGAATTCCCCATTCCTTAAAATATCGGAGACGATACCCATATCCACTTTAAAAACAATCCCATCCACCATCTTTGATTTCTCATCCGCCATCTTTGATCACGAAATTGATGTTGGATTTGGATTCCCCACCCTTTTAAATATTGGAGTTGATACACATATTGATTTAAAAAAAAAATCCCATCCGCCATCTTTGATCACGAAATAGATGGTGGTTTTGAATTCTCCATTCCTTAAAATATCGGAGACGATACCCATATCGACTTTAAAAAAAAATCCCGTCCGCCATCTTTGATTTCCTATCCGCCATCTTTGATCACAAAATAGATGTTTTATTTAGATTCGCCATCCCTTAAAACATCGGAGACGATAACCATATTGATTTTTTAAAACTTTCTCATCCGCCATCTTTGATTTCTCATTCACCATCTTTGATCACGAAATAGATGTCGGATTTGGATTCCTCATCCCTTCAAATATCGGCTACGATACCCATATCGACCTTAAAAAAAAATCCCGTCCGCCATCTTTGATTTCCTATCCGCCATCTTTGATCACGAAATAGATGTTGTATTTGGATTCACCATCCCTTAAATCATCAGAGACGATACCAATATTGATTTTTAAAATTTTTCCCATCCGCCATTTTTGATTTCTCATTCGCCATCTTGAATCACGAAATAGATGTTGTATTTGGATTCCCCATCCCTTTAAACATCGGAGACGATACCAATATTGAATTTTTTAAATTTTCTCATCCGCCATCTTTGATAACGAAATAGATGTTGGATTTGGATTCCCCACCCTTTTAAATATTGGAGTTGATACACATATTGATTTTAAAAAAAATCCCATCCGCCATCTTTGATCACGAAATAGATGGTGGTTTTGAATTCTCCATTCCTTAAAATATCGGAGACGATACCCATATCGACTTTAAAAAAAAATCCCGTCCGCCATCTTTGATTTCCTATCCGCCATCTTTGATCACGAAATAGATGTTGTATTTAGATTCGCCATCCCTTAAAACATCGGAGACGATAACCATATTGATTTTTTAAAACTTTCTCATCCGCCATCTTTGATTTCTCATTCACCATCTTTGATCACGAAATAGATGTCGGATTTGGATTCCTCATCCCTTTAAATATCGTCGACGATACCAATATCGACTTTAAAAAAAATCCCGTCCGCCATCTTTGATTTCCTATCCGCCATCTTTGATCACGAAATAGATGTTGTATTTGGATTCACCATCCCTTAAATCATCAGAGACGATACCAATATTGATTTTTAAAATTTTTCCCATCTGCCATTTTTGGTTTCCCATCCGCCATCTTGAATCATGAAATAGATGTTGTATTTGGATTCCCCATCCCTTTAAACATCGGAGACGATACCAATATTGAATTTTTTAAATTTTGCCATCCGCCATCTTTGATTGCACATCCGCCATCTTTGATCACGAAATAGATGTTGTATTTCGATTCTCCACCCCTTAAAATATCGAAGGCGATACCCATATTGATATTTAAAATTTTCTCATCCGCCATCTTTGATTTCCCGTCCGCCATCTTGGATCACTAAATAAATTTCATATTATTAATCAGCGTCCCGAAAATCTCGAAATCGATACCCATATAGATTGTATCCTATTCGTTTAGCCTTTTTTTGCCTTTGACCCAACCCTCCCCTTCTCGTTAGACCATTTTATTATTTTTGTCTGGCCCCTAAAAGTTGTGGCGTAATTTTATATAGCCTATAGCCTTTCGGAATAATTGGGCTATCATAGGCAATAACATTTTTTTAAATCCGACTGCTAGTTCCTGAGATTAGCCGACATTATGTTTTAGCCTTTTTAGCCTTTTGCCCGGCCCCAAAGGGTCGAAGCGCTATGTTATATAGCCTATAGCCTTCCGGATTAACTGGGCTATCGTAAACAAAAAGAATTTTTCAGATCCGACCAGTAGTTCCTGAGATTAGCGCGTTCAAACAAACAAACAAACAAACTATTCCGCTTTATTATATTAGTATAGATGTATGTTTATCCATTGTCTAGTACCCATAGTACAAGATCTGCTTAGTTTGGGGCTAGATGGTGTTTTGTAAGTATTGGAATATTATTATTACTTATGACTTCTAATGTGTCTTCCAGTGTATCTATGGATCAAGGATACAAAATTATACACATACACACCTACAGCAGGATATGGGTTCGCCCATTTCGTGCGTAGGTGTGGTAAGATATAGACTCAAGCCTGTATCCCTGAAGGGTTAGGCAGAGGTGTAATAGTAGACCCACATTTCGCCATGAATTTTTAGGTCCCACGTAAAAGGGGGCGAGCCTATTGCCGTTACCGGGCACATCACCAGACTCCAGTAAAATTAATAGAGAATTCCGTAAAACCCAGCAACACTTTTGCCCGACCCAGGAATCGAACCCGGGACCTCCGATCAGCAGTCGCATACGCTATCCACTGGACCACGGAGGCAGTCAGACTAAGGAAAATATGCGATGCAAATAGTCTCTTTTTAAAGTGACGGAAAACTCGAACTCATGAACCGAGTACAGTAGACTATATCTTCAAATATACTCAGAGTGCTATTGTGAAGCAGTTTGGGAGAGACTTAACTCCAGCAGAGGATTGCAAAAGGCTGTAGAGGTGTGCCTATAATAAGCGACTAGAAATTGAATATTGTATTACTTAAATTATGTTGAGTGCCAAAATTTATTTTAGTCCTACGTAATAGGGAGCGAGCCTATTGCCGTAACAGGTACGTCACCAGACTTCGAGCTGCTACTGAGAATTTCCTAACGGAAAAACCCAATAACACTTTGCCCGACCCGGGGATCCAACCCGAGAGCTCCTAATCCCACGCGCACATTTATGCCGCGAGACCAACGAGGCAGTCATAATAGTAAGTAACAATAAATTTAACCTGGATGATGATGATGAACAATAAATTTAGTTTTCTTTTCTCTTCTTCTTTTCTAAGAGGGCGATAAGACTGCCTTTGTACACTAGTTTCAAGTATTTTTGTTTTATTGTATACTTTTTCTTTTACTGGTATACAATAAAGTATTTTATATCTATCTATCTTTCATTACATATTATATTTTAAATCAAATTAATCCACGATGGCATTTCTGTTACAGGTAGACATAGTATGGTACCCGTTTTCACAAATTGATTACGGTTGGCCTGTTGTGGTCTGAATACCATACAACCAACGAACGTATCACAGAGAGCAAGGGCGGTTTTACTCTGTCGCAAATGGAATAGAAGCTGTGCATAGCTATGTACTATACATTTCTGATCGTATCTGAATATATGTTCAAGTAGATTGGCAGGTTAATTTTAAATTATTGGAGCATTTTTCACCAGTGTCTGATAAGCTTCAGATTAATTAATTTGTCAGATAACGCATAAAATATCTGAACCATTTTTGATTTAATCGGGCGATGAGGGCTATCATATAATAAAAATGTAGTTTCTAGATCATTCGGTTTATATGTAATAACTAGTGAAACCAATATAATGCGGATTTTAATCCGTAAACTGTAGTTTAATTTCAATGTCTAATATTTGCGTAAATCCAAGAAAATACTATCATATAAGTTAGTTCAGATAAGTTATCTGGAATACGTGGAACTGGACCTTAGACGTAAAAAGTTATCATAATCACTTTCCTTAGCCCGTACTTACTAGTCTACCCGGATCATCATCGCCCTAGCCTTATCCCGGTTGCATCCAAGACTTACACGCCCTGAAACCCAAGGTCCGCTAATTGGTCTAATCAGATATGACAGAATATCAACTTTTCCGCAGAGCGACTGACCTCTGACCTCCGCAACCCAAAGGGATAGCGACATTCCATGGTTACTAGTCTACCCGGATATGACAGGGTATTTGTTTTCCTACACTGGAATTTGACATTTGTCCATACATTGTCATATGCAATATCTGGCTTACGAACCAAATCTTAATCAAACGAGTGCACAACAAAATTAAGCAATTGACAAACCTTAACGGTTACGCAGAGCCATAATTAGGCGTAGCAACTTACTAATTACCCACGTTAGCGTAAACTTGAAGCTGTTTCAGCCGTAATAATTACGGTTACGGCTGAGCCGTATTACGGTTTAGCCGTAATACGGTGGGTATACGGTATTCCTGATAATTTTACAGCGTTTTTAGTGGATTCTAGATATTGTTATTATGGATTAAGGAGTGCTTTCGTATTCTAAGCTGGTGAACTTAAGTGCGGAGTGTGAGTTTTGTTAATGCTGACTGCGCACTGTGTCTTGTGATAACAGTTTGAGAAAAGTTTCGTTTTTATTTGACGCAGCAATTTGAAATTATAGACGTAGGGAACATTTTCTTTAAAACTGGTTACGTATTTGAAAAAACAATGACTTTTCCAGTATATTCGATTTGCTACACATAATTTAACGAACAAAATTCTCACTGAAACTTTTTGTAAATTCGGTAAGAATTAGCATTGGTCGTCTGTTGAAACTGAATTTGGAGATAACATGACCAATTTAATAGATTGGATCTACAATTTACAAGTATTAGTGAACAGAATATTGTTTTAGCCTCTCTATCCCTAAATCTCTATTAGCATTAGAAAAAGTACTAATTTAAACCATAAAATACCCTTTAGGTTGCGAAGATCAGATATTTCGCCAATCTCTGGAAAAGCTAATATTCAGTAAAATCCGATTAGACTAGTAAGCGGACTCCGGGCACATGAGTAGATAAACAGAATAATTACTCATGTGCTCCGGGTTGCCACTGGGATATCGATAAGAGGATGATGATCATTATAAAAAGTAGTTTGGTTTCGACCTTCAAGGTAGTATAACATAAAAATATTTTTTCTCGTACCTATTAAAATACTTCCAAAATTTGAGCAGTCAGTTATTTACATTTTTAGGGTTCCGTAGTCCACAAGGAACCCTTATAGTTTCGTCATGTCCGTCCGCAGCCTAGCTCAAAGACGCCTGGTGCTAGAAAGCTGATATTTGACATGAATATAGACATAAGATATTGCAACAAAACTGTAGAATAAAATTTAGGGAAATATTTTTTTAAGGGTATCTCCCCTACATATATAGTGGGGTTGAATTTTTTTCTGGTTGAGAACCCCATCATGTGGGGTATCATTGGACAGGTTTTAAAAAAATAATATTAGCTTGCTCAAATCATTTTTCTATCAAGTGATTGGTTTGTCAAATATCAAGCTTTGAAGTGAAAAAAATTGTTAGACTCAAGTGTCTCCCCCGTCTGCCGGCTAAACTATTAATTTGGAAGAGGTGAAAAAAATCAAAAATGTAGTACATATAACGAATTTAAAAGAAAAACTATCACGGCTAAGTAGATATCACTAGTTTACGAGTAATCGTCGGTTAACTTATAAATACCTATTTCTGTGAGTTTACATTGGGCGCGCTGCGCGCTGGCTTAATCTTAAAGATATACGTACTTTGGTATGTAATGTACTACGGTACTACATATGTATAGTAGTAGTATATCTTGGAAACCACATTTTATGTTTACAATACATAACTGGATACATACCTATTGTTTTTCTAAACAAACTTAGGTTCTTATAATAGTGTTATTAAAATTATTTTTTCAGCAAAATAAACAGTCGGATTTGTTGTACTGTACATTAATACCCTTTGCAGCAAGTCATTATGGGCAACTACGGAACCCTACATTGCGCGTGTCCCGACACGCACTTGGCCGGTTTTTTTATTCTTGGTTACAGAGTAATAAAATAAAAATAGTCAAAATTAAATTCATGTCATACCCATGATTAGTTTCAAGTAAAACTAACTCTTTTAATAAATACACTATTGTATCCAATTAAGACATTGAAAGAAATCTCAGCGGAAAGATTGAAAGACGGTTAACGTCAGTGTAACGAACTATTGTGGAACATAATGTAGCCGCCAGGATTGCAGTCACGTTTGACTCGGGAACTGAGGCGCGTGCGACGAGTCACGTTAATTATCTGTTGTGTGATTTTGACGTCACTCGTGTGTAAGCATTACGTTGAGATAGTGAAAGTGTATCAGTTTCTTTTTATTATTAATGCTTTGAAGATCGATTTGTGTGGAGAACTTTGGGGGAGGCCTATCTCCAGCTACGTCTCTAGGCTGATACGATGATGATAAATACTAAGAGTGAAAATAAACGCCTATTATCTCAAGGTCTGAGAGACTGTCATCCAACGAGGGAATGCATGACGATGATGATGATGCCAGAACGCCTATAGGCGTCATAACAATAATTCATATTGTGTCTCTTTACTGTTATTTCAATAATTATTACAGATCGTGTGTTTGACCTTTGGTCTTTTTGTTGGGCCGCATTTTTGTTTGGCCAGATTTAAAAATATTTTCTATACAGTGCCGCCTAGACCTTTTCGGGTCCCATGTTGGGCGCCAGCCATACGCTAAAGAAGTGTTCTAAAATCCCGCAAGGACTTTTTACCGTGTCAACATTGACTATCGATTTGTTGCATAAAAATATTTGTCACCATGCAGCATAAAATCTGCACTAGTCAAGCTAAGTTTGAAACTTATATTTGCTTTTCGACTGAGTGTCGTGAAACGTCCTAACTTCACGTTAAAGGGTTGTCTTAAAGTGATTGCCGATTGATGGTATTAACATAAAAAGATGTCTTTAATCTACGTGATGATATCTGTAGGACATTACATAGATACCCGTTACGACTGTTGGAGATCTCCATGACAAGCCGTTGGTCTGCCGATATCAATAAAGCTGTTAGTCTCGGCGAACCAACGGCTTTAAAAAGTCGTGTTGTACCTTATTATAACTCCACCGTTGGGTTTCTATTGAACTCTTGTTTTTCTTTTAAAGATAAAAGCAAGAAAAGACGAAGTTGCATTGACCAACAGGATCCAAAAATAAGAGGGAGAGATATTTAACATTTGAATATCGAATTCTTTCACACAAGAAACAAAACCTTAATATACACCACTATTTTTTAATTAGTACAAAAAATTTAACAGGGCACTAAGTATCTTTAACTAATCATATTTATGTAGTTGAAAAATAAAAACACTAAGTCCCAAAACTGTCTCAAAACTGTCCACAAAAATACGTGATAATTGGTAAATGCAATACTAATACTATGACCGACCCGTGTACTATCATAGTAAAATTAACCATTGATAAATCCCCCCCCCCGCCCCTCTGCGCCTGCGCCACGCCCCGACGATGCGACAAACATTACTAAATCGTTAGCTAAAGTGAGCGTATCGAATTTCGTTGCAAAAGTTAATTGTTTGTCTACATTTGCCCGACGCGATGGCCTATCTTATCAGTTCATATCACGGGATTCATATGTATGAGTATGCTTCGTGAGTACTTCTTGAGTGGAAAAATCGCGAATGCAGCTGTGTACCCATGGACATCGTATTGTGAGTGTACAAAAGTGACCGGGTCAGTGTCAAACAATTAAAACAGTGCATATTGGATGCTTTTGATAACGGTGGTGGACATTTCGAAGGACAATGGAAATACTTGTAAGTTTAGTAAATAATACGTACTTAAGTAAATAATAATTTGATGCGGGCGGCTCAAAATCGGTCTGTGTTCTCCACACACCTTGAGGAAGGCCTATGTCCAACAGTGGACGTCTCTAGGCTGACATGATGATGATAAAATAATTTGTAAATAGCAGATGATTCTAACTTCATAAATACGCCAAAATTACTCTTTTCTTTTAGTCCAGAACACCATCTTTTATTTTGATATTTGTTTGCTTTCTAATTACATACCTCCGTATTTAATTACTTGTTAAACGATAAATTTTACCTGTCCTAAGCCCGAATGAAGTATGAAGGAGAGGGTAGAATTAACAAAATTATAAAATAACTACCTACATTTATTATTTTCCTTCATTTTATTTTCTATGGCTACCTACATCATAAGTGCGACAGAGAGAATGCGAATGAGCAGGATGGAATATTATCAATGAATTAGTGAATGGATTGTAAAATATGACTATGATTTAAGTGAGATTTTCTACAATAAACAAATGATAATAACTTTGCTCTTTATTGATATTATGAAATTCTTACGTCACATATATGATAATAATATCTTCGCTAATCTGTTCTTAAAGTTTTTGTACTAATTAAAAAATAGTGGTGTATACTTATATTAAGGTATGAGTAGGTATGCAATTTGACGCAAACAAATATATTTTTACTTTTTAGGGTTCCGTGGGCAAAAAGATCGCTGTAGATCGTAATAAAAATTTCCAACATAAATTGGTTCGTCAGCAGTTTTTGAGATATAGCACATATTCAAAAACTAAAAATGTAACTTTGTTTAGTGGATACCTCTACTATGGAACGCTTCATAGGTGAGTCCGACTCGCTCTTGATTATTTTCGTAGTTATGTGCATACTGATTATTATCTGTGTTAGTGTTACTGAGTTTTTCCGAATACTCAGTAGCAGCCCGGAGCCTGGTGATGTGCCCGATAACGGCAATAGGCTCGCCCCCTATTACGTGGGACCTAAAAATTCATGGCGAAATGTGGGTGTAATATTACACCTCTGCCTTCCCCTTCGGGGATACAAGCGCGAGACTATAAATAAAACAAAAAAAAATATTATCGCTTGTCCCGTGCCGGTTTGTAATGGAGGTTCTTAACATTCGTTATAGGCAATCAGTAGCCTTGATTATGCTGATACTAATCTAGGCCATGGCATAAAACTGATCCTTTGGGTTGTAGATGTCAGACGGCAGCCATCTGTATAAATGATAATATTTTAACAAATCTATGACAAAAAGCACGGACGCCGTGCTCCAAGAAAAAATTTGCAATTAAAATAACTCTAGTACGACGATGAAGACGGATACTGTTTATTTTACATTGACAGTGTATGAAAGGGTATTAAGTGATACTTAGCCTAGTAGACATACCAACAGACTGCCATGCAGAAGGTATCGGATTCGAATACACGGCGCTTCTTAATTTAGTGCGTATTGAATTGTTAATTATCGCTTGTACCGTACCGCGGAGAGCACGTTAAGCCGGTCGGTCCCGATTGTCATGAAGATCTTTGACAATCATTACAGGGCGTCAGTACCTTCTAAAATAAACTGACACTAGTCTAAACCATGGAAAATCGCTATCCCTTCGGGTTGCGGAGGTCAGACAGGCAGTCGCTCCGTGGAAAAGCTAATATTCAGCCAAATCCGGTTAGACTAGTAAGCGGACCCCAGATTAAAACTGGGCTAACGCTAAGAGGATGATGAGTCTATGAAAGGGTATTATTTCCTTGACTAGATCAGATAGCCATCCTTTGAGCAAGACTACTACAGACTCAGTAGACAAGAAAAGAAATCAAATTATTAACTGTCCAACTATAATGGTTTTCAAGCCAAGCAAGGTTCACGGAGCCAATTTAAGCGTATTAAACTATTAGTAATGTTCAGAACTCTAGTTAGGCAGTCTGTAAACTGTGGTATAGTTTGTTGTGGCAAACGATTTGGCAAGTCATAGTGGTTTTGAAGCTAGCGGGGTTTCGAAACATTATATATTATGAAAGTGATGGATAGTCAAAGGGTGAGGTTATGAGAAAGTAGTTTGGTAGAGTAATTGCATATTATTAGAAAATGAGAAATGCCTTTTGTTTTATGATATTTCAGTATATTGATATATACAGAATTGACTTAGGGAGCATTGAATTTTATTGAATAACCGTTCTCTGGCAGTCGGATAGAAAGTAAGGTTTTGTTTCTCGTGTGAATGTGTGGCCAACTCTAGTGTCGGAGTTTTCAGACTGCTCAAAGGCCTATTTCATGGCCTAACGATTCTTATCCTGAGACAAGAACCGGGACCGACAGCTTTACTTGCCCTCCGAAGCACGGTAGCACTCAGATGCAAATGCCACACGCCGACACCGATCAAAATGACGTCTTGTGCAACCGTTGCCTAACTTTGCCGATCTTTTACGAACGGCAAGCCAAGCAGCGCTACAGAAAGAAAGAAAGGCGAAATTTATTTTATTCGCACCGGTGTTTTGGTACGAATTACACCAGTAGAAGTCACGCAGTGACCACGGCTGTGATCTTAAAATACAGTGTGTCACAAGACCTATCACCAGGCAAAAGTCTACAACACAATTTGGATATCATGCCAAATCAAACTAACCAAAAATAAAACTTGGGAAATGTTTTTATTTCAAATAGACACTTTTTAAGCCGCAATTAAAACAGTGCGCGTGCAATTTTCGAAATAACTACTTATCTATGGGCGCATAGGACATCCATAGAACGGGTCGGCGGGGTACTTGCATCGATTTCGTACCTAATTACAAAAATTGTATAGTAACTTAGCCTCAATATCTACTGAACCAGTATTTCCCAGGTATAGTTCCGAAGTAAAAAATGTTTGTAATCATTGGTACAATATGGGGTTTTCTTTTTACATTCTATATATGAATATATTATGTTAAATCACATCGTTATAACAAGAGCACTTCCAATCGTGTTCACACCATGGTTTACTGATTTGCCTCAAGACATCAGTAAACTCATATTCACCTTGCGAGCAATAAATTTGAGTTTTTTGTAAAAACTACGATAATTATTTTCCGAAATATTTTTTCGAATACATTAATTGACTACAATCTAAACTATCTAAGTAACCTATAATTTCAGAATCGTTTACTTCTTTTACTTGCTCTAAAAGTAGCCTTTGTCCTAAAATATGCCTCGGCTATTAAAAAAGTAAAGTTTTATTTTCAAAAATACCTCAGAAGAATTGCGCCTAATCTTGACCGATGTCGTCTCGAGAGAATATTATAATAGGAGGAATGCTAAAGGTCGTCGTTTCTTTTATTACGAAGAGAAAATGTAACCTAATATTCACGTTATTTTTCTGCCTGAAATAGATGTAAAGAATGAGATGTAAAGAATTTCTTATGAGAAACATTCAATGCATTTTATGCATTCAGCTATATTGAGGAAGTATGCTACTATTATTATAAATAAAGTATTGATACCTCTTTCTACTACCAAGGAATACAGTTATCTTATATTTTCTGGCTGTCGAGTACGCACATAACTTCAAAAAGTCAGGGTTTGAACACGATACCCCATGCGTAGCAGTCTGATGGCCTCTCCGCAGTCACTAGGCTATCACTGCTTTTTAAAGCATGTTTTTCGTCAGGGTTTAAGGCATAACAGATTATATACTTTTTAGCTATTAGCTTTCCACCGAAGCCTGCCACAACCCAGAAAGAAATATTTACAACTTAGGACAGTGAAGTAAGAAATATTATAAAAGATGTTGGAAGAGCAGCCTCCCCAATATGTCACATAAATATGCTCATATTATTCCTACAGTCACCTTTCCTTTTCAGCAGGATAATAAACATGCATCTGTCCCATTCTCACGACCGCGACGTTATACAATATCTACGTGACACGGAAATGATCACGTAGCATATTACTACGCCGTAGCACTCGTAGACCACGGCGTAGCTCTTGCTGTGAATCTAATTCGTGCCAATTTAGATTTGGAGATAGCGTATTGCTCTTTGCAGTTTTAATAAGGTTTTGGGGAAGCTGGTTTTTGGTAACAACGTCAGTTTTAATGTAATTGCATGAAATATTACTAAAAGCACCTGAAAACCTGATTTTGATCTCAACCAAACCTGGTTTTTGATTCCGAATAAGTTACACATAATGATTTACTGGCAACTTTAAAATCGTCGCGACAGTGTTTACTCCTAATGCTATTACTCCTAGGCCTCTAATTTTACTAGCAGAATCATCATCATCATTAGCCATGTATATAACTATATACTGTCCCTGCTAGGCACGGGTCTCTTCTCACTATGAGAAGGGTAAGGTCATAGTCCACCACGCTGGCCAAGTGCGGGTTAGCAGACGTCACATGTCTTTCGAAAACATTATCGAGAACTCTCTGAAATACAGGTTTCCTCACGATGTTTTCCTTCACTGTTAAGCTAGCGATAATTGACAATTTACTACCGAATAAGCAGAATAACAAGCTGTTTAAACAAAACACCAGCCAAGATAAAGATATTTTCACCCTCTTCTTCAAACCATATTCTAAACCAAATTTCCAAAGATACCAAGGTTGGCATTTTACTTCGATTTTTTGTTGAAAATCTATTTTTGTTGTAGTGATGTGACCCTATAGATACTAAAGCAACTAAGGCTCTAATGCTCATAGAATAACGGCATCATACCTTACAAGAATAATTATTATTCAAACGATTGGTTTTTAATTCGAAGCAATTACGTCTCTACGATAGAACAGCCTTTTGCAATTTAATAAGTTTCTGAGGACAAAAAGGATTTTGGTGAAATCAAATTATAATTTGGTAGAGGTCGACTCATAAATATGTAGAGGCTCTACTATTACGTGATTTTATTAAATTTGCCGAAGCAAGCTTTGTTTTATACGCAAGATATGTTATCTGAGCGGTTTAATTTCAGCCTTGAACGTATTGTATGTAAATTGTGTATGTGGAGTTGATCTCTACTTGCTTTTTATGTATGATGATTTAAAGATTTAGGATTATTGTTGTGCTGGGTTTTATTTTTAGGTTTGTAACTAAATTTGATAAAAGTATTGTGTAAGTGATCGCAGTACAGTGGTTAAGTTAGTCATATTGCTCACATGTGGCGAGTTCACTTCTATATTAAAAATCTTTCAAGGTAGTAGAGCCTTGCTGATTTCAGCATGAATGGGCCGGCTAAACCGGGGTAGTAATACCCTCTTACAGAAAATCGACGTAAAGTAACAGTATCTAAACTGTTGCGTTTCGTTCGTGAGTGAGAGTGCCAGAGGCCGTATCCCCTATTCCTTCACCCTCATCCCACTCCTTAGCCTATCCCTTTTCCCAACCCCAAGTCAGTGAATCTCTTGACTTTTTAATCCCACATTACATTATTTTAGGGCCAAAATAAATGAGAGCAAGCCACATCAAGGTCACCTAGTCACATCATCTTGCTTCTTGCTGTTATGATAATATACAAAACGAACAATCAAACATACCTTTACATGATAATTATTATGAACAATGTTCATTGGACTTTGCACCCAGAACAATAAATAACACAAGTTCACAAAAATATCATTAGTATCCTTAATCTATATACCGTCAGATGTTTTTAAACAAATATCCCGCTCTAAGAATAGTTCTTGTTTCGTGGGACTTAAACATACAATCAACTGTCTCGAAGTACTTACATCCAGACTCAGAACAATAAATTCTAGATCACACAAAGTGTTGCCTCGTTCGCCGATCGATGTCAGTCAATGATCGGTTCGATCCCCACAGATCACAACACTCGGTACAGAGTTAAATAACGAGGCGGCCACTTACATTTGCCAACAATTCTATTTGCTTTGCCATCCACACACATAAACAAAGAACAATAAATACAGCCTTAAAAAATCCAAGCATGTCTTTACAAAAAATAACCCCTGCGCCCGCCAGTTACTTTGAATTACAAGCTCTATTATAGAGGGGGCGTCCGCAATCCACTGAAATTTTAATAACGCCTGCAACCGGAATAGAACTGACAGCCATTTTGAAGTTAATAAATCTTTGTTGTTGCTTTGTACGTGGTAAATGTCACTCAGGGGTGGGCAATCTTGAGACAAAGTAAAATGTCTTCTACGTAATAATGAATTGGGTAGAGTATTGCTTGGACCGTAAGAAAGTCACCAGTGAGGTAGGCAGTCTTGGGTATAATGGTTTATTTTAATAAAATGTTTTAATATTTATGATGTACAGTGATAGCCTTGTGGTGAGACTAGCAGACTGCTACGCAAGTTTTGTGTTCAAACTTTAAAGTTACGTATGCATTAAATAGTCAATTCTCGCTTACTAAACGGCGAAGGAAAACATCATGAGAAAACTTGCATGTCAAATACATGTTGATATATTTTTACTGAATTCGTAAATTGGACAAAAGAGTAAACATTCAAAACGAGTAGAAAAGTCGAATGCCTTAATTACAAGTGAAAGCAACAAAAAGGGAGACTTCACACATCTCTACCATTAAATACATAGTTGTGAACTGCCTCTGTGGTCCAGTGGATAGCGTATACGGCTACTGATCGGGAGATCCCGGGTTCGATTACCGGGTCGGGCAAAATGATAACTGAGTTCTTCCGAATTTTCAGTAGCAGCACGGAGTCAGGTGATGTGCCCAATTAAAGCAATAGGCTCGTCACCTATTACGTGGAACCTAAAATTCATATGATGGCAAAATGTGGGTTAATATTTATACACCTCTGCCTACCCCTTCTATGACCTATAAAGGCGTGACGAAATAAAAAAGTTGTTAAGTAACAGTGTATTTACGTAGTAACGTAATCTATACGTTAAATAAACGGATCGGATCTGCTACAAAGTCGATAAAAGCCAAATGATGTGATTCCATTATCACCTGTTAATAAATCCTTTACAGACTGAAGCTCTACCAATCCTATGCATTTTATATCGCACGATGCGATTGCGATACGACACCGATTTAATGTAGCTCTGATATCTGGCTCTTTAATGGTACTTCAAAATATGAACATTTTGTATCATAATACCTGCGTCTTCGGCGGAGGCTTTGCAGGAGATGGTGACAATCATGCATGGTGCTTTAGGGAGGAAAGGAATGAAAGTGAATGTGAGCAAGACGAAAGTTATGGTTTTTGAAAAGGAGGAATGTGTTACGGCTTGTAATGTTATGATCGATGGACAACGTGTAGAGCAAGTGAATGATTTTGTATATTTAGGTACGCCTTTTACTAGGAATGGTAAGAATGAAGAAGATATTGAAAGAAGAGTTAATGCAGGTAATAGGGTGAATGGAGCTTTGAAGGCTTTTATGAACAGTCAAAACGTGTCCAAAAAGGCACGTTTGGCTAGTGAGAATAGTAGTGAGAATTGGGTATGGCAGAATAGACATGAAAGTAGAATAAATGCCGCAGAAATGAGAGCACTGAGAAGTATGTGTGGAGTGTCTTTGAACGACAGAGTAAAGAATTGTGTGATAAGAGAGTATTGTGCGGTAAAAGAAGATGTAGTGACAACTTGAATTTGACAGAATATTATCTTATCTCCGGTGTTACAACTGTCTGTACAACCCAACCGTAATACTTTATGGTAAAGGTCTGTGTATATTTTACGAAACTAAACAGTACGTCAAAGTTCTACATTGTATCTGAAACCAACGAGTTAATATCGTCGTAACCAAAGTAAGCCAATGAGAGTAAACGATAACAAAATTAACAACTTCATATAAACAAACTTCCATGCAGAGTCAGATGGCAGTCGCTCTATGAAATAGCTGATACTAAAATAGCTGAATGTTAAAGATTGCTGATGAATAATTTTTCATCCATGTTTATTTCGCAGTTGTCTGACTTCTTGTAATAAAATTATCCGTAAAAAAAATGTTGTGTCCTAAAAAAGTAGCTGTTCATTGATATGAACGGCTAACATCATACAATATTATTTAGCGGAACTTAACGAATTTACTTATTTAAAGGCATAAATGCCTCTGTTATTCTCCTATGTTTCTACCGGCTTGCAACGGTTGTGGTCGCGGAGGGACTGATGTCACCGGTAGAAACGTAGGAGAATAACAGAGGCATTTATGCCTTTAAATAAGTAAATTATCGCGACTAAGACCCGCTAAATAATATTGTATGATGTATACAAATCGCGAAAATTTAAAATCGATTATGAACAGCTAGTCCAAATTTATTCAAAATCACCTATACGTCAAATTGAATGTTGAAAACATATTTATATAATCAGTAAAATATATCATCCAGCTCTTATATTACCTAATTACGGTTCAACATTTATTTTAGCAAAGCCCTTTCTGATAAGATCTCTACATTTTGAACCTTAGCACCAATATCGTAAAGTATATATTACAGAATGCGAATGGGCTCGAAGGATTACGTATCGAGATATACGAGCAATTCTTATTGCCATCAAATTAAGCTCTTTCAACATTTTCTTTATATGGATGGCGGTAATTAATTGTCTTTTCGAGTGCTACTTAATTATTAAAGACGTTACGCCTTAAAACTTTTTTTATAATGTGGGAAAATTGTATGTTATGTACGCAACTGGGATAACGCAAAGCCATAACATGGTGATCTCATCATTGCGTTATCCTATTTGCATTATACAAGACTTTTGACTTGGAGACCAGCTTACTGGTCAAACCAAATTTGACGACTGTCGTCTGAAATCCGCGAACAATATGTTATTTTCTACTTAAGTGGAATATTCAAGGGTACTTTCTCCCTAAGTATATCGACAGGCAAAGATTTTCGTGATAGCCAGGACCGACTGGCATATTTATTTTCCTACAAATATTTGTATGTCAACATTGACAAGACATAGCGCACCATCTAGTCCATAAGATCCATCTTAAATGTTAATACCTATGTTTCACAATATATTGATCTAATTTGACTGCTTAATCTGCTTCGAGGCACGGGACTACTTATAAGCACATAACTTCGAAAAGTCTGTGGTACGCGCCATGGGATTTGAACCCAATATCCTCCATATGTTGGTGTCTCCACTAAGCTATTGCTGGCACGATGATGATAATATCTCTTCATATGAGGACATAGACCCTATAGCAACTCGTTGGCAATAACGAAGTGACCATTTCACTACTGAGCCGTTCATGCATCACGTCAGCAGAGCCTTTTAATTTATAGTGAGTGCTTTTCGACCAACGTTTATCGACAGTTCAAATGATCCTTAATACTTTACCCATAAGGTTGAATATCCAATGGGCTGATAAATTAAGTAATTTTGCAAATTAAAGGACAGTCTCGTTAAGTATTAAAAGCTATCACATGTTACCTTCTGTTCTCATTTATTTTATTTACAAAACCTTTTTGTTCAAAGTTAAAAGAAGGATTATAAGGTATTTATACTTTCGTAATGTTAATTAATACCAAAGTAATCGACATTAAAGAATTAGCAAGTGAAGTGGACTGCCACTTCACTAAGAAGAGTGGACTGCTAATTCCGACAAATGTGACCAGCGAACTGGCGCTGGTCACATTTGTCGCAGAACCGATAACCGTTTGAGGAGCGCGCAAACGTAGTGTAAGTCGCCCTCCTCTACTAGCCGTAGGTGGAATAACGATAAACGCAAAGTGGCTGGCAGCGACTGGACACGAAGAGACGAAAATCAGGCTCCGTGACGTGCCATTGGAGAGGCCTATATTCGGCAGTGGATTATGGTAGGGTGATGATAATGAATATTAATTATGATTTAATTTTATACAGGTGTGTAAAATAATTATTGCTGCAATGAAAAAGCGGGTGTGTTTAATCTTTCATTGTAGTTCTGTCGTTTTTTTATTCAAAATAATAATTCTATGAATTTTAACTTTCGTGGCACCTTATTAACATAAGTTTCAAATAGTATTTTCAATGAAATTATCGAAATTAATCATCGATCATGGCATTTGCAAAGGGGTAAAGTTATTGGATAGGTACTTAAAATGTCGTTGTGAACATTCTGAAAAACTACATATATTGAATACATCCAGGACATATTGGCCTACCACGCTGGCCGTCTGGCCATAGGTTAGTATAGGGTTTGATGACGAGTATTTCGTCTCTTTCCAAATACACTATTGGCTGTATGTATTTACCTTAGTTGCTTCTTACGACATACACAAAATGAAATGTGGTTCTGAAAACAATATAAAAAGAAAGAAAAAAGAAAAAAGAAGAAGAAAATAAAAAGAAGTAGATATACCAAAGGCAGGACGTACCAAAGGCAGGACGCTAAACATAAGCCAGTTGGCAAGTCTGACATATGTGTGTGTGTGTGTGTGACGTCGCGAGCCGGCGTAAGAGTGAAACTGACTTATCTTGTCAACCGAAAATAAAATAAAATATGGAGTTATCGATGTGTGCGTTAGTGTACCGTTTCTACGAATTGATTACTACGTAGGTAACGTATCTACATAGGTAGATGAGCCTTGCTGATTTCAGCATGAATGGGCCGGCTCGACCGGGGGAGGGTAGTACCCTCTCACAGAAAATCGACTTAAAGTAACAGTACCTAAACTGTTGCGTTTTGTTCGGTGAGTGAGAGTACCGGAGGCCCTATCCCCTATTCCTTCTCCCTCATCCCACTCCTCATCCTATCCCTTTCCCCAACCTGTCTGTGGTGTTGCTTGTGTCCATGGTCGGCGGGCATAAAAAAAAATCTAATATCTACCTTTTTCTAATAATATCACTGACTGACAATTTGTATTCTTACGGCCGGCGCACATACAGTTTTCGATGACAAGCTATTATCGTTATTTTACATATTTTAAATAATGTCTACAATCAAATAACGAAACATTTTTTATAACATGCTCACAAACAACTTTCATATGATAATTGCTTATAAATTATTTTCAAATAAGATCTACTTCGATACTAGTTTGACGGTGAAATATGCACTCCACTGCGCTACGCTTTATGTGCGCCGATCCTTAATATTTCACCACATGGATCATTTAGATTCACAAAACAAAATATCAAAACAACCTAACTTTAAAATGTATGTCAACATTCCATCGTTACATTACCGCAGTCCTCAAAATCTCCACATATTAAACCAACGGCGCAGCAAAGTATTGCATTACCCGGCTATTGTTCATAACGACCGTTCTTACCGGGCATTGTGCGGAATGACACGACGATACATCTTTGTCCTCTCCAAGTAAAAGGCTTCTTCTATTTTATTTCAGTTTTTGAGAGCAGTGGAGTTGATGTATTGAGCGAAGATTTTTCAGTTGTTTTGTAGATCGCTGTTGTTTTTAGATTTGTTTTGTTGAGTTGTTGTATTTAAAAGTATTTGTTCTGTTGTCTCTTTATTTCTCACGATATTTTAAAAAACATTGAAGTGTATTATTCTTAAAAGTTTGTGAGTTTATTACTGTTCTGGTTTTTACATATTTTTTTTTAGGAGTAGTAAGTAGTTAAAATTGACGTTAAAATTTCATTGAACAGAGCATATCAAAAGTTTTATATTATTTAATGTGCGGCAATACCATGATAGTTTTCGTTTATCATAAACCCTAAGGTAAAAAGATAGAGCCCGGCAAAGAGGGGATACATTCATAAGATATTATTACTCACACAACTAGCTACAAATGTGTATATTTATTTATACTTATAAGACTACCTAGATTTGCTGTAATTCAATGCACGGCAATGCATGTCAAACATACGGTTGCTAGAGATCTCTTTTCTCCATATTTAATGGACTCTGTGGCCGATTTTAGTATAGTACAAACTATATAAAACTGTTTACATGTTAGATCCACTGAAATTAAAATAAATCCTTACCTGTCTTTCATAGGTCCTTCGGGCCTATCAATGGCGGTGTTCCCAGATATGATAGAGTACACGTAGAGCCTGGACTCTGACTTGTACCACTTGATGCTGTGCATCGCACCGCAGGAGCGGCCGTCGATGCGGCAGCGGAGACGAGCTGATGTGCCCACTATCGCTGATGCGTGATCTGTAACAAGAAAGAGGTACAATTAGACTTTTTTTATTTATTTTTATAGGCTCACGCCTGTATCCCAGAAGGGGTAGGCAGAGGTGTAATATTACACCCGCATTTCGCCATAAATTTTTAGGTCCCACGTAATAGGGGGTGAGCCTATTGCCGTTACCGGGCACATAACCAGACTCCCTGCTGCTACTGAGAATTCGGAAAAACCGTGTAACACTTTTGCCCGACCCGGAAATCGAACCCGGGACCTCCGATCAGCCGTCGTATACGCTATCCACTGGACCACGGAGGCAGTCATTTTTCACACACTTGTCACAGTCACAATTAGACTTGTGTTTTGCAATTAAATACACACATTCCCTTTATCAATCCTAGTCACGACATCTTCTTTTAGACCACTGTTCTCCCATATTGAAATTACACTTGAAGATAATATTTTATGAAATGAATAATTTGGCTGAATGTGGTCTTTAATATGGGCATGAAACAAATTGATCTCTGCTAAAAGGACTCCTTTCCTAGAGTACTTATAAATGAAAGTAAATTGAGATTATCAGTTTACAATTGAGAACTGAAATTCTGCATTAAATTACTTAAAAACATACACATATTTTTTTAAGGCAATTTCATTTTATTAATAATTAAATTAAATCTATTTTATTAATAATTCAATCTAAATATACAATTTAGATTGAATTATTAATAAAATGCCTTCATGCACATAGATTCAGCTCCAGTGGAGTTTTCTCTAGAACAATAGGTGTACATTGTCTGTCTGTTAAAAAGAATTATACTGTTACAAGCCAACAAGCTAATAATATGACAAAACTGGTTTCACTTTGGCTTACGAAGCTCCAAAAAGTAACAAAATATATCCCATTGACGCTGCGCTCTGTAATTCCCAAATGGCTGAAAAACGGAATACATTTAAAAGCATTTAAACATTGTTCAATATTCTGAATAATCCGGGCTTCGAACCGGTTATCCGGGTATCGGGTTCAATTAAATAGTGTGCTTTGTTTAACGCCCGCCTGTTTGACCGGGTGTAAACCGGGTGTACATTTTTCGTGTTTTAGTTTTTGGATAGAGTTGTTTTGTTAAGGAAATTGTGTTCGTCCTTTGTCTATGGATGAAAATGATAATGATGTTGCCTATCGTGACATATGTATACACACTTATATGATGTTTATATGGGTATACAAGAAAGTACGATGCAAGGTAGCGATAGCCTAGTGGAGATACCAACGGACTGCCATGCAGAGGGTATCGGGTTCGAATCCACAGCGCGCACTACTGAGTTTTCGGGGTTATGTGCGTATTGAATTGTTAATTATCGCTTGTCTCGTGCTTCGGAGTGCACGTTAAGCAGTCGGTCCCGGCTGTCATGAAGATCTTTGACAGTCGTTATAGGGCGTCAATACCTCCAAAATAAACTGACACTAGTCTAGACCATGGAATATCGCTATCCCTTCGGGTTGCGGATGTCAGACAGGCAGTCGCTCTGTGGAAAAGCTAATATTCCGCCAAATCCGGTTAGACTAGAAAGCGGACCCCAGGTTCAGACTAGGATAACACTAGGAGAATGATGATGACAAGAAAGTAAGATGCGAGGACAAAGGAACCTCTGCATGGAACGTAAAAAATGTGCTGGCAAAAATAATACTCATACACATTTTTTTTTGTGTAGAATACGTATAATCGTGTGGTGATGGATTGAGAATAGGAAAAACATCACTACACCATTTTATTCCGTGGGTGTCTATTGTCTCAAAGTGTTAGTGTAGCAAATTAATATAGTCTTAAGTCCAGCAGTAGACTGCGAAAGACTGTAGAGGATAGGAATCGAACCCGCTAACTACTATAATAATATAGGTAATAATAATATTCTACCACATTCACACAACACCATCTAGTCCCAAACTAAGCAGAGCTTGTACTATAGGTCATAGACAATGGATAAACATACATTTAAACTTTTTTTTTAGAAATACATACATATTATACATAGAAACACCCAGACCAAGACAAACATCCATGTTCATGCTCACAAATGTTTGACTTGAGCGGAAATCGAACCCGCAGCCTTCGGCGTTGCAGTCGCTTACACTGCTGCTGCGCCAACCGGTCTTCAAAACTCGTCGGTCGTACTTAATATAGTATTTCACTTAATATAGTCAAAAATCACTATAACCGTTCCGCTATCTAGTCAAAAATCTTCAAAAAAATTGCGAACAGAAACTTAGGAAAATTCCGTATTTTCTTTTATCAAACTCAGCTCGGAAGCATAGGACTTATGAAAAATGCTCGACATAGTTCCGCTTGTAAAAATATTCGCTTATTTTTTATATTATTTTGCTGCAAAACTGTTTATTAGTTGCATAATCCTTATATACGGTGGCAACATGTGTCTAGTTTACTTTAAGGGTAAAAGTAGAAGAGTGAAAAGCGGACTTTAGAAAAACTGTTTTTTGGTGAAAAAAGGAGTTCATTGGTAATTTGTAGTTGGTGGATTGATTTATTTATCTATTAATGTAAACTTTATACATACAAAGTATACAGGCAGGCTTAATTCCATAGGCATTATCTTCCAGTCTACCTATAGGTATAAGTAGAAATATATTATATAAAGAAATTGAACTGACTGCCTCGTTGGTCTCGCGGCATAAATGTTCGCGTGGGATTGGGAGGTCTCGGGTTCAATTCCCGGGTCGGGCAAAGTGTTATTGGGTTTTTCCGTTAGGAAATTCTCAGTAGCAGCCCGGAGTCTGGCAATGTGCCCGGTACGGCAATAGGCTCGCCCCCTATTACGTGGGACCTAAAAATTTATGGCGAATTGTGGGTGTAATATTACACCTCTGCCTAGCCCTTCGGGGATAGGCGTGAGTCTATAAATAAAAATGAAAAATTGAATTCAAACTAACAAAATCAGGTTGCTTGATCGTACTATTTAAAAGTATGGATGTTTGTTTCTATTTTACGCGATAAATATTGAGCAGATTTTGATGAAACTTTGAAGAATTATAGTATAAAAATCAGAATAGCAACATCAATATCTTTCAGGGTCAAACTTTAGTTCTGACTTCTTATGGTAGTAGAGACCTGCTGATTTCAGCATGAATGGGCCGGATCGACCGGGGAAGTACAACCCTCCCACAGAAAATCGACGTAAAGTAACAGAACTTTAACTGTTGCGTTTCGTTTGGTGAGTGAGAGAGCCGGAGGCCCTATCCTCTATCCCCTCTCCCTCATCACACTCCTCATCCTATCCCTTTTCCCAACCCCAAGGGGCGGCAACGCACTTGTGACTCATGTGGTGTTGCTTGTGTCCATGGGCGACGGTAATTGCTTACCATCAGGCGATCCGTCTGCTCGTTTGCCGCCTATATAAAAAAAAGACTTCTACTCAAGATCATCAGCTCTCCGCAAGGTGCACCAAAGATCTTGTTGGGATCGCGGAAAGCATTTGAATGCGGGCGGCTTAAGATAGGGTTGTGTGGAGAGCCCTGGGGGAGGCCTATGTCCAATAGTGGACGTCTTTAGTTAGACTAAGATGGTGATGTGGATGTAAATTGTTATACGAAATAAGTTGAACTGAATTAAGTTACTACGCTACCCATACAGTTTCTACCATTTGGCAGACTTCATTATAAAGGACTCTAAGATATGTACGCAGTGGATTCGAAACAGAGTTTTTTTTTAAATGTTTTTTATGTTAATAGGCGGCAAACGAGCAGACGGATTGCCTGATGGTAAGCAATTACCGCCGCCCATGGACACAAGCAACACCACAGGAGTCAAAGTGCGTTGCCGCCCCTTGGGGTTGGTAGATGAGGAGTGGGATGAGGGAGAAGAAATTGGGGATAGGGCCTCCGGCACTCTCACTCACCGATCGAAACGCAACAGTTTAGGTACTGTTACTTTACGTCGATTTTCTGTGAGAGGGTAGTACTTCCCCGGTCGAGCCGGCCCATTCATGCTGAAGTCAGCAAGGCTCTACTACCTTGAGATCGTAGCAGTTTGTTAGTAACTCCACTAAACTCGCTGCCTTATTCTATGTATTGCAGAGATAGCATAGTACTATCGATAAAGTATGGTTAATGGAAACCTACGGATGACGTAATAGTTATATTGTAATGTTGCGTTTATGCATAGTGATGCACAGTAACAAAACTCTAAAACAGCGCCCGCTCTCGCTATTATCATACAATATACCTAAAGCTTAACTCGGTACAACTATTGTTAATTTTGTAGCGAAACGCCCCATAATCCTACAGCCTTGCTTCCTACACGATGTAAAACTTTAGGCAACTGCTCCAAATATTTCTAAACTTTAGATAATATTATGCAACATGTGAAACAAAAAGTTTAATTTACAATTCAAGTGGTATGATTTTCACAATAACATTACAGATTATTAATTTTGACAATATACATTGCTATCTTACATAATCATAATATCTAAGAATATATATAAGAACATAAATCTAAAAATAAAAAGAGAAAATATGTATGTATGTGTTGGTGTGTTTAGGCATCGTAGAATGCCTCCGCATCAATATCATCGGGTAACGTGCCCAGAAGGCTGGCAGCATTGCCACGCTGGATGGCAATGCTGATTCTTTGAGCAAAGAATAAACCAGCCCTCTGGTGACGTGAGACGTCGATTAACCGTTTAGATATATCTCGGAATAAAGAGCGAGCGCTCGGACCCCATGAGCCTACCGTTTCCACCCCAAACGGCTCAAATACGTAATTAGCTACTAGATTACTGTATTTGCGCCGTTTAAGGGTTTCCGCAAATGCAGCAGCAGCGCCAGCATGGCCTCCCGTGTTTGGAACATGGGATGGCGCGAGGGTGTCTACGCAGGTTGCGTCCCACACCAAAGGCCTACCCATTTTCCATGGCAATAATTACATACCGTCAGGTCTCTTCCCGTCGTCGCGTACCAAATCATTTGGTTCAAGTACAGCTGGTACGCCAGACACGACAAGAGCACGACGAATTATGTCATTTAGGTGAGCATTACGAGGAATTCTACCAGCGCTTCTGCTGCAGGATAGCCCATAGTTGTATGATATATCTTCTGTAAATATAAAATTCTTGCGTTACTGATTGAGTGACAGACAAGATACAGCCGAAAATACTGGTCGCAAGAAATTTCGCATGTATGTATATTCCCTGAGGAATAAGCCACGGGAGCGGACCTACTGCTTCGCTCCCGTGGCTCATAGCGTGATGTTATACTTGCTATCAGATGTTATTGGCTTTACCCTATATTATATCCCCTATTGGCTATAACCCTATATATAAGGCGACTGCCTCGCTGGTCTCACGGCATAAATGTGCGCGTGGGATTGGGAGGTCTCGGGTTTGATTCCCGGGTCGGGCTAAGTGTTATTGGGTTTTTTCGTAAGGAAATTCTCAGTAGCAGCACGGAGCCTGGTAATGTGCCCGGTACGGCTCACCACCTATTACGTGGGACCTAAAAATTCATGGCGAAATGTGGGTGTAATATTACACCTCTGTCTACCCCTTCGGGGATACGGGCGTGAGTCTATAAATAAATAAAAGATATATATATATATATAAGGCAGTAGCCCTAGAGTGGGTTTAGCCGCAGGTTCAGCTAGTATGATTATATTGCTTACTTTAAGCTCATATCGAAATCAAAACATTAGCATTCCGCAAAAGAAAATATCTCAAAAGCTTCTGACAGCTAACTCAATTTATGCCCAAAAATATATTTCGCCGACCCCAAATTATTCGTTGCCGTAGCCCCGAAACGTAATAATAAGGCTTTTGTTAAATTGTCAACAAAAGGTGTTAATTTTAAAACATGAACATTTGTTAAAATTAAATTACAATTGTAATTTTGTCGTACCATAAAGATATTACGGCTGTAATCTGTGTACCCGAGGCCTTTATGAATATATGTATAATTTATCTGTTTGGGATTAAAGGGCGCATTTAATTGTAATTATAATGTTGTTATTTTAAGATGTTTTTGGACTAGCTTTGCTTCATGGCTTTATCCGCTATAACTCTTTTAGTATAGTAATCGTCCTTGCTTTGTTTTTCTCTTTGTTAAGCTTGTAGTGGTACAGCCGTCTTCATAATAAAATTGTCTCTATAATACGCAACAAGATTTTTTAAATATCGCTGGTAGTTATAGAAATATGCGTGTTCAAAAATAAACACACCATAATTACGGTGCATTGTGAAATTACAATATTATATGATTTTCGTAACTAACATTAATTATTCACTAGCTCACGATCGCATTGCGTGTACTCACTAATAATACATAATTAAATAATAGTATTGGTGATAAAACTATCAGTGACTGCCTCCGTGGTCGAGTGGATAGCGTATGTGACTGCTGACCGGCAGTCAAGGGTTCGATTACCGGGTCGGGCAAAACAG
Source organism: Euclidia mi (assembly GCA_944739405.2). Taxonomy (NCBI): domain Eukaryota; kingdom Metazoa; phylum Arthropoda; class Insecta; order Lepidoptera; family Erebidae; genus Euclidia; species Euclidia mi. The sequence goes on along the minus strand of OX123205.2, from coordinate 3,001,305 downwards.
TTACTGGTTTTTTCCAAATTCTCAGTAGCAGCACGGCGTCTGGTGATGTGCCCGGTAACGGCAATAGGCTCGCCCCCTATTACGGGGGACCTAAAAATTAGTGACTAAATGTGGGCTTAATATTACACCTCTGCCTAGCCCTTCGGGGATACAGGCGTGAGTCTATAAATAAATCAAAAATACTATTTTGTTTTTATGGGAATCGGACCTGCACCTCATACATACGCAATAATACGAGACACTCACCAAACCATCGCCGTTCATCTTACTAATGCCTAATTTAAACTTAAATACCACTTAGAGTCTAATTAAGATAGTTTTAAATATATTTCAAAACTAATAATTATATAATTTAAAACTTAATAAAACTATTAGTAACTTTTATTAAAATGCCTATTTTCTATTTTAAGCTTCTAAGAATAACGAAGTTTTTTGCTTCATTATTATGCTATTTGGCTCATTTTAAATTGGCTGCGAAGACGGGTTATTAGTTGAAGGGAATTTCATATCAGTCAATGAATGGCAGCATAAAGCAGCGATAGCTGAGTGGAGAGACTGCTACGCAGAAGGTCTCGGTTCGATTCCACGGCATGCACTATGACTTTTCGGAGTTAAGTGCGTATCAAATTGTTAATTATAGCTTGCTATACGGTGAAGGAAAACATCGTGAGGAAACCTGCATGTCTGAGAGTTCTCCATAATGTTCTTGAAAGACATGTGAAGTCTGCCAACCGGAACTTAGCCAGCGTGGTGGACTATGGCCGAGAGTCAGGCCACTACTCCTTTACGCTTAGAGTTCTTATACTAATAAGCTGCGCCACTGCTGGGGCACAGATCTTTTCTCTATGTGATAAGGATTAGGCGAAAGTCAGACTCGCTGGCCATAGTCAAGTGCGGGTTGGCAGTCTTCACATGTCTTTCTAAAGCGTAATGGAGAACTCTCAAACATGCAGGTTTATATTTTTTTTTTATAGGCGTGAGACTATGTATGTATGTCTATGAATAGTCAGCGGTGCTCGCCATGGATTTAAACTCGATATCCTCGAGAGTCTCTTCACTAGGTTATCGATGTCTTACGTTGTGTCACCATATTGTGAATTATTCAAATACCTAGAGTAATAATACAGCGTTACCTACAAATACTTATGCCAACTATCGTGTAATTTCGAAGACAATCCTGATGACATCTGTCGGACACATTCTCCATGTAAGAGTCAGAAAAACCCTTTGTATCTTATATACTTTCTTCAATACGATTCTCAAAGCCATAAAACAAATTAAAAGGAATATTTTCCCCTTGAACAACTTCTAACAACATCATTAATATCAAAAGCATTTTCTTTCAAAAAACAATGCTGTTATTGCCAAAAAAAGTAAGATAATGCCCTTATTTAACTGTTACGAAGTTCTGTCAAGCAAAACTGGGGTGCCATTTTGAAGTTGCAGATTCCACCCGAAGAATCCCGAAGTACTCCGAACGCTACATAAATTTTAGCCCAATTACACACTACATTCTTATCGGCGAAGTTTTCACTCAAATATATCTTTTTTATTGTCCTAGTTTTTAAAAGGTTCAACTTTACTATTATGGATGGGTCCCTTATGTTTTGGGAATTTTATTAAACAGATATTTTATGGGTGTATTTGTATCTTTTCGTGTGAGATATTAGGGTTATATTTTTTGTGATAATGCGATGAAAATATATGTACAGTCACGAGCATAAATATATTACTATGGGCAGATTAGCAAAAATATCTGACCCAAGAATGAGTTCAATAATATCTGTCTGCACGTACGCTGCAAAAATATCTGATATTATCAGGCAGCATAATGAAGTGGCATCAAAATTATGTGATGACAATGTCGAACCATAAATATCTGATGTGACAGGTGGCAAAATGTTATGATCCCTTGTGAAGAGCAAATATATATAACGTTTTATATTTCTGTAATTTGCATTGATTGCGCCCTAAAAGCATAAATATGTGAAACCAACTAGGTGGCAATAATATCTGACATTATTTTATCTTCAATTTAATTTTAAATTTATACGAAATAAATAAAACAACAAATGTTATTTTACATTTCTTTATAAGTATAGGCTGTCGTTTTATACTATACAGGGTGTAAAAAGACCCTTAACGAAAACTGAAATCCCATGTTGTTCCAATCACTACGAACATTTTTTACTTCGGCACCATACTTGGGAAATTACTGGTTTAGGAGATTTTGAGGCTCAAAGTTACTATGAAATTTTTGTAATTAGGTACAAAATCGATGCATTTACCTCGCTAACCTGTTCTATAGATGTCCTATGCACCCATGGATAAGTAGGGTTTTCGAAAATTGCACGCGCGCACTTTTAATTGCCGATTAAAAAATGTGTCTCCTTAAAAAAAAATATCGTTTCCCAGGTTTTATTTTTGCTTTGTATAACTTGGCATGATGTCCATAACGAGTAGACTTCGGCTTGGTGATGGGTCTAGTGGCACCCCGTATTTATGTCTAGACATATCCAATGCTACGACCGAATTAAATTATTTATACTGAATGAAAACGTAGTTACAGCAGATATAAAAATGTTAGAGCTTATTGCCTTAGTACGACGTCGTAAGCCACCAACTCCTATCTATGCTCTGGACGAAATGGCAAAAGAAAAAGGCCACCAGGTTCTTCGACTACCACCCTATCATTGCCAGTATAACGCTATAGAGATGATTTGGGCCCAAATAAAAGGTCACGCCGCAAGAAATAATACTTCGCCGCCATTTACGGCAAATATAATGTTGGTCCTATTGCAAGCGGCCATCAAAAATGTTCAACCTGAAGACTGGTCGAAGGTTGTGAATAAAACAAAGAGGGACATTATGTCTGATTGTTCTGTTGTTTCATTTATATAACTATAGACTTTTTACAATATGATTTGAAGTACGCCCAATATACGATTTTTTATTATAAAAACATCGAATATTCATCGCAGCAGTACATCCCATCACTAAATACGTCTATGGCGTTACGTTATATGCATAACACTTTGCTTAGTTTTCTTTCCATTAGATTTTATTTGTAGACTAGAACATTCTGGTTGGGTATAATTTAATGTACCACGGTAATTAATGGTGCAACTGAAATACTAAGTCATAATTTGTAAATCGCGGCAACTTTCAAAAGTGAAATGAAACGTTACTGAAATTGCCACCCGCACCATGCTACAGCGCACATAGTATAAACGGTTCAACCAATCACAGAAGTTTCACATTCATTTTAAGCTTCTTTAAACTGGCAGATAACATACTGCTCTCTGATTGGTCGGTCGGTGATAATGAAGGTCGGCATCAATTCAACTTAATAGGTTATGTAAGGTTTTCTTGTGGCCCTGAACAGAAAAATAGGAGCCTCGCGAAGCAGGGTTCCGTTAACTTAGGATCATAAACATCGCTATAGTTCCAGTTTATTCGTTAAAAATGACAGTGGATAGGAAGGAAAAAAAACACGTGACTTATTCAACCAATCAGAGCGCACATGGCGTTTGGTAATTGTTTACTTATAATTTTACGCATGAATTCGTAAGGTAAGCCATTTGCCAAAAGGTGGGCGTAAAATAATACAATTAAAAAAAAATATATATACATTTCTTAGGAAATTTATAAATTTGCGATTCTTGTCATTCTCCGGTGATATAAATACTCGCTTAAAATCATTACTTTATTAAGTTGATTAGGCAAATAAAAAAAAATATTTATAACGTGCTTTTATTCATATTCTTTGCCCGGCAAAATACATAACAATAAAACATTTTGGCCCATTTTACCGGCGCTACACATAATATAAAATATTTTATTGTTTATAAATTGTATGTCAGATATTATTGCCACCTAGTTGGTGATACATATTTATGCTTTTAGGGCGGAATCAATGCAAATTACAGAAATATGAAACGTTACATATATTTGCTCTCCACAAGGAATCATAACATTTTGCCACCTGTCACATCAGATACTTATGCTACGACATTTTCATCACATAATATTGATGCCACTTCATTATGCTGCCTGATAATATCAGATATTTTTGCTGCGTACGTGCAGACAGATATTATTGAACTCATTCTTGGGACAGATATTTTTGCTAATCTGCCCATAGTAATATATTTATGCTCGTGACTGTACTTATGCTCAAGATTGGAAAGGTGTATTTGTGGTCTTTAGATCAGTATTTTTAGGATAAACACAAGTGCAGATATGAAAAAGTCTCCCATTACATCACTTTAACTCCTAGGTTTCATAACATACTAAGACTAAATTCTCATTCATATAAAAAACTAGATGAAGAAATTGCTTCTATTAAATAAAGATCGCAGTCAATGCATCGCATTATAATACCCATCAAATTAAATTTACTTTTTTTTTTTGCTAGCTTGCCTAGAAAGCATAATTTGCAAGATGTTGTATCGATGCATCTTTCAAATCATCTAAAACTATCACTTTAGAAGTACTAATTTAAGAAATTCATCAAAATTTCAATCCAATCCAAATTTATCCAATTTATCCTCAAGATGAATTTCAGCCTTTTTTGACGTATCTCATCTACGAAAACTCGCTCATCTCGCACCAGTAGAACAAAAAAACTACATTCAGTAAAACCATCGACCCACAAGATCCGTGCACAAACCATGAACAAACAGAATAAAGGCATTACCGTTGCCAGATATAATTATAATACTCGTCGAGAAACAATTTAGAATGTCATCTTCGGTAACCATTTCAATTTGCCAAAATGAAATTAACAAAATCGTCGGGAGCCATTTTGGATTCATTATGGCATCGTATTTCCAAATTGTTGTAAAATGCCACGGATTTTGTCAGAAATTTTCAGTATTTGAATGTATTTTCTGTGTATGGTTCGGTGGACCAGTGAAAATATTTTATATATTGCGTATCGTTTAAATTCAGTGTCGAAAATTCTGAATTGCTTTATGGGTCAAATATAGTCTGATTGCATTTTTATCGTGAAAATTATCAAAAGTTCTGCCAAACTCTTCATATATTAGATCCTAAAAGTGGCAACAGCTTCTTTATCCTTCTTCTTTATTCTCGCAATATATTAATATGACGTCTGCTATCCCACACTGGGCCAGCGAACTGGATTATGGCCTACTGCTGGTCACAGGCATAATTTTATTATGAAAAAAAGAAGGCCAAATTTTAAGAAAAGGTTTAGGCCATATGCCACGCTGGACAAGTGCGGGTTAGCAAACTTGACATGTCTTTCGAGAACGTCATAGAAAACTCTCAGACGTGCTGGTTTCTTCATGATACTTTCCTTTGCTATTAAGTAATCTATAATTAACAATTCAACAAATGCGCTAAGCGAAATAATGTAAGTTATTTACATTTCCAATCCAGAATAACTGCAACCAAAATCATTTCGTCCTTCCGAGGAAAACCGTCGCGTCATAACAGCGAACAACAAAAACCACTTACAAGCCACTACAATGTATCTAGACAACCGGCAAAACGTCTGGCCATACATTACATGGTACATTAAAACTTTCACCGCTACATAAATATTCGGCTAATTTGAGAAGTTCCTGCGATTTGGCACTGAACTCTGCCAGATATTATTTACTGGCTCCTATGTGGAATAAGTGTTGTTCGTCTTCTGGGACTTGGGGCGTTTAAGTATTGCCTCAAGGGAGCATTAAATGTTTGAACGTATTTCATAGCACGTTTATGCGTAAGCTTTCGTGAGTGTATTTTTTTGTCTGCTATTTTTAATTCAGGGAATGAAAGAAAGATGTCATTTCTATTTAAGACGGATTCTGGTCTTTGAGGTTGGATTGAGGCTTTAAGGAAATTGGAAGTTTGCGAATGTGGCAACTAGATATGAAATTCAAATTTCTAAGTATTGATTTTTCACATAGTATCTTCTTGGGTTTACGCGAATGTTACACATTGAAATTAAACTACAGTTTACGGATTTTATCGCGATATATTGGTTTCAATAAGTTATTACATTTGAAACGAATGATATAGAAACTATATTTTTAATTTATTACTAGCCGACGTTTCGAATCTTTTACAGAATCTATGGTCACGGCAGTGTTGATTTTTCATTAAAGTAACACTGCTTTTTACAATTTTGCAGTTTACATAGCAGCAACTTTACTAGTGACTTTATTTAGTGAACAAATTGTTTAGAATAATACATAATTAATTATTTAACGATATCGAGGATAGTACACAACTGTGTAACCGCAATTTGATAGCAATTTATTTGCAATAAACTGAAAAACTATTCACGATAGAACCAACAAACTCTCCTTCAAAAACTAACCAACGAAAACAAAGACATACGAGTAGGTATATGTAAATTTTCTCCAACTAAAATCATATGATAATGCTCTTTGTCAAGAGTTGATGAGCCTTATGATAACATTGTTAGGCAGAAAAAAAGTTAAAATCGTATGTACGCTCATGTTGTAAGGGTTTTTATTAGAAAACTTTACTCATTTGTCCTGTCTATATGTTTGAGCGGGCCATGAAATAAGTGGAGCGGAATCAAGACAGAGGTGGACGCGGGTAAACCTATACTTTTATATCTCTCCTGTTCTACATGGGGTTAGGCTCCTTTTCCCTCGGTGACCAACATTGGAATGACGGGTACAAAGTACACCTATATTTGTTTGCAGGCGTATAGTTGGTGTCTTCACGAGCCTATCGCCACCCTAGAAATACATCTAATTAGACGTTGCCTACCCCTGGTTTAACCCTTAGAGGAAGAAATGCCAAAAATGTTCTCTTAGTGTTCTCCTACGGTCACCAAGGAACATACATTCCAAATTTCATCTTCTTGTGACCAGAAATTTGAGCTGTGCGTTGTCTTTCAGTCAATTAGTAACAGTATAATCAAATAAATCATAAACATGCTTGTCCATGAATGCATACCCATCATAGATTACCTAAGGGATCCCGAAGGAATCTCGAGAAATACCTTCTTAGTGTAGCCCTACGGTCTCCAAAGTACACAATTAAAAAAAATCAGTTTCTTGGCTGAGCCTTGTCCGTCAGTAATGCAAGAATGTTATATATAGAGATTACACCTGGACTTGGACATAGTTAATACATCTGTCTCACACTTATAATAATTATAAAGATTGTTGCAGAAAATCAAACAAACCAACGTAGCACTCAATGTATTTATAACATAACTATCTACCCGCTAATTTAATGGCCTACGATATACGTGTTACAAGTTGTTCGCTTGTTTACACGGCAACTAATGACGTTGCGTTTATGTTGCTAACTGTACCGACACTACAATGTATACCTGTGTAGTTCTGTCTAAAATTATCTGAATTAAGAGGTACATTCTCATTGTGTCTGTGTGTTGAGTAGATTTTGTAGAATTGGTAGTGAGACATTCACGTATGGTAGGCTTATTGCTACTGGATAATTTTGAGGTTGTAAGTTTGGTGTCTGGCTATCGAAAATTCATATCGCATCTGATGCGCTCACTCATAATTTTTAAATCAACAAAAATAATATATATATTTCGCAACATACATGGCGACCGGTTGGCGCAGCGGGAGTGTAAGCGACTGCTACGCCGAAGGTCGCGGGTTCGATTCCCACTCAAGTCAAACATTTGTGTGCATGAACATGGATGTTTGTCTTGGTCTGGGTGTTTCTATGTATAATATGTTTGTTTAAAAAAAAGTATATATTATGTATGTTTATCCATTATCTAGTACCCACAGTACAAGCTCTGCTTAGTTTGAGACTAGATGGTGTTGTAGTAGAATATTATATATAGACTCACGCCTGTTTCCCGGAGGGGTAGGCAGAGACTACGGAACGCCACTTGCAACGATCCTGATATACCTCTCTTGCTTCATTCACTCCCATCAAGTTTCTACATACTCTTCTGTTACATAGTTCCCAATATCGCTATAATTAAAGTCCGGAACGCATCTTACTAAAGAACGTTTCTGTGTCATCTAAGGTTGAAAGTTAATGAATGATAACCAATAAAAACGTGCCAAAGCCGTTCTCAAACAATACACATCATATAAAAATAATTCACCAACCTAAATTCGACACAAACCCAAGGACAACCAAAAATAAATATCAAATACCTAGTAGCAAATCGCTTGACATAAAACAGCTTCAACAAGGTTTCAGCAAAATAGGTTACACTGTGGTAGATACAAAATGAACCAAATGTAAAGGAATCGCTCGCATCAGCAGAATACATTTAAGTTGCTAAGAAATTTATACTGCAGTTTCTTTAAAATCGTATTTTAGAGGTATTTCTGAAACTGCACTTATTTTTGTGGTTGGAAACGAAAATGCGATGCTTTATTATTTACAAGTTCGATTAAATGTTGTACGTGTTTGGTTTGATATTGAAGTCAATGGAATGATAGGAATAATCATAATTATCAACCTTGTTAATTATCTGTACCACTGCTGGAAACTGGCCTCTTTTTATTACGCCTAGGGTTACACCATAGTTCACTAAGCTGGTCAAAGTGCGGGTAGGTACTTAGGTAGACTTCAGATGTCTTTCGAGAAAATTTTGTAAGACTCTGAGACGATAATTATTATTATGTATCAATAGATTTGGCTGTCCGTGTGGTGACGGATTAAGAATACGGATTGTCACCACCCCATATCATCCCATGGGTGTCGTAAGAGCCGACAGAGGGAGCATATTATGCATAGAACAGCACTGTAAGAGAAGGAAAACTTAATACCTACCAACCCTATACCAACCCGTTTGGCCAGCGTGGTATAGTACGCCAATTTCTCCTTTCAAAGGAGAGGCATAGTCCAGCAGTGGACTGTTAAAGGCTGATGATGATTTGGCTTACGAGATTGTCGATATGTGGCATGTGGCCTCAGCGATCGTTGACCGATAGTCGTGCCGGCCAATGGTACGCCTCGCCTGCCAAGAGCCTCGACCACTATCTCAAGAGGCTCTCGTTAGACGGCTGGTTAGTAAGAAACAAGTACATAACGCCACTATATCAATAGCGAATAGATTTAGTAACCAACTGCAGTGGAAAACCAGCGTTTTTACTCCACCTTTTATTGTAGTGAGTTTTCACTCACCACCAAAAAAGGAATATAAAAACGCTTTCAACCAGCCCAACATACATGTACCACTTTAGTGCATTGTATTGTTAGTATTTGGTCAAATATAATATACATTAAATCCATTTTTTGAATTCACACAACCGTCCTCCAGAATTTCTAAGAAACGAACTTTTTTATTCATTCCACGTTTTCTCAGAAACCGTACTTATCCGGACAACAATTGACCTTAAAAATATACATTTTTGAAGCTGTAAGTATTTTATTTGGCCCGTTTTTGGTCGGCCAAGACATGGATAAACACTCAACAAACAATGGTAGCCGGACGAATTGTGTGAACACCGTCACGGATTCTAAAAATGGCGAACGAGAAAAGTTTTAAAACGAACATAGCTATTTAAGAACTTTTTGGTGTCGAAAGACTTATTTTTTATTTAAGCTACCGGATGCCTTTGTTGAGTAACTACGGAATTCAATATTGGAATTATAGATAGATCTGTAGATTTTAGATTCGTTTTTGACAGTTTTTGACATAAGCTCGATACATGTCAATACATGTAAATATGTCAAACACGAATCTAAAATCTACAGATCTATCTATAGTTTGAATATAAGCTTCGGTTATATTATTAATACTAATAATGATATCGTACGACAGCTGACACGCCTATCGGATTCAGCTTTCAGCTTTTCTAGAAGAGCTAATATTCTGACAAATTAGGTAAGACTAGAAAATAGACCTTTCGCTCTAATGCTTGCCGGATGCTGGATTCTTGGGTGATGGCAATGAGAATTTAAACTAAAAATCTATACTAATATTATAATTTATTTTTATAGACTCACGCCTGTATCTCCGAAGGGGTAGGCAGAGGCGTAAATTACACCCACATTACTCCATGAATTCACACTTCCATGGTTCCACGTAATAGGGGCGAGCCTATTGCCGTTACCGGGCACATCACCCGATTTTTTCGAATTCTCAGTAGCAGCACGGAGTCTGCCGTGGTGCTACTGAGAATTCGGAATAACCCAGTAACACTTTTGCCCGACCCGAGACCTCCGATCAGCAGCCACATACGCTATCCACTGGACCACGGAGGCAGTCACATATTATAAAGCTGTTTGTGTTCTTATTCGTTTGAACGCGCTAGTCTCAGAAACTACTGGTCCGATTTGAACAACTCTTGTTGTGTTGGATAGTCCATTTATCGAGGAAGGCTATGTAGGATATATAACATCACGCTACGCGTTACAGGTCCAGTAGACCTAAATAGTTATTTATACTGTGCCTGTTGGAAAACTACCGACTTTGTCTGCACAAACTACTAGCACGTATGTCACAGTACTTAGTAAAACCGGCCGCCATTACTGCGTGTGACGTCACGCGTAAGTTTGTTAGTTTTGGACGCAGCCGCCGGCTAATTGGACAAACATGGACTATTAATGGAACACTATGTTTCTTTATTATTTACATACACATAAACATTCAGCCTCCAGTTCTATGACGTAAATTGGTTAGTTAACCTTGCCGACCCGGTCTTAATATAACGCTTAGCCAAAATATACTTACCTATAATCTTTTGTATTGCTTTAGATCTAGCGTTTTCCCAATCCCAACCATAGTACTATTTAAACAAGCGCATATCACGCATGTATCCCCAGAGAGGTAGGCAGAGGTTTAATATTACAACCGCATTTCGCCATGTTGTGAATTTTAGGTCCCACTTAATAGGGTTGCCGTGCTGCTACTGGGAATTCGGCAAATTCGGTAACTCTTTGGCCCGACCCGAGAATCGAACCTGGGACCTTGCAATCAGCTGACGCACAATTAAAACACTCATCCAAAACATATTTCACAGATTTGTAGTTTGAAATGAATAAGAAATCCTAATTTCAGCTTTAAAATAAATAATAAAAAAAATAAAATAAAATAGGTTGATCTCGCGGCATAAATGTGCGCGTGGGATTGGGAGGTCGCGGGTTCGATTCCCGGGTCGGGCAAAGTGTTATTGGGTTTTTCCGTTTGGAAATTCTCAGTAGCTGCACGGAGTCTGGTAATGTGCCCGGTACGGCAATAGGCTCGCCCCCTATTACGTGGGACCTAAAATTCCTGGCGAAATGTGGGTGTAATATTACACCTCTGCCTACCCCTTCGGGGATACAGGCGTGAGTGTATAAAAAAAATAGTATCAATCACCAATCGCTCTAAAAGAACTGAGTCTTCTTGGCAAGTGAAACCGCGTGATAAGTCAGTAGTTTACAACTGATAACATCTCGGTAACAACACAGATATCGAACCGACTACCCATAACAACCGGATTAGTGGTTATCTATCTGACAGTTAGTCGTTATCCGATCTCAATATTTCAAACTTTCGACTTAAATGATCTATGTTGGTTTGTTTTGTTTACTGTATTATATAAACTTCTATGATGATTTCGTGAGTTCAGTTTGCATTTTGGTGTTGTTCGAGTAGGTCCAAGTTCGAATTTCATTGTTTTGCCATTAATATCATAAGGAGTGCAATAAATATAGTGATTTAATATAGAGAAACGACGGCATCTGACATTGTACAAAAGCTTAATATGATTGTTACTGAATTTTCTAGTAAAAATCTCATGGTGTACATAAATATTGAATTAAATAGCCAGGATGAAGTGTCAATGGGCAGGGCACATAGCGCGAAGAACCGATGGCCGTTGGGGACGGCGGGTTCTAGAGTGGCGACCACTTACCAGATGACGCAGCGGGGGTAGTCCTCCCGCAAGGTGGACCGACGATCTGGTTGGATGCGGGCAGCTCAAAATCAGTCTGTGTGGAGAACCTTCGGGGAGGCCTAGGTCCAGCAGTGGACGTCTCTAGGCTGACATGATGCGATGTTACTTACCTAGTTAAGTATTAAATAGTAAATTATCGCTTGCCCTGTGCCTCGGAGAGCACGATAGCGCTAGGACGTAACAAAAAAGTATGTATGTATGTTAATCAATTCTAGTAGGTACCTATAGCACAAGCTCGGCTTAATTCGGGACTAGATGGTGTCGTGCGAATGTGGTAGAATATTAGAAAAATGCCTTACCATGTTCGCATATTACTTTCAGCTCAGCATACAAATAAGATTTTACCATGCATTATCCCCTACATAGAATGTTTTCCATAAACAAAATTGAATCGCCTAGCCGTAGTTATGGGAAACGTTACGTCATACATTACGTCATCGTTTTCGACGTCTAGTCGTGTCATATTGAGATAAGGATTGTCAATATATCATTATGTTGAAAGACTATTTTACTGTAGATAGGATGTATATTTTGTGTTTTGTGAAGATATAGTTCATGGTTTTGGGTAAAATATGTATCAGAAAGTAATTTTCTATTATATTTTAAAGCCTCAGCAGCAAATTTGTTATTGTTGATAACTTTTCAGAGGTTAACAAATGCACACAAGAACACCCGAACCCTAAACACTAACAAAATTTATTTCTTGCGTGAGTATCGGTTAATGCGACAAAAGGTGTTTTATATACTAATCTAATATATAAACTATATTATTGCAAGATTTCATCGAAATCAGGTCAATATTTTTGCGTAAAAGTGTAACAAACATCTAATAGGGGAATAACCTGTTGGTATTTAGTTACTGACTTCTAACCCTCTCCGAAAATATAATTTTTGGGCAAAAAATAATCTTAATATATAAAATCCTTGCGTTACTGACTGACTGACAGACACGCTACAGCCGAAACTATTGGGCGCAGGAAGCTGAAATTTGGCATGTATGTTCTTTGGGGACCGTAGGGGTGCACTAAGAAGGGATTTCCCGAAATTCCCACGGGATCAGCCAAAACGGGTAAATTTTAAAAGAATGCAGGCGTAGCTGCTGGCGTCCTCTAGTTACTTATATGGCTTCAAAAACCTATGAATCATTATTTATATGTTAGAACGACGTTTACCGGATCCACTAGATCATTTATAATATGTAGGTATATATGTCTTTAATCATAAATACATTGCATAAATATAATATTCTAATATATTAATATAATAATATTCTACCACATTCACACAACACCGTCTAGTCCCAAACTAAGCAGAGCTTGTACTATGGGTACTAGATAATGGATAAACATACATATATACTTTTTTTTGTAAATACATACATATTATACATAGAAACACCCAGACCAAGACAAACATCCATGTTCATGCACACAAATGTTTGACTTGAGCTAGTATCGAACCCGCGACCTTCGGCGTAGCAGTCGTTTACACTCCCACTGCGCCAACCGGCCGCCATAAATACGTATATTTAATTCGTTTTGTCGACACAACTACACTTGTAGTTTCTCTGCCTAGTTTGGTATTTGGGAGCGTCTGTGAGTTTACCCAGGATATTAATTACACCTACAACTACCACAGCACTATTTTGCTACCAATTATATTTCCATCCAAAGGTTGCCTGGTAGATATCGCTATAAGCGATAAGGCCGCCCTTGGTACTTTACTAATATTGTAAGATCTCCTAAGTTATGTTTCTAGTGTCCCATAAAGCATAAATAAATTAATAACTTAGTAGAGCCTTGCTGATATCAGCATGAATGGGCCGACTCGACCGGGGAAGTACTACCCTCTCACAGAATATCGACGTAAAGTAACACTACCTAAACTGTTGCGTTTCGTTCGGTGAGTGAGAGTGCCAGAGGCCTTATCCCCTATTCCTTCTTTCTCATCCCACTTTTTATCCTATCACTTTGCCCATCCCCAAGGGGCGGCAACGCACTTGTGACTCCTGTGGTGTCGCGTGTGTCCATGGGCGGTGGTCATTGCTTACCATCAGGCGATCCGTCTGCTCGTTTGCCGCCTATTACTAAATAAAAAAACCAATTAGATTAACAATTAGATATTCATAATATTTTTATTGTTCTAAAAATCGAACTTTAAACTTTACGAATAAGAGCAAGCCTCTAACCCTCTAACCACAAAGATCCCAACCAATTACATAAGTACAATTAAATGAGAAATCCTCCCTAAATAAACACAGGAAGACTTTTATCTACCATCCAAAAGTTTTTCACTTCCGGGTTGAGTTCGCACAAGTTTTTAATTCGCTGCTAATCTACAGACATAAATCTGCTGTTTGCATCTTTCGTATTGGGGCCACGAAACAAGCGGGCCAAATCCGCTTGCTCTTATGAGTAAAGCGATATATCAGTAGCTTTTATGAGTATTTTTTAGTGCTAGAAGCTGATTCATATTAAGTAAGGAAAATACTGGTTGGCATTAACATACGTAACTTCACTCCATGATTATGGAATGAAGTTACGTATCTTAATGGTTCTCAAGATAATGTAATTAATGGTTCAGCTTTATGAGTGTCTGTTAGAACTATAAGCAGATAATAAGCCCGAAAAAAACAATTAACATACGTAAATAATTTACTCCACGATGACCAACACTTTAAAATCATTTACAAGTAAATGACAAGAAAATCTTTTGTATGCTTTATTAAGTAAACGAACGGTCTTCGATTTTAGGCTGGCTATATCTAATTGTATAAAGATGACACCAGTGATTTAATTTTGTTGATTAGTTATATAATCACTACATAGTATAAAACAAAGTTTACCTTCTGTTTGTCGGTCCCTATGTATGCTTAAATCTTTAAAACTAGGCAACGGATTTTGAAGCGTTTTTTTAATAGATAGAGTGATTCAAGAGGAAGGTTTATATGTATAATAATAATACACCCGTGCGAAGCCGGGTGGGACGCTAGTAAATTATAACCTGAAATCGATTAAAAGCAAATACTAATACTTAATTGGGATGGTCTGCATGTTCTTAGCTTATTTAATTACATTGTGACAGTCTGAGTTCTATTATTCAATTAACTCTCATACGTTCAGACTAACACCTCCGCTGTTTTAGTGGCCTCATGGAATAGGAAGATTGTTATGATTAATATGAGTTGTTGACCAACTGCGGCGGTGAAAGCGAGTTTAAATAGCGATGCCTAACTGTGATGGATAAGCTTATCAAAGTGAAGCGGTCGTATAAAGGAGGTTTTATTTTATATAATATATCACTTGCGACCCTTAGCTTCGGTTTATATATTTCGGCTATTTTAAGGGTGGGGTCCTATTTTTAAATTATCTTAAATCACTCCAGTATTGATGTAATACAGAAGAAAATATATTATTCTATGTTATATATATACATATACGGCAATAGGCTCGCTCCCTATTACGTGGGACCTAAAAATTAATGGCGAAATGTGGGTGTATTATTACACCTCTGCCTACCCCTTCGGGGATACAGGTCTATAAATAAATATATATATATATATTATTCTACGTACTTGGCAACTGATTTTTTTAAATTTTAATTATGATTTGAAAATAGGCACGGCAATTTGTATTACAATTTTATTACCTACTTATTGTGTCCACTAGAGACGAAGGCCACTCAAATTTATCCTAGTTCAAGTCATTAAGACTCGATGAATGTACTTGTATCATGACACCGGTGATATCAAACTCCATGAGCATAATCCACAGTGATAAAGATAAAGCAAAAATAATAACATGTCTTCATATTCATCGTCAACGACTAATTCAGCATATACGTATACCAACAATTTATCAACATGACCCTAATTTACCTCAATACGACAAAGAAACGCCATTACTCAAAGATATAAATTACTTAGCTCATATATTATTATTCATTTCGCTATCATTTCCTTGACTAATTTGGCTCCAGGATTGATATTAAGCGGGTCCGTGTGGTGACGGATTAAGAATACGAAATGTCACCACCCCATATCATCCCATGGGTGTCGTAAGAGCCGACAGATGGAGCATAAATTATGCAGAGAACAGCACTGTAAGAGAAGGAAAACTTGATACAAACCCTATACCAACCCGTTTGGCCAGCGTAGTATAGGAGGCCAATTCCTCCTTTCAAAGGAGAGGCCTAGTCCAGCAGTGGACTGTTAAAGGCTGAAGATGATGAAATTTCATACTACAGTCTAAAAATACAGCGGCAAAACATTTTTCATCGAATGCTTCATGAAGCACTTAACCACCCACTTACATAAATAATTTAATTCTATAATCAGTACCACCCAAAACACGATCATATGAAACCGTACAGTTTTCCATTCGAATTAACAGTCACGGCCCATTTATTTGAAATACAAACATAAACACAACACGAATACTAACATAGATATTAAATTTAACGCTCAGCTGGTTTCAGGGATTAAATATCTATGAAATCTATTACAGTTGCACGATTAATTTAATATCTCATTTAGGATTATGTGAAAGCCACCTATTGACATATGAGGCTTACGGTATGTATTTCGCATGTATACAGGGTGTAAAAAGACCCTTAACGAAAACTGAAACTCCATATTGTACCAATCATTATGAACATTTTTTGCTTCGGCATCATACCTGGGAAATTACTGGTTCAGGAGATGTTGAGGCTCAAAGTTAGCATGGAATTTGTCTATTTAGGTACAAAATCGATGCATTTACCCCGCCAATATGTTCTTTAGATGCCCTATGGGTAAGTAGGTATTTCGAGCATTGCACGCGCGCGCTTTTAATTTCGGTTTAAATAATGTGAAAACTTAAAAAATAATCGTTTCCCAGGTATTATTTTTGGTTAGTATGACTGGGTATCATGTCCACAACGAGTAGACTTCGGCTTGGTGATGGGTCTTGTGACACTCTGTATATTGATGGTAAAATCTTGGTGATTTTGTGTTTAACCATCTTCATATTATTATTGAAAGTGAAAAGTCAGCCTAGTGGAGAAACTAAGAGACAGCTATGCGGAACTTGACTGCCTCCGTGGACCAGTGGATAGCGTATGCGACTGCTGATCGCAGGTCCCGGGTTCGATTCCCGGGTCGGGCAAACGTGTTACTGGGTTTTTCCGAATTCTCAGTAGCAGTTCGGACTCCGGTGATGTGCCCGGTAACGGCAATAAGCTCGCTCTCTATTGCGTGGGACCTAAACAATTCATGGCGAAATGTGGGTATAATATTACACCTCTGCCTACCCCTTCGGGGATACAGGCGTGAGTCTATAAATAAAAAAAAGCTATGCAGAAGGTATGCGAAACCTCGACGCGCGGCACTGACTATTCGAAGTTACGTGTATATTAAATTGTTAATTATCCCATTGGTGCGCGCCCTGGATTCGTATCCGGTACACGCTGTGTAGCAGTGCGTCCATCTCCCTATCGCAAGTAATAAAAAAATCGTGAATCTCACAATGACTGCATGCTCTTCTTAGTTTGGGATTAGGCTTTATTGCGTGTATGTGGAAGAAATATTATTGTTAAAATGTATTTTACATGTAGGCATCGAATCTGAGGTTCTTAGTACAATACAATGCTACATAGCAACATGGCTGCTTGAAACACCACGCCGCCTGTGTAGTGAAATTCTATGAAACCTGTTCTTCCTCTTCCGAGAGAGACTTTGATAGACTCTTTGGTTAGATTGCCTTGAACTAATTTATTTGCTCCACTAACTTTAATAGCTGTATAGAAAGTGGACGATGGTGACCTAATAATATCCAATACCTTGCGATTCTTAACATTTCGCAGAAAATCTTAATTAAAGTATAGCTCGGACGGAAAGTCAGAAAGTGAAAATAATAAAAATAAGTGCTGATTTGAAAAATGTCATAATACCTACGTAAAAAAGGACATTGGGCGTATTCCGACCCGGTCACGGACATGGACGAGCTTGGTATTAAATGAAAGAGCGTGAATGCTCTTACCAGTACATACGAGATTTTTTTTTAAATCCATGGGAGAACAAAGTTTGAGCTAGAAATATATTTATAAAAAAGTAAAAATCTAATACTCTTTTTATGTACTATAAATTGTCGTTCTGTTAAAAATAGCTACAATTCGGGTCTGTCGAGTGCATGCATGTGCCTGCCGAGTGATCATGCATGCCATGCCAAGACAACCGGTTGGCGCAGCGGGAGTGTAAGCGACTGCTACGTCTATGGTCGCGGGTTCGATGACATGGATGTTTGTCTTGGTCTGGGTGTTTCTATGTATAATATGTATGTATTTACAAAAATAAGTATATATGTATGTTTATCCATTAACTAGTACCCATAGTACAAGCTTTGCTTAGTTTGGGACTAGACGGTGTTGTGTGAATGTGGTAGAATATTATTATTAGATGGAAACAATCCAGATTTTAGAGATTTCCCACTATTGACATACGAAGAACTGATATTTTTATTATCATCTAATATTGGACAAGTCCTACTGCTATGAGCATATGAGACCAAGATTTTATAAACAATAAAATATTGATCATCATCATCATCATCATCATTGCCTTAGTGTTATCCCGGTTGCATCCAAGACTTACACGCCTTGGAGCCCGAGGACAGCTTACTGGTCTAACCGGATATGACAGAATATCAACTTTTCCACCGAGCGACTGCCGTCTGACCTCTGCAACCCAAAGGCTGGCGATATTCCATGGTTTGGACCAGTATCAGCTTTTTTTAGGGTACTAACTCACCGTACCGACTGTCAAAGATCTTCATGACAGTCGGGACCGACGGTTTAACGTGCTCTCCGAGGCACGGGGTAAGGGATAATTAACAATGTAATACACACTTAACTTCGAAAAGTCATTGGTGTGCGCCGTAGATTCGAAACCCTCTGCATAGCAGTCTGTTGGTATCTCCACTAGGCTATCGCTGCCTTAAACAACAAAAAAATATTGATAAGAGGACGAATTCAGTCGTGACATGTCAGAGCGTGACAATACTACAAAGATATTTTAATAAACCAGGCGAGACAAGGAAGACAAACTGTTGAAGATTATTACTGCTCGTGTATACATGGCCCCCGTACTATAGGCAGTTGTGCGCATATTGTCAGTATCATTCATTTTTTATCCTCGGCTAGGAACCAACAAGCAATCAAAATATCTGCGGTATTTTTAGATAAAATCACAATAGACATTGATTACGCCGAATAAATAATGTTAAAAATATGATTTTTTTTTAATTCCCACAACCCACAAGAAAGCGACCCTTACCATGATAAACCAGAGATATTTACTGATATATACTCACAATTTCATGTCTGTCCGCCGTGGGTTTTTCTCCCATACAATTTGCCCAATGTCCTTTAGCACATATAATTTCAAAAAGCCGGTGTGTGCCCGGGGTACCTGGGAATCGAATTCGAGACCATCGTCTCGGCAGTCCGTTACGTACACCACTGAGCTATCGCCGCTATATAGTTTGTCCACTAGAATAACTCATATACTGCGTTACCGCTAATAACTGTCACCCTCCCGGGCAAGCCGTGTTGGCGAAATCTAGTCCATACTAATATAATAATTAAGAAAATGCGTTTATTTGTTTGTTCTTTCAAGCTAAACCCGCTGAACAAGGCAAAACCCGAGCGTAATTTAGTATTTTATATTTCTTTAATCCGTCGTCCACTCACAATGAAAACCGTATATTTATTTCCTTAATTCCAAGCGTAATTAAAGAGGAATTATATTTTCCTTTTAAAGCTCAGTTAGTATAAAACTAGAAATAATTAGAGTTAACTTAATAGGCCCGCAATTTGAAACTTACTGACTTCTAAAGAGAAGCAAATTGGTCCAGAATGAAAGTTATTGAATTAGCAGAGTCTGTTTTCAAACAACATAATTTGTATTTAATTTGTTAGTTGTGGACTAATTCAATATATACAATCAAACAAGTCGGCGGTGGACCAGTTTGAAAAAATATTCCTTGGCTCGATCATAGAGTCGAGGCACACTAGAAACAGTTTTTTTATACGAATGTCAATGTGTGTGAAAAGTAGCACTGGAAGCGACGAAGTCTTTTTGAGCGATTCTTGCCCTTATGGTGGTCTAGCGGGAAGTTGTTCGACTGTACGTGTAAAGATCATTCGTTTGATAATGATTTTTACACAGATTTTTTTTTAGACTGAATGACTAACAACGCTTAGCCGACGGGTTGGTATAAGGCTTTCAGTCGAGTTTTATGTCTCTCTCCGGATACTATTTTTTTGTAGGTATATTTTCCGTAGTCGCCATAACACCCATTGCCGTGTGGTTGACAGCATAGAATACAAGTGTCACCACCCCCTATCTTCCCGTGGGTGTCGTAAGAGGCGACTAAGGGATAACACTATGCAAATACAATCTTTGCGGAAAACTCGACATCAAACCCTATACGACTGCCTCGTTGGTCTCGCGGCATAAATGTGCGCGTGGGATCGGGAGGTCCCGGGTTGGATTCCTGGGTCGGGCAGTGTATTGGGCTTTTCTGTCACGAAATTCTCAGTAGCAGCACGGAGTCTGGAAATGTGCCCGGTACGGCAATAGGCTCACCCCTTATTACGTGGGACTAAAGTATATCTGGCGAAAAGTGGGTGTAGAAATACACCTCTGCCTACCTCTTCGGGGTTATAGGCGTGAGACTATGTATGTATGTATGCCATAACACCCACGGATTGAATTGGGATAGGAACACTTTGTATTTTCAATCCATTACTACATATAAGTGTGTATGTAAACACTAATTAATACTTTTCTTTCTTTCTAACCTTAGAGATTGCTCCTTGCCTTAGAATGACCCTTAACTGTCATAGAGTTACTGGAGTTTCAAACAGTGCCTCGTTAGACAAAGGTTAGGAACAAAATGTTTGTTAAGTCGATAACTACACCGACGTTGCAAATCGAAGTCGCACCAACTTATAACAATGCTTAAGGCGTTTGTGCTACTGGCAGAGTTTAGCGAAAACAAATTTCGTCCAGCAGGAGAAAACAAGAAGTCTGTTGATATTGATGAAAGAACCAGAATAAAATAAAAATATTACCATTTTAGAATATGAAACACCATCCCGATTTTATATGCATACTAGACTGCGCCCACGGCGCCGCCCACGTGGACCTATTTTAACCCCTCAGTGATTCTGCTGAAGATTCTATAAAACTTAGTAACACTTTTGCCTGACCGGGAATCGAACCCGGGACCACCCGATCAGCAGTGGGTTAGGGCAAGTGAACCCGCAAGCGAGTGATACATACATACATACGTATACTCACGCTTTTTTCCCGTCGGGGTAGGCAGAGACAACGGAACGCCACTTGCTTCTATCCTTACACACCTCACGCGCTTCCTCTACATTCATTACTCTGTTCATACATGCTCGCCGGTTCCGGGTGCTTCGGACCTTGCCGTTTTTCAAAACGTCACCAATTTGGTCGACGAATGTCCTACGAGGTCGGCCGCGACCGGCTTGCCCATACACGTTTGCCTCATATATTTGGTGCGTCATTCTTTCTTCACTCATTCGCTCCACGTGTCCAAACCATCTCAGCATTCCTTTCTCAATTCTTGTCACAACATCTTCTTTCAGCCCACATCGCTCTCGTATTACTGCATTCGAAATTCTATCAATCAGTCTCACCCACACATACTACGCAGTGATCGCATCTCAACTGCGTTAATTCTGCTTTTTCTGCCATAGCCAACACTCACTACCATACATCAGCGTGGGCACAAGTACACCATTATGAACCGCACACAAACTTTCGGCACAGTCTGACCGTTCATAAAGACGTGCAGCGCTCCATTCACGAGTGATACTGTAAAATAATTGTATAATATATACTTTTGGTATTTGAAATGTTCATTTTATCATGCAACATTGTAGCCAGTAAACACTTCAGTGAGACCATCGCTCATAGCATAAGTTATGCCATAACTTGCGACTAATCACATAAGCGAGCTTGCCAAGTGGCAACTTAAAACGTACAGCTTAACCCCCCATCTGCATAATGTAACACAATGTAATTTACGACCCTGTCCGTTTTAGGGTTAAACAGGGATTGAGGTAATCTGTCTGCGTTGTATAACTGGTTGTGTAAGCCGTTGGGTTAAACTTTCGTGGTGTCTATATATAACAGGGCCCTTAATGAAGTTAAAATTGTTATGGTGCTGATACACTTGAGCATTCAGCTGTGATGCGCATTCTTGAGAATGTTACATTACCAAAAAGTAAACGAGAGTAACGAACACTTTTATTAAGTGAAATTGACGTGACTGTCAAATCTGACATCTTCGTGGAGAATATTTTTTGACCGTTCCTCGTTTGTTTTCTTCATCTCCCGCATTAGAAATAAATTCTGTGTCACTGGGAGATTTATACAACCAACGGACGGCGACGCAATGTACACCATTGACTAGAGTGGTTACTAGAAAGATCATGAAAATGTTTGTAGCGATGTTTGATTCTGTGCTTTGCTCTGTTCGTTGTTCAGTTCGACAATTTTGAAAACGACTAATGCTCAATATTCTTACTTGTACTTGTAACAAGTGAATTCTCAAGTGTATCAGCGCCATAATGTGTTCTACTGATGATTATGAAGTTTTATAAGTAAGCTATAAATTGTAAGTTGATTGACCTGGTAAACAGTATATTTTTGCCAACAGCTATGGCGGTATCATTCCTGTGCCAATGGATGCCCACTATAAAAAAATCGTTTTTGTTCGCTTTTCTTGTTCCATTTTAACATCGGGCCACGAATACCAGGAATCATGCTTTGTCAACGTCAAGTTTTGTTTCGCAAACAGTCAGAGATGGCGATAGCCTCGCGAATGTTGCTCACTGATTATGTAAGTGAATTGCGTTCGTTATCTGAGCGTTATAGTGGCGGCCGCCGCGCGCAGCCGTTTCATAATATAGGTTGAATAAACTTCTGCCATGTCTCATTGGCCGAAATGGCAATGGACTGGCAACCTCTGCCGAAGGACCAAGGAGTGATGCCTTAGAGTGGAGACCAGGTATTGGCAACCAAAGTGTGGGACGCCCTCCGACATGGTGGTCCGACGACCTGATAAAGGTGGCTGAGACGGACTGGATGCGTTAGACAGAGGACCGGCCGTTATTAGAAAAGGCCTACGTCCAGCAGTGGACTGCAATAGGCTGATTGATTGACTGATATCTCATTGCTTGAAACTTGACTCATTACCGGCGCGACATGTATTTTTTTAAATATCTCCTGCTGGGAATACATTCTATATTGAACGCTTTTTTAATGATTAAGAGAACATAAAAAACGTAGATTGGATAGAAAAAATTATGGAATTATCTGCACTATACTATGGTGTAGTGAACTCTAGTGATTTTGTGGGTTCTATATCCAAAAGAGACAATACTTTGTGTGATACACATATTGTTTTTCGAGCCTGAGTGTCCTCAGTGTCCGTTGTTTGAATGTCCATAAATTACCTCGCGACGAAGGATTTCAAAATAGTGTGAAAGTTGTCTTCTAAAATGAAAAATAGTCAATTGATAGAAAATGTTGTCGCGTATTGGAACTGAACCCACAACCCGACCCCACAAAGGTTCCGCGTCACCGATTATCACTGAGTCAACAGTGATAATCGGTGACGCGGAACCTTTAGCCATACAACCAATCTACTTAATCGTACAAGCAGTACTAGTCTACTATTACTCCAGTCTCAGATATAATATATAGCTTGGACGTAGCGAAAGGACGCCAAAAAAAACTTGATAAATCGCTACTCCGCGCAGCCATTCCCTAGGGCTCATTTATCTACCAGATTACTGTCGGCTAAGATATGAAGCTAGGAAATAACTAGTAATTTTTATTAGACTGCTTCTTATGTGATACTAGCTGTTTTCAGTTTCACCCGCGGCTTGAGAGAACTACTTCGCGTAGCTGATTAATTTATAGCCTAAGTTGGTACATCGGCTATCCGCCTGTAAACGTCCCGTCTAAGTCGGTCCAGTCGTTCCAGAGATTAGCGAAACAAACAGACAGACAAAAATAGTAAAATATGTCATTTAGGTATATGTACCGTGTATACATCCATAATTATGCATTTAGTAAAAAGCGGTTATTTTAATATTTCAAACAGACACTCCAATTTTATTTATATGTATGTATCTAATCTTATACTAATATGTGACGCTGAAGAGTTTGTTTGTTTTTTTGTTTGTTTGGCTGAACGCTCTAATCTCAGGAACCACTAGTCTGATTCTAAAAATTCTTTCAGTGTTAGTTAGACCATTTATCGAGGAAGGCAATAGGCTATATAACATCGAGCTATGAGCGACGGGAGCGGAGCAGTAGCCTTAAATAACGCGGGTGTAACCGCTGTCTCATCTAGTGTATATATATAGATGTATAGATGAACCAAATGAGCTGATCGCCTGGTCATTTGTGATTATTAAGCAATTATAAAGTGTAGTTAACTTGTAAATTCCTAGCATGCTGTGTTTACCTTTAAGTGTTTGTAACGCAAATATTTTAATAACTGTGAATGTATTGATACATATAAGATACTGTGTATACAAACGTTTGTAAACCTAAATAAAGTAAAATAAAGTGAAAAATCATCTCTCAAGGCCGTCAAAGTGAGGGCCGTCATGTCACATTGCTTAACCAGCAATTGGGGATGGTGGCCTTCCCAATAGGACTTCACTGTCAGCTTACCATCAGGCAGCGTGAAGTCAATTTGACAGGTTCTTTCTAATAAAAAAAAATAAAAAAAATTACCGCCGGCCATGCGCACTGCAAAACCGGTGCAGTCGCAATTACGTTGCCGAACTGAATAGGAAAAAAAATGCTCGTGTCCAGCAGTGGGACATTTCAAATACAGGGCTGGTAATATTATAATTAGTAACACATATCAGTAATATTGGACATAGATATCCGAGCATTGAAAAAATGGTATGTTCAATGAATTTTTAACCATTAGGGCAGAACTTTTAATAATCCAGGCCTAAATTTAGGAGCTAATAATTTTTTGAAAACTAACTCATTTTAAAACGTTTATTTTAAGATTTTGTTACTGAAATAAATAGAAATACGGAAAAGAGCCCTTATAAAAATGAAAGATCACTCAGATTATAATCTACATACATCCATACAAAATCAAAAACCATAGTCCAATTATAACAAGCACACGCTCCATTCGCGGCTTAAATTGCCGCCATACAGCTGTCAATTCGAATCCAATATGGCGTCATTTTGGTGACGTCATCGTAAAACTGACGTCACATCGCACGCTAGATTAATCAGTACTCGTGGAACGATGATGCTGTATTCAATTTTAGTACTGATATTTATCTACTTTTGATATGAGTGCGTTGGTATTTTTGTTGTAATGTAAGGTGTAACTTTTTTTAAGCTTTTGCCATTTGCACACTTATCAATATTTATGTAAAAGGT
This sequence comes from Euclidia mi, assembly GCA_944739405.2. Lineage (NCBI taxonomy): Eukaryota > Metazoa > Arthropoda > Insecta > Lepidoptera > Erebidae > Euclidia > Euclidia mi. The sequence goes on along the minus strand of OX123205.2, from coordinate 2,975,931 downwards.
CTCAGGATAGTGGTGGTCACTTTATTCGTTCTGTTACATAAATATAAGTATGTATGTTGTAAACTATCTACATAAATATAACTAGGTACATAATCTTATATCTTATACTAATCTTATACTTAATATATAAAGCTGAAAATTTGTTTGTTTGTTTGGTTGAACGCGCTAATCTCAGGAACTACTAGACCGATTTGAAAAATTCCATCAATGTTAGATAGCCTATTTATTAAGAAAGGCTATAGGCTATATAACATTACGCTATGAGCCACGGGAGCAGAGCAGCAGCCTCCCCCCCGTGCGATCTTCACCTTGTCGTGGTGAGCCCCCAGTAACCGTGGGTTTGAGGTACACCCACGGTGAATTTAAGCGGGATCCGGGGACGCTCCACGTGGGCTTGCGTGAGGCCTGCGTAGGATGCGTCCCAAGGTGCGGGTGCGGGGGATAGTTCTGTCTGTCCCTCGCAGTCGGGTGCGGTCGCGGGAGGAGAGGCGTGTCGGTGTTGCGTTGCCGCGCGCCCTATCTCCCGCGACCAAATGGCGACGCACCATCGTTGCGTCGCAGTGGAGCCGCAGAGGAAGAGGAGATGCGGTGTTGCGTTGCCGTCCTCCCTATCCTCTGCGGCCGCTGCGTGTTTTGGCGGTGGAGCCCAACACCTTCATCCGCCGCCAAGGGGGTTTCGTTCGGGGCCCGCCTGACCATCTGGCGGGCCAATACCCGTCGGGGGGTAGCGAGGAATGCTTCGGTGAAACCCTACCCTCCGACACATGAGTACATGAGCACGGGTTGGTTTTTAGTCAGTAAGAGTCTGACAGTCCCCTTCGTCGTTCCCCCCCAGGGCTCCAAGAGGATTTTCCAACACGACAAAAAAAAAAGAGCAGCAGCCTTAAATAACGCGGATGTAACCGCGGGAATCCTCTAGTCTATAAATAAAGCTGCAGTGTTTGTTTGCTTGAACGCGCTAATCTCAGGAACTAATGGTCCGATTTGAAAAAATCTTTCAGTATTAGATAGCCCATTTATTGAGGAAGGACCATTTTTAAGCTTTTGCCATTTGCACACTTATCAATATTTATGCAAAAGGTCTCAGAATAGTGGTGGTCACTTTATTCGTTCTGTTACATAAATATAAGTACGTATGTTGTAAACTATCTACATAAATATAACTAGGTACATAATCTTATATCTTATACTAATTTTATACTTAATATATAAAGCTGAAAATTTGTTTGTTTGTTTGGTTGAACGCGCTAATCTCAGGAACTACTAGACCGATTTGAAAAATTCCATCAGTGTTAGATAGCCTATTTATTAAGAAAGGCTATAGGCTATATAACATTACGCAATAAGCCACGGGAGCGAAGCAGTAATATTATAAAATGCAGTCGTTTTGCCGTCCTGTCTGTAGGTATTAACGCAACAATCTCAAATACTACCGATCGGATTTTTGTACAGCTTTCACCAATTCATACTTTGATTCCTGAAGATGGTTTAGTCTAGTGTAGTTATAAAGTTAAGAAGCATTGATTTTAAACGCTGATTTTCCATAATTGAACAAGTTGTCGATCCCATTCATATTAGTAGCAAACTTGCCACGTTAAAATAAATATACCTATATAAATACCTAAAATACCACGCTTTTCATTCATTCAAACCTTCACGAATATATTTTCTAATTTATACAAAACACGTACTACTAAATCGTGGCGAAACTTTAAATGGATTGAAATTAAAGCGATATTTTAAGTAATAACTATAAATTGTAGCAAAATGTTAGTAATTGATATTAGTGGGTGCTTTTTGAATCTAATATAGTGTTAGCTACGGGACGTTGAACTTTTCAGTGGTTAAGTTTTAGGCTTCTCTCTTTAATATATGTTTATTGTTGCTTACAGCATCACAGAAATTTGCTTATATCCTCGGAGGTGATTGCAAATACACATAAATTAATAAAAAGTATATATAAGTAGAGTGTACATATACAATGTGGCCTTACAAATCTCTGAAAAATAAAGTCAATAAGAAAATAATATGGTAGGTAATGATAAACATCAAATATGTTTGAACATTTGTTTTTGACAGAACAGATTTTGTATACATATGCTTCACATAATATTTAGTATACCTTAGTCTAAGTATAATAAGTTTAATACAGATAAGTTCAGCTCTAAACTGGCTAAATCCATGTTGTATGATAAGGTACTCTAGGCTGAAATACAATTGACTCGACAAACAACATGGAATTAGCCTACACCATTATTTTGTAAACTTAACCCTTCATTGCATGATTTAATATTTTCTTGTAGAAAAAATCATATGCATGTAAATATAGGCCTAGGATGTGTAAAAAATATAAAAAAAATCTGTGACATTTTTAAGTATTTATTTTTGAAAAAAAAACTGTATGGTGGAAATATACATCATTATGCAATTAGTAACATTGAGCTTAGTACAAAATGTATATGAATAGTGTGAATTTGGTGGGTCATCATCATCAGAGTCATCAGCTTCTAGTCCGTCTTCTGACAGCCAACCATCTTCCAGTTGTGATAGATAGTGTTCTATATTTCTCTCTTGTAACTTATTCTAAAAAACAACAAAAATCATATGTACTAAAAATGTCATAAACAAAAATTTCTCCATACTTCAGGTGTGACCATACTGCATATTGATGTAAATTGACATCATACCAAATCAACATAATTTTCGATATATTTTTCATATTTAACACACTAACACATACTTAGATACAATACATGATAAGCGTGGAGTGCAGCCGGGGTTTGTACATCCGTGTTGTCACAAAGGTGCCGGATGAAAATCAGTCGCCTAGGAATGCTCTAGCTTTACTGGGCTAAATGCTGATCTGGCAACCTGTTCGGTCAGCCTTGGGACACCTACCTCATAACAGCTATAAAATTAAATCATATTATTTTAATATTACCTAAGTGTTGTTTTAAGTTTTATTTTAATTTGTTTTTGTTTGGGTCCTGTGTGCTGTCTGAATAAATTTTATCTTTCTTTCTTTCTTTCTTTCTTTCTTTCTTTCTATTTTCGTAACAAATATTAGTATATTCTAAAACATTTACCTTATTTCCACTCATTATGAATATTATCAACAACTCCCGTAGATCAAAGCAAGCAAAGCAACATAATTCTTTTGCACCGTTACTACAACATTAACAGTCACCAGCAAAGAGTATACAAATACTACGTAAGAGTAACCAGGAACCAGGTACAACCAAATTGTGATTGTATTTTGACATTGACGTTTGTTTTTTTGTACGTAGGTACGTTCCGTTTCAACCATCAATATTTCTAGTAATTGTCAGTCGCAAAAATATCAACACCGCCCCTTGATTTGTGTGCTTTTTCCATCAAGATGCAATTAAGGGTTAACCTAATCTTACGACTTTTTCTGTCAAAATATGGTCAGATAAATACATCACAATATTAAATCAGAAAGCACATAACAGTAACTTCTTCATGAGACAAATCCTCGCAATTTAATAGTAGTATGACCATGATTTCTGTCACGTATTACGGACACGTCGCGTGTTAGCGCGTGACAAGACTGAACGAGTAGGAAGACCACACAGCAAGTTTAATCTGAGAAAGTTCCTCAAATGTTTGGCTTCTAATTAAATGATTGATTACTTTTGTGAACTGTTTAAGATGCGGTGATGAATGAAGTTAATTAATTTGTTTTAATGATTAAATGCTGCTTTGAAGTTATTGTCAAAGTTGTTATTTGATTTAGATTTATTTTATTGCTTCGTACGTTTTGAGTGAATAAGCACTTTTGTTTATTTAACTTATTAATTTTATTATTTATATCAGGGGTGTAAATGATTAAAGCCTTATAATTTTGTTTAAGTGTTAACAAAACATGGCAAAAGACAAAGACGAGTAAAGTATAATGCTATAAGCGAACTTAACTATTAATATTTTTTTTTCTATCACTAAGACCACTTAATTCAAAGAGGTCACTTACTATTGTTAGACAAAATTACTAGGATTTAGGAAATTAAAAATGCTAGTTAACAGGTTATTCACATAGCTCTACTAAGAACTGGAAGCTAGGTGTAATTATTTTTCACTTTTGTAACTGTCGCTTTGTGTTTATAAATTAGTTTCACATTGGGCTCAAATTCTGAAAATGTTTGAGTTGTCTTAAAACTGTCATCTTTGCCCTTTGACAGATGCTGGACTACCCACAAAAATACCCTAAAGGCATGGCCACACTACCAGCGGCAGAGATTTCATTGCAACACGGTTGTGTCCATTGTACACTTGTCAGTGAACTTGGTATCCATTGCGGTATTGTAGCAATTTGGTACAGGCAGTATTGTTGGAGCAACTCTTTGTCAACGGATTACGTCTTGTAGAGATTTTTTATTCGTACTATGTTGGACTGTGGTAGCTTGATGTAAATACTGTTGAAGTTTTCAGATCGCCTAAAGGTCTCCGACATGGTCTAGCCCTACGTGCCCTCAGAAGTACGGTAGAGCTTCTAGCCAGTGCTATGATGTAAATGCCACATGGATCCAAGTCACTGATCCAAGTGGCGACCTATGCCAGCAATGCTTAACTTTGCCGACCTGTTAAGAACAGCATGCCGTCACACTGAGCGCAATGTTAAATCTGTGAGGTACGATTATTAAAGCGTATGTATGACTATTTAAGCGTATATAGGTACAGTCGAACAACTTCCAGCTCAACTCCATAAGGGTGAGAATCGCTCAGCAAGACATCATCGCTTCCAGTGCTACTTTACACACACATTTACACTGTATACAAAACCAGTTTCTAGTGTGCCTCGACTCTATGCCCTCATAGAGTCGAGGCACAATAGAAACTGGTTTTGTATAGCCAAGGGATTTTTTTTTTCAAACTGGTCCAGCGCCGACTTGTTTGATTGTACGTTTAGATTTATTTAATTAATGAAAAAAAATCTCTGTTTTGATGTATTTAACATGCGAGCCATAGTTTTGAATCCGAGTCCCCCTGCGTTAGCACTCTGTTAGTCTGTCCACTAGTCTAGCGCTGTCGTAAGATGTAATAAACGATCACTTTTCATAATTCAGATTTGTCATATCAACACACTACTTTAATCAAAACGCCCAGTCTTTATCCTACAACAAAACCCTTCATATTTACACAAGCTAATGACTTCTGCCTACCCAACGCAGTAATAGGGAACATGATACAATAACACGATATATCATCGCACGTGTGTTTTTAGGACAATGTTTGTATACTCATATGGATCAACTTATTCAAATGTGAAACAGAATTAAAGATAAATAAATCATTTGTATGTATGTGATGATGCGGGATTTCCGGGTGGGATATATTATGCTTGCTAGATTTTACTCGTGGCGTCGCTCGGGTGATTACTAAACAAGTGTTTTTAATATAATTATATCCACAAATGTTTGGAATAGATGAATGTTTTTGCATTAAAGAGTAGCATCTCTTTAACACAAAAACACCCTATCTTCTGTATATTATCATATAAAATCCTTGCGTAACTGACTGACTAACAGATAAGCTACAGCCAAAACTATAAGGCGCAGGAAGACGAGATTTGGCATGTATGTTCCTTGGAGATCATAGGGGTGCACTAAGAAAGGATTAAAAAATAAACAATTTAATAAAATAAAAAATGTGCGGGCATAGCTGCGGACATTCTCTAGCCCAAGATAAAAAGACACGACTGGTACGTAAGGACGGAATAAATAAAGAGCGGAGGTCACTTACATGCATTAGCCGGATCGATCCCAGCTGATGCATATGCAAGTAGGCGGTGGAGTTAAGGCTCAACTCAGACCAACCAGAGACCGGAAGAAATTCTACCTTAATGTTAAAACAATTTTCAACCTTATTTTTATCGTCAAGATGTGTAATTTTGTCTAAGTGTATTTGTTTTCGTTTGATTCTTTGATTGGTAGGTAACCAGTTCTAGAATTTCGCTGTCGACACATAGAAGGCATATGATACGGTCGGACCCTGCTGTCGTGAAGATCTTTGATAGTCCTTATGGCAAGTCAGTAATCAAATATTCTATTTCTGGTCTTATGAATGGACTATACATTTTAAGGTTTTTCACAATGATTAAATTCATATTAAATTTTATGCCGCATTTTGCATGCCGCTCTAGCACGGTTGATCATGGTGACACAATACCTTACCTGTATCCATCTATTTACCCATGTATCGCAAAATAAACAATTTCATTTCATTTCAATTTCATTTCATTTCAAGGTTGAGGTCTTCAAATGGCTTTTGCACTGCGGAGAAGTTAACACTATGTCAAATCTGATAGAAATGGTTTTCTGTCTCTAAGGCAAAAGTCTTGAGTCACAACTAGTATAATGCTATGCCAATGATGACAATCGCGACATCTCGCGACTTTGCGATGTTTCAGAACCTTTCAAGCAATATTATACGCTTCTTCAATAAAAATAAAGTCTAAAATTCTCCGACACTAATCTCGTTCTCAGCTGCATTGTAGCTTGCTGTTTGGTCTGAATATTACCTAAGTGCACCGGCCGTTGCGCCACTTAAACTACTTCAGACAATGCCTAGAGGTAGAGGGGGTTTCATTAAAATGAGCCTAAAGTCTTACAGGGTGTTTCAAAGAGAGCCTTGTGTTTTTAGTGCCCTACTTTCTAATATGGACGAAATTAGGAGGCATTTTTACTGCTATAGTTTTATTTTGTGACTAGTTTCATTAAATTCTTTGATGTATTGCTTTTCGAGAACTATGTTTGTCTTGTCATGCAAAGTGCTTCATAAATCATCCATCTTTTAGTGCCTCTCCATTATTCAAGGTTTGCAGGGAGTTCCATGATTTCATTTACATTTCATTTACATGCACATTTTGCCATGTACCCTTACCAGTAGACACAGTGACACTTTTGCCCGACCCGGGTATCGAACCCGGTTTACTAATGTTTGCCATAATTTCATATGCCATACTGGTATTTGCCATAATTTCATTAGAAATAACGCTTCAGTTGCCATAACCGTGAAATGACATAAAACGACTTTCACTAATTCCATTGGTCATAATCGATCAAGTGTCATAATAATTTAAATCCATAAATGTTTTTGCTATAATTTTCATTTTCAATAATGTCATTTTCCATAACTTTTATTCGGTATTCTCTGGTTTTCCATAAATTCATTTGCACTAATATTGTTTGCCATAATCATCCCCGATCATAATATTTACTTGCACTATTATCATTTATACTAATAACGTTAGCCATAACAACTCAACAGTGATAACTTTTATTTGCCGTAAAATTGCTTTCTATAACAACATATATCATAATAATTAGTTTCTATAAGTAACACATCTCATAATCGATTCTTGACATAATCAAAATTTGATATAATTATGAAAATAATACGAAATATTGTTAGGTCTAAATTAATCATCGTTAACACCCCGACTCAGTGCAATCCGACTCGGATAGGTTAGGTTAGGGTTCTCTTTTGACCCTTAACCCAAAAATAGGAGTCCTGCGAAGCAGGGCTCCGTCAACTTAAACCAAATTCTTCACACTAGTTTAATTAACACCCCGACTCAGTCAATCCGACTCGGATAGGTTAGGTTAGGGTTCTCTTTTGACCTTTAACCCAAAAATAGGAGCCCTGCGAAGCAGGGCTCCGTCAACTTAGTCCACATTATTCACACTAGTTTAATTAACACCCCGACTCCGTGCAGTTCGACCCGGATAGGTTAGGTTAGGGTTCTCTTTTGACCCTTAACCCAAAAATAGGAGCCCTGCGAAGCAGGGCTCCGTCGACTTAGTCAGGGCCGTTCCAACTCAATGCAGCGCCTGTGTGCGAAATCTATGAAGCGCCTGTGCAGTGGTTTTTTTTTAGTCGTTACCTAACAATTTCAGCCTAAATGATTTGCCCCTCCTACGCCACTGCGCCTGTGTGCGAAATCTGTGAAGCGCCTTTTTTGGCATCCTTTTTCGAAAATAAGTGTTATAATTAACGGATATCTCGGCGCGCGGCGCCCCTGTCACCCTGGCGCCTGTGTGCGCCGCACACATTGCACATAGGGAAGGTTCGGCCCTGGACTTAGTCCTCATTCTTCACACTAGTTTAATAAACTGAAGTTGACGCAGCCCTGCTTCGCAGGGCTCCTATTTTGGGATTAAGGGTCAAAAGAGAACTTATGGTGAATAAAAGTTATGGAAAATGGCATTATTGAAAACGAAAATTATAGCAAATACATTTATGGATTTAAATTATTATGACACTTGATCGATTATGACCAATGGAATTAGTGAAAGTCATGTTATGTCATTTCACGATTATGGCAACTGAAGCGTTATTTCTAATGAAGTTATGGCAAATACCAGTATGGCATATGAAATTATGGCATTTTAAATTATGGCAAACATTAGTAAACCCTTTTATTCACCATAATAAAAATATAGATAATTTAGTACAAGCGCCTGCAATTTTTATGTTAATGAGTAAGTTAATATATTTTTTGCTATTTACATAAGGTTGACGGAGCCCTGCTTTGCAGGGCTCCTATTTTCGGATTAAGGTTCAAAAGAGAACCTAACATAACCTATTTAGTTACTTATTACAGTCACACCTAACCCTAGGTACTCGAAAGCAATGACGCACAAATTTGACATTAGCTGTCTATATCATTCATACAAGACGGCGGTTGCGTTTCGTTTCACGTTTTTCACATAAAACCTAAATATCGCTTTTATTGATTCCACTAGTTTAATAAACTGAGGTTGACGGAGCCCTGCTTCGCAGGGCTCCTATTTTCGGGTTAAGGATCAAAAGAGAACCTAACATAACCTATTTAGTTACTTTCACATAAAACCTAAAATAACGTTCCGTTTTGCATATTTGAATAAAGAATTTTTGGAAAGTGTTTAAAAATATTTAGACGCAACTCCGGCAGCCAAAATTACTTTTAGGGGATTAAAACTAACTCCGTTAAGGCCCCTACACCACCAATACCCTCAAATTCGGGCGACTCGTTTCGAAACCGAACCTCAGATTTTTTATTCACAAGTAAACCTAATACTAAACCTCATATGGCGTCTACTAACTAAGCTCGACGGAGCCCCGCTTCGCTGGGCTTCTACTTCTGGGTGGTTTAAAAAAAAACCACGAAGTCTTCTAACCTAACCTATCCGAGTCGGATTGCACTGAGTCGGGGTGTTAACGATAATTAATTTCAACCCAATAATATTATGTATTATTTTCATAATTATATCAAATTTTGATTATGTCAAGAGTCGATTATGAGATGTGTTACTTATGGAAACTAATTATTATGATATATGTTGTTATAGAAAGTCATTTTATGGCAAATAAAAGTTATCACTATTGAGTTATTAAGGCAAACGTTATTAGTATAAATGATAATAGTGCAAGTAAATATTATGATCAGTAATGATTTTAGCAAATAATATTAGTGCAAATGAATTTATGGAAAACGAGAGAATACCATCGAAAGGCAGTCTCAATAATTATATTCTTAAATAAATACATAATAATATAACATGACAGACAATTGGATAATGTCTAGACAACACCACAAACCCTCTCTTTACTCCGAGTAAAAACCCCTCAAACAATCTCCCAACCAAAACACAACAACGTACCACTTTTCCAAACATAATGAACTTAACTCATACGTCGCAGTTAACAGGCGCAACCCGATTTATGGCAGGACTTCAATACACGGAGTGTTTTCCCAACTAAGTTTATTACAAGTACATAATCTGTTAGAACTTCCCAACAATGCGAAAGTGTCTGAAATTTAATAAAGCAAGACGTATACGTGCTAGGAGTTTCGGCGGTACAGCGGTTTATGGTTTGCTGGATGCGGCTTAGCGTGGTTTGCATAAGGCAACGTGCGTACTTTTCGTAACTATTGGAATCTAAAGAGCCAATGCCTCTTGTGATAGTAAACGATACGAAAATATCACAGAAATTATTGTGTTTAGGTAAAAGGTAAGGTTGTCTTTTAGAAATAATGAAGTTCTCACGAAATTGCTTTTTAAATGTGAAAATTAGAATTGCAGAGTTTCTAACGATGTCATGCCTATATTGATTGCATAAAATTGGGATGAAAGTGGGAAAGCGAGACAAGAATTAAAATATTTCTTTTTGTAGAATACACTTTATCACTGATAGAATAGAGTATTCACTGATAATATGAAAGAACGCACTATATCTTTTGGTGTATAAGTGACAAATTTATTAGATTCGATTCGAATCAACTATATTTGAAACTAGCTTTAACTAACGAAGGTTTTAATTTGATAACATAAACCATTAGGATATTATTTTGATATTTTAACAAAGTAAACGCTAGTTTCACAATTGATTTATAATATGAAGATAAGTTAATAGCTAAATAATATCGTACAAATTTCATTTCAATTTATAACTTATCTGGCAGATATTTCCAATCCAAAGTTGTCAAAACTGGGCCTTAAAATTAAAGAATCTCCATTCCATCTACATCCTTGACTGGCATCGTTTGTATACAAAACGTAATCTCGTAAACGGGGCTCCGAATTCAGTCTTAAAGCCCTCCGCCTATAAATAGCCAATCTTAGTTGTACAGCCTCCATCCTCTTGCTTCCATCATTGACGGAGAAGACCTTCATTGACTGAATGCTGAGAAGTTCCGCTTTGAGTACATTGTACTGCAGAATGCTGTTTTATATTATGTCTAAGTAGAGTAATAATAAATTCTACTAGTAATACTCAGTAGCAGCCCGGAGTCTGGTGATCTGCCCCGTAATAGGCTCGCCCTCTATTACGTGGAACCTAAAAATTCATAGCGAAATGTGGGTGTAATATTTAACCTCTGCTTACCCCCCGTTTTACAGGCGTGAGACTATAAATAAATAAATAAAATAAAATAAACTAAACTAAGTAGAGTACCCATTAAATCGTACTAAGGCAGACTACTGATTTACTCGTATGGGTATAATTAGCCCACTCATGTTTGGGTATAATAAATTTGAGTTATATATTCATATGATTCGAGAGTGGCTTTTTAAGAGTTACTACTTGACGTATTTTATATGTGATGACAAATTAAGAGTTCAAAATATTCCTACTCCGTTACATATTCCATGGAAGTCGTAGAGGCGTCGTAAATATGCAGAGGCCGTCTCGTACCTCGGAGAGCACGTTTAGCCGTCGGTCCCGGCTGTCGTGAAGATCTTTTACAGTCGTTATAGGTAGTCAGTACCTCTGAATTGACTGATACTAGCCTAAACTATGGAATATCGCTATCCCGTCGGGTTGGGAAGGTGAGGTAGTTTTTATAAGGAAAAGCTGATTCAGTCAAATCCGGTTAGACCAGTACTTGGACCCTGGGTTGCAATTGGCATAACGCTAGGAGAATGAGGTAAATATTAGGCTAAATTATGGACATTAAGCTGCTTATATAGTTTCTTGGTCGAAAAGGTAAGTATCTCAATATATATCACGTACCTTTGTTTGTAAAATAAGTATAAATGACTACGAAAGGTTAAATTCCAACACTGTGACAGTTCAAAACTTTGAAAATCGAAGAATTCAATAATTGTAGTCAAAATTCTTTTATCAGAAACCTGACCTTTCTAGACTCTAATTATATCCACACAACTCAGCATTTATTTTATCAACATTCGAAGCCATATCTATTGATAAAGGATCCTTACAACCACGTTTCATTAATCCAGTAAGCGAAGGCTTATAGTTTGGATCCAACGTCCAGCCAATAACGGCACAGATTAATAAATAACACTTTTGAGGCTTACAACTTTACGTGCATTGTAACTTTCAGCACTTCGTTTACTAAGAGTAGTTGGTAATTTTCATACAGAAATATCCATCCATCACGTAACTTCACGCCTCCACCTCGCTTCAAGGAGTAGGCAGTGGTGTATTACACACCCACACTATGCTAGTCATGTTTCGATCGCAATGTAATATGGGGCGAGCTTTTTCCCAGCTAACGGGCACATTATTAAGCGAGCGATAATTAACATTCTGAATCCATCTATCCATGTCTACATATTATAAAATGAAGTCCCTATCACGTCCTGTCTATCTGTATAAACGGGATAAACTCAACAGCTACAGAAAGGATTTTTGTATCGTTTTCACCAATAGATAATGTGACTCCTGATGAATGTTTAGGTTTATATAATAGTACAGGTAGTAGTAGCCTTGCTGATTTCAGCATGAATGGGCCGGCTCGACCGGGGAGGTACTACCCTCTCACAGAAAATTTACGTAAAGTAACAGTACCTAAACTGTTGCGTTTCGTTCGGAGAGTTCCGAAAGCCCTATCCCCTATTCCTTCTCCCTCATTCCACTCCTCATCCTATCCCTTTTCCCAATCCCAAGGGGCGGCAACGCACTTGTGACTACTGTGGTGTTGCTTGTGTCTATGGGCGGCGGTAATTATATATATATTATATCATATGTTATATATATATATTAGCCTGGATTAATTAAAGACGTGTATGTAAATGGTTCCCAGATTATGTTCCCAGGAATATCTATGGTTTCTCCAATCGATATAAGCGGCTTAGATAGTATTACATACGTTGGCCGATTATATTTGCTGAAAGCTAACAACCTGGGGCTAAAGATCCATATTATATCAGTTGAATTAGTAATTCGCAAACGATACATAACATATAAGATATTTGCACAATACAATATATGATGTCATTGTAATTAAGATGCAGAATACTGCCAATCATCTTGCATACTGTCTTTGTCTTAACGCGTAGGAGTAAGAGTGATGTAGCGATAAGCAATGTTACGATTTTTTATACTGAAACTAATATGATGGATAAGTTAATAAAATATATTTTATTACAAATTTAACCTTTCAAGGTTCAAGTAAATTTCGTTTTATTCTGCTGGTAAATTATTTATAAATTTTGAGACCCATTTAAGCACAAAGATTAAAGTAGTGTTTATTATTTTCATTTTCATTGAGTACGATATTTTATTTCATATTTTAATAAACTATGTATTCATTTGCTGCAGTAGTGATGAATTTTAATAGTTGCTATTTCAGCCATTTTAAGTTCAATTTCAAAGAGAATTACAGATGAAGTTTAGTGTCATCTGGTTTAGAAAAATTTGCAATAATATTTTTAGTTTATTATCATCGTTCCTCAAAAGCAATAGTAGTTTGAATACTTAATGACGCAATATGTATTCTGATACAAAAATCAATAAAATTATCTAATAAATAAAAATAACGTGTCACAGTGTTTGTTACCGGACTCTTTAGAAACGGCTCGATTGATTTTTATGAAAATATTTGTAATTCTGAAAATAGGTTTATACCAATAATTACTTATCATTTTTATTAAGGCATTGATAGATATAATCGGCGATAGCCCAGTGGAGTACGTAACGGACTGACGATGGTCTCGGGTTCGATCCTCAGGTACCTCGGGCACACACCTCTGAATTTCCAAGTTATAAGAATATATCGATACCTTTGGGTAGAAAGGTCGTATAAACCATTTTGGCCAAATTGAGTTATATATACCATTTTTCTCAGAATTTTTTTCTCTATCGATCTGTATATACGAAATGTAGATTTACACATAAAAATGGTTAATACGACCCAGAAGTTTTTGGTCATAACCTCTTGAAAAAGGTAAATTATCAGTGTAAAAGCCGAATATTATTTTTTTGTAGTTTTGTTATGATGTAATGACCATAATTTTAATTAACTCAGGGCGTAAAAATAGTCGTTAATTGTAAATGGTTTATAAGCCCAACGTGTTGAATGCATTACCTAAGCACAGTTTAAATTCGACGTCGTAAATCCTTATTGCATATCGACCTTTGGGTAGAAAGGTCGTATAAATCAAAACCCGAAAGTGATTAAAAATGATCTATGAGAAAGTTTCTTACAATTTGCGAATGAATAAGGTTGAATCATCAAAACCTATCTATCTTCTTTAGTTTTAAAGTTAGCTTGGATTTTCGTCTAAGAAAAATCAATTCTTGGTTAATACACTCCATGAAAATGTACTTTAAAAAAACTGTAAAGGTCGTATATCCATTTTTAATAAGCTTATGGTCACATTTACTGTCGTAAAAACCCAATTATCGACACCTTTGGGTAGAAAGGTCGTATAAACCAAAACCCGACTTTTCAGGATAGCAGAACAGCTACTTTTTTTACATAAAAATCCATAACTTTTTGTTTTTGAAGTTATAAAAAAATAATCTATGAGAAAGTTTCTTACAATATGCGAATGAAAAAGGTTATATCATCAAAACCTGTCTATGTTCTTTAGATTTAAAGTTAGCTTGGATTTACGTCTAAGAAAAAATCTATTCTTGGTTAATACACCCTATGTAAATGTACTTTAAAAAAACTGTATAGGTCGTATATCCATTTTTGGTAAGCTTATGGTCACATTTACTGTCGTAAAAACCCATATATGTAGTTCTTTTTGTTTTAAAAACCATTTATAATCATAGATCAATTGAATTCTGACTAAAAATTCAGAGAACGGGTACTGAAAAACAAGTTAATCGAAATATGAACTCTTTTTTATTGGGATAGAATTGAAATTGCTTTTGTATTAATAAAGAGTAATGTTTTTAGTGCAAAATATTATTCCCCTCGGACTGTACTTGGTGGATTGATATTTTTTAAGCGGGTCTTTCGCTTGATAGATTTATATTCGATTTATATTTTTGTTGAAACGGTTTTATTGTATTAAATAAAGTGTATCTTTTAGGTGTGTAATAATATTGGGTGTAAATAAATAATAAACCGAAAACCGATACTAGTGATTCAGTGCATGATACTGAGGCACTTGGCGGTCGAATTTTCCCAGTTTAGGGTAGATATTTATGATTTTTTAATAGGCTACCGTCACTGATCAGTCGTATGAGGCTACCACGATTAATACCTACAAATCGCAATAGCTACGTGCTACAATTTATTAAGGCTAGAACACTCTTGTCGCACCTACTCGCATACACTCATGCAAGTAGGTGCTGAGTTCGGTAAGTTGTAATTCAGAATAATTCTTTTTATACTCGTATATCCATTGATTTAAATTACAACACATTTGTTTTATGTGCTAGCGATGGCATAAAATTTAATTTTCACGTAACTTCAAGTTGATTCTGAAATGTTATTACAACATATAGAAATTTTAATTTTTGTGGTAGGTATCGCGAAATTTAAATTGTGCTTGGGGCTCTTTACCACGTACCTTCTACTCCTCCTACCTTTGTTTCGAGAAAACGATATATTTGCAATGTTGCAAGCAATAATTCATAATTCGTTTTAAAATAATTTATAATAATAATTAAAATAGTTTATAGTAACAATTCATAAATAATTTTAAACTAGTTCTGAACACAAATTTATATCATTAAGTAAGTTACTTTTTTCACGACTGCCCAAAAAAAGGAGTGTTATGTTTTTAGTACATAAGTTAGTTACGTTTAGTGCTCGATCGTTTTTTTATTTAGTTGCAATTCAATAAATTATTTAGTAAGTAACCTTACTACAAAGGCTTAATTCAATAATTTATTGAATTAAGTACCTACATTTAAATATGTAGCAAATATTTAAATATTTAAATATGTAACACGATGCAAATACCATCTTTGCGTAGAGACGGAAAACTCGACATCAAACCATATACGACTGCCTCGTTGGTCTCGCGGCATAAATGTGCGCATGGGATCGGGAGGTCCTGGGTTCGATTCCTGGGTCATTTCATTTCATTTCATTTTCATTTCATTTATTCACAAACAATTATACAATTGTGTTTGAATTTTTACATAAAAAATAGTTATAAAAGTCAAATCAAATTAACTAAATAAAAAAGTAAACAATATTAATTAAATAAAATTAAAATAGCATATCAAATCAAGTTAATTAAATAAAAAATAAAAAATGAAAAATAAAAAATGTCAACAATATTAATTAAATAAAATTAAAATACCAAATCAAATTAATTAAAATAAAAATGTCAACAATTTAAATTACCATAACAACTTAGTTTCTTATGTTGGAGTCTATAAAATCTAATACCGAGTAATATGTATGCTCCAACAAGAAGGCCTTAAGTTTTCTTTTAAACATATTCGTTTTATACACAAGATCTTTCAATTCTGTAGGTAAACAATTAAACAGCTTTATCATTTGAAACTGAACACCATGTTGTACAATATTTAAATTTGGTCTTATGTTTTGTTTCAAATGTTTCCTTCTCGTACTTTCTCGGAGTAGCCTTTCTTCCTCAGTTTCATACTCATTGATATGCTTTGATAAATAAGTAAGAGTTGTTAGTATATACAAACTAGGCACTGTTAGTACAGAAAGATTTGAAAAATGTTGCCTACAAGATTCTCTTTGAGAAATACGGTTAATAGTTCTGATTGCTCTTTTTTGTAGAATGAATGCTCTGTCCCTATTATATCTAAAACTATTTCCCCAAAATTGTACGCTATATAACAATCTTGACTCCACTAAGGCATGATATACCATTTTTAAGGTGGCAACATTAACTTCGTCTCTTAAACTTCTTAGTGCGTAGCAAGCAGAAGAGATAGTTGCGTCAATTGCCTTCATTTCTTCCTTCCAGTTTAGAAAAGAATCTATGTATACCCCTAAGAATTTTACTGAGTTGACAAGTTCTATTTTATCTCCATTTAATATTATATTTAGGTTATCTGTATCTCTAACCGTTGATTTAAATAGAAGAATGTTTGTTTTCTTTGTATTTATGATAAGCCTATTTGCAGTAAACCAATTGTGGAATAATTCAAGGGATGTGTTTATTTTTAAATTTAAGGTTTCTAACGTATTTGAACTTATAACGGCATTAGTGTCATCCGCAAATACAACAAGACCAACATCAGACTTATATTTGCTTAAATAATTTAATAAGTCATTGGTGAAAAGTATGAATAAAATTGGCCCTAGAATAGATCCTTGCGGGACACCTGTAATGACATTTTGAATATGAGATCGGTATACCTTTTGACACTGGTTTTTGTCTATCTCCTTAATTTCAACATACATTTTTCTGTTATGGAGATATGATTGAAATAATTGTAGTACCTTGCCTCTTATACCATAATGCTCCATTTTCATTAGTAGCAGCTCATAATCCACTGTATCAAAGGCGGAACTCAAGTCCAGAAATATTCCAGCTACCTTCATTTTATTATTAATGTTTTCTAATACCTCGATAATTAAAGTGTTAACAGCGTCTGCAGTACCTACACTTTTCTGATAACCAAATTGTCTCTTATTTAGTATTTTGTTTATATAAAGATGATTAACTAGACGACACTTTACTAGCTTTGGTCGGGCAGTGTTATTGGGTTTTGCTGTCACGAAATTCTCAGTAGCAGCACGGAGTTTGGGAATGTGCCCGGTACGGCAATAGGCTCGCCCCTTATTACGTGGGACTAAAGTATATCTGGCGAAAAGTGGGTGTAGAAATACACCTCTGCCTACCTCTTCGGGGTTATAGGCGTGAGAGTATGTATGTATGTGTATGTATGTATTTAAATATGTACAAAAATTTAAAAGAATATCAATCATTTTATAAATGATTAAAATGCCTGATTACTTTAATTCAGAAGAAGTTTGAATAATTTTTGTTTTTATGACTAGTCGATTTTTTATTTCACATTTCTGTTTAAGGTATTTATAATAATTTTTCAATTTAAAATGTTAAACATGTTAGTTATGTTGTACCATTATTGAAATGATAGTAAATGTTGATTAGAAGGTATTATAATACTTAGTTAATGTTGACTTCGTATTTCAGGTAGTTTTATTTTATTTGAATCGACCATTATTGGTTATAAGAATAATAATGATTGAATTCCTACTAATTCTGAGAGTAACAGGATTGTTTATTAGTCAGAATTCAATTGAAATTTTCTATGTTTATAAATGGTTTTTAATACAAAAAATCTACATGTATGGGTTTTTACGACACTAAATGTGACGATAAGCTTACCAAAAATGGATATACGACCTTTACAGTTTTTTTAAAGTACATTTTCATGTGGTGTATTAACCAAGAATTGATTTTTCTTAGACGTAAATCCAAGCTAACTTTAAAACTAAAAAAGATATATAGGTTTTGATGATTTAACTTTTTTCATTCGCAAATTCTAAGAAACTTTCTCATAGATATTTTTTTTATAACTACAAAAACAAAAAAGTTTTGAATTTTTATGTAAAAAAAAAATCGTTTTTCTGCTCTCCTGAAAAGTCGGGTTTTGGTTTATACGACTTTTCTACCCAAAGGTATCGATATGTATATATAGACGGGAATTAACGCGAACATGCAAATTAGGTATTTACATACCTTATTTTGCTTGACGTTTCGAGACGGTTGCACGTCCCGTGGTCGCAAGCTGACTGGTGTGGCGATGCCGTTGCGACCACGGAAAGTCATGTACGTATTTAAGATGTTTAGTAAGTAGATTTATGAGATAGCTATCTCATTTGCCATTGCTCAGGTTCTACCTAGTCATGTACCTATTAATAGGCGTGAGTAAGTTTGCCTCGAACAATTAATAGCTGCTAATTGCGTTTAAGTGACTGCCTCCGTGGTCCAGCAGATAGCGTATGCATCTGCTGCTCGGGCCCTGAGTTCGATTCCAAGGTCGCGCAAAGGGTGTCTGACTAACATTACACAGTCATAGAAAACCATAAAAAATTAAGGTGTAACCTTACACAGTCTATAAAAACAATTGCATTATTCAAAAGCATTGTCGGGATGACCTGGATGCTCTCCACAGGAGTTGGCTTGAGACTGCAGGTGACAAGAAGATATGTAAAGACATCTTACCAATCTCAGATACCGTGAAAAACCTTGGTATTTATCTGGACAAAACTATTTCATGGGGAAGTCAAATACAGGAGACCGCCGTAAATTGTTTGCTTCAGCTGGGTCATTGCGTAGGCTGAGGAACTTTCTTCCCACCAAAACCAAGATTGCGCTTGCGCAATCCTTGCTTCTCCCAATACTCGATTATGCCGATGTCAGCTATCTTGATCTTAATGAGGACCAACTTGATAAATTTGAGTGTCTCCAAAACTTCTGTATTAGATTCATTTTTGGTTTACGCAAATATGATCATGTATCTGAATTTCGATCCAGGCTCAAGTGGCTCCCAATTCGACTTCGCCGGAATACTCATATTCTTATGTTACTGTACAACGTGTTGTTTAATCCTAATGCCCCCACGTATCTCAAAGAACGTTTTAAGTTCCTTCATGACACACATTTAAGGACATTGAGGTCGTCGGTGGATCTGAGACTGCAGATGCCAACACATTCCACAAACTTCTACGATAAATCCTTCGCTGTTCAGGCTGTCCGTTTGTGGAATGCGCTGCCGGTCCAAATTAGGCAAGCTAAATCATTGAACATTTTTAAAAATGCAGTATAGAAGCCTAATTGTCATTGTAAACAAATTTTATCACTGTATATTTTGTGTTCATATTATGTATGTATGTATATGCATTATATTTTTGTATATGTATTATATTTATGTACATTATATATATGTTTATATATGTATGTGTCATATTATGTATTTATTTATATGTTTAGCACCTACCATATCTATTGTATATATGCCTGCGTATGTATGTATAATAAATAAAAACTATTTATTGTAATCAGATACTTTTAGTCACTACACAGCAAAGCTTTTTGTCTTTTCAGTCTGTCCATCCTAAGGTTGCCTGGAAGAGATCGCACTCTGCGATAAGGCGGCCCTTGTGCATTTGATATGTATGTAGTACACTTAAGTCATTTACACCGAATTTGTACCAACATTTGCACAATAAAGAATTATCTATCTATCTATCTAAAGATTCGGGGGAGGCTAGTGAACAACAAAAACCATACCTATATCACTTTCAATATAAAACACAGGTTTGGCCAGCGTGGTATAGTAGGCCAATTCCTCCTTTCAAAGGAGAGGCCTACTCCAGCAGTGGAGTGTTGAAGGCTGATGATGATGATGATGATAAAACACACAAATGACTGCTTATGTTATTTTATGCTTAACGGAACAGGAAAAAAGTAAGATGGAAGGAAAAAAATACTGTAATAAATAATTACAGTATTTTTCTTTCTTATAAAAGTGAAACTGCAGGGTTGGTGCAGCGGTTTATGCGGCCGCCTCATCGCTTGACACTGCGTCGAGTGTTATGGGTTCGATCCCCACACGAGACAACACTTTGTGTGATTCATAAATTACACCCCATACACAAAGTACACCCAGCTTTGAAACAACAATTTATGGGACACACAAAGTATTGTCGCGTGTGGGGATCGAACCCACAACACTAAATGCAGTAAACTAATGGAAGGAAAGAGGAACCCACCACGCACCCTCGGACGACTGACCAATATGGCTCAGTCGTTGCTCATCGCTCCTGAGGATGCCTCGAGCAGAGGCGAAACACGTGTCGCAGAATAGTCGGCGCATACAGCGGGATACTGCAAATCAGGTATCATTCTGGAACCTATACCATTCCTATATCCCTTATCCTTTTAGAGGAGTTCGGTATTGTCAAACTTTTTCTATTGCAATAGTTGGGGTGGTCAAGCCGAGGGTGCGTGGTGGGTTCCTCTTTCCTTCCATTAGGTTACAATGGAGTTCCGCCAAGTAACGCCTGATTCAATCAACTATACCATCATGCATGCATCGATAATGCAGTATCAAGCAGTAAGGTAACCGTTACACCACTATACTAACTGTGCAGTTTCACATTCACTTTATTGACATTTAGCCGCCTAAGACGACAGACACGAACAATTTAAATTTATCTAAACAATTTGAAGTTTCAAGTTTATTTAGTGGATATAAAACATTTTAGGAGACGACATTTAAGGTCGCTTTGTTCTAGGCTGTTAGACAAAGCCTAGACAAAGTAAATAGTGCCTTCGGGGGAACTTAGGGCATTGCTTACAATGTCCTAAGTAGCTCTTAAGCTACGACAGTAAATGACATGAAAAATAACTTCTAAGAAGTTATAACATATTTTGAGTAATCGTAAATTAAGCTGTAACCAGGCATATATCAAACTATAATTGTCAAGCCGTACGTCGACGTTTCAGATTGTGTTTTGCCAAACCCAATGAAAATATGGAAAAGCCAAAGATTAATAACGTTGATCTTTGACCATTTTCTTAGGCCCTCCTGTGTCCCCGAAGAAGCAGGGTTAAGCTGTTGATGTCAAATTTGATGAGGATTTTATATGACAGAAAGCTACGGATTATTCAATAATGAATTATAAGATGAGTTTTGCATGTAGTAATCTTATCTTATACTAATATATAAAGCTGAAGAGTTTGTTTGTTTGTTTGTTTGTTTGGTTGAACGCGCTAATCTCAGGAACTACTGGACCGATTTCAAAAGTTCTTTCAGTGTTAGATAGCTCTTGTATCGAGGGAGGCTATAGGCTATATATCATCGCGCTATGAGCGACGGGAGCTGAGCAATAGCCTTCAATAACGCGTGTGTAACCGCGGGCATCCTCAAGTTATTTTATATAGCTAGGTGATAAGATAAGATAAGATAAGATAAGATAAGATAAGAATATACTTTATTGTACACCAAAATAAATGTTTACAATATAGGCTTAAAAACTACGAGTAATGCACAATCGGCGGCCTTATCGCTAAGTGCGATCTCTTCCAGGCAACCTTTGGATGGACAGGAATGATGTTAGCGTTTTATGAGGCGATGGTGTAGTTAATAAGTAGAATTCGCAATAAAAAAGATTTACATAATATACATACATACATTTACATATCACATATAAATACTTACACATACATAGATTAAGTATATGATATGATACATACATACAATATAAATTATATATGAATATATATAAATATACATATATAACAAACATGATAGATACATTGTAATACATACCTAGAACTCGAGTAAAAGTAAACTACATAAATAAATTTAACTACGTTAAGAATTTAAGTAGTGTTTGTATAACAAATTTTTAAAAATAGTCAATGATGTTGCTCTTCGAATTTGTAATGGCAATGCATTCCACAGACGCACTGCCTGAACAGAAAAGGATTTATCAAAATAATTTGTGGAATGCCTTGGCATCTCCAGAGTCAGATCCTCAGACGACCTCAAAGACCTTATATGTGTGTCATGAAGGAACTTGAAACGTTCTTTGAGATAGGAGGGAGTACAAGGATTAAATAGAACATTATATAATAATGTAAGAATGTGAGTATTCCTGCGAAGACGAATTGGGAGCCACTTGAGTTTGTTGCGAAAATCTGAAACGTGATCATATTTGCGCAGACCAAATATAAATCTTATGCAAAAGTTTTGGAGACGCTCAAGTTTATCCATCTGCTCCTCTGTGGGGTCAAGATAGCTGACATCAGCATAGTCAATTATGGGCAGAAGCAAAGACTGGGCGAGCGCAATTTTAGTAGCAGTTGGAAGGAAGTTGCGTAACCTACGCAACGAACCTGCCGATGCAAAAAGCTTGCGACTTGTCTCTTGCACTTGAGATTTCCAGGACAAATTTTGATCCAAAGTGATCCCCAAGTTTTCACCGTTTTACTGAAAAGGAGATTTTGTCCATCAAAATAGATTTGTGGCAGATCGGACCAACTGATTTTTGAGACCAGTTTGGGGCTGCCTATAATAATTAGCTGTGTTTTTCTGGTATTTATTATGAGACCGTATTTCTTGGTCCACTCACAGATTCTGGCCAGGTCTGCGTTAATAGTATTGCAAGCTTCTGCCAGTTTATTTAAAGGGGCTTGCGTATAGATTTGCAAGTCGTCTGCGTAAAGGTGGTAGGATGAAATTAATTGGTTTGAGATGGTATTAATAAATATAGCGAAGAGTAGAGGAGAAAGCACGCCACCCTGTGGCACACCGGCATTAGTGTCAGACCAAGTGGAATACGAGTCTTCGATGCGTATACGTTGCCGGCGGCCGAACAGGTAACTACGAAACCAGTCAATTGCCGATGGAGATACGTTAAGAGAGCGTAGAATGCCAAGTATGATGTGGAAATCCACGGTGTTAAAAGCATTACTAAAATCAAGTAAAGACAAGACCGTTAGATTTCCACTGTCCATACCAAGCCTAATATCATCAGTTACGTGAACCAGTGCAGTGGTAGTACTGTGGCCAGGGCGGAAACCAGACTGATATGTGTTTAGGAGACAATTTTCATGTAGGAAGGAACTGAGTTGAGCGTGAACTAAGCGTTCTAGGACTTTCGACAAGAAGGGAAGTAAGGATATGGGTCGATAATCTGAGAAGGAACAGGGCTTAGGTTTCTTGGGCAAAGGGATTATTGTTGCATCTTTCCAATCGGATGGAAAGATGCCACGGCTAATGGAATGGTTAAAGATGTGACATAGGACGGGAAGGATTTCGTCGAGGATGGGAAGGATCATTTTACGGCTAATACTATCACTGCCGACTGCATTAGACGTAACAGCCAGTATGTTCTTCTTAACATCACATGCGGTAAATTGCGAGAAGATGAAGGGAGAATAAGCTGGAGTTGGTAAAGATGAAAGATGTTGTAAGGTGGCACTTTAAATATTTCCATCAAATTTGGACGAAGTAGTGAAATGTAAATTAAGAGAATTAAGGTTAACATTGTTTGGAATACATTGATGCCGTGTTTTACCAACTCCCAGACTTTTAAGAAATTGCCAGACCTTAGCTGGATCACCGTTTTCAACGGACTGATGAATATATTGGCGTTGCGCATTCCTACACACCTTGTTGCAGAGATTTCTAGTTGCTATGTACTTCTCATGGTTTGAGGGAGTAGATCTGTACTTCAGTTTAGCCTTGGCAGCAGATTTTTTGGCCATGATTTTCCTGATGTCATCTGTTAGCCAAGGTGCCGGCAGGTGCTTCAGTTTAATGGTACGGAGTGGCGCATGCACATCATATAACTGGATGAGATTGGTAGTAAGTTCATGAACTTTGCTATCGACACACTCGGAGGTATACAGAGGGAGCCAGTCTATATTAGAGGCATCGATGCGCAGTTTGTCAAGATCCATGCCACTAAAATTGCGCTGCTGGACTACCTTGGGTTTCATTTTGGGTGTGCGTATTTTATATGAAACAAAGATAAGGTCGTGGTAGGAAAACCCATCCGCTGTACATTGACCATGCTTATCGACCAGATCGGAAGAAGATACCAGAATAAGGTCGAGAAGAGAAGGAGTGCAATTGGGAAAGTGATGAGTTGCGTTTAAATTCAAAATTGACAAATTGCAAGACTCTATGGTATGCCGGAATAAAGCAGCACGTGAATCTTGTTTGAGGAGACACGTGTTGAAGTCACCCATTATAATAGTGTGGCTATATGATGGAGTTAAATTTTCTAAAATTTGCTCAAAAGATGGAAAATAGTTTACACGACTTGAAGGGGAATAGAATACGCCTAACAATACTTTAACGTGGTGAAGTTCTACTCCTAGGAATAGATACTCGCCACCATTCGACAGTGGCGGCTGTGGAGACATACTGACTATGGTATAGGGAATATGGTGACGTAAATATATGGCAACACCGCCTCCAGTGCCGAATGCACGATCATTCCTAATCAGCCGGAAACCTGGAAGTGAATAAGACGTGGAAGGGAGACATGGTTTCAGCCATGACTCGGACACAAGGACGGCATGAATGTGTTGGCAATCTAAATTTGCCAGCATATCTGGAAAATGAGCTGGAATACTCTGCGCATTAATATGGACTACATTAAAGTTCCTGGGTACGTCTGAGAACTGCGATTGAAGAATGTCTCCTAGAGAGGGGACACTTACAAAACTGTCATCAAGACTTGTAGCGGAAAGATAGGTATCATCGCTATTTGAGTTCGTATCTGACATAAGTATAATAAATATATGAATATAAATAAATATCAATAATTAATAAATAAATAATAAAATAAATCAATAATTCTATTTCTAATTACCGCGGCAAGCTTCGCTCATTGTGTCCACCCGCCGGTTGCGTATAAACAAAGATAGTGTATAAAAAAAAAAAGAAAAAATCGGATATAAATTAAAACTAACAAATAATATAAAAAGACTCAATTTGACATCAGAGCTAATGTAGGTTCCAGAAACATAAAAACAAAATTATAAATTGAAGTCTAAAAATACAAATATTCAGATCCGTGTAGGTAGCGCGTAACGGAACGTTACTTAGACGGTTGTGACAGTGACAGGTTAGTGGTGTCAAATTGCCAATAATAATATACGCGATACCTACATGAAAAAGAAGTGATAAACTGATGTTTAGAAAGTGAAGGTGCAAATGGAACTAAGTGAATATACATATGAAGTCAATGACAATGGAACAAGCTTACTTCTTTGAAGCTGCGGTTCTCTTGGCCTTTGTTGCAGTTGACTTTGCGACGGGCTTTTCAGTATCTGCGAGTTTGATCTTGCCTAGTTCACTAACGGAGGTGATGCGATACCGTTTACCATCAGGGCCCAAGACGTGAACGTATCCCTCTCGCGTCCAGCACTTCGCAACTCCAAACTTCGCTC
This sequence comes from Euclidia mi, assembly GCA_944739405.2. NCBI lineage: Eukaryota > Metazoa > Arthropoda > Insecta > Lepidoptera > Erebidae > Euclidia > Euclidia mi. The sequence goes on along the minus strand of OX123205.2, from coordinate 2,950,291 downwards.
GTGCTGCCATGAAGGCTTCGTGTCTACGACGTGTGAGAAACTCCGACAGAGTGATGCCCGAATCCTTGAGCTTCGTCTTTGCGAACCAAACGCTGTCCCGCACCGCAGCTGACGCAAATTTCACGAGAATGGGTCTCGCCTTGTCGCTGGTAGTCTGGCGTCCCATCCTGTGGCAGCGCTTGATGTCTTCGACCACGAAAGTGCCAATTTTGAGACGTTGCTTGACAATATTCGCGACCTGCTCAGATGTCTGCTCGTCCTGACGTTCCTCCACGCCGTGAAGCAGCAACATCTTGCGGCGGCTGCGCGTTTCAATCGTGTCGATCTCTCGGCTGACGACGTCAAGCTGCTGTGAGAAGGATTTCAAGGTCTTCATAATAAAGGTCTTGAATGCAGCAAATTCATCAGACAGACTCCGAGTGCTTTGAGGCGACTTCTTCTGTAGCTCAGCTTCAAAAGTTGCCATCCGCTCCTCAAAATAAGCTTGCATGTCCAGGATTTTTGAAGCATTGAATGTATCCATTGTGTGTGTTTATGTGAAAACTTGTTAGATTTTAAGGAAAACGCTTAACCAGCAGGTAAGTAGTATAAGCTTTAACTTTTATGCATTAAAATGTTTTTATTATGAAAATTAACTGTTTTATTTAAATTTACTTGGAGAGCAATTTTAAAAGTTACTGGTAATCTCAACTACCCACCAAAAAATAAGGTGATGATAATAATATTGACTGCCACTGTGGTCCAGTGGTTAAAAAGAATTTCGACACCTCCAATAACATTTTACAAATCCATTCATGTAATATAAAACATGTTTGGAAGCATGTCAACAAATTTCTTAAAAGCTTACTCTTCTAAGAGTTTGAACGTTTGATTTCTTTGGAGAAATTACCAGTTGACGTCATAATATGTGGCCTTGAAATAAGCAAGCTTATTGGATGTAGTAAAATTTTATATAATAAGCTGGAGCTTTATTTTTAGAGAGGCAAAAGAAGTGCTATGTAAAAGGTCTGTGAAAAAGCTGATTTATATTGTGTTATCTAGTTAGACTAGTAAGCGGATCCCGGGCTCCAAAGTGTAAGGCTTGGAAGCAACCGGAAAACTCTAGAACGAAGATAATGATGTACCGAAAATGATCTAATCATGTGGATTACCTTTTAAGTTACCTATACAAGCATGACAATACTTTGTGTAGATATCGATGTTTGTAAAACAACTTTAAAGTTCTACAATGTCAAGATCATATCCATTTGCAACAAACACTTACAAGAACACAGTATTCTAATACTTAGTCTATATTATAATGGTTCTCTAAAGTTAAATTTCATCTGTAAACCCGCATCACAACGGATGAATCTTTCGTTTTTCCAAGTGTCCTGTCGGTGACAGCAAGACGTGGCTTCATTCTGTTGCGAGCACACTCATGTTTCTATAGAGTTGGGAGACGAGTCGATGTTTAGAGGAAATGTTGGAATTTACACAGAAATTTGAAAATATGAAAAGCTAGGAAGATTTGAAGAACTACTATATACTCTACTTTACACGTGGCTCCGAACTTGTGGAAAATAGACCTCAATACACAAAATTCATACCATATCATACCCCCGTTGCGACATGAATGAAGTATAAACAAGCCAACTCATTATCCCATTTAAAATAATATAATTATACTCCGTGGTCCAGTGGATAGCGTATGCGACTGCTGGTCGGAGGTCCTGGTAACTGGGTTTTTCCGAATTCTCAGTAGCAGCACGGAGTCTGGTGATGTGCCCGGTAACGGCAATAGGCTCGCCCCCTACTACGTGGGACCTAAAAATTCATGGTGAGATGTGGGTGTAATATTTATACCTCTGCCACCTCTTCGGGGATACAGGCGTGAGTCTATAAAAATATATATACTAGAGGTTACTCGCAGCTAAGCACATTTTATTTTAATTACCATTTTTTCTAATCCTATTCCGATTTCGAGAAATCATTTCTTAGTGAACCCCTACGGTTTCCAAGGTCGAAACGTAGCTGCAAAAAGAAGTTTATATATATGAACAAGACGTCGCCAGCGGCTTCGCCCGCGTCTATTATACATATAAACCTTCCTCTTGCGTAGTTTTCAAGATTTAAGAATACATAGGCACAGACAGAAGACAGACTTTGATTTATACTATGTAGTGAAGAAGAATAGGTAATATGGAAAAGTGTGTGAAAAGTATTATTCCGTGAAAAGGTCCATATTGTACAAATAATAATGCAAAATAAGTCACAGTTTCGAAGTATTCATATTCTTCTCAATCTGATTACCCGTTGAGGGCAAGAATCTCATATAAAATATCTCAAAGCCAACACCATATGTCAATAAAGAGATTATAAAAAAATAAATTGACTTATAATCAGAAGCTTATCGTAGAAAAGCTTTTCATCAAAATGTAATATTCCGAAATTTCATGAATGCTCAAATATTGTAATAAGTTTTTTCTCGGAGCGTAAACTCGGTATTATATAATAAAGTACTTCAATAAAAAATTTACGGAGCCCTTTTTTGTTTCAGAAATGGAGTTCATTGAGTAGTTGATTAGGATAGTATATTAGTATACTTGGTGAATTTGCTTCAAGATTTTTTATTAACTTTTAGGCATAGTTTGTGATTGCTCCAAATTTGTATACGTGTGTTCTAATATTTACGTAACAGGTATTTAACACCTAACTATTATAAAAACGAGCACTCTTTTAAAAGTGGTGAAATTAAGCTATTTTTTTATTTGAGCCGTTTGGGGTCGAAACATTGGGGCCCCATGGCCCCAAAAGGAGACAGCTACCTACCCCAAAAGGAGACAGGCGAGACCTTAAGATAAGTCTTCTTCTTCTTGTCAGAGGTTTTAACTATAATTATGAGACCTGCATAATTTTATATTCGGGTACTCTAATTGGTAGGATAAGTAAACATGCAACAAACAAAATAAGTCTACATGTTTTTCGATTCATTTACTATTAATTTGTTTTAATTCAAAACTTGGATATTCTCAAGAGATGCGATTTATTTCGAGCTTGTCCCAAGTTTTAGTGAGATGAATGAACAGTCTAATTGGTCGTGTCCTAGAATTTGCTAGCCTATTAAGTGGATATTTTTAAGCCAACTGAAATTAAACGATATCTTCTGGAAGCCTTACAAATGAGCACCCTAAGGCACATATAGCATTATAAACATGTGAGTGTTGCCCACATTTTTGTGTGTTCTATATAGCCTTTTAATATGTATTCTATATATATTCAGCCTTTTTCTGACCACTGCCGGGCATAGGCCTTTCCTTATTAGCTTTACAGAATCCTGTGCGTCACTTAGACGATTTCACTTACTATACCATGGTGGCCAGACCGGGTTAGTAAAGAGATTGATGTTTAGTTTTTTTTGTTCGCGTTTGACCACTATTATGCCTGATGGTTAGCACTGATGCGATCTAGGATGTAGCACGCTAACCTAGAAGATGCCTATTCACTCGCGTCTTGAAGACACCCAAATTGTACTGATCGGGAAACACAGATTCTGGCAAAGAGTTCCATTGTTTTGCAGTGCGCATGATGAACGAGGAAGCAAAACGTTTTGTACGTATGGTTGGAATATCGACCATGTACCGATTGCGCTGGGCAGTGCGTCTGGTTGTCTGATAGTGGAAAGGGGATGAGGGGATTAAATCGTGCAGGTTCTTCATCACCAATGAACCTCCTGGCTTTTCTGTCTATTGAGTTAAGTGTCTCAAGCTGGTATTTGGCCGATCCATCCCAGAGATGAGAACAATACTCCATACAGAATCAGACTTGTGCTTGGTATAGACTTAGCAGTTGTCCCGGTGTGAAGTATCGTCTCTCTTCTTTTCTTAAAGTTTTCCGTATTTTCGCAAAGATACTATTTGATTCGTGTATTTTCTTGAACCTACCGAATGCAATGGGATAGTGAGTTTCTGTATTCCTCATTCATCACCATTCGGAGAATTACCATTTATTTCAAATCAAAACTATTTTATCTTACTATAGCTGAAACAACGACGGAACCTCATCTCTAGTTGTCATTTCAATATAATTCCACTTAATTAACAATTATAAACGTTATACTGTTCCGTGGTAATTGCTTGTCACCAGACGGTAACCCTTGACATGAATTGTTGTCGCTTCCAGTACAACATAGTACTTGACAATTGTTATAGATCCTCAGTTAATATCTGCAGACAAATTTGAGCGTTATTGCAATGTATTAAGAGTGTATATGTTACTATAGCTTTTGCCCGTAGCTCCATCTGCGTGGGTTTCGTTAGTTATCTGGATAAAATGTATAAGCCATCTTCTGATGTATAAGGCATTACATTGTAAAGTTTCATCTCAATCCGTTCAGTAGTTTATGTGTTAAAGAGTGACATACATCCATCCACACTTACGCATTTATAATATTAATAGGATTTGTGGTATATAAAGAAGTGCGGAGTTTCTCGAAAGCAGAATTTTACGATGAGACGGGATAATCCGTGTCTAATGTACCACAGCCCATTGGTATTATGGAGGTCGTATGTCAAATCATTGATAGCGCGATTTGAGAAATCACGTCCATAGTTCTGCAGTTGTTGGCTAGATGGCATTAGTTATGCCTTCGTTAAATTTACGTAGATTTCTGCACATATTTATTTTGAAAGATCATTAAATTAAGGTTTTCGTATATGAATATTATTCTTCATTGAAATAATTTCATTACTGCACGTCAGAAGGATCTCCTTGTACCGGATATTGCAGTTGTAACTTGACAGTATTGTCTAAATAACTTACTTAGATAACTCCTAATTTCATAACATATCTCATATAATCTTGGCACTTCAATTTTCCACTTTCATTCAGCATAATAAGTATAATTATTTATATTTAACCCTGGCTTAATACTTGGCAATTCATGAGTAACAACAAATTATTTCTACCGAAAGCCAATGCCAATGCATAGATTGCACCAAACGAAAATTCATTCCTTTCTTTGCCTTAACCATTCCTCTTAACACACAGGGACATTTATGGATCTCATGAAAAACGTCTTACCTCCATCTTAAGCCTTGAAGGACCTGCATTCATCAGATTTAAAAACGAAAAAAAAAACCACGTTGACTCCACTCGTCTGAAAGCCCACTTTAAACCTACTTTGTAAGTGAGCAACCTCTTTCTGGAATGCAAATATGAGTGGCGCATTATGTAGAAGTCATTTTAAACCATCCAGATAAATAAATACGGCCTCTACGAGGCTTTTAAGGCTCGTTATTTAGAATGGTATTTTATTATACCTTGAAATGTGTTTATAGTATGCAACTGGGTTAATTTGAAGTAGTTTTTGAGCTTTAGCTTATAAGTAATCGTGCAGACGTTTTGTATTTTGTACTGTGGGAAGACTATAGAAATAAAATGTTTAGAATGAACTAGAAATATTGCAATGTGTTAAAGGGTAAAAGTAATGAAAGTTACTACAGGGCACATATTATTTTATAACTTAGCATGTTATCCTATAATTTTGTTTTGTTAATATTAACTTTAGATTTTTATTACATGAAGCAACGATAGCGTAGTGGAGAGACATACAGACGGCTACGCATAGGGTCTCAGGTTCGAATCCACCGCGCGCACCAATGACTTTTCGAAGATAAGTACGTCTTAAATTGTTAATTATCGCTTGCTAAACAGTGAAGGAAAACATCGCGAGGAAACCTGCATGTCTGAGAGTTGTCCATAATGTTTTCTAAAGACATGTGAAGTCTGTCAACCCGCACTTTGCCAGCGTGATGGACTATGGCGATACCCTTCTCATAGTGAGAAGAGGCCCGTGCCCAGCAGTGGAACAGTATAAATACAGGGCTGATGAATATTAACTTTTATTCACTTGCCAAGAAGCGGGCAAAAAACATTATTTTAATATTCATTTAGTTAACCGAATACGTAAGTATTGTTTCTTGAATTAATCCTACTAATATTATAAATGTGAAAGTTTATGAAGATGGATGGATGGATGGATGGATGGATGTTTGTTACTCTTTCACGCAAAAACTACTGAACGGATTTGGATGAAACTTTACAGTAATATAGTTTATACATCAGAATAACACATAGGCTACAATTTATAAAAAAAATGTATAATGTTGCCATACTATAAGCAAAAGTATCAACTAAGTCGGCGAAAATCCTGTATTATCTTCCTGGTGATTGATCTGATATTTGGTATACACTTATATTGTCATCGAGATTAAAAGATAATATTTAAATGATTGTAAATCCAAGATGGCCACCGATACAAAATGGTGAATCACATATTACTTCACAACAACCTCAATATGGGTATCAAATGAAAGGGTTTGATTGGCAGAATGGAGCTCACTATGAAAAATCTAAGATGGCCGCTGCCACAAAATGGCAAATTACTTATTTTCAACACACAAATACCTCAATATGGGTATCAAATGAAAGGGCTTGATTTGTAGAATAGAGCTCACTATGAAAAATCCAAGATGGCTGTCGCCGCAAAATGGCATATTACATATTTTCCACAAATAACTCAATATGGGTATCGAATGAAAGGGCTTGATTGGTAGAATAGGGCTCACTATGAAAAATCCAAGATGGCTGCCGCCACAAACTGGCGGATTACATATTTCCACATATTTGTGGAAATATGTAATCCAAGATGGCGACTGCCACAAAATGGCGGATTATTTATTTTCCAATAATACCTCAATTTGGGTATCAAATGAAAGGGCTTGATTCGTAGAATAAAGCTCATTATGAAAAATCCAAGATGGCTGTCGCCGCAAAATGGCGGATTACATATTTTCCTCAAATAACTCAATATGGGTATCTAATGAAAGGGTTTGATTGGTAGAATGGAGTTCACTATGAAAAATTTAAGATGGCCGCCGCCACAAAAAGGTGAATTACTTATTTACCACAAATACCTCAATATGGGTATCAAATGAAAGAGCTTGATTCGTAGAATAGAGCTCACTATGAAAAATCCAAGATGGCTGTCGCCGCAAAATGGCGGATTACAATTTTTCCACAAATAACTCAATATGGGTATCGAATGAAAGGGTTTGATAGGTAGAATGGAGCTCACTATAAAAAATCCAAGATGGCCGCTGCCACAAAATGGCGGATTATTTATTTTCCAATAATACCTCAATTTCGGTATCAAATGAAAGGGCTTGATTCGTAGAATAGAGCTCACTATGAAAAATCCAAGATGGCTGTCGCCGCAAAATGGCGGATTACATATTTTCCACAAATAACTCAATATGGGTATCGAATGAAAGGACTTGATTGGTAGAATAGGGCTCACTATATAAAATCCAAGATGGCTGCCGCCACAAACTGGCGGATTACATGTTTCCACATATACCTCAATATGGGTATCTAATGAAAGGGTTTGATTGGTAGAATGGAGCTCACTATGAAAAATCCAAGATGGCCGCCACCACAAAAAGGTGAATTACTTAATTTCCACAAATACCTCAATACGGGTATTTAATTAAAGAGCTTGATTCGTAGAATAGAGCTCACTATGAAAAATCGAAGATGGCTGTCGCCGCAAAATGGCGTATTAGATTTTTCCACAAATAACTCAATATGGGTATCGAATGAAAGGGCATGATTGGTAGAATAGGGCTCACTATGAAAAATCTTAGATGGCTGTCGCCATAAAATGGCGGATGACATATTTTCCACAAATACCCCAATATGGGTATCAAATGAAAGGGCTTGATTGGTAGAATAGAGCTTACGATATAATTGACCTAAGCGCAGCGTTATTAAAAGCGCGAGAGTATGAGTTGGTGCGCTGAAGCGCAGTGGGGAGGGGGGCAGTCTGATTTTGTACTTTCTGGTAATGCTTTCAGTTTTTATTTTTGCTGCAATTCTATTCAGTAGGTATATAAGCTCTTCAATAATAATATACACTACATACTAATCTTTACCTGAAGTTTGACGACTATAAAAACAAAAGTAATTTTAAGTACTTATTATCTGTTTATAATATATGTATGCTACACGGCTAATGTGCAGATCCGTTTGAAATGAAATTTGATATGGATAGTCTGAAACCTGGGGAAGTACAAAGGCTACTCTTTATTAAAATTTCATGCGGGCGAAGCCGCGGGCGAAAGCTAGTAGTCTTATATACTTAAAACTTTAACATTGACGTTTATTTCAGCTTCTCAAGCTGTATAATTACGGTACCTGTAAAAAGAAAAATAAATTAAATCAGTTATCAAACAAGTTTTATACAGTTCGTGGAATGTATTATATATATATATATGAAAAATATCCCGATAAGCGGCAATGGGCTCGCCACCTATTACGTGGGATCAAAACAGTGGCGAAAAGTGGGCGTTTAATATGCCTCTGCCTACCCCTTCGGGGAAACAGGCGTGAGTCTATGTATGTATGTACATATGTATGTATGAAAGATAGTAAGCTATAGGTATATTTTTAAAGGCCTGTTCATTCAAGCCTGTTCATTCAAGTTCATTCCTCTCCAGGAATGAACTTGAAAATTCCATAAAAAAAATGTTTTATGTATAATAACTATTATGTAGTTCAGGTCAGAAATAAAATTCAAACTATATCTAGTCCTGTTTTATATTAAAACGTCTTATCTTATGCTAATATATAAAGTTGAAGAGTTCGTTTGTTTGGTTGAACGCGCTAATCTCAGGAAGTACTGGCCCGATTTGAAAAATTATTTCATTGTTAGATAGCCCATTTATCGAGGAAGGCTATAAGTTATATAACGTTACACTATGATCGACGGGAACGCAACAGTAAGCCTTAAATAACGCGGGTGTAACCGCGGGCATCCTTTAGTAATAAATAGACAAGCAATATTTAAACAGCTTCAATACGCAAAGATCTAAATTCAGAGACGGCAATCTTAAATCCAATACCATCTTTAATAAAACTGTATTAAATTACTATTCTATATAGACAACAGCGCTCTAATAAAAAATAGATTGACTGAAAATCACAGTAATGGTTCCATATATTTTTTTATTACAACAAAAAGGCCTCTAGATTTGACCTAATTAGGTGGAACAATTGGATTTTTTTTCTTTTCTTTTATTGGTCCTAGTACTTTTATGTAGTGCCAGATTTAATTTTGCTTGGAAATTAACTACGGCGGTCGACAAAGAGGGATTATTTCTGAATTCATGAAATTAACCTATATTACGTTCCACTTTCAGCCTAGCGTAAAAAAATGAATTTTATAGCGTTTCTAGGTCGCACTTAATTTAAACTTTTCGACTTAAAGCCGTAAAGATAAAAGTTGATAATTTTTATTAATGAAATAAGACTTTATTTTTATAATCGAACTCAAGAGTTAGTTTATTTAAATTACTTTATAATTATTTAATGAGATGTTTACTAGTGTTAGTAAGCTGTATTCTAGCTATATTTAAGGGTTTGTACACTCTGTGGAATGAAGAGCAGGGTACATTAGAGGACACATTCAGCCATCGCTCTCGGTTATTGTCAGAAGATAAGAATCGTCAGTCATGTCAGCGGCCTTCAGGCAACCTATAAACTCTGACACCAGAGCTGGCCCTACACACATAAAAAAATATCAAACAAAAGAAATGGTGTCAGCAAACCAAGACTGACATCTATAAGGCCGCACTACAACCTTACAATAAAAATAAAATGTGATCAAGGATCTTATATTATTAGCTAAAGCAGCATAAAAAATCCAACCAAAATATTCTTATCATTGCCAGAGAAAATAGCATTTTCTTCATAACACAAACATAAAGAACAGAAAACCCACAGTCCTATCTTTATCTTAAAACTACACTCTTTGAAGAAATCTCGCAGCAATTCTCATACAAAAACTTTAACACAGATAATACATGAAAAAGACACAACTAGCTTACCTCAATAAAAGGATAACTACAAAAACCTCAATAAAAGAGGAATCCCATACAAATGTGCAGTTCTTCCACAATAATATATAAAAGGGGTTAAATTGTACTACATGGTATAAATTATGCTGTGAAAAATACACAAAAGACTAGAGATCCGAAACGCTTGGGAAGAGTGTCTTATCTTGGGTTACATGTTGAATAAAAATTTGTCGAGCATGTATGACGAACAAGAATAATTTCATGCCAAATTGAGACATGTTTGATGACCCTGTGTCACCAGCCTCAAGAAACAATATCTGCAAACAAAAAAGTATCATAATATCACTTCTTTGCGAAATGGAAAATACAAACAAATATAGTACTATGGAAGTATGGATTTCTTCGTCCTTGCCTTATGATTTGAAGGGGTTGGACAGACTTTAAAACCTTAACTACGTACAAGGTGTTATCAACAAAAAATTATATGATAGAATACAGGGCTAGTTTTCAGTCCACAATGATTATAAGAAGCCAATGCCATAATCTACCACGCTAATCAAGTGCGGCCTGGCAGACTTCACGTGTCTTTTGAGAGATCTATCGAGACATGCTAAAGGAAATATCTTTAAGTAGATGATACCCGCATCTGGGTATGCACTTTTTTTTTAATTTAACTACTGTTACTGTCCAACAGAAGAGCATGCATGAGAAACTTAATGGAAGTGAATGAAGCAAGAGAGGTATGTCAGGATCGTTGCAAATGGCGTTCCGTAGTCTCTGCCTACCCCTCCGGGAAACATGCGTGAGTCTATGTATGTATTTATGTTCCTGTGGGAACTATCCTAGGTGGGAATTCCAGGAAAAAAATAAAATGCACCGCTACGGTCTCCAGGGAACACACATCTCAAACATAGTTTTAGCTGTAGCTTGTCAGTGAGTCAGTCAGTAACCTAAGTATTTTATATATATTATATAGATTTACAAACACATTGTTTCCTGACTTATTTTTTATAGATTTCGTTTCTGAATCTAGCACAACGAAAACACTGTACAAAATAATAAATTATTCAACAAAGATATTGCGCTAGTTTACCATACCTTCTGTGCACTTCTGCTAAATCTACAAACTCAGTTCTGAGTTCGAAGTGAAAATTGCAGTTCTCTATTGTTGCAATGGCGACGAAATTCGGGATGTACATTGTTACCGAATTAGACAACTGTTTTGTGCCTTGATTTCGACAAGTAACATTTGTTCGAAGTCAGATGACTTTTAGCGAAGAAAGAAACAGATTTAGTGCCTGTATTTACAAAAACATAACACATGCAATATAATCTTGGTGAATTCATTGAACAAGGAAAAAACATCAAAACATATGTATGTATATCCTTGTATCGGACTTTCGCCATTTCAAGCTTCGTTCACCAAAACCACTGTGATGTCCTGAACTTTCCTTAGTAGTTTTCTTGAATTTTGTTTTGTTATCACCTGTCCCATTGTACTATCACAAACTCAATAAAATTACTCGATCTCAGTAATATGAGCCACATTCTCAGTAATTACATTGCACTTGGACAATTTCCAAATAGGTTTATTGTACATTACAGTGACTGTCTACATTAAGCACCCTTTTTTGGCAGCATTCAGTTATAAACGAATACGATAAGACTATTAAAGCAATGAGTGATGGGCCTTATTATTAAGGCAGTAGTATTTTTTTTATTTCATACGGGACAGAGAGAAAAAATCTCTTGTAACGCAAAGAAAAATTAAAATTAAAGCTCTTCATAATATATTGTAAGACCCCATAATACCTTTTTGCTGTGGGTCTTAAAAAAGAGTGTATTATTGTGTTCCCAATACTTGAGAATCAGGGAGGCTGACGATTCAATTGACTGGCTTTTTAGTAGTACCTATGTATTAGGTATCTAGAGAAGAGACTTTTCCAAACGTAGCGTCGGGCGCTCCCGGCTGATAGAGAGGTGATGGAGTGATGTTTTACGCAAAGTGGCTGGACGAGTTGAGACGCAAATTTAGCTCAGTGGCGTACCCTTGAAGAGACTGCAGCCTGCAGTCTTTTTCTTCGTATCAATGGTTCAAATTAAATTTTCTGTTCCCAAAACTTGGATACGGTGACGGCATTGTCTGAAGCCACTTTATGGTCTTGTTTGCTGCAGGTAGATAGGCAAAGAGGGCAAGAAAGCAAATGCGTCATAGATTGATATGGAGATCCACAGCCGCAGTGGACCAGTGAGTGTTTTCGACTGCCACTTAAATGTGTCGGATTGACCATATATTTACTACTTTAAATATTTACGTTTGGGTTGCAAAGGTCAGAAGGCAGTCGCTCTGTAGAAAAGTCTGTCAAATCTGTCAAACCTGGTTAAACTAGCAAGGGGTAGCCGGGCTCTAATGCGAGAAGTCTTAAATGCAAGTGGGATAATCATAGGACGATGATGTGTGCAGAGATAATAAAGAAGCCGGATTTTGCTACAAAAACTGTCTTTTACAGGGGGTGTAGCCGCGAGAAATATCTTGTAAATTCTCTTGAGTTTTCTACAAATGCAAGCTCGACGGTATTTCTGTCCGTGTGTCCACCGTTATCTGAGCAGTAACACGACTGCCGCTAGCGGTGCTTTCTCGAGAAATAACATTTTTGATTGTCATCCCCTTTCTTTTCTTTTTAACCCTTCGGGCGCTATCTTGATGCAGACGTATCTTACAAAAATGCTAAGTGGAGTGTTATGAAAGAGTATCTTATCGCGGCACTCATAAAATTTGCGGTATTGAATTGTTCTGACACTTTGTGGAATGTTTTAAGTTCGTTTTGTTTTTGAATAACTGCTGCTGTAAAAATTATAAGACTAGACATTGCCCGCAACTCCACCCACGTGAATATATCTTATTTCGTTTCGGTATATGTGGATGTGGGTAAAAAAACAACAGCGATAGCTGAGTGGAGAGACCGACAGACTGCTACGGTGGTCTCGGGTTCGAATCCACGGCACGTACTAATGACTTTTCGGAGTTAAGTGCGTATTAAATCGTTAATTATCGCTTGCTTATCGGTGAAGGAAAACATCGTGAGGAAACCTGCATGTCTGAGAGTTCTCCATAATGTTCTCGAAAGACATGTGAAGTCTGCCAACCCGCACTTGGCCAGCGCAGCGTGGTGGACTATGGCCTTACCCTTCTCATAGTGAGAAGAGGCCTATTCCCAGCAGTGGGATAGTAAATAGGTCTGTTGATAATGATGAAATATGGAGAGCCTTGGGGGAGGCATATGTCCAGGGAACGTTTATCAGCTTATATGATGATGATATGGAATCAATGATATGGAATCAAATGAGATTGAATGGACCATAGTCTACCATGGTGGCCAAGTGCGGGTTGGCAGAATTTACATGTCTGCTGAGGACATGCAGATTTGATTCAACTATTTTGTTTTTTCACCGGTTAGCAAGCGATAATTTAGAATTTAACACGAATGGGCAAAAGTGTTACTGGGTTTTTCCTAATTCTATTCTTAGTGGCAGCACGGAGTCTGATGATGTGCCCGGTAAAGGCAATATAGGCTCGCCCCTTATTACGTGGGACCAAAAAATCCATGGCATAATGTAGGTGTAATATTACACCTCTGCCTACCCCTTCGGGGATACAGGCGTGAGTCTATAAAAAAATATATATAATGCTAACTTAGAAAGGTCACTGGTGCGCGCCATGGGTTTGAAACCTAGAAATGAAACGTAGCAATTTAATCCTCAAAATATCTTTGGTAGTGGTTTAAGCGGCCGCCTCGCCGCTTAACACTGCACCGAGTGTTGTGGTTTCGATTCCCACACGAGACAACACTTTGTGTGATCCATATATTGTTGCTTCGAGTCTGGGTGTTAATTGTCCCCGTTAGTTGTATGGTTGTAAAGTCCCCCGCAACACATGATTTAGTCCTAATGCGGGAGTTATCTTTTATAAAAAAAATATATTCTCATCAAATATTGCTACAACTTTTAGTTTTACGCCTTCTACACTCATCACTTCTTCTCAACATTCCAATAAAAAAGGCAATATTCATTTGAAATTCGATTTCACAAGTTTGTTAAAAGTTTTGACAAGCGTTATGCGTAGTATATATTCTACCAATATGAGTTGTCAGAGAATTGCATTTCTGTCGAATATCGGTATTTGCTGAGTGTTCTGGGTATCAATCGGCAGAAAAAATGTATACGTTCTGTTTGAGAACCAAACTGATTCCTGGATGGACGGATCACGGATTATATCAATCCGTACTATCATCTCACAGACATTTTTAGACGAGAAATTGTAACTGTACTGTTTTTGTGTCAGGGATATTCATGAGTATGTTAGGTTTCAAATATGCAGTTTTTACAAGCTCCTATACGCCACCGCGTTATAGGATTGCTTAACAACAGAATTTCACGTAATGATGTTGGAAGCTGACTTAATGACACTGGTGATAAGTGCCTAAGGGGACCTTCTAGGTAGCCACCACAGTGTAAGTTATTCTACTGCCAAATTGTATAAATGTGCAGTGCTATGTTCCGGTTTGAATAGATATTATGTTGCTAGTAAAATTACTGGGTATTACAATACTCAACACCTGACGGTAGGTAGGCGATGTCTCTGATGTGGCCAAAGTCAATGGCCGGCGAATGCCCTTAACACCAGGGAGCCGTCGATCAGTCGCTTAAACAATATTTTTCTGGCCAATTTACAATTTTTTTATTCTACTGTTGTCTTGTTCTTTCTCGAACTAAGCTGATGTATTTGTCTCCAAGTTTCAGTAATTCATTAGTTTAATAAGTGCTAAAGTAAACGTGCTGTAACGTGAAGTAGGACATTTTACGCTTGTTTACAAGTAATCGTCTCAGGGGAGGCGTGACCGGAGAGCTTCGATTTATTTGTGTGCCTCTGAAGACATGTCAGTGTATGGTGCGGAATGTAAGCGGTAGAGAGCGATTTGTAGGCAAGTATCAATGAAAAAATCATCATCATCATCATTATATCAGCCGAAAGACGTCTACTGCTGGACATGGGCCTCCCAACGCTCTCCATATGGACTAATCCTGAGCCACCCGCATCCATCCGCTGCCTGCGATCCCAAGGCATGAACAAATATTATATGATAATTTGTAACAGAAGGGTATGAGTGAAGAATGATAATGACATCATCATCATATCAGCCAAAAGACGTCTATTTCCGGACATAAGCCTCCCCCAAAGCTCCCCACAAGGACTGATCTTGAATGATAATAATGTATTAATAATAAAATCTGCCCTGATTATAAACTGTCCCACTGCTGGACATGGTCCACGTCTCACTTTGTATCTTTGTGTTAGATGGGTTTTCATCATAGATTTTTAGGATGTGGTGCTGCTTCTATAATAAAAGCTAACAAAACACTTTACAGCATTCTATGAGATAAAGTTATCGCTTTCATCAGATGGGGTAAAATTATTTTCATAGTCCTTACAAACATTAAAATAATGTATGGTAATATTTAAATGTAATTTTTCTTCTTATTACGCACTGAATATGCCTACAATATTCTCCAACCGTAGCATATGGCCTCGTAGCATAGCTACGCCGTAGCTGGCATCTACAACATTATGCCCAGAACGAAACAGTTCGTAGCCTTTCTGTGTCGTAGCACGCCACGATGGTATAATATGGTAAGTAGGCAAGCGGCACACATTATACTTTACTAACAAACTTACTTTGATATAAAGTGAACTGTGGGAACTTAGACAGCTGGTGTTTTAAAAGAATTCTGCAAGCAATGAAATGCGAAACTTCTAATGCTATATTTTCATCCTTTCTGATTTTATTCTAACCTATTTCTCTATTTTAATAGTAAGGGGTGACCAGTTATATCAAGACACACTTAATATAACTGTCTATTACCAAGGTAATTATTAAAACAAGAGGCTTACTTACAAACATTTGAAACTAAAAAGACTATTACAATTGATAACTCATCATCCTCTTAGCGTTATCCCAGTTTCAATATGGGGTCCGCTTACTAGTCTAACCGGATTTGGCTGAATATTAGCTTTTCCACAGAGCGACTGCCTGCCTGACCTCCGCAAACCGAAAATTAACGCGATAATTAACAATTCAATACGCATATAACTCCGAAAAGTGATTGGTGCGCGCCGTGGATTTGAACCCGATACCCTCTGCATGGCAGTCTGTTGGTATCTCCACTAGGCTATCGCTGCTTCCTATTGCAATTGATAACTACGCTTGTTAATACAGTAACGTCAAAAAAAGTTTTATCAACTGTTTTGAGTAAAAAGTATTTTTATTAGGATTTTTCTTCGCAAAACATCCATATTATGAAAAAAGCAATATTAAGCAAAGGTATTATACGCTATATGGAAGTTATCTGGCTATAAACGTATAAAACTGGCGGATCTCTTTACAGCCTCCTAATTCCCTGCAAAACATTTATTAAACTGTGACTTTTGTAACCGTTTCTCTAAGCTAATGTTTTATACCACACCCCTTCGCACCCCTGGGCCCGGTTAATTGAAGAATTATTACTACTCTCTCACATTACTAGCAAATTCTATTACACACATAAACCAATCGAATTTGAGCTCTACTACTATAAGAATAAAGTTCCAATTCAGTTTATTTCGTCCCACTTTATACAGTCAGCAAAAAGGTTATGGAAATAAGTATGTAGTTGTGTTAGAGAACTATTACGATAGCTATGCGTCATTGGGTAGGCAGTATATCAAGCCTGAAGGGTTTGCTTAAGTGTCGACATCCGTATGGGGAACAACTATATGCCTGAGTATTTAATTAAGTCAATGAGATATGTTTGCTGCAAATATAATGAAGAAAACATATTATATGCTTGGTTTTCTTTGTTAGTGGTTGTTTGATGCATCTATGCATCAAACAACCTACAAGATAAACTATATTATAACTACTTCCTGTTAATTGTACCTCAATTTTGAACCCGTTCAATCAATATATTTGACCATATAAAAAATTTAATGAAATCTGCATTTCATGTGCAATATTTATATACGGAGCTGAGACGTGGACGCTGAGAAAATTGACACCCTGGAAATGTGGTGCTGGAGACGCAAGCTCAGAATCCCATGGACCGCACATCTAACCAATGTTTCCATCCTGAAGGAATTCAACATCAAAAAGAGATTATCGTCGACTGTGCAAATACGAATCCTCAAGTTCTTTGGCCATGTCACCTGTAACGAGGACTCAATGGAACGATTGATCGTGCAAGGGAAGGTTGAGGGCAAGAGATCACGTGGGCGCTCTCCGACACGATGGACAGACCTCATTAAATCGGCGACGCACTCGAATATTAACGACTTCTCTCTCTCCGCAAAACATAGAGCTACATGGCGACGCATCACAAGAAACAGCAACGGCACAAGAACCGACCGACGCATGACCACGACCACTCTGACAAGAGTGTACGACTGAGAAGAAGTATTCCATGTGCTAACGGAATAAGAATACAAATTGTCATTTTTTTATATCAACTCATGCCTGTATCCCCGAAGGGGTAGGCATAGGTCTAATATTACACCCACATTTCGCCATGAATTTTTAGGTCCCACGTAATAGGGGGCGAACCTATTGCCGTTACCGGGCACATCACCCGACTCCGTGCTGCTACTGAGAATTCGGAAAAACCCAGTAACACTTTTTGCCCGACCCGGGATTCGATCCCGGTACTTCGGATCATTCTCACTAGTTCCACCAGCAATTAGTTCCATGTGTCCATGGGTGTGCAGTCGCATACGCTATCCACTGGACCACGGAAGCAATTACAAAATTTTATAATACAAATTGACCAGCCTATTTTATTCCGTAGGTGTCCTAAGATGTGACAAAAAAATACACGAAGCAAATTGTATCATTGGTATGAGACGTAAAACTCGATATTAAAGCCTATGGCTCTAAAATATGTATAATAATAATAATAATATTCTACCACATTCACACAACACCATCTAGTACCAAACTAAGCAGAAGCTTGTACTATGGGTACTGGATAATGGATAAACATACATATATACTTTTTTTTTTGTAAATACATATTATACATAGAAACACTCAGAACAAGACAAATATCCATGTTCACGCACACAAATGTTTGACTTGAGCGGGAATCGAACCCACGACCTTCAGCGTGGCAGTCGCTTACACTCCCGCGGCGCCAACCGGTCGTCACCGGCACGTCTGGCTAACGTGGTATATTAGGCCAAATCCTGCTTTGATCTCCAATAGCACTATGTCCAGCAGAGAATTGTAAAAGGTTGTATGATTATAATGGAGGGTAGTCACTATTTATTTTTCTTACAACTTTCTGCCTCTGTGCAACAACCGTCAATTTCCTAACTGAAATAAAACCGATACTATTTTAACAAAAGGCACCTGGTAAATTTCAACGAACCCAAGATTCCGAAGCCTGGCAACATTCTACCTTTATAATCTCTACATAATTCCCAGTGTACAAAGTACTATTTATAAATCTCATAACAAATTTAATTTTAATTTATATCAACTGTAATTTACACCTTAAATTATACAAAGGAAGGACAAAGTATTTTATTATATAAGATTGGTTCGCAACAAACTTTGTAACAGAAGCAACGAGCGGTACTATTAAGGGGTCGGCAGGGTTGAACCTACATTGAAAAACAATCTGAATATATAACATTCTTGCGTTACTGACTGACTGACAGTCAACACACAGCCAAAACAACTGGGCGCAAGAAGCTGAAATTTTGGCATGTATGTTCCTTGGGGTGCCTACGCAAGAAGGAATTTCCCGAAATTCCCACGGGATTGGAAAAAAGCGGTTCAATAAAAATATATTGTGCTAGTAAAAAATAAACAGCTTTATTACTTTTTGACCTAACCTAAAATATAAGTATAGAATTTGTTTCGCTCTTCAAAAAACTACAAGTAAATATTCGTTTGAATTGAGCCTGCGAGAAAACTGCTGCAAACTACTAATATTATAATCCAGAACTTTCCAACGATCAAAGCATTATAAACTTTATAACTCAAAGCCAGACTTCTCCATAACAACCTCAACAACTTCTAGTGGAAAAAAAAACTAAAAAAAAATATACATCAAAGTTCGCGACAACCCTGAATGCAAGTTGTAACCGGTTGAAACCAGTGGAAACCAGTTTCAAGTGACACTCCTAAGTTGGGCTTGCAAGTGGCGCTTGTGAAAAGTTGCAAAATTACGAGACTCATTCTTATGCTAAAACTTGGTTTTCAATTTTCATATATAAGTTGTATAGGGTTTTTATCACAATTACCACTTCATTATAACGAAGTTATTTTACTTTGACAGAGAAAGGAAACGTTCCAAAAAAATGTCTAAGGAAAGCTTGACTCTTGGTATTTGGTATTTAGTATTTGGTACTTGATATTAGATATTTGATACTTGGTACATGGTAATACGCTTTCATTCGGTTTTTACATACTTGGAATCTTTAGGCCTGCGACAAATATTTGTATTGAATGTCGATATCTCAGTTATTTTAAACTTGAAATACTTAAGTAAATCCAACAGATTAAATTACTTCGAGTTATTTACAACTCAAGATTAATTCAAGAGCAAAACCAACAGATTACTTGTACAAAACAACAACAAAGTAAGTAACGTTCGTAGCGAGACTTGATTTACCGTTCGTAATAGGTAGGCAAAGTTAAGCAATAATTGCAGAGGCCATTACTTGGATGGGTGACCGGTTGTTGTGGCTTTTATAGCACAGCACTACCGTGCTTTTGAGAACGTTAAATCGGTTTCTGTCTCATTCATGAGTTGTAAGGCCATGTCTAAAATATTTAACATTATTCAATTTGCCAACTCCTCGAATATACATACATCTAATTAAATTCAATGCGGGTCCCAAGAATGTTTTACTTTTTCCAGGTTTTCTTTGGAACTCGTATCTTATTTTTTTATTAACTGAGCCTGACTACACATGTGTCACAGTAATGGGAACGTGGGAGGGTCTAGTCCAAGAAGTCCTACATCAAAGCCGAAAACAACTAATAAAAACATACGCATATGCCATCCTTAGCTTACAGTGTTATTTATATTATCACTAATCTCCATAAGTGAAATATTAACATACATAAGCCGAGAAGCTACCTAGCGTAAAACCTGCAGTACCTGACAAGTAAAAGATCATGAAAACTAGCCAGTAAAATGTTTCGTTACAACTTTTACGAGTTGACTTAGTTTTATGACACGTCCGAACAGCTTCAGAGCCTCATTGAGGCTTCTAAGTCTCGGAGTTGTGACATTTTGTAGTTCACACTTTTATATTGCTGTAGCTTCTGGTTTAGAAATTACTTTAGGTTCGCATCACTCAAAAATTAAAAGGGTGGCGGGCCTAACATACGTCCCTGTGGTACACCGTTAAGTTTTATCACGGACGTTATGTTTTTATGTTTTTGGCAGATGATTTTTAATTGAAAATATTTAAATTACTAACTCTGAATAGGTAGATATGCTATTTAGATAATATAATTTATGTAAAAATAAGCTAATGCTAAAGCTTCCGTGTGGTGACGGATTAAGAATAAGAATTGTCACCACCCAATATCATCCCATGGGTGTCGTAAGAACCGACAGCGGGAGCATAATATTATGCAGAGAACAGCACTGTAAGAGAAGGAAAACTTGATACAAACCCTATACCAACCCGTTTGGCCAGCGTGGTATAGTCGGCCAATTCCTCCTTTCAAAGGAGAGGCTTAGTCCAGCAGTGGACTGTTAAAGGCTGATGATGAAGCTAAAGCAGAAAGTCTGATTATCTTTACCAAAATATCGCAATCTATTTTATTTTGTCAAACCAATAATGGATGAGAAATTGATTAAGTGCAAGGAATAGAAAATGCAAAATTTAATTATCATAATGATAACCCATTACGAGAATTTTTAATACAATAAAACACTAAAGCGGCTTTTGCCCGAAAGCATCTGCATAAGTATGGTGCACCCTCATTTCATTAGCTAGTATGTTGCGTTGCACATAAACTTTGTTATTTCTTGGCAAGTTTTAATGTCATGTTACAGAAACTTTGTAGAATTTGTGCTGGTATTAAAAGTCTTTCAAGTAATACAAAAACTTGGGAATTATTTATGACTACCGTTTAAAATGCAAGCTGACGTATAAACAGACCTTAGACGGTATACTTTAGTCCTATAGCGTTATTAGCTCAAGAAGGATATGCTTATGACTTGTGGATGTCCGGGAACCTTTATTCACTATTCGGTTAGACGCAATAGTTACCCCGTTGGTTCTGTGGAATGAGATAGAATCTTTGTCCAGTTGTTACCATTAAGATAATAGAGAGAAGTCCAAAAGTCATTAATCTTCATCTAACTCCAGTTTTATTACACATGTTTCAGATGAACTTAAAACTTAAGCAACTCCTACTGCAGTCCGTTTAATATGAACAGTCAAAATAATTTAATCACCCGCATTTAGAATTCATGATGCTAAAGAATGTCAAATTAACAGATCACAGTCCTCAGATGAAGATTATACTGACAGTTAATGCACTCAAAGAAACTATTCCACATATGATTTTATCGACACTCGCATCCGATATGAAACTCTACAATGATGAACTGCAACGTTGTAGAACAAATAAAACTCGGGCTCTTTACGACCAAATGTTCAACGCAATAAACAACTTTGTAACAACACTCAAAGATTTTGTAGCTTCCTTTCTTCTCTTGTATTATAAAATAAATATTTCTATTGCTTATGTTATAACAGTTTCTTTATTGAAGCAGTTGGGACTAGATCAAATCTGCTACTTTAGGTGGTTTAGCATTATGATACAATTAAAATTCTTTTGATATATACTGGCATTTTTGAAGTCATTACACATAAACTTCAAGTTCGTGCAAGAATCGTGAAGCGTGAAACATTATTTGTTTCTATTATACTTTTTTTTACGCACGTTACGACCTTACATTTCAATCATGAAGATTGAAATGTAAGGTCTCACGACATTGAATAAACCTATCAAAATTAAAAATAAAATTCATACAACTACACATACTAGTATTCTAACGATAAATGCAACATCTTTACGAGTAAACGAATTATAGCTACAAAAACAAGATCGATAAAAGGGAAAAACTATTGACACAATCCAAAGACAAGAAGATTCGATCTAAAACCAAATACAAAAACGCACATAGTCTTATCATGACCTAGTTATAGAAATGCACACAACATTTCCTCATAACCCTTTTTTGCAGCAGCATGACAGTAAAAACGTTACAGATCACATAATAAATCAACTCTTTGTTAGTACATCTATCATTCAGCTAATACGATTGGACTGCCCCTTATAATGGCTGCTTGGCTCGTGTGATTTATTACTGATATCACTTCCATTGCACGTCATGCTAGGTTTTTTTATGTTATGAGTTGCTGTCGAACTGATTATATGTAATTTTTGCACTATTATATACAGCTTTTTGCTGTTTGTTACTTTTAAGTAGGTACTTGATCTGATAATAAGATACATTCACTTCAAGAAGCGTAATAAAATCGCACGTGACTGCACCAAAGCTTAAATATTTATAAAATAACCAAATATAAAATAGTTTATTTCACTTAACTGCTTCTAATTTTATTTTCTCCAAAAATAGTAAAGGTTTCGTTTTCGGTTTAGCTGGTTTGACGTAAAACCGAAACATTACTTACATACACATTCTCACTTGTACCTACTCCAAAGCAATGTTCTGACCTGTTTCACAAAAAATTACATCACATTATCAAAATGACCAAACACTTGCCTGAAACCTTGTGTCTGTCGTCTATTGTACTTTACCTAATATTTTTTTTATTTTTAAAGACAAAATCTTCTGAACCGAACAAGATGCACGCAATAACTAGTTTAAAACAGCTCACAATGTATTTGTGAACTCAGTCAGTCTATAGCAGCACACAATATAGTAAACACTATCCTAGCTGCTGTTTACCTACAGCGGCGTTGAAATCGTAAACTTGACTGAAATATACGCTCGCTTGTATATTCTGACAACGAAGGAAAGTTACTGGATGGTGCATCAATTTTTTCAATAAGCTGATAAAGGAGGACTATGACTATGACTAGTTTGTGCTGGTGAAACTAAATGCTTGAACAGATTTAGATGTTTCTAATTTCTATGCTTATTTCGGTCGAGTTACTAAAATGCTTTGCAAAAATCAAAAGATATACAAGCTGTTTGAAGCCAGTTTTAAACGAGAAGGAAAAATCTTCATACTTATTTATGGGCATTGCAGATCTCAAACTTAAGTGAAAATAAAAATAAATTATTCTAAAAATGCATGTCGCGAACGGTCCTGTATAACGCATTTAAATCTAAGAGATGCCCTTGCAACGGGATCATCAAAGCATTTAATTTGATACTACATTAAAACTTCTACTATGTACACAAGTAAATTTTAATATGTTATTAATGCATTACGTATTTACTTTTAATCTCACGAATAGTTGTCTGGTCGATATCACCCCTACTGAGAAGATTGCTCATTGTATCACTTCATTGTTAAGGTTTAATCTATTTTCTTTGTGTAACTTTTATCTAAAATAAAATAAAGAGACAATCATTTTCATGTTAACGATTTAGACTAGTTAGTATCTTTTGAAAACCGATATGAAAAGATCATTTTATTAATCGCCATGTCAAATACGACTGGCAACATGGGGTATTCCGTCAATCTCACTGAAGTAGTGCTTTATCGATTCATGTATCATGCTCACCTGTATATACAAAATCCTTGCATTACTGACTGACTGACAGACACGCTATAGGCAAAATTATTGGGCGTAAGAAACTGAAATTTGGCATGTATGTTCCTTGGGGACCGTAGGGGTGCACTATGAAGGAATTTTCCGTAATTCCATCGGGATCTGTCATAAATTGTAAATTATAAAAATGTGTGGTCATTGCAGCTATGCGCACACATTTTTTTAAATAACCATTTCATCCCCAAGTGCAGGGCATCATTATCGTCATCGTATAAAGCGTTCAAATATGGCCACTTAAAATATTCAATAAGTTAAGTCACCAGACATGGCAATTATAATTCAATAATGGTTCTTACTCACTATACTCCGTGACTATTCCTCGAGGACTGTGTCCGTTATTTAAAGCTTCACCACTGACCACCGAAGCAAAGGGAATGCCCTCCCATGCACCATAGTGCTGCGAATTCGTATAGCTATGCCAACCTTTTTAAAGTTATATCTTCCAGCGTTAATCTCCCTTGCACTATATCTTCGTCCGACCTACTTTCCCGTAGCTTCCGTTCCCATGACTGGTGACTTTCTTCAGGCATCGTGACACTTTGCCGGCGACTTTAGCGTCGCACTGAAATATTGCGCTCTCTTTCTTACTAGTAATTAGTTTTATTAAAACTTTATAGCTGAAGCTTATCGTGAAGCAAATATAATCAGACAGACTTGTTTTATGGTTTTGATGATCACCGACGCAAAATGTGTCCTTGATTTCTTCTTATGGACGAAAATTTAAAATAATGCATGTAATAAACGAAGTGAATTTCGGCCCATGCGACCAAAAAAATCCTACCTTTTAACAAACTACAATCTATGACATTGCTGCAGATGGGTTTTCATTTTCACTGACAAGACTGCTGCCATGTAATGCTTCGTAGAAGTAGTTTGAGAATTTCTACAACTTTCATGATCATTGACATTCCTTTAAAAATCTGTGCACCCAGAATCGTGCACTTGCATCTGTGACAAAATATATTTTTGTCACAGATGCAAGTGCACGATTCTTCTGTATTTTTCGATCTGTATTTTTAGTTGCGTACTATGCAACTGCATAGTACGCAACTAAAAATACAGTAAAAGAACTTGGGATTTAAATATTAAGGCAGGTAATCCAGTAAATTTATTATTATTGTTATTCAAATCATTTATTCTCAGTTGATATCATTAGGCAAAATACAGTTCAACGACCTCTAGATGTCTTTTCCTTGTCATACCACATTAGTACTCGTCAACTTGTACATATTATTATCATAGAACGTGGTCTGAATATTTTATATTGACCTTTCGAATGTCAATATAAGAATATGAAAAGATAAACTGTGTATTATAGGATAAATTAACGTTCATAAGATGAGAGGTAATACTTGCGTCTTCAGCGGAGGAGTTGCAGAAGATGGTAACAATCATGCATGGTGCTTTAGGGAGGAAAGGAATGAAAGTGAATGTGAGCAAAACGAAAGCTATGGTTTTTGAAAAGGAGGAATGTGTTACGGCTTGTAATGTTATGATCGATGGACAACGAGTGGAACAAGTGAATGATTTTGTGTATTTAGGTACGCTGTTTACTAGGAATGGTAAGAATGAAGAAGATATTGAAAGAAGAGCAGGTAATAGGGTGAATGGAGCTTTGAAGGCTTTTATGAACAGTCATAATGTATCCAAGAAGGCACGTCTGGCTGTGCATACAGGGGTGTTGGTACCTACACTTATGTATGGTAGTGAAAGTTGGGTATGGCAGAAGAGTCATGAAAGTAGAATAAATGCTGTAGAAATGAGAGGACTAAGACGTATCTGTGGTGTGTCTTTGACTGAAAGAGAAAAGAATTTTGTGATAAGAGAGTGTTGTGGGGTAAAAGAAGATGTAGTGACAAGTATCGAGAAAGGTATGCTAAGGTGGTTTGGGCACGTGGAGAGGATGGATGACAAAAGACTGACCAAGCAGATATATAAGGCAAGTGTGGATGGGACAGGACGAAGGGGAAGACCTAGGCAGACGTTCTCTGACCAGATTGGAGACATCCTAAAAACAGGGCAGGTTAGAAGTACCCTGACCAGAAGAGCATGATGAGGAATCTGATGGGAGGGAATGAAGCAAGAGAGATATCTCAGGATCGTTGCAAATGGCGTTCCGTAGTCTCTGGCTACACCTACGGGAAACAGGCGTGAGTCTATGTATGTATGTATGATAAGAATCATTACATACTTTTGCAGTCCACTGCCAGCTGGACGTAAAGTCCTAACTAGCCTTTCCTAACTCTCTTACGACATTACGCCTCTTTTATTACGGTAAATTAGAATACTGTTAAAAATAAAGTTTTAAGAACAATTTCAAGTAACGAACTGTAGGACGCGCTCCAGCTAGGTGGAGTGACGATGTACGCAATGTGCCGGCAGCGGCTGAGGATGAAAAGCCGGAAATCGGGCTCAGATTCTTGCCATTGGAGAGGCCTGTATCCAACAGTGGACTATGGCATACTGATGATGATGAACCATTTCAAGGACACTATATTTATACCACGTGTCTCGCTTGCGTAAATGTTTGAAGAATTAAGATTAAATAATCTATTAGCCCTGATGTTTTGACGTGGATACTCCTACATTAGCCTTGGTCACAAATTAACTGAATTTCTGCCACACGGCCTCAAAGAACAACGGATTTTGACACCTATCCTCACTTAGCCTTCACAATGATGTAATTGTCTTTTATTTGGAGTACATGTGCATCAGATATAACTCAACCTTTTTTTAAACCCAGAAAGGTTCTATTACTTAGTCACGCCTCATTTATTTTAACTGCTATTCTAGAAGAGCGGTGGTGATGGGTTGGTTTATCAAGAATAAAACAGAGATCCATCTATACCGTTTCGTTTCACATCTATCTATATCTGTTTCCTTCATCAAAGTGTTCCACCATTGAAAAGGGAACATCATGCAATATAAGAAAGCATTACAACCGTGCAATATTTCACATCATGGAATCTCTTTCACATACACATTCACCATCCAACTCTGTCAAAATAAATGATCACACGCACATTGATGCACGCAGAAAAGACTAACAAATCGTTATTCTTAACCTTATTAATATTAAAGCGAGACAGTTATATACATAGCGTAAATGCTGGAGCGAGATGAATATACGTTTGCAGTTTCTACTCCTGTTAAGCGACAGAAATTTATTATTTTGACAAGACGAAGAGTGGTCTATTTATTTGAAGTGTATCTAAGGGATATAGTTATATAAATGGGGGCTGATTAATGTGAAAACGGGTAATGTATAGTGTAAATATCGTAGCTTTGTTATGGAAAAATGTTTTAGAAGATAAAATATAGTTTGCTTTTACGTTTTAGTGAAGCTATTAGTTATTTTATCGTTTGATGAGTGTTCAAAGTAAAGTAAAGATTTTGGGTACGTTAAGAAGTGAATGATTTGAGAAAAAGCGTTTTTGATTTTGTTTTTGATATATAGAGGTTATATTATTATACATTATATTAAAGTACCTACCAGCCCCTTTTTATTTTTTCTCTTTTCGTTATCCTATTAGTATCGTTTATAGGCGATATGATCTAATCTTTCTTTTGTTGAGACAAGCGCCAAAAAGGCTGCTTTATGTGCCATTCATGAGCCCAGTATGTAAATAGTATAACAAATGGCTACGCATCCAAGTTGCAAACTCTACAAAAGATGCTTTACTATGGTAATTGACCTACGTGGACGGAAAACTGGGCATCAAACATGACTCATCATCAGCCTTTAACAGTCCACTGCTGGACTAGGCCTCTCTTTTGAAAGGAGGAATTGGCCTACTATACCACGCAGGCCAAACGGGTTGGTATAGGGTTTGTGTCAAGTTTTCCTTCTCTTACAGTGCTGTTCTCTGCATAATATGTCGGCTCTTACGACACCCATGGGATGATATGGGGTGGTGAAAATCCGTATTCTTAATCCGTCACCACACGGACACCACACCAAACATGACTCACTGTAAAGTAACTTAAGTCCAGCAGTGGACTGAGTAAGGCTGTAAAGGAGGGATTAGCCATAGTCCTAGATTCTAGTCATCTTGCTCGCGATACCACCACTGCACTTGCCGTGAATCCGTAATATGAACCTTTTCCATAACACATATCATTACTTCATGCCTTCATCCCCGAAGGGGTAGGCAGAGGTGTATTAAACACCTAAACTTCGCCAATTATGATTTGGTCCCAATATAATAGAAGGCGAGCCTATTGCTACCTACTGGGTACATTATTAAGCGAGCGATAATTAACATTTTTAATACACATATAACTTCGAAAAGTCAGAGATGTGTGCCCGAGGTACCCGGGGATCCAACCCGAGACCATCGTCTCGGCAGTCCGTTACGTACACCACTGGGCTATCGCCACTCATTTAACCTTTTACTTCTAAAAATAAATATAAAAGATAAAAGCCAACCAACGCTACGCTTAAATATATTATATAAAATATTTTAAAAGGTTGAAAGCCTGCATAACAAAGGCCTTGAATTAAAAATAGTCGAGCGCCTAACGTTCTCGTTTCATCGGTTATATAAAACTAGAGGAGGCCCGCAGGTACGCCTGCATATTCGTTTTTGATAATTTTGCCCGAACCAGTGGAAATTTTGGACAATCTCTTCTTGGTGCACCCCTACGGTCTCCAAGGAACATGCATGCTAAATTTCAGCTTCTTGCGCCCGGTCGTTTTGGTTTTGTGTTATTTGTCAGTCAATCAGTAATGCAAGAATTTTGTATATACAGATTATTATTATTCTTTTTTTCTTTTTTTTTTAAAGACAACGCCCGCACTAGGAATAAATCCTGTGTCGCGGGGGACTTTACAAACATACAACCAACGGACACAATGAACACCCAGACTCGAAACAACAGTTTATGAATCACACAAAGTGTTGTCTCGTGTGGGAATCGAACCCACGACACTCGGCGCAGTGTCAAGTAGTGAGGCGGCCGCTTAAACCACTACGCCAATCGTGCAGTCTATAAATTATTATTTAGTCCATATTTAATTTTATGGCCTGTAAAACGGGACACTACCATAAACGCAAATGTTTGTAACGTAAGCTCTTCCCACTGAATAAATTTTATGAAACTTTTCAGTAATATAATTATAGCTTATCAGCTGAGCCCGCGATTAAACTCTCGTTATTAAGGGCTACTGTTCCGCACCCGTGGATGATAGGGTAATGTTATATAGCCTATAGAGATTTCCGATAAATGAGCTATAAAACACTAAAATAAGTTTTCAAATCGGACTAAGCAACCAAATAAACAAATTTTTCAGGTTTATTTTTTTAGCATAGATACATCGTAATAACACGTGGGCTATCTTTTGTAACAATAACCGAGACTCAGGCAAAATATAATAGAACATCATGCGTAAAAAATATTATGAAAACAACTTAGCATACATACATACATAGTCTCACGCCTATATCCCCGAAGAGGTAGGCGGAGGTATATTGCTACACCCACTTTTCGCCAGATTTCCTGGTTGACGCGATCCTATTGCCGTACCGTGCTGCTGCTGAGAATTTCCTAACGGAAAGCGCAATAACACTTTGCCCGACCCGGGAATCGAACCCCAGACCAAGAAAATACACCATCCCATTTTAATACTACCTCGTTAAAAAGACACCGTAGGCATACCGCATCATAAGCCATTTATGTCTTCTTTACGCCAATACAACAGCAAATTAATTACACCACTATTAAAACTTATAAACTCTCAACTACCAAGCTGATAGATTTTTCAAAGCGAGGCTTGAAACTCGAGAAACTGATTTCAAAACAGTACGATGCCGAATAACTTTTACCTCCCTGACAGAAGCAAAGCAATTTATACTTGAATTAGATTTTATCTAGTGCCGCTTGTGACGTTTTCACGTTATTATTTTCTATTTTTGTATTGAAAATGGTGACTTACTGTTGTTACATAAAGATATTTTAAGTGTGAGACGTTATAAAACTATTAATGTTACAGCGATAACTAAGTGGATATATCACCAGACTGGCAAGTAGAGGGTATTGGGTTAGAATCCACGGCGAACTCAACTGATATTTTTTAGTTGAGCGTATATTATAGTAGAGCCTTGCTGATTTCAGCATGAATGGGCCGGCTCGACCGAGGAAGTACTACCCTCTCACAGAAAATTGACGTAAAGTAACAGTACCTAAACTGTTGCGTTTCGTTCGGTGAGTGAGAATGCCGAAGGCCCTATCCCCTATTCCTTCTCCCTCAGCCCACTCCTTATCCTATCCCGTTTCCCAACCCCAAGGGGCGGCAACGCACTTTTGACTCTTGTGGTGTTGCATGTGTCCATGGGCGGCGGTAATTGCTTACCATCAGGCAATCCGTCTGCTCGTTTGCCGCCTATTTCTATAAAAAAAAGTATTGGATTGTTAATTTTACCTCGACCCGTGCCTTGAAGAGCACGATAAGCCGTCAATCCCGTATGTGATGAAGATCTTTGCCATACGATGTAGGTGCAGGTTCACTTCATCATCATCGCTCTAGCATTATCCCGGTTGCATCCAAGACTGGCACGCCTTGGAGCCCGAGGTCCGCTTACTGGACTAACCAGATATGACAGAATATCAACTTTTACACAGAGCGACTGCCGTCTGACCTCCGCAACCCAAAGCTATAGCGATATTCCATGGTTTAGACCAGTATCAGTTTATTTGAGGATACTGATTTCCCGTAACGACTGTCAACGGTCTTCATGACAGCCGGGACCGAAGGTTTAACGTGCTCTCCGAGGCAAGGGGCAAGCGATAATTAACAATTTAATACACACTTAACTTCGAAAAGTCATTGGTGTGCGCCGTGGATTCGAACCCGATGCCCTCTGCGTGGCAGTCCGTTGGTATCTCCACTAGGCTATTGCTGCCTTTACTGGGTGTAGGTGCAGGTTCACTTATTCACATATATTACAAGAACACTACGCAGAACTGTCAGACAAGCAGGTTTCTTATCTATGTTTTCCTGCACCGTTCAGCAAGGGGTAATAAATAATTTAACACGAATATGACTTCAAAAAGTCATTGTATTAGTGACATGGTGGTATTGAATACGAGTCCCTCAGGTTAGTAATCTCCCCACTAGGCTAACCCTGCTTCTATGCTTTAAGTTATTAATGCCCCCTATATCATTCAGGATACAAAATTTAGGCAAAGAAATTGTATCTTCTTTTGGTATATACAGATATTGATATGTATGTATATAGGTAAACAAAAAGTACATTAAATAATATACACAAACGTATAGAAGGCATGTCAGACTTGCCCGATTGGGCAGTAAGAGTTCCGACGAAGTTTTCGCTCAATTTAATATAAGTAACACATAAAACATATCGTTCAGTGTATTCGGTTTATTCCTGTACTGTTATATTCTGAGCTAGTGATGTGCCAATTGTATTAGTTCTTCGGATATTTATCCGCACTCGAATATTGTCGAATTTTTCGTCATTCAGTGTAAAAATACCTAGGTGCTGTTTGAAATAATCACAACATATATGTAGTTTCTACATTTTTGTTTGGAAATGTTTGTAATACGCGTAAACTTCTTAGTAAAATTATGTTTATATAGCAAATGTATTTTCAGATATTAAATCGTCATCAGCACTGTATATAATTTTCCTACTGCTGGGAACGAAGCAAAGCCATTCCACCACACTGGCCAAGTGCGGACTGGCAGACTTCACATATCTTTCGTTAACATTATATAATTTAACAATTTAATCCGCACGCAACCTTGAAAAGTAGCGAGCGTCGTGCTTTCGAACCTTTGTATAGGAGTCTGTCCGTCTCTCCACTAGGCAATCACTGTATATTTAAATAAAATACCAAACACAAAATCACTTTTTTGTGTGAGGGTATTAAAAGATTTGAACCCGACTTTTTGTGATCTCCATAAGCGATATTTCATATAAAACTTTCTCTAAATAATAATTGTGTTTTGATTTTGCGGCAAATTATCGACTTGTCACCGTCTATCAAATAAATAAAATCGTTATAATAACAAAAAAAATCAGTCGTTAGCAGGATTTGAACTTAGGGCAATATACTATAGGCATTAACCATCTTGTTACTATTTTATACGACAGTGTTTGCGAGAGTAGATGTTTATTACTCTTTCCTGAATTTTTTTTTAATTTGGGCTAGAATATTTTATAAAGCATAGGTTATAGGTTTACAAGGTGGGTGAAGCCACGGGCATAAGCTAGTAATCTTATAAAATAAGCCGAACATTGCGCGAAATTCTCAATATGCCTTAATGTTACTTCATTGAAATACCTACCTGTATGTATTCGTATTGGTAAACTTTATCAGAAATGCTTAAATACTCGTAAAAAGGAGTAATTCATATAAGAATTTTTAACAAAAACTATTTTGATCAGTATTTTTTGGGAGCATTTCCAAAAATTTTATAAATTTTTTTTTACTACAAAAGACAACTCCCGCATTAGGACTAAATCCTGTATCACGGGGGACTTTACAAACATACAACTAACGGACACAATGAACACCCAGACTCGAAACAACAATTTGTGATTTACACAAAGTGTTGTCTCGTGTGGAGATCGAATCCACAACACTCGGCGCAGTGTCAAACAGCGACGCGGCCGCTTAAACCACTACGCCAACCATGCAGTCAAAAATGAAATGAAGGGGAATTGTTTGGCTTTTAAGTAAATCATGAATATCGTTTCTGTGAATATTGTGCTCAACTGAAAATATAACGCTTTAATATTTCACGACATCATGAAAGTTCGTAAAAGACTTCATATTATTGGAAAATTATTCACCGTTTTATTCACAAATAATTCACTTCATTCTGTTATATAATTTTTATTGAATATTCATAGCGACGTTCATTCACATTTCAATCAAAAATTATAATATAAATAAATTCAACGAAACAACTGTTTATCAAATTATTCGGATTTATTTAATTCAAAATTCAAGCACTCTGAATACCTTGAATACTTCGTACTTCCTTCCGCGTATCCAAAACATTCAAATTCCTAACCTACAATTTGGATATCCGAGAGTGCCCATCCCTATTTCTGGGGCGATACAATCAAATATGGCCTTAATTGCTATCACAATAAGGGTACAGTTGGCATACAGATATTATTTACGGCAGTCAACGTAACTTTACGCGTCATTACGTAGGCCATAACTTGCAGAAAAGTAATAAACCAACAACCTTATATTAAGAGGTCCATTGGCGATGCGTAACAGTGTGGTACTGCCTTAACAAAAGTTTTCTATGAAAATATTTTTTTGTTCGTGCTTTTAACAACTTATAAAGTCCTTTCACACATTTACGGCTTTTATTTTCATGGGTTTCATGGGGTTTATGGCTGTTTACGGGATTTGTTACATGGCTTTTGTGAGGCAATACCTTTGTTTGACATCACTGTTATTGTACTTGTATATACAAGGGGTAGTGTTTGTAACCAAATGCAACGTTTGAAATACAGGATAAATTAAATTAGTTAAGTAAGGTAAATGTTATTGAATATTATAATTAAATCTGGCTCTTTGAATAAAGGAGTGATCTAAGTGTGAGGTTCATTATATTGCAGCTAGCAACCGAGACGAGAACCTACTCACTATGAAAAGGGTAAGGCCATAGTCCACGACGCTGACCAAGTGCGGGTTAGCAGACTTCACAGGTTCACAGACATGCAGGTTTTCCGCGAATCTTTTATCGCTTAGCAAATGATAACAAGTAATTGTAAGTCGCGCGTTAATATGAGAATCTGTGCCTAGCAGCCTGTTAGTCTCTGTAGCTGCCAAAGTTATAGGTATAAATAAAAATATAAATAAAATATTTTCTCTTATAAGGCGATTTCAGGTGAATGGTTCAATATATTTCGTCTTAGGTGTAAAGTCGTGCGAGAAAATATAAGTGCGCCAATCGATTCTATAAAACAGATACAGTAAAAGCTATTGTATCATAAAATACTAGGCGAACACGACTCGTAAAGAGATGTTTTATTCGCTTGCGTAAAATTCCAAAATGGCGTCTTTATTTGCGATACATTTATTCGCCATTCCACACGTCAATATCATAACAAATTCAACCTTATTTCTTTAAGAATAAGAGTGTTTCTACTTGTGTTGTATATTATATTGTGTTGCCTTAACGTTTTTATTACTTTTAATGTGCGTTTTTATTTCGCTGCGTTTCGGTTTGATGTCTTCAAATCTTGGACTTGAGTCGACGCGATGTGAAATGATGTTTGACATCGTTTGATCATGTTTTGTGCTTTTGACTTGCTGGTATATGAATTTTCTTTAATTTACTGTTCGATACAACGTCTGTAAAGAAAAAGAAAAAGTTTCTATATTGATTTGATTGAAGCTTTTTTTAGTACGCTCTATTTGTGAGATTGACCGTCCTATTATTAGAGATGATTTGCCATGGGCGTAGCGAGGTACAAGCAGTTTGGGGCAGCTACCTTTCTGCAGGAAGAAAACACCTTTCTAGAAGAGGGGCAGTTGCCCTAGCCTACTGTAACATATTAATAAAGAAAGTTGACCTGTATCTAATTCTCTCCTGAACACTTTTCGTATAAGTATATTCTTTTAATACATACCTGAATATTTCATATTTCTTTTAAGTTTATTAGTATAGAGAAAACCAGGAAAACATATAAATGTCATCTTTATCTAATCCTCTCTTTATCCGACTCTTTATACATCCTCTATATGCTTGGTGTAATTTTCTTAGTCGCCGATTTTACATTCATATTATGCTTTATAGACTTATAATAATATCTTATACTAATATATAAAGCTGAAGAGTTTGTTTGTGTGTTTGTTTGGTTGAACGCGCTAATCTCAGGAACTACTGGACCGATTTCAAAAATTCTGTCGGTGTTAGATAGGCAATTTATCGAGGAAGGCTATATGCTATATAACACCACGCTATGAGTCACGCAGTAGCCTTAAATGACGCGGGTGTAACCGCGGGCTCATCTAGTACCTTTATATTATACGCAGACAAGAATCTAGATTCATTACTAGACTAAACTAATTACCTCATCTCTTCTGAACTTCGTATTCACCTAGCTAATTAATCAGTTGAATTATATGTCCTACATTTGCTAAAGCGAAATTATCCATGGATCGTTAAGCTACTAATGGTATAATGATTGAGCTAGGATATTGAACTATCAGGACTGATTTAGAGGTCACGAATTACATATCTAGCCTCATGACTTCATTCGCTTTGAATTTTAATAAGAATAATAATCTTTATTGTACAAATGCCAAAGAAATTTTGAACCTTATCGACAAAAATAACAGGGAAGTGCACGGCACGTGACTGCAATGCATATTGTGCATAAGACGTATAAGAGAACTTTATACTTACACAATTGAATAAAGTATTCATGTTGGACAGTACCGAAATCAATAATTCTTGAGTTTGTAGCATTCTTAGGTGAACAAAAAAGGTACAATATGGTAATACCGCGCAAAAATAGTAAGTTAATTTGTTCTTATTCAAAGGTGTAGTTTAAACGTTTGCCGTTTTGAAAATCCTTGAATTATTTAGCGCGAAGGAATTGACAAAACAGTGGACTAAAAAGTATTTCATATTATGTTCTTTTCCAATCAAAATATGACCTCCGATGACCCGCAAATACCTGCGTCTAAAGGACATGTAACGGAAATGTTTTTTTAAGTTGACAAATGCTGACCACTATATTTTTACGTCAAATACAAATACCACTCTACGCAGTCACTGTAACAAAAAATAAAAAGTGGAAATTTTTATAGAACTTTTAGCACGTTCGTCATTGACCGTTAACAAACCTGGCTGCGCCATGTTGGTAGAGCATTTTTGAATTTAGAACACTATTCGTCCTAAATTCAAAACACTCATGTCAAACCGCAGTTTGCAACCGAATATATTTTTCGAAATTGGAATTTAATATTATGCGACCGTTACAAATAATCGTTTCTTCGCACTGGCTGTGTGTAATAGGAAACCGCTGTAATTTTACTGCGTTATAAAATGCCATTTTGTTTTGGCATTATAGCAAAGTATTGGCGGGGAATTTCTGTTCGTAATATACAAGCGTTGGGAGAAATGTACGTAATTTTGGGTCACTCGGACTATTTTTGCGTTATTTCACCATTGTGTGATGTGATTGTATAAGTCGACAGCTACAGTTGGCGAATAAATCGATAACCGCCATTTTGAAATTATTTTACCTGTTGTATTTAGAAGTCGTTCTGTTAGTCCAATTTGCGCAGTAGGTTAATCGCTGCTATGATCTTTTAAACCATAGTTTCTAACTTATTTAAGCTTCGAGAAATAATATAATAATATGTATAAAATCAATTCTGACTAGTCCATTAAAACGTAGGGTTAATAATAAATGTTAAGCTTTTGAAACCAAATCAAAACTGCATACTTAATAATAAATTCAAACAATAACAATTTAGGTACAGATAATAAAACATAATATATTCGAATGTTGCCATCAAAATTCAAATAGGGTTGCCAGTATCTAAAATGTTCTCGTTAATTCCGTGTTATGGACGAAATGTATAAAAATTAACAAGGCACAGGAATAAATTATAATGCCAGCTTTTGTTCTGCTTGTTAATTTTAATATGCAGATTGATTTTGTATTACTTGTTCGGGGTTCGGTTCCGTGTCAGGTAATTGCTGGATTTTGATTGTTTTTGGTAATTTTATTACTTTTTTATGACGTCATTTAAGGTGTTGATTTGTTGGTTCCGTGGTTTTTTGGTAAACGACAAATGGATTCGGGTTTGATACCTATAAAAGGATTGCTGTTTTTTTTTAATTGCTGCACCTACGATTACTGTTACGTATAATACGATATGTAGGTAATAGGCTTAAGGGATTGTATTAATATTTATTTTAAGGGTCTATATCGGGCAATTATTTGCAAATATAGGTAATACTTTTCCTATTTGCCACGTGGTATCGGTTGGATTACACCAGCCTTACTCACAGGTTGAATGAGGTGATTAAGAGGTTCATTTATTTATTGACTCACGCGAAGGGGTAGGCAGAGGTTTAAATATTACATCCACATTTCGCCATGAATTTTAAAGTCCCACGTAGTAGGGGGCGAGCCTATTGCCTTTACCGGGCACATTACCAGACTGCGAGCTGCTACTGAGAATTTGGAAAAACCCAGTAACACTTTTGCTCGACCCGGGAATCGAACCCGGGACCGCCGATCAGTAGTCGCATACGCTATCCACAGGACCACGGAGGCAGTCTAAAATGTTTAAAAGGTAGTAGTGAAGCTTTATATTGTTAATTCGTCACCACCCGTTGTCTCATTTATTATATTATTACTTAAGTCGTGTATTTCCTTTGATGCCTCTTACGACACCTTCGGAATGAAATACGGTAGTAACAGATTATATTCTCAATCCGCCACCACACGTTGCCTTATCATTATTTATGTTATCATTTCAATAGTACAGCCATACCTCCAAATTAATTCAGGCTTACTTTCCGAACACAAAAATTCACCAACACGGTTCTAAAAATTCCTAACAACATACTCCAGTACATAAACTCGTACACTACTATCGTGAATAAGTTACGTAACAACGTAACTTATTCACGATAGCGTTATTGTAAAAGCTTGAATATTTTCCACAGTACCGTTACTGTTACGGCCCGGCCACAGCCGAGAGCGGTGGCGGCAGCGGCGAGCGATTTAAATGTGCCAGGCGCGCTTGACCTGAGGCGACATCGGTCGTCGTAGCAAAGCGCGTCATGTACATCAAAATCGCTCGCCGCTGCCGCTGTCGCTGTCGGCCGTGGTTGGGACGTAACAGAATTCATCCGGTGGCCGATTCATTGTCAACGAATTCAAATCTTGTTAAGTCTGACAATAGGTGGGCTTGCTAAAAATGGACGGCACGAATGGTTTTTAAATGTGGATTCTGTCGAAATATGAATTTTAAAAATATTTTTTGTAACCTATGTGGATTTACACATACCTTGTTATCTTATTTTAGTATGTAATAATTAGATGAAAATATAGGGGAGTTTACATGTAATCCACGCTAAAATGGCGGAGAAAATACAAGATAAATATCACCCTTTAAAACAGAGGACGCCAGCAGCTACGCACGTATATTTTTAGGCAAAATATTTTGCCCGATCCCGTGTAAATTGCGGGAAATGCATTTTTAGTGGACCTCAGTCCCCTAGGCACATACATGCCAAATTTCAATTTCTTGCACCCATTAGTTTTTATACATTTCTATCAGTCAGAAAGTAAACAATTTATAAACACAGATATATTGATCATCATTATGCCGTGAAGAGTAGTGACAAAGTATGCACATGTTTGTAAGGCAATGATTTACTACTTTTCTTTTACTATTACACGCAAAAGTCGGTGCGGATAAATGATTGTTTGTTACTCTTAAACATAAAAACTACAGATCATATTTAGCTAAAACTTTTCGATAATATAGTTAATACTTTATACATCAAATTTTTGTCACGATATTCAATACCTACTAGGGAAAGCCACGGGTAGAAGCCAGGTCGATTTTAAAAGAAAACTTGACCAGATACGAAGTAAATGAAGACTTCTTGATATTTATTTACTTAGTAACTTATAAAAAACAAGGGTCAACAAGAAAACCAAAAGGTCAAAAAATCTTAAGTTCAAACAAAACTGCTTCAAAGTAAAATATTATTATATTAGTCACCTCCCACACAATAAGGAAATCCAACAGCCTCAAATAAACATAGAAATTCTTTCGCTCGTAATATAACATGCCTATTAGGCAACAAATAAAGAGGGTATAGCACTTTACCCTCCCATTTTACCCGACACGAATTATACATGTAACGTTTTACCCAGAAACGGTACCCTGGCGACATAAAAATTACAAATTCCCGCCTCGTCGCCTGTTACTGTGACAATGAACGCTCCGCGAATACTCCCTGAATCAATCCATTGTTTTTACGTTAGCAACACTGGTTTTGAACGGTTTTGTTATCTGTGGACCTTTCTAGGCTGTGTGGATGACTTTTAACTTATAGATAAGCTTTGTTCGGTTCAGTTGTCTTTTTAAAAATATAAAAGAAACAAAGAAATAGGTGCATAGGGTTCCCATCAAGAACTTAGGGTCCCAAGCCAACCTCACCTGCAAGTGGTGCACCTGCCGATCGACGGACGAGGCTCTGGCAAACTAAATATCCCGATAAGCGGCAATAGGCTCACCACCACCTATTACGTGGGATCAAAACACTGGCGAAAAGTGGGCGTTTAATATGCCTCTGCCTACCCCTTCGGGGAAACAGGCGTAAGTCTATGTATGTATGTTTGTATGTAAAAGAAATAAAATAAGTTGTTTTCCAAAGCTTCCAAAGCATTGCTGGTAGATAATTGTCTTAATTATTTTGTAGCCACTTATCGTAATGCAGTGAATAATATAAAGGAAAACTAACTGTGGTGTCGGAATTTGTGGAACACCAAACGGCTTCCGACGTGAACTAACAATTCTCGTCTCGGCATAAGAACAGCTCACCGGTCAAATAAGGGTAGCGCTGTAATGTAAATGCCACACACGGACACCCATCCGCGCGAATTCAACCCTGACACTTTCTGCGTGGCAGTCTGTTGGTATATCCACTATAGCCTTTTTTTTAACGTGTGGAAAATGAGTTACCTCATGCCTCTCCGACCGGGGAGCGGTCGAAGGGGGTATGTCGGAATCCCACCCCGTGGGCTGGGTTACCGACTAAGAACCACACGGTGTCTCCGTAACTCGACGCCTAGCAGGTACAACGGGAACTGTGGTTGTATTGCTCCGCTGTACCTGTCGCGAGTGGCTGCTAACAAAAGCTACATATAATATAAAGCTATTCTATATTATATTTCGACTTCTTTTTCGACTGCGTCCGTCGTCCAGTGGATATGACTGCCTCCGTCGTCCAGTGGATATGACTGCCTCCGTGGTCCAGTCGATAGCGTATGTATCTGTTGATCGAGAGATCCCGGGATCGATTCCCGGGTCGGGTAAAAGTGTTACTGAGTTTTTACGAATTCTCAGTAGCAACACGTAGTCTGGATATATGCCGGGTAACGGCAATATCCTCGCCCCCTATTAGGTGGGACCTACAATTCGTAACATAGCAAAATGTGGGTGTAATATTACACCTCAGTCTACCCTTTCAGGGATAGAGGCGGGAGTCTAAAGTATGATATATTTCCAGCTCAACTACTCCATTAGTTTTCATCCTTCGTGTCTAAGCATCATAAAGTAGTCTAGAGCCTTCACTTAACGGGAGTATTCGCTATTTGATGAACAGATAGAACGAATGTAACAATTGAAATAACGAGTTTATGTTGAGTATTTACTGTTTTCATAAAATTTCAGCCATTTTTCTATTGCATCTGTAACAATATTGCGTTACTTACAGACAGTCAATTCACAGCCGAAACTATTGGGTGCAAGAAGCTGAAATTTGGCATGTATGTTCGTATTATGGGATTCTTCTATGGATCGTAGGGGTCCATTAAGAATTTATTGCCCGAAGTTCCCATGGGTTCTGTTTTTGTTTTAAAAACACAACACTAGGACTAAATCCTGTGTCGCGGGGGATTTTACAAACATACAAGTACCGGACACAATGAACACCTAGACTCGAAACAACAATTTTTGAATAACACAAAGTATTGTCTCTTGTGAGAATCGAACCCACAACACTCGACGCAGTATCAAGCGGTGAGACGACCCTCAAACTATTACGCCAACCGTGCAGTTAATAACTGTATCTATATAAATTGGAATATTGACAAACTTTTGTAGTTTGTACACAAACTATTAAGCAGCGATAGCCTAGTGGAGAGACCGACAGACTGTTACGCAGAGCGTCCGG
This sequence comes from Euclidia mi, assembly GCA_944739405.2. Lineage (NCBI taxonomy): Eukaryota > Metazoa > Arthropoda > Insecta > Lepidoptera > Erebidae > Euclidia > Euclidia mi. The sequence continues at coordinate 2,909,594 of OX123205.2, read as the reverse complement.
GTTCGAATCCACGGCGCGCACCGATGACTTTTCGCAGTTATGTGCGTATTAAATTGTTAATTATCGCTTGCTAAACGGTAAAGGAAAACATCGAGAGAAAACCTGCATGTCTGAGAGTTCTCCATAATATTCTCGAAAGACATGTGAAGTCTGCCAACCCGCACTTGGCCAGCGTGGTAGACTATGTCCTTACCCTTTTCATAGTGAGAAAAGACCCGTGCCCAGCAGTGGGACAGTATAAAGGGCTGATGATGATGACAGAAACTATTATAGTCAGCTAGAACCTAGAAGAGAGATTAACTGACTGCTACGCCGAGGAGCTAAAGTTCAAACCCGCGGCATGCATCAGTTGCATAACAGACTTTAAGACCTTGAAGATCTAAGTCCATTTTGTAATCTAACTAGATTTGAAAGAATAAAGTTTTGCCACAGAGGAACTGACGTCTGAACACCGCAAACTAGAGGGGTAGTGACATTCCATGACCTAAACCAATGTCAGTAAATTCATCGGTTTGAACTCCCATTAACAACTGTCCAATATCTTCACGACCAAAGCACGAGCGATGTTAAAAACTTAACTGAAAATGCGATTGTCCGTAAAAAGTACCACTAACCACTTTTTTATCGTCTGTTTTTTTACTGACTGCCTCGTTGGTCTCGCGGCATAAATGTGCGCCTGGGATTGGGAGGTTTCGGGTTCGATTCCCGGGTCGGGCAAAGTGTCATTGGGATTTTCCGTTAGGAAATTCCGGTACGGCAATAGGCTCGCTTCCTATTACGTGGGACCTAAAAAAAATTCATGGCGAAATGTGGGTGTAATATTACACCTATGCCTACCCCTTCGGGGATACAGGCGTGAGACCATAGAATGAAATTTTACTGACGATTCGATTGTATGATGTCAGAACAAGTACAGATACCCATTTTTTATTGCGAACCGGTAGTAAAGTTAATAGCTAGTTACTGGGTAATCCCTGGGTGGCGCCGCGGTAATAACTATTATCTGACTCGATTGCTAGTACTCAATTTTTATTGCTTTAGATATTGAAGTCTAGACTCAGATTCGTTTAAAATGCCTACTTGGTAGATAACGTTTGCTAGTTCCTAGTCAGCTGTGTTTTATAAGATCCTGTTACATTAGATTAGATGTTCCAATTTTTACCTTTTTTTATAGTATAAGACGGCAAACGAGCAGACGGATCGCCTGATGGTAAGCAACTACCACCGCCCATGGACACAAGCAACACGATAGGAGTCACAAGTGCGTTGCCCGCCCCTTGGGGATGGGAAAAGGGATAGGAAGAGGAGTAGGATGAGGGAGAAGGAATAGGGGATAGGGCCTCCGGCATTCTCACTCACCGAACGAAACGCAACAATTTAAGTACTGTTACTTTACGTCGATTTTCTGTGAGAAGGTAGTACTACCCTGGTCAAGCCGGCCCATTTATGCTGAAATCAGCAAGGCTCTACTACCTCGAACCAACATTTAAAAAAAAAGGACGGTCATTTGCTATCTTACTATAATTTAACAGTAAATCTGGAAGATAAGGTCTATCCAAAGGGTATCGAAACAGGGGCATCACTACATAGTATAAAACAAAGTCCGTCTTCTGTCTGTCTGTCCTTATGTATGCTTAAATCTTGAAAACTACGCAACGGATTTAAATGCAGTTTTTTTAATAGATAGAATGTATCAAGAGGAAGGTTTATATGTATAATTGACGCGGGCGAAGCTGCTGGCAATGTCTAGTATTCTATATTTATGTGGTTGATAGTGACTCAATAATAGTGTTCTTGGTGCTTTTAGCAGACACTCCGATTAACACGTGTCAGAATTTTCGATGTTAAGGACATTAATTTGTTAATTATCGCTTTCTAAATGGTAAAGAATAACTTCGATAGAAAACCTGCACGTCTGAGAGTTCTCCGTAATGTTCTCGAAAGACATGTGAAGTCTGCCAACCCGCACTAGGCCAGCGTGGTTGACTATGGCCTTACCCTTCTCATAATGGAGAAAGGCATGTGCCCAGTAATGGGACAGTTAATATACTGTGGTAAACTGGACATTTGCATAATATAAAATAATATTATATCAACGGCATTAGATTTGTCTCGTGTGGGGATCGAACCCACAACACTGGCGCAATGTGAAGTAGTGAGGCGGTCGCTACGTTCACTACGCCACCTGTGAAGTAAAATACAACGAATACAGAAGTACTCTAGTCACGGCTTCAATAAAATAAATAAAACATTTAATTTCATGTTCAAAATAAGATATTAAACGCGCCATTACATAAGTATCTTCGTGTACATTAAGGCTATTGAATCTCTTCGTAATTTGTTCGAACGAGCCTTCCCCTTCCAACGACCGGCAATCTCAATTTACGCGTGTAATACAATAAAATTCCTTCTCCTATTCCAACAATTGTAAAAATTTAAAACGATATAAACAAAAAGAATTTTGAAAAAGAAAAAATCTTAAAACACATTCTCTGAACACACTTTGGCACAGAACCACGCAAACCGCAAATTTACAAACGCCAGCGGCGAAATTTGGAACTAAATTACAACGAACAATCCAGTTAGACGGTACAACAACTAGCGCCACTGTAGACTGCAAAAATAAATTTGCAGCATTGTAGGTTATGATGTAGCGTGCAGGATTATAAATTGTTGCTTTTAGCCAAATTAAATTCGGAACACTTAAGGGTGAAGAAGATGGTAACATTTGAGGTTCATATGAGTGAAAAGGATGGATGTATGTGTGTGCTTTCGGCTGTAAATCTCGTAAATGTGTTGTTTATTGTAGGCATTTCCAAATGATGTCTTTTAATAATGTTGTAGGGAACGATAAAATTGTCCTTGCGACGATAATGTCGGTAGTATGTGATACGGCTTACTCCTAGGGGAGGGTGCAGGGTTTAGCGATAACAATATGTGTGAGAAAGTTATAGGGCTATATTGTAACGATAATAAATTTCCGAGCAAGATATAACTAGGTGCGGTGTTTAGGTGCTATAAGCTTGTAACATACGATGCTGGAAAAGGGTGAAATTGTTTCGATATTAAAACAGAAATTGCAATACTATGAATAATACGTGCCTTTTTTAGGGTAACAAATTTAAAAACAGTTGTTATGAATATTTATGAACAAGATAAAAATATAGACTATACATATTTTTTCTCATAAAGATCCATATTAATAATATAATTAATATTGTAGTGCTCATAGAAAGACTCCTGAGAAAGGTGACGCGGGCTTTAAATATAAAATCAATGCAACGACGAAAGTAATACAATTTTAGTTCATCTACAATTTAAACGAACAACGTAGCTACTAACTCCTGTTGGATTATGAACTACTAAAACAAGAAGTAGAATAATTAGTTTATATATAAGGTTGGGTATACAATACAGATGAACGATGTAGATGAGCGTAGAAACCAGCAATAGTATTATTATAGGTAAAGACTGTTAAGTCTTATACATACTATGATAAATACGAATGTTTGCATGGATGGACGGATAGAGGGACATAATATGCGTCTTCATCATAGTCTTTAAGACGAAAGCTGCTGATTTTCATGACACTTTACAGTTATAAGAAAGAAAAAAAAAATGAAAGAAAGAAAACGAATCTATTCTGTTTCTGTACAATACATATAAAATCGAAATATTTTATTGACTAAATGAACTAAAGAGAATTGACTCTCAACTCAGCGTAATGCAAGTCGTGAAAGGAGATGCCGCTGGTATTCTAGGCTGCGTGAATTGTACACCTTAACGTTCCTTAGGAATCACACTGTCGAAAACAGTAAATTTTTTTATAGACTCACACCCGTATCCCCGAAAGGGTAGGCAGGGGTGTAATATTAAACCAACATTTCGCCATGAATTTTTAGGTCCCACGTAATAGGGGCGAGCCTATTGCCGTCACCGGGCACATTACCAGACTCCGTGCTGCTACTGAGAATTCGGAAAACTCAGAAGCACTCTTGGCCGACCCGGGAATCGAACCCGGGACCCGATCAACAGACGTATATGCTATCCACTGGACCACGGGAGTAGTCAAACTAGTTTTTGTATATTTTCCTCACTCAGCTCTAAGCTGCATCGCACATCTATTCCTGCCTAAAGTCTAACTTCATGTATTATACAATACTCTCGAGACAGGCCAAACTCGAAGCTACTTTCGACCTATGTATTTTAAAAAACAGTTTATTCTGTAACCTTTATATAATATGGGTACCCTAAATATCTTATGTAAAATTAGGTTTCTTTTACATTTATTGCGGTTTTTATGAAGGAGTCGGCAATTTTGTTTACAAATGACTGAGTTTTCTTTTTAAACCCTTCAGTTTCGTGCGTTTTCAATAGTTTTATGGCAATAGTGGCTGCATGGTTGGCGTAGTAGTTTAAGCGGCCGTCTCGCCGCTTGAGCGTTGTGGGTTCGAATCCCACACGAGACAACAACAACTTAAAATTTAATATGCACATAACTCTGGAAATTCAGTAGTATCCGCATTGGATTTGAACTCGATTCCTTCTGCATTACCTCTGAATATTTCAACAATTTTACATCGAATTATACTTCATTCTGTTTGTAGGTAGTCGTAAAACTAAGCATGAAACGTAACTTAGTTGCGTGTTCGACTTTGTAACTTAAAGCGAGCTTAGACCGGAAGTACTTACCTACATGTAACAAAGAACACGTCACTTCCTCTTTTACTTAGTACTTTTATAACAATGGATTACTTTGTTGATATATTTAGTACTTCCCCGGTCGAGCTGGCCCATTCATGCTGAAATCAACAAGGCTCTACTACCTCTTTCTTCTTCGATGTAGTGATAATTGAGAATTTACAAAAAGCTACGTATAAAGTTATTTCCAGCTCAACTACTCCATTAGTTTTCATCCTTCGTGTCTAAGCATCATAAAGTAGGCTAGAGCCTTCACTTAACGTGAGTATTCGCTATTATTGATGAACAGATAGAACGAATGTAACAATTAAAGTAACGAGTTTATGTAGAGTGTTTACTGTTTTAATAAAATTTCAGGCATTTTTCTATTGTCAATTCACAGCCAAAACTATTGAGTGCAAGAAGCTGAAATTTCGCATGTATGTTCTATGGGATTCTTCTATGGGATCGTAGGGTTCCATTGAGAAGTTATTGCCCGAAGATCCTATGGAATGTTTTTTTGTTTTAAAAAGACAACACTAGGATTAAATCCTGTGTCGCGGGGGATTTTACAAACATACAAGTACCGGACACAATGAACACCTAGACTCGAAACAACAATTTTTGAATAACACAAAGTGTTGTCTCTTGTGGGAATCGAACCCACAACACTCGGCGCAGTGCCAAGCGGCAAGGCTGCCGCTTAAACCACTACGCCAACTGTCCAGATTGATAGAAATTTTTAAATAAAAAAATATGTGCGTAGCTGTGGGCGACCTCTAGTTACTGTATATGAAAGGCGAATGTTGACAAACTTTTGCATTTTGTACACGTACATTCGAACAACTTCCCGCTAGACCACCATAAGGGCGAGAATCGCTTAGCAAGACATCGTCGCTTCCAGTGCTACTTTATACCCACATTGACACTCGTATACAAAACTTACACACAATTTCTAGTGTACCTCGTTTCTATGAGGGAGCCACGGGATTTATTTTCAAACTGGTCCAGCGCCGACTTGTTTCATTGTACTTTTGGCAGTTATAACCCAGTAGAGAGTAATAGACTGCTTCACATAGGGTCTCGAGTTCAAAGACGCGGCAAGCATCACTCACTTTTGATACTTTCGACTTGGTCTTTTACTCTGGGTCCGCTTTCTAGTCTTAAAATATTGGACAGAATTTAAAAACATATTTTTGCCATAGAGTAACTGCCGGCTGAACACCTTAAACCAGAGTGGTAGTGACATTCCATGGCATTAACCAGTCAGTATTTCCAAGACACTTAAACGGACAAAACTGCCGGCTTGACATGCTGTTTAAAGCCGGTTCACCCTTGTTTGGTATAACAACTTTTGATGTAATGTTACTAATTCGAAGAACGTTTAAGAAAATAATCAATTTGTATAATATCGATTAACATATAATTTGATTTCATCGATATATTTATTTGACACATTTGCGCTATTGATCAAAAATTATAATGTTCATTTGATGTAATGTTCAGGTGGTATAACATGTTTAAGCACGAAATCATATAATATGTGTAGGGTCAACTGAAACAATGGCTGGTTAGGTTAGGTTAGAACTGCGACCACAAAGCCAGAACCGAATTCTACTTATTTCGCTTAATTCAGGCAGATCTTTCGACTAATTCATTATTAGTCTAGTAAAATATTAGTTTAAATAAAACTAGTGCATTTGATAATACGTTTAAATGACATTATTTCAAAGAAATAAAAATATGCTAAATAACAATCTAGTAATTAATTATTCGGTCAAATGAATAATTATACGAAATGACTTTATTGTAAATAAAATTAGCCGCAGCGATTTTCGACAAAACGTTGTTATACCAAACAAGGGTGAACGTCTAAAGCCATAGTCTGGCGTCCTAACGTACTCTTCGAGGCAAGACTATAAAAAAAAACAGAAAATTCGATTGTTACCGTAAAAAGTACCAGTATCCATTTTTTATTGCGAACCGGTAATAAAGTTAATAGCTAGTTACCGGGTAATCCCTGGGTGGCGCCGCGGTATAACTATTATCTGACTCGATTGCTAGTACTCAATATTTATTGCTTTCGATATTGAAGCCTAGACTCAGATTCGTTTAAAATGCCTACTTGGTAGATAACGTTTGCTAGTGTAGTCAGTTTTATTGTGTCTGATAAAATTCTGTTAAATTAGATGTCCAAATTTTTTATCTGAAATAACATTTAAAAAAAAATGAAGGTTTTTAATCAGAAAAGTAATTTGCTACTGTCAGTTAATTTAACAGTAAATCTAGAATATCAGGCCTATCCAGATGTATGTAAACAGGGGCATCCCTACATAGTATAAAACAAAATCTGTCTTCTGTCCGTCTGTCCCTACGTATGTTTAAATCTTGAAAACTACGCAACGGATTTTAATGCAGTTTTTTAATAGATAGAATGTATCTTGTATCTTTGTCTATAAACACAAAATACTTTTTCAACAACCAAAGAGCTACTATGCTCCGCGATCTATTAATGCTAATAAGTTACATCGACCTAGGACGCATCTTCTAACAACAGCTATAATCATATAGCTGTTGTTAGAAGTTTAAGAAGAGTGTTTTAAATAGTTTAATAAAATCCCGAGCACTATAAAAACACTACCATTTTTTAAATTTATTCATAATCTATATATTATTAGATAAATGTTTCTATAGTATACTCGAATATTTAGATTTTTAGATTTATGTAATCCCAATTGTAAGTTGTGCATGATTTATGTTTTTATATTTGCACGCCTAAATTATAGGCAGAATAAGAGGTGATATTATGTAATTAAGAACTTTCTGTACCTTATTTATGCAAATAAATGATTTCTTCTTTCTATCAAGAGGAAGGTTTATATGTATAATTGACACGGGTGAAGCCACTGGCGACGTCAAATACCCTATATTTATCTGGGTGATAGTGTCTCAATAATAGTGTTCTTGGTGGTTTTAGCAGACACGCCGATTAACACGTTTCAGAATTTCCGATGTTAAGGACATTAATTTGTTAATTATCGCTTTCTAAATGGTAAAGGACAACTTCGTGAGAAAACCTGCATGTCTGAGAGTTCTCCATAATGTTCTCGAAAGACATGTGAAGTCTGCCAACCCGCAATAGGCCAGCGTGGTGGCGTTCTCATAATGGAAAATGTGTCCAGTAATGGGGCAGTTAATATACAGTAGCAAACAGAACATTTGCATAATATATAATAATATTATATAAACGGACATTAGATTTGTCTCGTGTGGGAATCGAACCCACAACACTGGCGCAATGTGAAGTAGTGAGGCGGTCGCTACGTTCACTACGCCAACTGTGAAATAAATTACTACGAATACAGAAGTACTCTAGTCACGGCTTCATTAAAATAAATAAAACATTTAATTTCATGTTCAAAATAAGATATTAAACGCGCCATTACATAAGTATCTTCGTGTACATTAAGGCTATTGAATCTCTTCGTAATTTGTTCAAACGAGCCTTCCCCTTCCAACGACCGGCAATCTCAATTTACGCGTGTAATATAATAAAATTTCTCCTCTTATTCCAACAATTGTAAAAATTTAAAACAATATAAACAAAAAGAATTTTGAAAAAGAAAAAATCTTAAAACACATTCTCTGAACACACTTTGGCACAGAACCACGCAAACCGCAAATTTACAAACGCCAGCGGCGAAATTTGGAACTAAATTACATCGAACAACCCAGTTAGACGATACAACCACTAGCGCCACTGTAGACTGCAAAAATAAATTTGCAGCATTGTAGGTTATGACGTAGCGTGCAGGATTATAAATTGTTGCTTTTAGCCAAATTAAATTCGGAACACTTAAGGGTGAAGAAGATGGTAACATTTGAGGTTCATATGAGTGAAAAGGATGGATGTATGTGTGTGCTTTCGGCTGTAAATCTCGTAAATGTGTTGTTTATTGTAGGCATTTCCAAATGATGTCTTTTAATAATGTTGTAGGGAACGATAAAATTGTCCTTGCGACGATAATGTCGGTAGTATGTGATACGGCTTACTCCTAGGGGAGGGTGCAGGGTTTAGCGATAACAATATGTGTGAGAAAGTTATAGGGCTATATTGTAACGATAATAAATTTCCGAGCAAGATATAACTAGGTGCGGTGTTTAGGTGCTATAAGCTTGTAACATACGATGCTGGAAAAGGGTGAAATTGTTTCGATATTAAAACAGAAAATGCAATACTATGAAAAATACGTGCCTTTTTTAGGGTAACAAATTTAAAAACAGTTGTTATGAGTACTTATGAACAAGATAAAAATATATATTTTTTCTCATAAAGATCCATATTAATAATATAATTAATATTGTAGTGCTCATAGAATGACTCCTGAGAAAGGTGACGCGGGTTTAAAATATAAAAATCAATGCACCGACGAAAATAATACAATTTTAGTTCACCTACAATTTAAACGAACAACGTAGCTACTAACTCCTGTTTGCTTATGAACTACTAAAACAAGAAGTAAAATAATTAGTTTATATACAAGGCTGGATATACAATAAAGATGAACGATGTAGATGAGCAGAGAAACCAGCAATAGTATTATTATAGGTAAAGACTGTTAAGTCTTATACATACTATGATAAATACGAATGTTTGCATGGATGGACGGATAGAGGGACATAATATGCGTCTTTATCATAGTCTTTAAGACGAAAGCTGCTGATTTTCATGACACTTTACAGTTATAAGAAAGAAAAAAAGAATGAAAGAAAGAAAACGAATCTATTCTGTTTCTGTACAATACATATAAAATCGAAATAATGTACCAACTAAATGACCTAACGAAATAAATGAAATGAAATGAAATATATTTAATTGCTTACGAGAATTGACTCTCAATTCAGCGTAATGAAAGTCGTGAAAGGAGATACCGCTGGTATTTTAGGCTGTGTGTATTGTACACCTTAACGTTCTTCAGGAATCACACTCTCTAATGGTGAAAACCGTAATTTTTTTTTATTGACTCACGCCCGTATTCCCGAAAGGGTAGGCAGAGGTACACCTCTGCCATTTTACACCAACATTTTGCCATGAATTTTTAGATCCCACGTAATAGGGGGCGAGCCAATTGCCGTTACCATATTGCCAGACTCCGTGCTGCTAACGACAATTCGTACAACTCACTAACACTATTTCTCGACCTGGAAATCGAACCCGGGACCCGATCAGCAGACGCATATGCTATCCACTGGACCACGGGAGTAGTCAAACTAGTTTTTGTATATTTTCCTCACTCAGCTCTAAGCTGCATCGCACATCTATTCCTGCCTAAAGTCTAACTTCATGTATTATACAATACTCCAGAGACAGGCCAAACTCGAAGCTACTTTCGACCTATTTTAATAAACAGTTTATTCTATAACCTTAATATCATATGGGTACCCTAAATATCTTATGTAAAATTAGGTTTCTTTTACATTTATTGCGGTTTTTATGAAGGAGTCGGCAATTTTGTTTACAAATGACTGAGATTTTTTTAACCCTCCAGTTTCTTGTGTTTTTTTATAAATTTACGGCAATAGTGGATGCATGGTTAGCGTAATAGTTTAAGCAGCCGCCTCGCAGCTTAAAACTGTGTAGAGCGTTGTGGATTCGATTCCCACACGAGACAACAACTTTTTTTTTATAGACTCACACCTGTATCCCCGAAGGGGTAGGCAGAGGTGTAATATTACACCCACATTTCGCCATGGATTTTAGGTCCCACGTAATAGGGGGCGAACCTATTGCCGTACCGGGCACATTACCAGACTCCGTGCTGCTACTGAGAATTTCCTAACGGAAATACTCAATAACAATTTGCCCGACCCGGGAATCGAATCCGAGACCTCGCCAGTCCCACGCGCACATTTGCAAAACTAAATATTACAAATTAAAATTAAATGTGCACATAACTCCGGAAATTCATTAGTAAACGCCTAGGATTTGAACTCGATTCCTTCTGCATGACAGTCAGTTGGTATGTCGCCTAGGCTTTCAATGCTAAAATACTAACAAAACTAAATTCCAAGACCTCTGAATATTTCAACAATTTTACAGCGAATTATTCTCCATTTTGTTTGGAGCCACTCGTAAAACTAAGCACGAAATGTAACTTAGTTGCGTGTTCGACTTTGTAACTTAAAGCGAGCTTAGACCGGAAGTACTTACCTACATGTAACAAAGAACACGTCACTTCCTCTTTTACTTAGTACTTTTATAACAATGGAATACTTTGTTGTTATATTTGAAATGTTATTGAGTTTTAGAAGTTGTTACATTTTGCAAGTATTATGACAGCGTACCTACATTTTACTCCTCCTTTGACTGCCTCTGTGGTCTAGTAGATAGCGTATGCGACTGTTGATCGGAGGTCTCGGGTTCGATTCCCGGGTCGGGCAAAAGTGTTACTGGGTTATTCCAAATTCTCAGTAGCAGCACGGAGTCTGGTAATGTGTCCGGTTACAGCGATATGCTCGCCCCCTATAACGTGGGACCTAAAAAGTTCATGGCGAAATGTGGGTGTAATATTACGCCTCTGCCTACCCCTACGTGGGTCTATAAAAAAAACAAGTATTATGTCAGCGTAGCTACATGTTATTGCCATGGGCAGCGATGGCCTAGTGGACTGACTGATTAGTAGATAGTACTACGTAAAAGACCTCGGGTTCAAACCCACCCCATGCAAGTAATAAATTGTTAATTATCGCTTGCCAAGAGACGCAGGCAAATTATGAAATAGATGAGGAAACCTGCATTTATTTATAATTTTATTTTTAATGGACATGTCCAGCTCTAGACACCAGTTTGTGTGATCCATTAATTGTTCTTTCGAGTCTGGGTGTTCATAATGTCCGCTGGTTGCATGTTTGTAAAGTCCCCCGCGACACAGGATTTATTTCTAATGCGGGAGTTGTCTTTAAAAAAAAGTGATTTCTGAGTCACGTGGTGCTTTACAAACATACAACCATCAGACACAGTGTACATTCAGACTCGAAACAACAATTAATGGATCATAAAGAGACTGATATTTGACTGCCTCGTTGGCCTCGCGGCATAAATGTGCGCGTGGCATTGGGAGGTCTCGGGTTCGATTCCCGGGTCGGGCAAAGTGTTATTGGGTTTTCCTGTTAGGAAATTCTCAGTAACAGCACGGAGTCGTGTAATATGCCCGGTGTGGCAATAGGCTCGCCGCCTATTACGTGGGACCTAAAAATTCATGGCGAAATATGGGTTTAATATTACACCTCTGCCTACCCCTTCGGGTATACAGGCGTGAGTCTATAAATAAATATATAAAAATAAAAAGAGTTATTCCGTGTGGGGCTCGATCCCAAAACACTAGGCTCAGTGTCAAGCGGCGAGGTGGCCGCTTAAACCTCTACGCAAACCGTGCATTCAAGTCAGATATATCTGAGAGTGCTTTATAATTTTCTCTAATGACATCATGAAGACATTTGCCAACCCGCGTTTGGTGAGTGTGGTCGACTACGGAGAGTGTTGAATGCATTAGCAAAATACTTTCATACTACTATAACTGCATACAAAAACAAGAAAAAATAACTCACTAAAAAAAATTTCGTTATCATGCATTTCAAAAATTAACTCGGGGAATTGACCACTTCCGCCGCTCAGCTGATCGCCGCGAGCTTGCATCACAGGTACCTAACACACACTAGCACACGTACCTACCGTGCAGTCTTATTCTGCACCAGTAAAAAAAATATTCTGATTTACTACCTAAGTAACATTTAATGAAAATAGGGTATCTCCACTAGGTAGCGATAGCCTAATGAAGATACCAACGGACTGCCATGCAGAGGGTATCGGGTTCGAATCTACGGCGCGCACCACTGACTTTTTGGAGTTATATGCGAATTGCATTGTTAATTATCGCTTGTCTCGTGCCTCGGAGAGCACGTTAAGCCGTCGGTTCCGACTGTCATGTAGATCTTTGACAGTCGTTATAGGGCGTCAGTACCTCTAAAATAAACTGACACTAGTCTAAACCATGGAATACCGCTATCCCTTCGGGTTGCGGAGATCAGACAGGCAGTCGCTCTGTGTAAAAGCTAATACATACACATACATAGACTCACGCCTGTTTCCCCGAAGGGGTAGGCAGCGGCATATTAAACGCCCACTTTTCGCCAGTGTTTTGATCCCACGTAATAGGTGGCGAGCCTATTGTCGCTTATCGGGATATTTTGTTTGCCAGAGCCTCGTCCGTTGATCGGCAGGTGCACCACTTGCAGGTGAGGTTGGCTTGGGACCCTAAGTTCTTGGTGGGAACCCTATGCACCCTGTGTAAAAGCTAATGTTTCGCCAAATCCGGTTAGATTAGAAAGCGGACCCCAGGTTGAGACTGGGATAACGCTAGGAGGATGATGATGAAGGGTCTTATATCATCGCACACTGTTTGAAATAATTTTAGGTGAATAAGTATACTATCTATATTGTATAATTAAAATATTTTGCAAATGTATATCAACACCCTGTATAGGGCCGATATCATCATTTATTTATACCTTGCGGCCACAAGGGGTCTTATTTTGACTTCAATCATACAAAATACAACAATAAATGCTTACATTCATAACTTATTTGTACTTACGCAATAACAGTAGCAATTTCTCTATACTTCAAGACTCAGCCGCTTACCTGTAGAGAAGAAGATATATTTTATTTAGTTAGCAAGAACAAATTCTATTGTAAGTAGGTAATAAGAATGTACGCTGATCACGCAACGTTATATACGTCAGGTTAAGGTACTTAGTAACTTGTATTAGAATGTTTTGAACTATCTCGTGGTTATAGGAATTAGATTATTTTATTTGGATTTCGTATTGTTACTATATTCCTGTTGATCATTTAAATCAAAAATATTTAAAATTGAATCTTTAGATTTTTTTCCATTAGGTTAAAAAATATTTACTTATTTGATTTTTTTTTATAACGTGATCGTATTATATTTGCAATTGATGGGAATCGAACCTCGACCTCCATCTTAGCAATCAGCTTCATTTACCACTAAGCCAACAAATCATGCAATGTGAAAAACAGAAAATTTTGTTCATTTAGAAAGAATGAATAAAAGTGAATGAACGCCAGGAACGAAAACGGCTCTCACTTTTAATTCAGATGTAAATGGTACATTTAAATTCAGATGAGATGTCTCAGAGTTATTACAGTGAGTTACGACTGTACAATTTTATGTTAATATGACGGCAGCAAGTTTCGAAGGGTAGGTAGAGATGGGATAAATAATTTTGATAAACGGTGATCAGGTTTTAATACGTAAATAAGCTTAGTCGTTGCTTATGTGAAAGTTAAAATGGAAGATCATTGACTATCTTCTCTTTGATTTAACGACCATTTATTTTTATTGAAAAATTTAACAATTTAATAATAGAACTCGGTGACATATATTATGTCACCGAGTTCTATTATTCTATGTTGTTTGGTGCAGATGAGCACGTGCCATTGTTGGTCCGCATCGCCAGGAAGATCTTTACAAGACGTTGTATAAATTCAATACCCTGCCATAGAATATCACTACCCAATTACCCATTGCTTTGGAGTTGTGAAAGCCAGACGACAGTCACTCTGTGAAAAATACTATTATTTCGTCCAAACTTGTAAGTCTAGCAAGAAAACTTATGTTGAATTGAAACTGAATATTATTTGTATATATGTATATAAAATCCTTGCGTTACTGACTGACTGACAGACACACTACAGCCGAAACTATTCGACGCAAATAACTGAAATTTGGCACGTATGTTCCTTGGGGATCGTAGTGGCGCACTAAGAGATTTTCCGAAATACCCACGGGATCGGGCAAAACAGGTTAATTAACAAAATGTGCGGGCGTAGCTGCGGGCGTCCTAGTATTGAAGATAAAAATGCTTTGGATTAATTTGTTCAGTCCCACGGTCTAATTTCTTCTTAACATTTTAAGTTTTTGTGAATGTGAGCTGTTGTGTCTGTATTGTGCCAGTCTAGTTTATTTTTTTAATTTTTAAATAACCATATTATTTAACGACAACATTATGGACAATCCAGCTCATATATGAATAATGCAATGTACTTACTTAGTTATTTAATTGTTTAAAATTGGACGATGAAAAGAGTGGCCCTGAGTTTCTTGCCTGATTCTTCTCAGGGGCTCTACTTTCTGAACAGGCATTTTTTTCAATGCTCAATTATGTAAATATGCATTTATATTTACTTTTTTTCCTTATATTATTATCTATCTTGACTGCGCGGTTGGCGTAGTGGTTTAAGCGGCCGCCTCGCCACTGGACACAGCGCCGAGTGTTGTGGGTTCGATTCCCACACGAGACAACACTTTGTGTGATCCATAAATTGTTGTATCGAGTCTGGGTGTTCATTGTGTCCGTTGGTTGTATGTTTGTAAAGTCCCCCGCGACACATGATTTATTCATAGTGCGGGAGTTGTCTTTAAAAAAAAATCTATAACTTTCTGACGTGTCCAAAAATTTTTGTAATTTTTATGGAAATAGACATATTTGAGTTTGAACTCCGGACTTCAGGAATAAAATTTTCTCTCGGAAATGATTTTTGGATGTCACTGGAACAACGTTAGGGTGCTGATGATTATTTTCGATGTATTAAAAATAATACGATCTTTCAAAACACTGTGCAAATAATCTTCAACTAACGTTCATTAATCTTTTTTCTCTTCCACTCTTTCTTTCTTTTCTTTTTCTAATCAATAGTATCTTGTTCATTTAGTGAAACTTACTTCCGAGCACCTGACGTGAATCTTAAAAGCACCACTTCAGCTTAATATAAGCTCTTGAGACCATTACAGAGATCTATGGGGAAAACTTTATTGGGTAATTTTAGCTTGATTTAGTATGGGAAATGCCGCTTGTGTGGCCCAAATTACCCCTTTGTATCCCATGGGTTTTGTAAATAGGGTATAAATAATGTTTGATTACAGTGAATATATTATTACATGTCCCTTGTAAGAAAATAGCGATTATGATATCAGGTTTTAGGAGTTCGTCGCAACAGTAAAGTCAAAATTCAAAATCATGAACTTATTCATCTAGGTCACCAAGTATATCTATAAAATCAAAGTATATAAATCAAGTAAAAAGTGTGAATTCATAAATAGACATAATTATTTTGACCGTTATTAGATTTTATATATCATTAAAATTTATTAAAAATGCTGTAATGCTGTTTTTAAAGATAATCATAATGCTCTTTTCAGGGCATTTCAAAAAACTAAACACCTGAAAATTATGCTATCTCAACGAACCTAAAACTTGTGGACGGGCAATGTTCTGCACCTTTTAACTTTACCGAAAAAAACATAATTAATGACGTTATATCAACAAATTCGAAACAACAATAACATAATAATATTCTACCACATACACACATCACCATCTAGTCCCAAACTAAGCAGAGCATGTACTATACGTACTATATAATGGATAAACATACATATTCATTTTTTTAATACATATATATTATACATAGAAACACCCAGACCAAGATGAACATCCATGTTCATACACGCAAATGTTTAACTTGAGCGGGAATCGAACCCGCGACCTTCGGCGTAGCAGTCGCTTACACTCCCGCTGCGCCAACCGGTCGTACAATTCAACGAATCTTAGATTTCTCATAAATTGGGTTAAATCACTCATTGCTAAGTAGCTCTAAATTTTCACTAAAGCACTGCAGGATCTCTTTATTAAACAATACAAGTACTGAAAATAAACTACGACCCAAGCCTCAAACGTTCACCATCAATCTTATTTGAAGGCCTAACAGGCAGGTTGTACGTTTTTGTATTAGTTCAATGAAAGCACTCAATCATGAGTACTTTTTTTTTTGTAATAAAACCTTTTTATAAACGATATTGATCGATCGTTTAGAGTTCAAGAGTGAATGTCGAGCTCGTGATTATTTGCGCGCCTACTTACTAACGACTGCCTCCGTGGTCCAGTGGATAGCGTATGCGACTGCTGATAGGAGGTCCCGGATTCAATTTCCGAGTCGGGCAAAATTGTTACTAGGTTTTTCCGAATTCTCAGTAACAGCACGGAGTCTGGTGATGTGCCCGATAACGGCAATAGGGGGCGAGCCTATTGCTGTTATCGGGCACATCAGCGAGGAATACGTGGGACCTAAATATTCATGGCGAAATGTGGATTTTATATTACACCTCCGCCTACCCCTTTGGGGATACAGGCGTGAGTCTATAAATAAATTAAAAAAAAACTTACTAACGGCGGTCCCCAATATTTGATCTATCCATGGTTTTGGCTATTAGAGATACATATTTGTTACAAGCTCAGTACAAAATATGTCAATCATCAGGAACCAAGTTCATGAAAACATCAGATATTAGGATCGGCCGTAAAGATTTATATTTGTGGGAATCATATTTTTATACTTTACTAAAGGATGCCCGCAGCTACATCAGTATAATTTATTGTAATTTATCCGTTTCTACCCGTTTCCGAGGTAATTTTGGGAAATAGTCTATGACCAAAAGTTTACCTATAGAAAACTGCATCATGCTCGATTCGAACCCTACACCTCACAATCATCTGTAGAAGCTTTTAGCTTGCAAATATACTTACATACATACATAGACTCACGCCTGTTTCCCGGAGTGGTAGGCAGAGACTACGGAACGCCATTTGCAACGATCCTGACATACCTCACTTGCTTCACTCACTCCCATCAAGTTTCTCATGCATGCTCTTCTGTTAAGGGTACTTCTGACTTGTCCTTTTTTCAGGATGTCTCCAATCTGGTCAGAGAACGTTCTCCTAGGTCTTCCCCTTTGTCCTGTCCCATTCACACTAGCCTGATATATCTTCTTTGCAGTCTATCGTCATCCATCCTCTCCATGTGCCCAAACCATCTTAACATGCCTTTCTCAATGCTTGTCACTACATCTTCTTATAAATATATATGCAAAAAGATATCCTAGAAAAAAACCGCCAAGGCAAAAGCTATTTCCAGTAAAATATCCACAACATAAGCTTAAATCAATCTCAAAATATAAACTAAAATATTACCTAGATCTTTGTACACACAGCACTCTACATCCATCCAAACACAAATAAAATTACTCCTCCATAATCCCTGTAATAATATTTACAAAACATAATTCAGGGCCACACTCTCTACGACGTAGAGACAGCTCTACGCAGTGTCTACATAGAGCTAACGTGACGTCACAAGAGGCTCTACAAACTTCTACGACTCTCCAAATGTACACATTCAATGTTTATAAAATACTTGAAGTTATCTCTTAAAACAAATCTTATTTACGCCACGTAGAGTTTGAATGTAGAGAAGGATGTAAGTGCATATGAAATTATTACTTTGCTGTATAAGATTTTAAGAGATGGGGTTGCAATTTAATGTTTGAACGGTATGCTCATTGAGATTTTCACAGTGATGCGACTGCACAAAATTTCAAAGACATGACATAATCAGAAGGCCGATTCTCGTATTTTGATAATCACCAACACTGTATTTTGAACGCAATCCTATTATTCGTTGTCGTCTTTTTGACACATAGTTTGACTCTGTTCAATTTGCGAACTAGTCGCGATATTATTCAAGCGTCAGTTAATTTAGGAAAATACAATTCATGACATAAATATTACATTGAAAATAGATCAAAACTGCATTTTGAACCAATATAATTACGAGAATTGGTCCTCAGAACGTAACTAGAAATTGATCTCACGATTTTATTATCACGAATTCATCCAACATTATTAAAACATGGACTTCTGAGACGGAGTAACCAGAAGATAGAGAGAGAGATAATTTTCCTGCAGCAGTTTCACATCGACCAAAATATTACAACAGGTCTTGTCGTTTTACGTCTCTTTGTATAGAATATATATCTACTTTAGTGTATGACTTGGGTTATGACTCTACATCTAATTATAAAACCTAAAAACTTTTTACTGAAAGCCAGAAACCTACATATTTGTGATATTACCTACTTGTCCATTTCGCTTAGCGTCCTTTTATTTTTAAGCTCCTTCTAAGAATCCTAGTGTTAAGTTCTATGGGCTAATTCGATTACTAGTTTGTGAAGTACATACATATTTCCAAATACGCATGGTTGTTCATGAGATTATTAATCTCAAACAAACCTCGGCCTTATTATATTACTAGCAATCCGCCCCGGCTTCGCACGGGTACAAAATTATACATTCCTTTTGAATCACTCTATCTATTAAAAACCGCTTCAAAATCCGTTGCGTAGTTTTAAAGATTTAAGCATACATAGGGACAGAGAGACAGAAGACAGACTTTGTTTTATACTATGTAGTGAAGTAAACATACAATTTTCTAAACATATTAAATTAAGAAATAAAAGAAGAAATAATTCCTTATTTCTTCTTTTGGTTTCCTTTTCATTCATTCATTTGAAAGGATTTCAAATAAGTTATATTCACACACGAAACAGTATCGCCATAACGAAGGCCTGTAAATAGAACGTCCACATAATAGGTTCTCATTAACCCTTTCCCTGAAAAATAAAGCAAAAAGCGTCGGTCCAAATGACCACCACTTAGGGGATGATCCAACTTGGCCGTATAGTCTGCGGCTGATTGTTTGCTTAGCTATTTCTTTGTGTTTGTGAGGTGAATTTTTTGGATGAGCTAGTTTGTATCATTAGACCAATGAAGGAATAAGTAATTGTACCTATTTCATTACTTTGTCAGCTATGGTTGCTGTTGTCGTTTTGCTATCGCAATTACTTAAGATTTTAAAATAGTTTTCGAGATTTAGTTTCGCCGATGTCAATATTAGTTTCAAAAGACAAATTACTAAAAGAAATGAAAAAATGTCTAGAAGCCCTGCAGAGGAATTTGATCTGCTTATTAAAAAGATAATAAACCAAATGAGTTTGAAACTAGCCTAAAAGATCAAATTTTAGGCGACTTGTATTCTTATCTAAGATAAATTACTAGCGACGCAATACTCTGATAAAATATGCCTGACGAAACAAAGCTTGTTAGTCTACCACAAACAATCAGCCTTATATGAAATCATCCAAACAGTCCACATGGAATATTTAATAGCAAATCCCATGTGTTTTGTGTCCAAGATTCATGGGTTTAATTGAAAATTCTATGGCGGGATGTTTTCAACATGCGATGGCAAATGAAGGGTTATGATTTTGACATTTTGTACTTGTTTATATGTGTATGTGGGAGTTTTTGTATTCATTCTATTATCTGCCAACGTATGCCTTTTGAGGTTAATGCTTAAGTGCTGATGTAAGTGGCTGGGATATTTTGGGGCTTGGTAGCCTAGTAACAAGGGATAGATTGGGCGATTCAGCTTTATTTTGTATAAAGTTTTATATTTGTAGAGGGTGAAGGAATATTTTTTTGCTTGGTCGGCGAAGGATTTTATTTGAATTGATTGCTTAGGTTTCAACTTATGATGACAGTACAAAAGTTAGGCTAACATATCAAAAAAACTTTTATCAACGATCTAGCTTTTATGCAAGCCTATGCTCATTATATTACTAATAAATAAAGATATAGTAATAAATAAAGATCAATACAATCGTCGATCCTTTTTCAATATCATTCCTATCTACTGTATCACCTGCATAGCTTGAGTTATCAACAGGTGGTAATGGGAGACTTTGATTTTGACACAAGAACATTTTTGTGATTCATAAACATTATGCAGTAGTCCAGTGGATAGCGTAGGTATGCGACTACTGATCGGAGGTCCCGGGTCGGGCAAAAGTATTACTGGGTTTTTCGAATTCTCAGTAGCAGCTCGGAGTCTGGTGATGTGCCCGGTAAAGGCAATAGGCTCGGTCCCTAGTACGTGGGACTTAAGAATTCATGGCGAAATGTGGGTGTAATATTACACCTGTGCCTACCCCTTCGGGGATACAGGCGTGAGTCTTTAAAAAAATATTCTAGTGAAAAGCACTGACAGCGCGGTTAAATATACAAATCAACTACAGAAGAATTGCGCTGAGCTCACACCAGTCCCTCTGCGACCACGAACTTAGTAAGTCAGTCGAAACGTCGAAAATATCGTGGTTTTTATGCCCTAGAGCTTTTCAAAAGAAACTTGTTAATATAATAAAATAAACTATTGCAAGACAGAGATATTTCTTTATTAGCGTGAATGCTAGACACTATATGTCTCCAATGCATCAACCCCTCAATTGTTATATCATACAGGTGCCTGTCTGTTATTTTTTAATGACTAATGAGGAATATCGATTCGTCACTTTGGCGCCATTCTTACGAGGACAAACCACTTATACAAAATGTCTGGTGCATATGGCACATATGACACAGTAGTTTGACGGGACACATCAGTTGGGTTATTCTCATACATACATACATAGTCTCACGCCTATATCCCCCAAGAGTTAGGCAGAGGAATATTGCTACACCCACTTTTCACCTGATTTATTTTAGTCTTTTCTTTAGGGCAAGCCTATTGCCGTACCGGGCACATTACTAGTCTCCGTGCTGCTATGCGAAAGGTTTCGCATTCAAACCCAATGCACGCACCGGTGGCTTTTCGAAATTATTTGCGGATGAAATTGTTAACGATTAGTTGTCTTATTCCAGACCTCGGACAGCACTATAAGCCTTCGTTCCCGTCTGTAATAATGATTTTTGTCAGTCGTTGAGTAGAGCAGGTACACTTGAATGTACTTACAATGCTCTCTACCATGGAATATCGCTATGTCTTTGGGTCGTGGACAATAGCCACTCGCAGTATAATTTTAGGATTTGACGCATGGATTCGATCAAACGCATACTGACGGCTGGTGGAGTCAACGAGTCGAGAAGGCTGGGAAGGAGTTTCCACCGCATCAACAAAAAAAGGAGCGCATTCCGGACTCCAAGGCGAAGACTTCGATGCAATCGGGACAACGCTAGGACGATGATGAAAGTAAAGTATATTAAGGGTGATTCTAGTAAGACTAGTAGATTATAAGTACCAAATATTAAGATTCTAGTTATAAGTTTTTCAGGACAAAGATAATAAAATACTCATATAAAGGGTTTTCTTCAAAGTTTTCAAAGCAAAGCTTACTCCTAAAATATTAATTTAAATAGACCTACTTTTCCCTATTATTAATTTTAAAATCATTGTACTTGAAAGATAAAGACAGACATTTTAATTAAACTATGAATTTTCATTAAATGTACTTCGAAATACATTTTTATTATAATATATATTAATATTTGACTACAAGATACTAGATTAGCTTTTATTTTAATTTAGGTATATTAGAAGAAATTAATAGGTAATACTAATTGCTATATTTATTCTACATATAACATTCATAGTATATTTGAATTGTCTTGAAACTTTTCAGTGTTTAGTGTCGTAAGAAAAGAAAAAAGCAAATTAATAGTATATTAATAAAATTGAAATTTCAATGACACATGGCGTAAACTAGTTGACACCAAAGCAACACAACACATAAGGGTTCAAATTTCAACTTTACTGTTCTGGTAATATCATGATATATTTTTCTTTCTTACAAAATGCCGTGACGTCACTGTGAGTAGGATCTAAGCATGCTTATACTCCGACTAGATTGATTTTAATTCTATTGTTGGACGCACTAAAACTGACTGAGCCTGTCTTTTAGCAAAACATAATGCAAGAAGAAGCAAGTGATGGTCAAAGGAATAAACAAAGCCTGCCCTTTACTAGCACATCATGCAAGGTGATGGTCAAGACAATAAAAAATAACGTCGTCTCAACGGCGAATTTTAGTTAAGACTTCACGATATGTAACCTCAAATTATACAGAAGTCTATTGAATCTAAATTTGAAAAAATTTACTTGTTACCTTCTCTTTCTTGTCACATAAAAATATCAATAACACCATTAATACAAAAATAATGATATACAATAGAACCATAAGCATAAGAATATTGTGTGAAAGGAAGTCAAGCCGGCAAATTCATGCGAAAATCGAAAAAAACTTTGGGCAAATGCGAGTCGGACTCGCGCACGAAGGGCGTCCGTACCATCATCTATAAAAGAAAGTCACGTTTGTTGCATGTATACTAAAATATTTTTTAAGTTTCTACCTGTTTATTAAGATCGAGTAACAAATTCCTTAAAAATTACGTTTGTTGTATGGGAGCCCCCTTTATTATTTACTTTTTTATTTATTTTGAAAGGTAATATACAACTACATATTCTGTGAAAATTTTAAGCGTCTATCTGTTACCGTTAGTAATTTTGAGCAAAAAATACGAAAAATATCTCGTTTATTGTATGGGACCCTTAATATTTTCATTTTTTTATTTTTTAGTATTTGTTTTTATAGCGGCAACCGAAATACATAAATTGTGAAAATAGACAGACAGACAGCGGAGGTTCCGTTTTTTACCTTTTAGGTACGAAACCCTAAAAAAACAAGTAAAAAGAAATTCACAAACTCCTATTTCTACAAACTTCAACATCCACCGATATAAAGCAAATGAATACTGAATCCAACGAATAGAAATGATTGCGAAAAATATTGCAAGCTCATGTTCAATTTTTTTTTCCAATCAAAACAGCAACAGCTCTTCAAAACTACGCTGAATAAACCCAAAACAATACTATAGGGGTTGGTGAAAATCGGGGGTAGTTGAGATCTGTATGAATGATCGTACAACCCCATTCTCCCCTTAGTTGAAGTGGAGGGGAGAATGGTGCAACAGAATGAAAATGAGCCCATTTTTTAAACCTCCCACTTGAAATGATGGCTTTTCTCGGATAATTTTTTAATTATCGTGTTTTCAGATTTCGGAGCTCATTTTATTGTGAATACATTTTTATTTTCAATTTGCAGGAATTAGTGGATCAGCTAATTTTAAAGCGTTTTCCGGGCAATTTTTAGGGGAAATTTTAAATTTGTTTCGTCGTGACAAAATTAAAATTTTTAAATATTTGAATGCGTAGATGGTGTAGTGGTGTAAGCAGACGCCGCACTATGTGTAGCAGGTTCGATACTCACACGGTACAACATGTATGGTGTGCAAATAAGTGTTTTCTTTGTCCGTTGGTTGTTTTTGTATTGTGGAAGCATTATTTTTGCCAATTGCTGTACTTGATTTGAAGAAAAAAATCTAAATTTCATCTACCTATATATTATATCGGCACTTGCACAGAGGGGGGACTATAGCCAGCTGTGGGACTGTGTGTATACAGGGCTGATAATGAATGTGCGTAAATATTTTTTACTTAAAAGTTATGACTTAGAGACAATTCTACTGAAAAAATTTGTTATTTCAGTACTTTTTAATACCTCTAGTATTCAGTAGAAGATCGTTTTGTTTTTTTTTTGTTAATCACAAATGATAAAAAGAAGTTTTATCACTACTGAGAAAATTAGTTATTTCAGTACTTTTTAATACCTCTAGTATTCAGTAGAAGACCGTTTTGTTTTTTTGTTAATGAAAAATTATTAAAATAAGTTTAATCAATTAATATTGCTATCTTGCTTTTAATAGACATACCCCTAAGGTTAAATTCTTGATCAAAGCAAACGAATTGAAGTGTGTAGCGACTTTTGTAGTTGAATTACAATTCCACCATAACATTTTTCATTTGAATCTAGCCAGCTGTAAGCAGAATTCGACAGACGAATTCGCCGTTCTTTCTAGTTAAAATTAAACAATATTCATGATATTCATAAAATTATTACAATGCCATAAATTATCAAAGAAATGTATTGCAGCCGATAAAATCTTTCGTCGCCTCTTGAATCAAGAATAAGTCATATATTGCATTATAAAATTTACTGCCTAGGATTCTGCGAACGTCAAGATCAAAATCTTGAAGGTGTCTGGGCTGTAGAACTTTACGCCTTTTATCCCTGACGGGGTAGGCAGAGGTGTATTATACACCCACACTTCGCCAGTTATGTTTCGGTCCCGATGTAATAGGGGCGAGCCTATTGCCATCTACCGGGCACATTGTTAAGCGAGCGATAATTAACATTTATAATACAAACATAACTTCAAAAAGTCAGAGGAGTGTGCTGTAGAACTATCAAACATAAAATGAACAATATTATTAAAATTATGCACTAACAAGTAAATTACTTTTTGAACTTTTGACTGCACGGTTGGCCTAGTGGTTTAAGCGGCCGCCACGCTGCTTGACACTGCGCCGAGTGTTGTGGATTCAATCCCCACACGAGACAACACTTTCTGTAATTGATAAATTGTTGTTTCGAGTCTGGGTGTTCATTGTGTTCGTTGGTTGTGTTTGTAAAGTCCCCCGCGACACAGGATTTAGTCCTAATGCGGGAGTTGTCTTTCTAAATAGGAATAGAAAGTTATGTGTATGTCATCATCATCATATCAGCCGAAAGCCGTCCTCTGCTGGACATAGGCCTCCCCCAAGGCTCTCCACACAGACCGATCCTGAGCCACCCGCATCCATCAGCTGCCCACGATCCCAACAAGATCATCAGTCCATCTTGCGGGAGGCCGGCCCCTGCTACGTGTGTGTATTCAATTGTTATTAATCGCTTTCCTCGTTCCTCGGAGAGCAGGTTAATCTGTCGGTGCCGGCTGCCAAGTATCTTATATCTTTTTTATAGACCTGTATCCCGAAGGGGTAGGCAGAGGTGTTATATTACACCCACAATTCACCATGAATTTTTAGGTCCCACGTAATAGGGGGCGAGCCTATTGCCGTTACCAGGCACATCACCAGACTCCGTGCTGCTACTGAGAATTCGGCAAAACCCAATAACACTTTTGCCCAACCCGGGAATCGAACCTGGGACCTCCGATCAGCAGTCGCATACGCTATTCACTGGACCACGGAGTCAGTCAAGTATCTTTGACAGTCGTTATAAGGATTCAGTACCTCTAAATATCTGACACTAGTCTGAACCATGGAATAACGTTATCCCTTTGGAGTGCGTAAATCAGACAAGCCAACTGCTTGTGTAAACTTCGCAGCCCAAAGGAAAGCTAAGATTCAGTAAAATCCACTTGTTTGTTTTTGTTTTTCGTGTGAGTGTGTCGCCAACTCTAGGGTCGGAGTTTTCAGGCCACCCGAAGGCCTCCGACATGGCCTAACGGACGAAAGTAATTCTTGCTATGGAAATATAATCCCTTTTTTGATTTAAGTATTTTAGAAAAGTTAGGTAATTACACATAATTTTCTTTTAGTTGGGACGTGGTTAAATGAAAATCGTAATTTCTGTTATCTGAATAACGGTTCTTATCCTGAGACAAGAACCGGGACAGACAGCTTTACGAATCACGGTATGCTCAGATGTAAATGCTCCACGTGGTCACCCATCCAAGTGGTGACCTGTGCAAGCGTTGCTTAACTTTGCCGATCTGTTACGAACGGCTAGCCAAGTCTCTCTATGACACCATATATCCACTTAGACTAGTACGCATACCTAGGTTTCAAAGCGTGTTGCATTACCAAATAATACCATCAGGACTTCACATAATCGGTGAGAGATTTGATGCAAACCAAGCAGTACTTGTGTGGTAGTAATTTTATTATCATAAAGCAATTATGAGAGTACTGTTTATTCTCATAATTTTTGCATTTATTATAGGTAGTAATAGGATTAATTAAATCAAAATACATTTGCTACCCTGTTATAAAAACAGTTGTTTTGAATTCAAGTGAAACATTTAATTTTACATGAAACATTATGATCAGAAATTCAATATGTTATAATGTTCATTTAAAACCGAATTCCATTTGTATATGTTTAATCCTTTTGAATGCTTATAATTGTTCATTATATTATTTTTACTGTGAATGCTTTTCATAGCTTTTGATTGTGAATGTATATTTCAATTTGAGGTTATTTTATTCAAAATTACGTTAGCAGTTTTTGCATTGTAGTCAATAATTAAGGTATTGTTATTTTATCAGTCTTTCTTTTATTTTCTTTTCGTGTGAGTGTGTGGCAAACTCTGGTGTCGAAGTTTTCAAACCGCCTTAAGGCCTCCGACATGGCCTAACGATACTTGTCCTGGGACAAGAACCGGGACCGACAGCTTTACGTGCCTTCCAAAGCACGGTAGCGCTCAGATGTAAATGCCACACGCGGTCACCCATCCAAATGGCAAATGGCAACCTGTGCAAGCGTTGCTTAAGTTTGCCGATCTACTACGAATGGCAAGCCAAGTCTCGCTATGAGCGCTACATTTTATCAGTGAATTGGACAATAATGGAACTGGAACTCTAATGGCTATGTCGCATATTTGCTTCAGCTATTATGATATTTTTTTATAGGCTCACGCCTGCATACCCGGAGGGGTAGGCAGAGGTGTAATATTACACCCACATTTCGCCATGCATTTTTAGGGGGCGAGCCTATTGCCGTTACCGGGCACATCACCAGACTCCTTGCTGGTACTGAGAATTCGGAAAACCTCAGTAACACTTTTGCCCGACCCGGGAATCGAACCCGGGTCCTCCGATCAGCAGTCACATGCGCTATCAACTGGACCACGGGGGGAGCTATTATGATATAGAAGTTATAATACAGCAAAGTTTTACAAAACGCGTCCTCGTCTCTGTAAACAAGGCCTAACACATTACAGATTCTATATGTTTATGATAAATACATAGTTAAGAGATAATACTGCGCAAAATTCCCTCTCAATCATTTCCACGCCGCGCCGACCATAGTTTTAAAACTACCAACACAGGCCAACATTGCACCCCAATTAATACCACAATACTCCCACAGCTTTAATTAACAAGGCTACGTGAAAAATCGACGTGAAAATGAGCCTGCATTTTTCTATTTTTCTTAAGGCTTCAAATTGTAAAAGGCCCTTACTAAATAATAGGGGGTAAGCACAAGTGGTGCTTATCCTGAGACCGCTACTGAATGACAAGAACCCTTGTATGCCTGGCAGACATTGCATGGTGGTTTTTTTTTTTTATTTAATTGGTAGGTGACGACCCTTGTAATTCAAATGGTAGGTATTGAAAAGGTTGTATAGTTTAGTGGTGCTGGATTTATGATGAATATAAATTAATGACTATTTAAATGCAAAGCTTGGGTGTTTGCATCTCTTTTTGCTGTGTGTTTGCTTGAAGATGAGCAATTACTGAGGCTAATAATACAGCGTTGCTGGTTTTGAAATCTGTGAGGAGGTAGAGGAAATAAGAGGAGGAATATCTTTAATTCTACAATGGGTTATTATTATTTATAATAGCCATTAGTCGAACGTTTGTAATATTACCTAATATTATGTAAAAAAATATTTTAAGGGAGCAGAAACTGAATTATTTTTCGAGCAATTAGTTGATGAGAACAGAGATTTATATTTTACACTATATGTTTTATGATGTTGGAATATTACCATTATTTCTTGCCCTTATGTCAGTGCTTTTTAGTTCTAGCATTTTAAATGTAAAATAACATTATACTACACACCTTAAAGGAGATTCAAAAAATGATTTTGTAAATCATTTAACTTTGGATTGCAGGGTCGCTTCTATAACTTCTAGTATTTTAATCCGTAATAAACACATAATATCCAATACTCATATAAACCAAATCCAACCGAAAATAATAAATAATTCATTAAAAGATTTCCTTACACCACTCTAAGTAACATCTAAATTAGATTCAAACCCCTGTACAAGTTGTTTTCAATTTGGTAAAATAAAAGTTTGTAAGGTAACGATTGCTTATTTTGTATAGAGATTTAAACTTTTCCCGTCTTTTGACCGAGCAAAGGATGTTTATATTACTTAAAAGCGTTTTACCGGTTGAATTGTTCTCAGCTATTGTCGTTCTGCCTTACTTGTTTGAGAGGTTCGAATTGCATTTACGATTGAACAGGGGAAATGTTTTCAGTTGATAATGGACATTATTTGTTGTTATGAGTTATTCAGGATTTCCTACTCAAACGGTTCCTGACATTTTTGGAAGACTGTCTGTCTATTCAAGGAACTTACTTTGCATACTAACATCTAATAAGACACGGGGTTAAATATAATGATCACCATAAATGCTTTAATACCCTTAGTTCTTTAACCAAAAATATATACTTAACACCAGAAAAATAAAGTCTAAAATTACAATAGTACTAGCTATTTTAGTCACGACTGCACTTCAAATTGTATTCGAACACCAAATGTAGTAAATGATAACCAAATAAATAGGTTATGTTAGGTTCTCTTGTGACCCTTAATTCCAAAATCAGAAGGGTGCCGTCAACTTAGTTTATTAAAGTAGGTGGTGTAATCAAATCCAATTTATGTGTTGGTATTTATACAACTAACAAAAAAGCTTTGGTTATAATTTTACATTCAAATGCTGGTTTAATTTTGGTGATAATTGACTATTTTTGGGTTAACAATGATTTATTTGGAGTCGTTTTGTTTAAATAAGATAGCGAAATGTTAAACTTTGGTTACAATTTTACATTAAAATGCGGGTTTCATTTTGGTGATCATTTACTATTTTTGTTTGTTATATGTTACCATATCAGGTGGTAAGTTAAACACAAGCCATAAGACACTAGTCAAAGCTATGTAATATTGCTATGCCTATGGACTGTGAAGATCAGATGGCAGTATTTCACTCTGTAAAAGAGTTAAATCCAGTCATAATCTTATAAGACTACTGCGCGGAGACCTGACTCCAAGGTGAATGCAACTACGATAGCGTTAGAACGATGATAAATAACATAAACTAAGTGATTCTTTGCATAACCTTGAAAAGATGACGAGGCGGTAATTACTCATTTTAACCTCATGAATACTATACGAACCGTATATTTTGAAACTGCCATACCCATATGGCATAATAAATCTTATTTCCCACATTTGTTCTAAGAGTTTTTAACTTGATCAACTAGTAAACGATTTTGGACATACCTACACTATTAACATGTGTGTTGAGGTGTTAATGCAAGAGGTTCTACCAATAGTATTCGTTGGCTCCCGAACACAAACTTGATGAAAATAATCAGACAACTTTTTGACCCATATTTATATTCAGGCACGCCAAGTTCATCAACGCCACAGGGCCAAAACTCTAGTGACGTCAAACCGTAAAACAAACCAAAATCAAACACAAATTCCAAGTCAAACATTTCAAAGGCAAAACTCGATACCGTATCAAAGACTCGAATATCTTTAATCAAACACTTTCAACTTTGCGACAAACTCGAAACACGTGTCCCTGAGGCCTTTGCTGGGAAATTCAATCCAGTGTGAGTCGCTGTTGCTATTTAATTGACAGGCATTGAGAAGCCAACTTGGGCTGAACAATTTGAAAGTGAAAACTATTTTAGGCTGACCGTAAGTACCTACTCATTCTGGGCAGTATAGAAACCGAGCTACGATGACTTGGGGCGATGATATTTAGTTTACTTTATTGGATATTAGATGAAACTCAATGCTTAGTTTTCAGGTTATAACATAGCACGCGCCTTTTATCCCCGAAGGGGTTAAAGTTTATAGTTATGGTTTCAGGTTATGGTTTATGTTAATCATCTTCATTTTAGCGTTCTATCCTAATTGGAACGCGGGGTCCGCTTTCTAGTCTAACCAGATTTGACTGTATATCAGATTTCCTACAGAGCAACTGCCTGTGACCTCTGCAAACCAAAGGGATAGCGATATTACATGATTTAGACTAGTGTCAGTATCGGACTCGACGGTTTGAGGTGCTCTATGAGGTACGGGGCACACGACAATTTAAAAGATTAACACCACAAAAACATTGTCAAGTTTAATGAAAGGAGAAGCAAGTAACTAAACAAGAAAGAGGTAAAGCAGACAACGGACCAGCTAAAAATAATCTCGAAGAAAGTCCTTAGAAGGTTTATAGACAAACTTCCAAGAAAAGTCAGAAATCAATGTTCAGCCCGGAAATTGGACTAAGGACTGCCATTGACATTATTGACAAACACAAACGCAAACTAGCAACTACGGACGAACAAGAAATCCATTTTAACGGCGGAGTAAACGATAGAACTGGGTTTTCCTCATAATCTAACAAAACCCCTTCAGATCACCCAACAAGCAACTCACAGTCTAACTTTTAAAGATTTCATTAGCTGACATCAAAAATCTTTTCTTCATTCATTGGGATTAATTGGCAGAGTTTAATAAGAACGGAGAATGAGTGAATGAATCAGTGATGAAGTTTAAAACGAGTTGTACGAAACTTTTCACTCTCTAGTCTCTTTTAGTTTTTGATAGCTTCGGATCTTTTGAATTTGAATCTTTTTGTTATATTTTACTGTCCTTTGGATACAATTTCAGTGAGATCCTGTTTAATCTTTTAAAAGCTATTCTTAGTAGATATTTTTTATTTTCTTTTAATTTTAGACGAGATTGGGGACTTATAAGTTTGGAACTTTATATGCTGGGTATATTCGTTGTAGGTTTGCTATCTTATTACGAGAACCTTTAAAATGAAAATATACAGTTTCTATTGAAAACGGCATTTAAATAATAACATAACATTACATCAGGAACATACAACAACAACAACAAATATTAATGAAACAACAGGGCTTTATAAATTGTTTATTGTAAGAATTCAGAAACGGTTTATGTCAACGTTTCACCAGCAACATCAAAGCTTCATAACAGGAGACAAATCCAATCACTTCAAAGAAGCTTTGCCAAACTCCATGCCTGTTACACTTTCGGATTATCAATACAATCTATTGAGACAATCTGTATTTGACAGGTATCTTTGTTAGAAAGAAATATGTCACTATAACTAAGAAAACCAACGAACTATTACGAGTAATAAATATTAATGTACTTCGTAGAAAAGCAGGATACATTAATATATAATGAAACATTTTTCCTTTACATAAATGTGATATACAGGTTGTTATTTTTTCTCGTGAACTTGTCCTTGACCTTTCCGTACAATTTCTATCAAAAAGGTTGAATAGAACCACTTTCGCGCGTTGTATGCCGGTGACTGAAATATGGGTTTGTATATGTGGGCCTGAATAAAGGGCCTATCAGATGTAGAGAAAGAAGTACATAAATAATTATGTTTCTTATGTGATACTGGCATTAATACGCAATCAAGTTATAATAACGATAGTTTCAACTTAGAAAGCTATTTGGGTGACTGAGGAATATATGTTTTTGTTTATATGTGTAACAAATCATATAATTTTATTTAAAAGCTACATATTGTAGCGTAAATTTTTTTACGACTAACCTAAAAATAATTACTGGATGCTGTTACTACGAGTACCACCTTATGATGCCTCGATATCGCTAAGCAACATCCGCATCCGTAGTTAACGATCAGTACTTAATATTTTTTCATCATTCATACTTCGTACAAAAGACCGTTTGATCTGACACATTTTCACAAAGCCCAAACAACAGACTGTTGCTAGAAACAAGTAATTTGGACACTAGTTTACTTTTAGTGCGGTTTCAGATTAGCGTTTTATACGCGCGTATAAGCTCGTTTTTGGAAGCGCATGTAGGCGCGTATAGGCGCGCCTTTTGGCACACGCGCCACTCGTACGAGCGTTGACGCGCTTCTAAGCTCGTATAACCACGAGCCGTCAAAATCCATGTTGACATTGACAAGACGTCACTACCGTTTCGAGCGAACACGCCCGTTTACGTGAGTCTGGTTTTTTGAAGCGCGTATTGTAGCGCGCGTGTAAGCGCGTATGCTAAAACGACCGTATACGCGCAGAAAAATACGCTAATCTGAAACCGCCCTTATTAAAAGTGTATGGGTATGTTGTTCCATTGTGCAGTACCCATAATACAAGTTCTGATTTGCTTGGGACTAGGTGTATGTGGTTGAATAATATATTATTAGATATATGACGTGGGCACTAAGGCAGTATTTTATAATATAACAGAGCTAGAATAGGAGAATAACATTTGTGTCTCTAGAATAAAATATTGGAGAGATGAAGCCGCTGGCAACAGCTATATAGAGGATGTACATACATACATACATATCGTCACGCCTTTTATCCCCGAAGGGGTAGGCAGAGGTGTATTTCTGCACCCACTTTTCGCCAGATATACTTTAGTCCCACGTAATAAGGGGCGAGCCTATTGCCGTACCGGGCACATTTCCAGACTCCGTGCTGCTACTGAGAATTTCGTGACAGAAAAACCCAATAACACTGCCCGACCCAGGAATCGAACCCGGGACCTCCCGATCCCACGTGCACATTTATGCCGCGAGACCAACGAGGCAGTCGTATAGGGTTTGATGTCGAGTTTTCCGTCAATAGAGGATGTATTCATAATTATTTGTTGATACTTGGCATAAACTGAATTGCCAAGCATAATCCGACAAAAATCCTCACAAACATTTACAGAAGGCATATTGGCAGCTTATCATAATTATGTAGGTACGTATCTAATATCGCGACAGTAGCCCAGCAGTGTAGGTAATTAACTGCCTAGACGATGGACGATGGTATCCCGGACACACCTCTGCCGTTTCGAAATTATGTGTGTATTAAAAATATTAATTACCGCTTGCTTAATAATGTGCCCGGTAGATGGCAATAGGATCACCTCCGTGTCGTATGGGTGTGTAATACACCTCTACCTACCCCTTCGAGAATAAAGGCGTACAGTTATGTTATGTTGTTCATACTGTTCATATTCAATGAAATCAGTATGTTGTTAGTCCAAAATTACAAGCACATTAAGAGATTAATTTACTGTATGTTTAACCGCTTAATTTATATTGTTAACGAATTGACGAATATAACGGTCCCTTGCATAATTATCTGCGCAAACATTTGACTGTTTGGTATAATTATGTTGGCCATGTGTTTAATTGTGTCATGTTGTAATGACGGTTTATAATTTATGATTTTTTTTATACACGTAAAATAACCTTTTATGTTTTATGAGGATAATCTTTTTCGTCTTTCATTTTTACTCTGACTGTCTTTGAAAATAATTATAAATTTATCCTGTATGTTTTCCATACGCTTCAAATTATTACAATACAAAAAGGAAAACAATTCAAGGTCAACAATTCCCAAGGTCACGGTCATGATACTTAGACAAACCGAAACTCTATTTATTAACTTGTATCTGTGTGTGTGCCACCGACTGTACGTCATGTGTATGAAGAATGCGCGTACGTGTGTGTGTGTGTATGTATGTATGTAATGATAACACAAAGAATGTCCGCTCGTCCGTAGCGCTCGCGGTTGTCCGAACCGTGGGTAAGTTTTACTTGAGGAGTTTTATACTATACGATTTGTAAAGTGTAATATGTTATGGACTGTTAAAGGATTATTATCGGATCTAAAGATACAAATATTCATCATCATAGTCCTGATTACAGCAAGAGCCAATTTTATCTTGGTGTTCCGACTCCGATTTCTAGGCCAACCAGTTTAGAAAGGATATTATTTGTCACAGAACGACTGTTCTCTAGACTCAAACCTCATCCTCTACAACAATATTCTATGGTTTAGATAAGTGAAAGCTTATTTATTTTGTGGACACTGTTCCCGTCACTGTCATTTTGCAAGATGGTCGGCGCCGATGATATAAAGTGCTGTCCGAAGCACGAATAGGTGTGACTTTTTAAATGTTTACCTAATATAAAACCATAAACAAAATAGCTTAAATTCACGATTATGTGAATCTTGCGGTTGATACTTATCCTCAAAACTTTTTAGTATTAACTAATAGCTAATACGTATTATTAATTTGGGTTTCTTTTCCCTCAAAAAGAGTTTCTCAGTTCCATAGAAATACAGCTGCCTTTAAGTTCGCTATGTTTTTTCGTGCGTACGTCAGAGTACTTAACAAATTTCTTGTTTGAATTAGAACAGATCTTCATCAGCCTTTAACAGTCCACTGCTGGAACAGGCCTCTCCTTTGAAAGGAGGAATTGGCCTACTATACCACGCTGGCCAAACGGGTTGGTATAGGGTTTGTATCAAGTTTTCCTTCTCTTACAGTGCTGTTCTCTGCATAATATGCTCCCTTTGTCGGCTCTTACTACACCCATGGGATGGATATGGTGTGGTGACAATCCGTATTCTTAATTCGTCACCACACGGATTAAGAACACAATTAAAATTAATTGTTATGATTTCATATGTGATACATGGGGTCGGCGATGGCTTAAAATAAAGTACGGCAATTTCAATTAATGTAGTTTTGGGGGCGAAAATTATTCTAAATTAATATTTTAGTTGACATAATACATATATAGTATGGGCAACATATATAGCCAGCTACATAGCCGAACAAAGGGTGGTCCAAGCACGCCAAGCCACAACTGTCCGACATATAAAAAGACGATGCATATCGTATCGTAGTCGTATCGTCCCCTATAAAGGTAACGTCAAGGAGTGCGCACCGATGCGTGAATCCGTTGTGTGCGAAGCAACCGACGCTTTAAACAACTTTTATTTGTTACTGATACACAGAAAGCTGTACTGTTTCACATTGAATGTTAACTTGGCCAAGTGGTCGCCAACGCACTTGTTTTCTATTATCTGTATATATATAAAATCCTTGCGTTACTGACTGACTGACAGACACGCTACAGCCGAAACTACTGGGCGCGGTGCAGGTGAAATTTGGCATGTGTGTTTCTTGGGGACCGTAGAGGTGCACTAAGAAGGGATTTCCCGAAATTTTCACGGGATTGGGAAGAATTACTAAATTACAAATAATGTGCGGGCGAAGCTGCGCGCGTCTTCTAGTGTACAATAAAATACAATTTGTAGCTAAACACATCAATATCTTACTAATATAATAAAGCTGAGGAGTTTGTTTGTTAGGTTGAACGCGCTCATCTCAAGACAGGATATGGTCCGATTTGAATAATTATTCTTGTGGTGCATAGCCATTTATCGAAGAAGACTATGGTATATATAGTATCATGCTTTAACCCACGGGTGCATAGCATTAGCCCTAACGGCCATTTTCAATATTCGAACTATAGATAGATCTGTAGATTTTAGATTCGTGTTTGACATATTTTGTATGGAGCTTATGTCAATAACTGTCTAAAACGAATCTGACATCTAGAGATCTATCTATAGTTCGAATATTGAATTCCGTAGTAAACAACGCAAGTGTAACTGCGGGCGCATGTAGTCAAAAATAAACGTCCTCATACCATCTCCATCTGCCACAACCCTTACATGCACTTACTGGGCCGTGAATCCGTCGTGTTCAAAGCCACTTAGCCCTGCATACGCTAGGGCTATTCTTACGACGAATTTGACTTATAGATTGACGAGTTGACCTTATGAATACTAAGATATATTATACTTCTGTGTAATTGATACAGTTTTGGCTCATAGAAAAAAAGCTCCTTTTTTAGTATTTTTTTTAATTGCGTTAAGAAAGCTAAATTATCATGATTTGGCTGCTTGTCTGAAGAAGATATAAGTAATGCTATTACTTTTTCTTTTTCAGTTATAATAACAAATTGATATTTAATCAATATAGCTAAATAATGTAATACTGTATTATAGTAACCCAACATACTTAACTTCAATGTTGCATTAGAAAAATAAAATCTATTTTAAAACTATCTCACTTCACAGTCCTAAATCTTATTACTATTTTACTAACAATTTACCTCGAAACAACATAGGTACTCAGACTCGAGACAACAATTTATTAATAACACAAAGTGTTATCTCGTGAGGGAATCGAACCCACAACACTCAGCGTAGTGTTAAGCGAAGAGGCGAATGCTCAAACCGCTACACCTTACATGCAGTCAATTTTTCTTCAATATTTCAATGAATTTCATCCTCCAAACAATCTTAACCCATAGCCATCCAAACTGCAACATTGGCAAAAACCAGTCCTACCCATCACAAACTTATTTACATTAAACTTAAAATTATCGCCAAATACTGTCTCGTTGGTCTCGCGGCATAAATGTGTGCGTGGGATTGGGAAGTCTCGGGTTCGATCCCCGGGTCGGGCAAAGTGTTACTGGGTTTTTCCGTTAGGAAATTCACAGTAGCAGCACGGAGTCTGGTAATGTGGCCGGTACGGCAATAGGCTCGCCACCTATTACGTGGAGCCACCTAAAATAAATTTGGTGAAAAGTGGGTGTAGCAATATACCTCTGCCTACCCCTTCGGGGATATAGGCGTGAGACTATGTATGTATGTAAAATTATCGCCAACAAAGTCACCGCTTCGCCATCTTTAAACGTAGACATCGTGGCTCACTGGCCCGTGAATCCGTCCTCCAAGGTCACAACACCCTGTATATACAGGGTATTTTTATACACCACGTTATAACACGTCAACCATATTTTTGTACAAATTTATTTACATAACGTGGTAGAATTTACCCGCTACGTAAGTGAAGGGTTAAATTGGCGTGAAACGGGTTGTGCCAGATGTTGGTACACGAATTAATTATTATTCAAGAGAAAAATGTGTAGATAAAATATTAAAAGATAAAGATAAAGTTCGAAACATTAATGTAGATAAAAAACTAAACAAGCTAAAAATACGTTTCACTGGTACAAAATTCTTCTCTCTTTCTTTCTCTTAGCGTTATCCCAGTGTCAATCTGGGGTCCGCTTACTAGTCTAAACGGATTTGGCTGAATATTAGCTTTTCCACGGAGCGACTGCCTGTCTGACCTCCGCAACCCGAAGGGATAGCGATATTCCATGGTTTAGACTAGTGTCAGTTTATTTAGAAGGTACTGACGCCCTATAACGACTGTCAAAGATCTTCATGACAACCGGGACCGACGGCTTAACGTGCACTCCGAGGCACGGGACAAGCGATAATTAACAATTCAATACGCACATAACTCCGAAAAGTCATTGGTGCGCGCCGTAGATTCGAACCCGATACCCTCTGCATGGCAGTCCGTTGGTATCTCCACTGGGCTATCGCTGCCTACTGGTACAAAATTCATTCAAATATTATAAATTCGAAAGTGTTTATGTATGAATGTATGTATGTTCCGTTTACATGCTATAACGGCTGAACCGATTTTGTTGAAATTTAATATACACATATATTGAACCATGGAGACGGACATAGGCTACCATTAGTTGCAAAACAATGAACTGGGAGGAATTTTAGGGAGGGTAGAAGTTTGTAGGGCACAAAACTTCCAACAGTTGTTGAAAGTAAGGACGCATGCGCTGTAATAATTGAGTGCGTATGTGCTATCTGTCATCTGTGTATATCTGTCAGTACTGTCGCATCATACATATTGTCAAAATAAAGTAAATATTAGAGTATCCGTACAATAAAGGAGATTTGGGTAACCCCGAATATTACGCGCGCGAAGCCGCGGGCAAAAGCTAGTTTATTATAAACAATGACGTTATAAGCATTGTTCCCCGTTGTTTTGCTATATTCGTTAACATAATTATTTTTATTTCTCATTCGAAATAAATGATTCACATTCAATCTTTATCCAAAAAACAGTCACCATATATTTTTTTTACTTACTCGTATGAAAAATGAAAAAACAAATGTACGAAAGAACAGTTTAAATAAAAGGTGTATTAAAACACGCAGTGGGATCTTGTAGGTACTATAAGAATTTAAATATTTGTTCGCTTAACAACAGCAGGTATTCATCCGTCTTGGCACAGTTTATCCACCTAATTCTCCGATCAATAACTTTATTCTAGCATAGTATATTATCTGTGCTTATACCTTCACCATACCGACGTTTCTAGAACTCCATTAAAGCCACTACGAAGTTTTGTGGCCCGTTTTTTGCCAGGACGACATCACACTTGACTGCGTACGTCGGTTACTTCCCGCGATACTGTTACCCCTTAAGGAACCACGCATCAGTACGTTACACCCTTACGCATTCCTTAACTATTGTTATTTGAGTAAAGGTAGGTCAGAAATAAAGTTCTAAAGAAATTCTCTAGGTAGATTATAATGCTGTAGAAAAGTTATTAAAATTAGTAATTTATTTCAATTGATTGAGACTTTGATTCCGATGCATTATGTCCTCATGTTTGTCTGTAATGTGTACTAGTTTAGTTATATTTGTTTGTTTTAAGGAAGACAACTCTTTGACTCGTTATAGACCGAACATTTCATACAGAGAGGGACTATACAAACATGCAATCAAAGGGGATACAAAGAGCACCGTAACTACGTAACAAATTCTTGTTTCGAGCATTGCCATTAAGAATAGAACTCAAGACACACGTACAGGCAAGACACCTAGTTGCACCATTTTGTCATACATGCATTAATTCTATTATAGGGTATCCGTGTGGTGACGAATTAAGAATACGGAATGTCACCACCCCATATCATCCTATGGGTGTCGTAAGAGCCGACAGAGGGAGCATATTATGCAGAGAACAGCACTGCAAGAGAGGGAAAACTTGATACAAACCCTATACCAACCCGTTTGGCCAGCGTGGTATAGTAGGCCAATTCCTCCTTTCAAAGGAGAGGCCTAGTCCAGCAGTGGACTGTTAAAGGCTGATGATGATGAGGGTGTAGGTATTAGTATCTTTAGGGTGCTGTTGGGACTGCCACGCTTCTGTAGTGCTTCTCAGATGTTCGCTGAGGCTCGAGTTGATGATTTTTACGCCATCTTAAGAAAAAGAGCGGCCTCCATCATGCACAGAATGCGTGGGAGTTCCAACAGTATCCTGAGGACATTAATTGTAAAAATGGACAATCCTTTTCTAAAAAATTGGGTAGCCACGCATATCAGTACTCGATGCTCAAGACCCCGCTACATGTTTTTATAAGAAAATAAATAAATAAATATAACTTACCACTAACATTAAATTAAATTGAATTTATTGTAATTACTAACAACAATATGGATGTATTTTTCCGAAATAAATAAATTATTATATTATTATTATTATAACATCATACAGGCTTTCGCTGGCCCTGCTGGACAAAGGCCTCGCCTTTGAGTCAATAGGGAGATTGCCTTGTTATATCACACTGGCCGGACGGGTTCGTATAGGATGTTTGAAGTCGAGTTTTCCATCTCTTTTAAAAGATACTTTTCGCTTCGTATGCCTTGGTCACCTCTTACGACACCCACGGAATGAGGTGTTGACTCTTTGTTTTCTTAATCATAACATAACTTCACGCCTTTTATCCCCGAAGGGGTAGGCAGAGGTGCATTACACACCCACACTTCGCCAGTTATGTTTCGGTCCCAATTTAATAGGCGGCGAGCATATTGCCCTCTACCCGGCACAACATTAAGCAAGCAATAATTAATTTATAATGCACACATAACTTTGAAAATTCAGAAGAGTGTGCCCGGGGTACCTGGGGATCGAACCCGAGACCATCGTCTCGACAGTCCGTTACGTTCACCACTGGGCTATCACCGATTTTCTTAATCCGTCAGCTAAATATTTTTTTTAAATCATTCTAGAAAATAATACACTGCCATTATAATTTTTCTCAAGTATCTTACTTCCAGAGACGCACACTATCCTATATCGCCATGCGGTAGCCTCCACATCATTGACCACGTAACTTGACCCGTCATTCTCACCGAGCAACCCTAATCTCTAAAGACATAAATGCGAAGGTTAATATGCTAAAGGTTCTTGCTAAATTGGTTTCGTAATTTGATAAGAAACCTTTGAAAGTAGGTAGTATCCACTTAGGTGGGATATGATTGGGGGCTTTTTTTTGTTTTAACATGCGGTTCGTCATAAGGCGTATAGGCTTTGCAATCTGGTGTTTACGCTTCATTTACTTGGATTTATTAATACATATTTTAAGAAAAAGTTAGGCTAAAAGATAGCTGTTGATTGCACGGGTGCTGTAGTGATTTAAACGGTTAACACTATGTGGAGTGTTGAAGGTACAATGCCCGAACGTGAAAACACTTTGTTCTGAAAATTATTGTTTCGCGTCAGGGCGCTCTTTGTGATTGTATAATTCCCCGGGACAGGAATTAATTCAATTGCAAGATTTGCGTTTCAAAATAAAACATTACATGTGTGTGACGAGAATTGGTCTACTTAACAAATAATTATTTCGTGATAATAACTCTCACATTCTAAGAAATAATTGAGACTGTAATAAGTGAAAGTTAATTCTTAATTATGTAATCTAACGATTATAAGACTGTAAAATGACATCGCTATTAGTCACATAGTTGCAAATTAAGGTATCGTCACAAATGCGTGTAGATTTTAATGCATTTCCAAGTAAATAAAAACAATATCAGCATTACAAAATTAGTAACATATATAAGCATTTAGATCAATTACCGATCAACTTAGACATTTACATATCAAAGAGGTTCCATATACAATAATATTCTCAGTATTACACCAAACAAGACGACTACAGCATTTTTCCAAGAAATAATTGCGTTCACCTAATCACATCCATATAAATTATCCTCACATAACCTTTAATTCACATCGTTATCGCCACAAAAAGTTTTCCCAGGAGGTAAACAGGGTTCAACCGTGAGGACGCAAGCGAAGCGGAACCGATATTAATATTAACACTACGCGTGGGAATGGTTCCGATGCTACTACTACAACTGTTTTATGTGTTATGTAGATGTCGGGATTGATTGAAAGATGTCATCAATTTGAGTGGACTATTTGTCTAGCGGTTTCAAGCACCATGTTCATGGATGTATGTGAACATGGCGCTTGCAACAGTGCCGAAATATCAGTTAGTAGAATCTTAAATAGCTGGTCTATATCACTAAAGACAAATTAAAATCAATGCAAATGACCACGAAGGTCTAAATTCCTATATAACTGCTTATTTCAAAGCCAGGTGGGGCGATGATATTCATGGGGGAAAGCTAAGATTATATCTAATCTAATTAGACTTTCTGCGCCTTAAAAGCCTTAACTGCAGGTCGATCGTCTTGGATTCCACCGCGATGACGACATTCTCCAATGGCGCGTTTTTATTTTTTAACTTAGTAATATCTGTTTACTATAAAATTATATTTAATATGAATGAATTTTTTCAAAGAGCTAAACATATTTTAGGAAATAATTATAGTAGCAAGAAACGTTACTCACGAAAAAAATATAGAGAAAAGAAACCTAACTCACGAAAGAAACGCCTTTCTTATATATTTCCCGATATATTTACCCTTGACATAGATACTTCAATTCTTATTACAATACAATATCAACTACAACCAGTGCCAGCCACGCGTAAAGGCCTGTTCAAGGACATTCCCTAAGTACAAATCATTCTCTCCTGGGTGTCAGTTTGACATGTCACTAGGGCTTCCATCCGTCTGAAATTGCCCGGATTCGTCCTAGTTTGAAGGTTGTCTGAGGTCCGTCCGGCAAAAGTGTCCAGATGTAACCCGGACACTTTTGTTGTCAAGGGACATCCATTTTTTTAAATTTTTATTTTATTTATTTATAGTCTCACGCCTGTATCCCCGAAAGGGATCTTTTTTATAGACAAGCTATAAACGGTACTTTTTCAGAGGTGTCCGGGGAAAAAGCCATATTTCACCCAAATGTCCGGGAATTTTGCCGTGTTTATCCGGCGTCGACAATTTAGGTAATGGCAGCCCTACATGTCACGGTAATCAGTACTACGAGTATGTCAATGTATTTCTCGTATCTATGTAGTAACAGAGTTCAAGGACGGTTAAAAGGTCATAGGTCGAACCGATTTGTAACTGATCTGTCAGTGACGTATAGATGTGATGTTATTGAATGTCTCGGACAGAATTGAAGAAGATTTTTCGTGGAGTAGCATTTGTTTGCTGTATATATCA
The DNA here is from genome assembly GCA_944739405.2 of Euclidia mi. Lineage (NCBI taxonomy): Eukaryota > Metazoa > Arthropoda > Insecta > Lepidoptera > Erebidae > Euclidia > Euclidia mi. The sequence continues at coordinate 2,867,113 of OX123205.2, read as the reverse complement.
TGCCATCTACCGCCTATCACCACAGTCAATGTGCCATATGCTGCTGTGCCTATAGATGTGCAGCTGAAAGAAAAGAAAGAAAAAAAGAAAAGAAAAGAATACATTTATTTCGCTACATGAAAGGGACACAAAAAGCATAAATATATACAACACAAAAATATTATTAAAACATACACTTCGGTAATTTAGATAAAATCAACAATAAAATTATAAAAAGTCCCCTGCATGCGACGAAAAAGGACCTAATTCAGCATTATGCCAGGCCGAAGCTTGACGCTGGTTTTCAATTAGGCCCTGTTCATGACGCTGGTTACTAACATTTCAAGCTTAGCGGCCAGAAACGGCTTATTTGGCTCATTATCATTTCTAGCGATAACTAGCGGCTCGAAACGGCTCATTACATTTCATTGATATATTCATATGTTTTTTTTTTGTTATACATTGAACATAAATAGACATAAACAATGACATCTGCATCTGTATTAAGTGTAAAAACTCAAAATTGTCATACAAAATGTGACACAGCAGTGGAATAGGGCTATTTTAATAATTTATTTCAAGGGATGTTTTGGAAATAGGTATTTATCCATAAAATAAATGTGAATAGTTACCTACGCGCATACCCTCTACGTGCATAGTAACTATCCTGCCGCGCGACGCGAGACGCGAGATTTCCGCGTTTGGTTTGTAAAGATTAGTACGAGTAGATACCTAAACCACGGAATAACTACTAGTACAACTAAATACAAACTTTGTTTGTTTCATAGTTTCCTGTTCGTCTCTGAATTAAGTAAATTAGTTGGTGAGTATTAAACGGTGCCTTCGGTGTTTATTTAAATAAACAAAAAAGCACAACATATTTTCGATGCTCAAATCGCGTATCTCCCCGGTATCAAGCAGCTCGTTATTCGTTTCTAACCGCTAGTTTCGGTTACTACCGGCTCACGAGCCGCTCGTTTACAACTATAGCTGTGCCCCACAAGCCCAGAATCGTGCATACTTGACGACATGTATCAAGCAAGGCCTATTGCGATAATTATGCGTTGCGGGGTACTAGGCTTAACCCGTGTGACAAGTGTTGCCATCGACACAAGAACAAAAAGCGGAATAAGAAAATGTCACCTTTCAGGCAGGACTCGAAGGTACTTCCTTAATATCAATAATTTAATATCAATTGATCCACCACTATAATGCTCTGCATGGTAGGTGTCTAGAATCAAGATAGATATTCAATTAATATAAAACATTAACGCCACCTTAATATAAAAATGTTTTTGAATCACTTTTGAACATTTAATTTCTCTTGTTAAGGTAAATAACAAAATATTTTTGTACATTAAACTGTTGTCAAGTTGAATACCAAATATGAAGATATATTTAGCGAGTTTTTATTTTAGGTTTATAAAAACATAGACTGGCTCGTTGGTTTCGCGGCATAAATGTGCGCGTGGGATTGGGAGGTCTCGGGTTCGATTCCCGGGTCGGACAAAGTGTTATGGGGTTTTTCCATTAGGAAATTCTCAGTAGCAACACTGAGTCTGCTAATATGCCCGGTATGGCAATAGGCTCGCCTCCTGTTACGTGGGACCTAAAAACTCATGGCGAAATGTGGGTGTAATATTACACCTTTGCCTACCGCTTCAGGGATACGGGCGTGAATCTCTATTAATAAAAACATAGCCTATGCACTCAGCATACCCATTTCTCGTACAATATAACAAAAAAATGCTCATGCCATGTGCGACTTTTTCTTTAAGACTCATTTACCACAGCTATACAACTGGTGGTGGCATTGCTATTGTTGGACAAAAAAGCAATGCAGAAAAACTCTTAACACCCTAGTCACATTACAATACAATTTGTGATACAACAACACAAAATAATACAATGCAAGCTTTCCTCCAAAATCTGTCGACTTACAATGAAACTGAGCATTTTGTTTGTGAATATACAAATATTTAATTTCAGCAAACAATTCTGCATCATAATGCGAAAACGATAGAACTCACAATCGAAAAATCATTAGCTTTTCATAACAGAAGTTGAGTACCTTTTATTGAAAATTGAATTTTAAAACTACAACTCTAGAGTGGAAATTTCTATTTCCTTTTTCGCTAGGAGCTGCCAAATTATTTTTGGCCTTATGGTGGAAGGAAATAAGGTTGGATTTCGAAAGTAGAAGGCTATATGATACGTAATTCGCCTGCTGCAGTGGGTAATGTCGTTATATTGTGTTTTCTCACAGATTTCGTTTGAAGCTAGTTTTGAAGGAGCTTTAAGGTGTTTTCTTATGAAAAAACTTGAGATTTTGTGTTGAAAATACATTGGAGAAATCCGAGAAAACTAGCTTCATGAGTTTAGCTTGGTTTGCTCCCTAAACCAAGTTACTCCCATCACGTAACAGGGAATGAAGTAGATAGCTGCAGAAAATCTAGATACTTTTGTAACTTAAACTAATTTGAAACTTATTCGCATAATTTATTCTTGTTCCGAAGTAAAATTGGCTTAGTGTTTGCCTCATTTTTGTGGAGGATCTTTGGTGAATTTAAATATTCGTAGAAATCTAATATTGGACATAATTTTAGTTGGTTTTGTTTCGTGTTATTTTATATTTAAACTAGTAACGTTTTTACATGGTTATAAATAAAAACTGTCAAATCCTAATTTAACTTTAAGTTCACCATTTTGAAAATCACTAATGTACCTACTTTTGCACTGATTTACCCCGAAGGGAAGGGATGATGGCTGGCACATGCGTCATACTCGTGAACGGGTGCTACTTGCGATGACTGGTCGATGACGGTCTTGCGTGCTGGTATTAGATTTTAATATTTAACTGCATTATTTCCATCATGGTTCATATAACTTTCGCGGATTGCCTGCATTATTAGGTATATATAATGTAAGTAGATGCTCCTATTTCACCATGTCTATTCTGAGGAAGCTAACCAAAAGTATTATGCTTGAGTATTATTATGTACAGTAAATATATACAAGTGATATAGAAGGTGTAACAGTTGCAGCACCTTACAAAATGTAAATTGTGTATTATGCAAAACCTGGCGATGAAAAAGAGTGACCGTGAGTTTTATTGCCCGTTCTTTCTCATGGTTCTACCTATTGCTTTGCGAACGTGGCAGTAAATGTAAATGTAGAGTCTTTAAGTAATTATTTTATAAATTTATTATTTTGACGTTCATAAGCGTCACATTGTGACCCAAATAAATAAAGGATTTTGAATTTGAATTCGAAACGTATTAGTTGTTTTATGCTTAGCAACATTTTCAAAATCATGAAACATTTTTATGAGTGTGTCAGAATCAGGGAAGCTTCCTATAGTGTAGAGACAGTTTTGATAAATAAAAGAGACGACTATCAAATCATACTTTCATTTATTCAGTTTGGCACAAGGATATATCTTTAGATTACGTCGTGATTCTACATTTACATTTACAGCCCAGTTCGCAAAGCAAAGACATAGAACCAAGAGAAAGAACGGGCAATAAAACTCTTGATCATTCTTTTAAATAACTATATATAACAATAATTAACAAATAGTGGTACAGCCAATTTATATCAAATATCAATGTTGTGGGTAGTTTTATATTACTAGAAAGGTCTGTCTTACAACATATTTAGCATCAATACAATTTACTAAATGTTTACCACAGGTATATACCTAATGAATCTCATTGATACGACTTGATCCACAGTATATTATTCTATCCTATATTACAATCTATAATATCTCACAAACGATCAAACACAATATCAATAGGATAATGATTACTAATACACTATCTTACATTGTTTCCTACTTTTCCTAGATGATGAAACAAAAGAACAAGCAACACAGAATATTGGAACACAGTGGCAATTAAATAGTCAGAACCATATCGTACCTGAGCCGTCGTCGAAGGAGAATAGGACGAGCTAGCCGAGCCTGTCGACTTATATAGGTACACCTTATTTACACGTTTGACAGTTTAACTGTCAAACGTCATGTCAGTCATTTAGTTGCCACTATCCTCTTACATATTATGTATAAATACTTGGATATCAGTAATTTCAGCCCAAAGCCTAGATATTATTATATATCTCTCACGGCCAGACTGACAATTACTTCGTCCTCGAAGTACAATAAATTAAATAACACTTTACTAAACAATCGCCCGACGGGCGCCCTGTATTATGTAACAATGAATTCTTACCATATTGATTAAAGCCATCTAAAAACTATAGTATCGTTACGTCCGCTACGGCTATACTGACTTACGTCGTCATCTAAGTAAGTTCAATTATAAGAATAGTATCACAACAACAATACATTTGTACGAAACAATTACACAAAAATAAACTGGACTGATATTTACAGTAATTACGGTTTTGGTTTTGCGAGTCTAGAAATAAGTTCTGTGTCAGCTGCTTTGATACCATTGTTACAAATTGTATTTACTATTCTATGAAGGGATCATTAACATTCACATTACACATGTTACATAGAAGTACAGTTTAATTTTACAATATTACACCACTGCATTATCCATCCACAAATTGACAAAAATAATATAGTACAAAAGGAGCCACTACGAAGCATAAAAATTTAAGTAAAGGTTTTAAGAATAAAAAATTAAAATAGGTAATTCTGCTTATGGCTGATCAATAAATGAAATGAAATAAATAATTTAAATTCACAACCGAGTTAAATAATTAAATTCAATTAACTAATTTACAAGTATACAGGTACCAACTTGTATGATAACAGTAGTGTAATACTAGGACAATACTTTCATTCTAATACACTCATTGCCATTGCCTTTCCTTTCACATTAAATAGACAAGTAACAACGGTCAATCTCCTTGATACTATCTAGCCCCACACCTGCTGCACATGAGTCCAGGCTAGAACAAGGCGAAAGACTTCAGCAGTTCGTAGGCAATATGATCAATATCATCAAAATCAAAATGATTATCAATATCATCAAAATCAAAATCATTATCAATATCATCAAAATCAAAATCATTATCAATATCATCAAAATCAAAATCATTATCAATATCATCAAAATCAAAATCATTATCAATATCATCAAAATCAAAATCATTATCAATATCATCAAAATCAAAATCATTATCAAAATCATTATCAAAATCATTATCAAAATCATTATCAAAATCATTATCAAAATCATTATCAAAATCATTTCAAAATCATTATCAAAATCATTATCAAAATCATTATCAAAATCATTATCAAAATCATTATCAAAATCATTATCAAAATCATTATCAAAATCATTATCAAAATCATTATCAAAATCATTATCAAAATCATTATCAAAATCATTATCAAAATCATTATCAAAATCATTATCAAAATCATTATCAAAATCATTATCAAAATCATTATCAAAATCATTATCAAAATCACTATCAAAATCACTATCAAAATCACTATCAAAATCACTATCAAAATCATTATCAAAATCATTATCAAAATCATATCAACATGGTCATCATTGCCAGCATTATCATCAACTTCTTAACCATCGGTAAGTTAATCATCAATAACACCTAATTCAATCATCGTCAACTATTTAATCATCAATGAATAAATCGATGTTATCACATTATTATAGACATTTACAGATACCTGTATATCATCACTGCTACCTACATTATAGATCCTTGTTTAGAAGAAGTTTATACGTAATGCTGTGTATGGTTATCAGAACCTCTAAGCTATAGTAAGACCGCCCTTTTATTTTCTTTGTATATGTATTTTAAAATTTAACTCAAATACTTTAGTAAGAAAACCAAAGAAATGTTATCTGTAAAAGCTACTATGTCATCAAAGAATATCTAAACGTTATTAATCTATAAATCGTAGCTATCTAAAAGTACAAAGTTCTTTATAATATTCCACAAAAATTAACAGTAGTAAAATCTATAAATGTAACTTATCATAATCAAAATTGATATCTAGGTATAATATATAGACTATTATAGTATATTACTAAACTGCTCCTCTCTCCTAAAAGTGTTCCATAATAATTGTTTCCTAATTGTAAGTCTACCACCCGTAAATGTACAGTAAGGAATGCTATAAACTGAATTGACCTGAATGTATTGCAGGTACAAACAGTACAAAAGACTAAATAAATAACTAGTAATCAAGAATGAACCAATTTAGTTAATAGTTTATTTATGTTACCAATAGTCAGTGAACTGCCTAAAGTTAAACTAGACGCCAATGCCAGTAAAAGTACTCTTGGTAAGAAACGGTATAATAAATAATAGTGTAGAAAGTCAAACCAGACACTAGTTAGAATTCGGACCAGTCGGTTAATATTTCAATATCTATAAGTCAAATATACATACCTAGATTTATTAATTTAGGTCGCAACACTTAAAAACATCAATGTACTTATACAAATTCTTATTATATTAAGCAGAATATCTCATTTAATTTAATCAATTTCAGTTTAATTTATCAATTGTATCATTTGATTGTGGCTATTTTCATTCCGTTTACACAATCAGAACACTGACATCGTTTTTAATTCGTTTTTTTTACGTATTTTACGTTAGGTATCTGGTTCATTCAGTTTCATTATAATTAAGATTTGACGATTCGTAAGAGGTTTGGTATAAAAATAGTAAGCTTACATGTAAGTAGGTATCGTTTAAAATAAATAAACAAACCCCTTCAAGCACCTAGAATGATTAAATACCATTTTAATCATTATTGCCATGGTCTCCTACAATTGAACCACACAAAGTACATATACACATATATCTTTGCATAAAAAATATCTCTAAATAGCTTATCTATCGCAGTGTTTATAGCAGAGATACTAAATTGATAAGATTGTTCATTACCGAGAGCTAATCCTAAGATTGATTATTACTATAATTATGGTCTAAATAGGTTAACAGTTTAACACATGGCACTTCATAATAAAAATACATAATTTCAATGAATAAAAGCAGATAAAAATAAATACCGTCTCATATTTTATTAATTTATTGAATTTATTTGTATTATTTCCGAGAATGGATAAATAAACTAAGAGAATGTTTTCGAAAAAAAATCAGTGATATAATTTGGAACTATTTTCAAATTGAATCAATTTAGTTGAATAGCTTATTCCAGATCCATTTAATTAGACAGACGTCTGCATTTATTACACATTTCATTTTAACTATTTTATCTGTTATTATCGTTATAAATAACAGGAAATTATCAACCAAAATAACACTACTTGAAAATATTGGATACACTGCCATCGAATAGTGCCAGACATAAGCAAAATGATGTCACTTTCTTTAACAAGTCAATTTAATCCTATGTAATAAAAAAAAACATTCTTCAATAACTACTTTTTAATAAAAATACCTTGAGCTATATATTTAGACGTAGCATATATGACCCCTCAGGCCTCAGGCGGATGAGGTATGTTTAAAAAATAAAAGGAAATAGTTACTAAACGAAACTATCATTTTATCGATATGATCTAGCTAGACACAGACCCGCTTGATATAATATAGAATATTTCTGTACCTACACACAAAAGTTCGCTTGTAGTAATAGTTATACAAAACTCATAGGTTATCTTTACAACATGTCATTCAAATGTGGTGCCTCTGAGACAAATGGAAGCTATGTGGTTTTGTTCTTCCAATAGAAATCAAAGTGACAAAATCATAAGTATATCTATTGCAAGTAAACTGGTGGAAATTATCTGGGTACATGACAATTACTCACTAAACAATTATAGAAAGTGCATTATTAATTGTAATTCTATACACAAATTTTTGTGCCATAAACAATTATTATCCAGTTAAAAAACGAGTATATTTCAAAGATATGTTGAAGATAAATATACAGTTTCGTATTCTTATCTCCAGGGCAACACATTCAAGAGCTTAACATTAAAATATACTTTTTTTTTTCTTTCGTTCTAGTTTGGATCCGATTTAATAAAACTATATAGCATCAACTGATTAATTTGGTAATTGTGGCGAAAATTTAACAACAGCTTATGGAACAGAGCTAAGGCACATTCCTACACCGCAATATTGGTCTGTATGTAATGAATACACAGCCAACAAAATTAATGAAGAAATCTCTGAAATGTATTCTACCTACCATCATTTCATATTCGACTTGTAATGAAAAGATTCTTCAGAGCACTTAATTCTTGGAATTCAAATATGCAGGATGATAACGCTAATCAGTACTAACACTAGAAAGAGTTATCAACAAAGCACAACACAGCCAATGCTCATACCGAGTCTACGTGTCAATCACTACAAATGTTGCCTATTTAAATTCCAACATTAGAACAATATCGGCTACTTTAAAAATCTATTATACATTTTGTGTAACTTTTTCGCTATTACCTACATAGTTTTATACTCTGATACATTTTTGATGAACATGTTAAAATAATCTGGTACAACAGACATATTTTTCGACCATTTATGGCTATAATCTTGGTGGAAGTACATTACCAGCGTTTGCAGTTGGTTGTTGCTGTTGGCTTCCGCATACTGTTGCAGATCGTTAAGTTATGTAGTCGGTACTCATCCACCGGCTTGCTCTCGGCAACGTTGCTACTGGATCGTAGGGCAATCGTTCTCCGTCGTCAGCTGAACGGTGCAGTGACGGGCTTAGGCAGAATCATGGCATCACGATGAGGAGACTCTGGAACTTGCAATTGGATGTATTAGTATTGTGGGCGCAAATTTATCCCACTTCTGATGTCAGAATCAGGGAAGCTTCCTATAGTGTAGAGACAGTTTTGATAAATAAAAGAGACGACTATCAAATCATACTTTCATTTATTCAGTTTGGCACAAGGATATATCTTTAGATTACGTCGTGATTCTACATTTACATTTACAGCCCAGTTCGCAAAGCAAAGACATAGAACCAAGAGAAAGAACGGGCAATAAAACTCTTGATCATTCTTTTAAATAACTATATATAACAATAATTAACAAATAGTGGTACAGCCAATTTATATCAAATATCAATGTTGTGGGTAGTTTTATATTACTAGAAAGGTCTGTCTTACAACATATTTAGCATCAATACAATTTACTAAATGTTTACCACAGGTATATACCTAATGAATCTCATTGATACGACTTGATCCACAGTATATTATTCTATCCTATATTACAATCTATAATATCTCACAAACGATCAAACTACCGACAACACAATATCAATAGGATAATGATTACTAATACACTATCTTACATTGTTTCCTACTTTTCCTAGATGATGAAACAAAAGAACAAGCAACACAGAATATTGGAACACAGTGGCAATTAAATAGTCAGAACCATATCGTACCTGAGCCGTCGTCGAAGGAGAATAGGACGAGCTAGCCGAGCCTGTCGACTTATATAGGTACACCTTATTTACACGTTTGACAGTTTAACTGTCAAACGTCATGTCAGTCATTTAGTTGCCACTATCCTCTTACATATTATGTATAAATACTTGGATATCAGTAATTTCAGCCCAAAGCCTAGATATTATTATATATCTCTCAAGTGCATCAAATCTACAACAATTTCAGGTATAATTATGCGCTTATAATAATGTGCCGTGTGGTTGACGGCATAGAATACAAGTGTCACCACCCCCTATCTTCCCGTGGGTGTCGTAAGAGGCGACTAAGGGATAACACGATGCAAACACCATCTTTGCGTAGAGACGGAAAACTCGACATCAAACCCTATGCGACTGCCTCGTTGGTCTCGCGGCATAAATGTGCGCGTGGGATCGGGAGGTCCCGGGTTCGATTCCTGGGTCGGGCAGTGTTATTGCGTTTTTCTGTCACGAAATTCTCAGTAGCAGCACGGAGTCTGGAGATGTGCCCGGTACGGCAATAGGCTCGCCCCCTATTACGTGGGACTAAAGTATATCTGGCGAAAAGTGGGTGTAGAAATACACCTCTGCCAACCCCTTCGGGGATAAAAGGCGTGTCGATATGTATTATAATAATATGGCTATACTTCTATCAAATATATCTTGAAATCTTGGTCCATAAAATACCCATAATGGTGACAAAAGACATTATTATAATAATATTCAATTCATTTACGTCACGAGTATCATCAATCACACAATTCTCTTCACATCAACACTTCATCCGAACATTACACCGTTAAAACGCTAAAGATAACAAACGCAGTGTTCCACTTTTCGTAACTGCCTGCAGTTCTAACCAAATGTATTCAAGTAATTACCAATGCTAAACACCTCTGCTTGGATGGGGTAACGCTCTGGTACACGATGGAATACTACGATTGTAGAATAATGTAATAGAGACTAGATGAGCCCGCGGTTACACCCGCGTTATTTAAGGCTACTGCGCCGCTGGCGTGGCTCATAGCGTGATGTTATATACCCTGTAGCGTTCCTTGATAAATGGGCTATCTAAAACTGAAAGATTTTATTAAATCGGATCGGTAGTTCCTGAGATTAGCGCGTTCAACTCAACAAACAAACTCTTTAACTTTATGTATTCGATTAGATAGTTGAAAATTATTTCGAAAGATAGAGTAGGGCTTCACTCACTCTCAACCATCTCGCACCCGTCCCAGACCATTGCACAGTTTACACCGAGATAGGATGCTTCCTAAGGAAAGTTAAGTATCTAGTTCACTCGGGCGGAGCCGCTTGCGAAGCTTAGTTTAAACTATATAGTTAACAAAATTTAATCCGAATTAGTTCGGGGGTATTTGCCATTGATTATATTCTGATTTAGAGATTAATTTATAATCTCCTTATTTTTCATTTACATCATATAATACCATTTTGTAATTTTATCCTTAGTATCGACCGAACTCAAAAAAAAAACTTAAAAATATAAATTATCGCTCGCTTAACAATGTGCCCGGTAGATGGCAATAGCCCCCTATTACATTGGGACCGAAACATATCTGGCGAAGTGTGGGTGTGTAATACACCTCTGCCTACCTCTTCGGGAATAAAAGGCGTGAAGATATGTTATGTTTATCGACCGAACTCAAAAAAATTACCAAGAAGGTATACTATTACCTTACTTCTAACATAACCCGTTTTACTCACATCCACCCGCAAACTTACAGTAATCCGGGCCCTTTGGCCGTAAATTCATCACTATTTCTATTCCGCCCCATTATTTTCACGTACTGCCCCGATCCAAAACGAACACTGAACAAAAAAGATACAACCCAAAAAAACTAACCCCGAGCATATTTTTTTCCGTCCAATTAACCGGGAAAAGATGGCCGCTGACCCGGAAACGATGTGTACCTAATTTTATGTGGTGCCACAAATTTTTCAGTAGAACATTACTTTCAGGCATTAAATTATATTTTAGAAATACATTTAAGGATAGAAGGTATTTAGTATAGTTGCAACAAACGTTACTCACGAAATAAATTATAGGTAGAGAAATGGAAACTAACTCACGAAAGAAACGCCTTTCTTATATATTTCCCGATATATTTACCCTTTACATAGATACTTCAATTCTTATTACAATACAATATCAACTACAACCAGTGTCAGCCACGCGCAAAGGCCTGTTCAAGGACATTCGCTGAGGATTCACATACTCTCCTGGGTGTCAGTTTGACATGTCACGGACGGTACTATGTGGATGTATTTCTCGTATTTTTTATTGACAGAGTTCAAGGACGGTTAAAAGGTCATAGGTCGAACCGATTTGTAACTTATCTGTTAGTGACGTATAGATCAGATGCTTCATATGTCTCTGTGACAACTGAAAACGTTTTTTTCGTGGCGTAGTATTTGCTTGTTCTATATAGCGTGGCATTTAGATCGTAAAGTTTAAATCTACTGTCTATCACTTCAGCCAATGAGTCATATGCTGACTTGCCCCACAAACCCAGAATGGTGTGCACTTGACGTTCTGTATCAAGCAAGGCATATTGCAATTCGCGTTGCGGGGTACTAGGCTTAACCCGTGTGACAAGTGTTGCCATCGACATGAGAACAAAAAGCGGAATAAGGAAATGTCACCTTTCAGGCAGGACTCGAAGGTACTTCCTTAATACCAGTAATTTAATATCAATTGATCCACCACTATAATGTCTAGAATCAAATATTCAATTAATATAAAACATTAACGCCACCTTAATATAAAAATGTGTGAACATTTAATTTCTCTTGTTAAGGTAAATACCAAAATATTTTTGTACATTATACTGTTGTCAAATTAAATACCAAATATGAAGATATATTTCGCGAATTTTTATTTTAAGTTTATAAAAACATAGACTGGCTCGTTGGTTTCGCGGCATAAATGTGCGCGTGGGATTGGGAGGTCTCGGGTTCGATTCCCGGGTCGGGCAAAGTGTTATGGAGTTTTGCCGTTAGGAAATTCTCAGTAGCAGCACGGAGTCTGCTAATGTGCCCGGTACGGTGAGAGGCTCGCCCCCCTATTAAGTGGGATGTAAAAATTCATGGCGAAATGTGGGTGTAATAGTACACCTCTGCGTACCCCTTCAGGGATACAGGCGTGAGTCTATATAAATAAAAACATAGCCTATGCACTCAGCATACCCATTTCTCATACAATATAACAAAAAGATGCTCATGCCATGTGCGAATTTTTCTTTAAGACTCATTTACCACAGCTATATACAACTGGTGGTGGAATTTCTATGGTTGGACAAAAAAGCAATGCAGAAAGACTCTTAACACCCTAGTCACATTATAATACAATTTGTGATACAACAACACAAAATAATACAATGCAAGCTTTCCTCCAAAATCTGTCGACTTACAATGAAACTGAGCATTTTGTTTGTGAATGTACAAACATTTAATTTCAGCAAACAATTTTGCATCATAGCGAAAACGATAGAACTCACAATCGAAAAATCATTAGCTTTTCATAACAGAAGTTGAGTGCCTTTTATTGAAAATTTAATTTTAAAACTACAACTCTAGAGTGGAAACTTCTATTTCCTTTTTCGCTGAAAGCTGCCAAAATATTTTTGGCCTTATAGAGGAAGGAAATAAGGTTGGAATTGGAAAGTCGAAGGCTATATGATACGTAATTCGCCTGCTGCAGTGGGTAATGTCGTTATATTGTGTTTTCTCACAGATTTCGTTTGAAGCTAGTTTTGAAAGAGCTTTAAGGTGTTTTCTTATGAAAAAACTTGAGATTTTGTGTTGAAAATACATTGGAGAAATCCGAGAAAACTAGCTTCATGAGTTTAGCTTGGTTTGCTCCCTAAACCAAGTTACTCCCATCACGTAACAGGGAATGGAGGAAAATGGAGATAGCTGCAGAAAATCTAGATACTTTTGTAACTTAAACTAATTTGAAACTTATTCGCATAATTTATTCTTGTTCCGAAGTAAAATTGGCTTAGTGTTTGTCTAATTTTTGTCGAGGATCTTTAATATTCGTAGAAAATCTAATATTGGACACAATTTCAGCAGCGGTAGCCCAGTGGTGTACGTAACGGACTGCCGAGACGATGGTCTCGGGTTCGATCCCCAGGCACCTCGGGCACACACCTCTGACTTTTCGAAGTTATGTGTGTATTCAAAATGTTAATTATCGCTCGCTAAATAATGTGCCCGGTAGATGGCAATAGGCTCGCCCCCTATTACATTGGGACCGAAACATATCTGGCGAAGTGTGGGTGTGTAATACACCTCTGCCTACCCCTTCGGGGATAAAAGGCGTGAAGATATGTTATGTTATGTTATGGACACAATTTTAGTTGGTTTATTTTGTTTCGTGTTATTCTATATTTAAACTAGTAACGTTTTTACGTGGTTATAAATAAAAACTGTCAAATCTTAATTTAACTTCAAATCATCAAGTTCACCATTTTGAAAATCACTAATGTACCTACTTTTGCACTGATTTACCCCGAGTCGTATTTGTTGTTTTATAAAGTGTCTAGCAACATTTTCAAAATCATGAAACATTTTTATGAGTGCATCAAATCTACTATCTACATCAAATGCAGTATAATTATGCGCTTATACATATCTCTATACTTCTATCAAATATATCTTCAAATCTTGGTCCATAAAATATTCATAATGGTGACAAAAGATATTTTTATAATAATATTCAATTCATCATCAAAGGCAGCGATAGCCTAGTGGAGATACCAACAGACTGCCATGCAGAGGGTATCGGGTTCGTATCCACGGCGCGCACCAATGACTTTTCGGAGTTATATGCGTATTGAATTGTTAATTATCGCTTGTCCCGTGCCTCAGAGAGCACGTTAGGCCGTCGGTCCCGGTTGTCATGAAGATCTTTGACAATCGTTACAGGGCGTCAGTACCTTCTAACATAAACTGACACTAGTCTAAACCATGGAATATCGCTATCCCTTCGGGTTGCGGAGGTCAGACAGGCAGTTGCTCCGTGGAAAAGCTAATATTCAGCCAAATCCGGTTAACTAGTAAGCGAACCCCAGATTGAAACTGGGATAACGCTAGGAGGATGAGGAGGATGAAGATTCAATTCATTTACGCCACGAGTATCATCAATCACACAATTCTCTTCACATCAACACTATATCCGAATATTATACGGTTAAAACGCTAAAGATAACAAACGCAGTGTTCCACTTTCCGTTACTGCCTGCAGTTCTAACTAAATGTATTCAAGTAATTACCAATGCTAAACACCTCTGTTTCGACGGGGTAACGCTCTGGTACACGATGGAATACTACGATAGTAGAATAATGTAATAGATACTATAGATAGACTAGATGAGCCCGCGGTTACACCCGCTTTATTTAAGGCTTCTGCTCCGCTCCCGTGGCTCATAGCGTGATGTTCTAAAGCCTCGATAAATTGTATCTTTTTTTTTTTTATTTATAGACTCACGCCTGTATTCCCGAAGGGGTAGGCAGAGGTGTAAATATTACACTCACATTTGGCCATGAATTTTTAGGTCCCATGTAATAGGGGCGAGTCTATTGCCGTTACCGGGCACATCACCAGACTCCGGGCTGCTACTGAGTTTTCGGAAAAACCCAGTAACACATTGGTCCGACCCGGTAATCGAACCCGGGACCTCCGATCAGCAGTCGCATACGCTATCCACTGGATCACGGAGGTAGCCCTCCGTGGTCCAGTGTTCCTCGATAAATGGACTATCTAACACTAAAAGATTTTTTTTAACTAAGATTAGCGCGTTCAACCCAACAAACAAACTATTTAACTTTATATATTAGATTACATAGTTTAAAGTTATTTCGAAAGATAGAGTAGGGCTTCACTCACTCTCAACCATCTCGCACCCGTCCCAGACCATTGCACGGTTTACACCGAGATAGGGTGATTCCTAAGGAAAGTTAAGTATCTAGTTCACTCGGGCGGAGCGACTTGGGAAGTTTAGTTTAAACTATATAGTTCACAAAATTTCATCCAAATTAGTTCGGGGGTATTTGCGATTGACTATATTATGATTTAGAGATTAATTTATAATCTCCTTATTTTTCATTTACATTATATAATACCATTTTGTAATTTTATCCTTAGTATCGCCGAACTCAAAAAAAAACTTAAAAATATAAATTATCGCTCGCTTAACAATGTGCCCGGTAGATGGCAATAGGCTTGCCCCCTACTACATTGGGACCGAAACATATCTGGCGAAGTGTGGGTGTGTAATACACCTCTGCCTACCCCTTCGGGAATAAAAGGCGTGAAGATATGTTATGTTTATCGACCGAACTCAAAAAAATTACCAAGAAGGTATTCTATTACCTTACTTCTAACATAACCCGTTTTACCCACATCCACCCGCAAACTAACAGTAATCCGGGCCCTTTGGCCGTAAATTCATCACTATTTCTATTCCGCCCCATTATTTTCACGTACTGCCCCGATCCAAAACGAACATTGAACAAAAAAGATACAACTAAAAAAAAAACTAACCCCGAGCATATGTTTTCCGTCCAATTAACCGGGAAAAGATGGCCGCTGACCCGGAAACGATGTGTACCTAATTTTATGTGGTGCCACAAATTTTACAGTAGAACATTACTTTCAGGCATTAAATTATATTTTGCAGCGAGTTATTGTTAAAAGTTTTGATCGATATAACAGAATTTGTTGCCGTGCCGTAATGTAGGGCTTACACGCAAAAATTAGGTGGGTATTTTATATATATATATATATATATATATATATATATATATACATCATAATCGGCCCTGTCTATTAACTGTTTCTAGGCACGGGTCTCTTCTCACTATGAGAAGGTTAAAGGCAATAGTCCGCCACGCTGGCCAAGTGTGGGTTGACAGTCTTCACATGTCTTTCGAAAACGCTTTGAAGAACTCTCAGATATGTAGGTTCCCTAACGTTGCTTTTCTTCACCATTTAGCAAGCGATCATAGTTTCGAAAAGTCATTAGTGCGCGTGGGTTTGAACCCAAGTCAGTCTGTAAAACAGCCTGGCGGTCTCTTCACTAGGCTATCGCTTACTTCTTGTTGTGCGGTATACATATAATAAATAAATAAATATTCTACCACATTCACACGACACCATCTAGTCCCAAACTAAGCAGAGCTTGTATTATGGGTACTAGACAATGCATAAACATACATATATACTTTTGTTTTTATAAATACATACATATTAAACATAGAAACACCCTGACCAAGACAAACATCCCTGTTCATGCACACAAATGTTTGTCTAGAGCGGCAATCGAACCCGCGACCTTCGGTGTAGCAGTCGCTTACACTCCCGCGGCGCGTCCCGGTCGTCGAATATATTTTTTTATTATCATGTACACAACATTTCTGGCATGGCTATTTAAATTGCAATATCTTTTCACAGGCTATAAGTTCGATATATCTGTTTGGATGCAAAACATTCAACATCGGTCTGTATAGAAAAGGGCGAAGAGGCGTTTGCCTAGCAATATAAGTTTTCATCAGAAATTGATGAGTTTTAACTAAATAGCACCATCTTAAAAGGGTGTCTGTTTATATAGAGTTAAAAGAGTCACTATAATAAAAAACGACTGTTCCTCATTTTCTATTTGGTATACGTTCAATGGTTGTCAAAAGCCTGTTCCTCTTCAACTAATAAGGGTAACAAAAATTGTAGGCTAAAGAAATATTCTACTCTTTGTTTATTTTGCTTAAGTTTCACCTGAAAGTTCTTTAAATCAAATCGAATGACATAAGAAAGTAAAACGACTGAAGACAGTAAGTTGCCTATAGAACCTTCGTACAGGTAAAATGCTAGAGTTGTTACTCGCATGTCTTCGATTCAATTTGGGCCTGTCCTCCACCCAGCCAAGCTACATAGTGAAATTAGGTGCTGACTAATATATGTAATTACTGCTTTGACTATGAATGAATTGTAATAATACTTTAACAATAATGATGATTTAATAATGATCTACATATTGTGTTATACCTACAAAATGTTGATAATATAATTTTGTTGAATATTGTTACTCTTCCTACCAATTTGTACGCCACGATATGCGACTGAACATGTCAGAACTTACTTGTGTCATAAACTATCTTGCATGCTATGTATGTACACCATGTTTAAACAAATAAAAATATTGTATTCTAATCTATTATATTCTAGGTATTTTTGTCTAATTAGAAGACACCTGGTCTTTCTCGCATTGCCATCGAAATAGAGCATCTGTTCTAGTTTCTAATTATATAAAATATCTATGTAATTAACTAGGTGTTTATTTAATCACCTCTAAGCGTTTAAATTTGCATCTTTATCTTGACTTGTTCATTGGGATGCCTCCTAAAGTCATCCAAGTACCCTTTTACGTCTGACACAGGTATTTCATGAGTCAATTTCAAATTCGGAAGGCCTATGTCCATTTGTGTAATTATTTCACATGAGATGATGAGGTGGGTCTGTTGTGGAGATAACTAATAACGCGGGTGAAACCACGACAATCAGCTAGTACTATAAGTAAAAATTATACCTTGTTACTGCCCCAGTTTAAGTTTGATCCTGATTCTTTAATCTGCAACAGCTATCTAAAGCATACCTTTATTTTTGGTACTTTATTCCTACCAACCAAGATTATTTACTCCCTACAGAACACAGGCCACACAAAATTATCCTCATTTCTGTCCACCCTAAAATAACTCAAATATTTCATCCAAAATTTCAAGTGTGAAATTTAAACTATATTATTAAATCCCAAGTGGCAGCCCTAGCGCGGTCGGAACCAGTTTTAACTAGTTTGCCGACGGTAGCGAAAATATTCAGCATTTACATAAATATATTATTACATCGCTTCGAGCGATGGTGTGCGACAGGTTTTACGTTATATTTATATTAAAGTGCTGGTAAATATGTGTTTATGTTGACATAACGTTACGCTCTTACGGTTTCGTGAATCGGATTTTGTCATCCGATTTTCTCGGGCGGAATTGTTCGAGCTAGTGCTATGTTTTGTGACAGTTTTGCGTTGGTTGTCTTGCTGATTTAGACTCTGCTACAGGGCTCGACCTTAGAATGGCGGCCGTTGGTTTCCGATTAATTAGGCGGGTGATGTGGCGATGGCAGTGAACAAAAATGATTAAATATATCGTTATTCTTTCCTTCTCATTCTGCTTATTTTTATTTTCTGTGTATATCACTTATTGTTCTCTGTTTTCTGTGGTTTCTCTTTGCACAAGATACTAATTAAAAGTAACGCTGGTTTTATTTATTTATACTTTTACCGTTATACCAATCGATATCCCAGAGTCTCGCTATGGAGCTTGGGTTCCGCTACATAGCTAGAACACCAGAAATCTGGAATAGAAACGTCTCATATAAATTAATCATGGCATTTATCAACCATCATCTTACCACTAGCGTACAAGCGCGTCCAAAACCACATCATTTACATCTGAAACTGCCACTCGAAAGTACAATCGTTCACGAAAGTGTTTCCGCATATGTTATACATTTCACAAAGCACATCAATTTTCTTTTTGTTACCATTACAATTGTTATTTATGTGTTGCGGCTGATTGGTTTTTTGGATGTTGTATTGGTTCAGATGTTTTAAAATCTGGCTGTATGAGGTCATTGTTTGCACAATAGCATGTTTCGTTATATTCATTATATTTTGAGTAAATTTTCATTCGATAAAGAATGGTGTGAGCTGTTGTATGAGTCACCGTTATTACATATTGATACAACTGAAAAGCATATAATGATGTTAAAATATATGGTAATGCCTTTTTAACTACTTAGTTTTTATTTTTCTTTTTTAACGTGTTAGTATGGTCAATTCTGAAATTGGAGTTGTATAGCCAACCTCCCATTGGGCGCACGCGTTGCTAGAGCGGGTGCCAGACGCGAAAATTGAAAAAGAAAAGATATACATACATAGACTCACGCCTGTTTCCCGAAGGGATAGGCAGAGACTACGGGACGCCATTTGCAACGATCATGACATACCTCTCATACAAACATGTTATAGACTTGAAAATAAGATTTTTTTAAATTTTTTAATAACCCCGTGGATGTATTTTTGTTTCAATTATTTTAGTAGGTATTCGATTACAATTTACCAGTTTTGCCGAATTCCCAGTAGCAGCAAGGAGTCTGGCAAAGTGCCCGTAACGGCAATAAGCTCGCCCCTATTACGTGGGATCTAAAATTCATGGCGAAATGTGGGTGTAATATTTACACCTCTGCCTTTCTCTGCTCTTCGGGAATACAGCGTGAGTTTTGAAAAAGAAATAATGACGACTAACTTTTGTAAAAAACACTTTTAACCAAGTCTGAACAACTTTACCCTTTGGTCTGCAAAGAAAAGTGCTGTGTAAGTAAGCAAATCTGAAACTTAAAAAGTTTTGAGACGCCTCAAAATACTAAACATTTCTTTTTTAGTGTTTCATGAACATATTTTTCTCCTTAAGACCCTCAGACACTCTAAAAACTTTATTTTTAGTGCTTTTCATGACAGTTCTGAATTAAATTTACCTAAACTCGTGGATCTCGTGGTAGAAAGGCAACAAAATAAATCAATTGTAAGGTTAAGTAGTTTGTCATCGTCTTGTTTATAGATGAGTGACTGGTAAATGAGGTCGCATTTCTAAAAGAGCACATACGTTTGTATGTGGTATATTGGTTATGATTGCTACGAAAATAATTATTTGTGATTCTTCTTCTTTTCAATTTAAGAGCTGTGCTCTTGTCGGTGAAGTGTACGCCAAATATTTCGGTCTACGGCCAATACCTTGACCTCTTTATACGACAAAAGGAAGGCAAAATAGAAGGAACGTATCTGTGATAACAGTCGTTTAAACCATGGAACACCCTTAGTTTTGGGTGGTCAGACGGCAGTAACTCTATTGAGAAGCTAATATTGAAAGCTACACCAGGCTAGATTAAGTAAACCGCGGTTCCAAGGCTACGTAATTCTAGGATGCAACTGGGAATATGCTAGGATGATGATAAGTCAAAGCCAAAGTCAAATCATTTATTTGTTTATAGGTTCACAACAAACGCTTAAACAAAGTCAAACTTAAAAAAAATTAAACTAGATGAGGCCGGCGTTTCCTACCTGACTGCCCTGCGAAGAAACATCCGAAACAAACTCAGATGTCATAGTGCCTTTTAAAGTCCAGACAAAAGAATAATGAAAAAATATATATTAAACCCTATTCCTTCTCCCCTATCCCCTATTCCTACTCCCTCAGCCTACCCCTCATCCTATCCCTTTTCCCAACCCCAAGGGGCGGCAACGCACTTGTGACTCCTGTGGTGTTGCTTGTGTCCATGGGCGACGGTAATTGCTTACCATCAGGCGATCCTTCTGTTAAAATAAAGTATAAATATGTGAGTACAATGAGAGACGACTATACGCTACAATATAGTGGACTTTATCCTTTGATTTTTGTTGGCCACATTTGGCTTTGACTGCCTCGTTGGTCTCGCGGCATAAATGTGCGCGTGGGATTGGGAGGTCTCGGGTTCGATTCCCGGGTCGGGCAAAGTGTTATTGGGTTTTTCGTTAGGAAATTCTCAGTTACAGCACAGAGTCTGGTAATGTGCCCGGTACGGCAATAGGCTCGCCCCCTATTACGTGGGACCTAAAACTTCATGGCGAAATGTGGGTGTAATATTACATCGCTGCCTACCCCTTCGGGTATACAGGCGTGAGTCTATAAAAAAAATATATCCTTTGATAGAATACGAAATTGCATGGTATTCATTTGAAATGGTTGCCACTACTTTTTCTGGGTGGTATGGATATTTATTTTGCAATATTAAGATATTTAGGTTGTACGCAATATTTTTACTAAAATATGATAAATTTTGTTTAAAAACTATTTCACGCAAACTTTGCGTTTATAATAGCAAGTTTAGTCAAGCAAGCAATCCCTTATTGGATGACGGTGGATTTGGCCTACATTGTAATATTTACATAGTTAATTTCCCTAATAATTTGCATTAGTTAGAAGTGATGACTTAGCGATATTGGTAACGATAATTGTAGAGATATTACGTTGGCACTTTCAGTAGGAGAAAAAAGCAATATTGATTGAATTGCTTCACAGCGTGAGGTGTTGTGAAAACTTCATCAGAATCGTTCCTCAAAAGGTTTCACGGGCACATACTAAATTTACTTCATCGATCACCCATAAGTGGTAACGGGAAAAAGCGAGGCACAAAACTGTGTGCAGTACTTCCAGCAGTGTACGAACCGGGAATCGAACTTGGGACCTTCCGATTAGCAGATAGATGAGTTATTTCCTGAACCACGGAGGTGATAAATAGATTGTATACCTTTGACATTGTATACCATGATTACATTTTTCCAAGCAATACATCTGTATATATAAAATCCTTGCGTTACTGACTGACTGACAGACAAGCTACAGCCGAAACTACTCGGCGCAAGAAGCTGAAATTTAGCATGTATGTTCCTTGGAGACCGTAGGGGTGCACTAAGATGGGATTTCCCGAAATTCTCACGGGATCGGGCAAAACGGGAAATTCGAAAATATGTGCGTGCGAAGCCGCTGGCGTCGACTAGTGAATAATAATTATCTAGTGCCTTCTCTTATAAACAATATTTTTTAATTTTATACGTGGGCAACAATCGAAATATTTATTTAACTCTGTGGTAAAAAGCCAGGAACCCATTGAATAAAAAATAGAAGACGGAGATTGTTACGGCGTTTTACATTTTAAAAATTGGATAGTCAGAACTTTTCTACCTAATTGAATAAACCTTAGTTTTTTTTTTTAAAGAAAGCATCTATAAATCGATAATTCTGCACTACCAAAACTAACTCTATTTAAGGTTTAAACAACCTATTTTAGCTCAGCAAGTTACGAGGTAAAAATGAGCCATCTCGTTATAAATAATTTGTAGCTTTGTGTGAACAGAATTTTTAAATATATAATATGTGACCACACCTTGTATAATCTGACTGACCTTAGAGACAGATACTAAAACTCCAAACAGTTTTAATCCCAAAACTTCATCAGAATCTTTTCTCAAAAGGCTCCACAGGAACATACATACTAAATTTACTCCATCGATCACCCTCAAGCGGTAACGGGGAAAAACGTGGAACAAAACTGTGCCGTAGTTCCAGCAGTGTCCCATGGGTATAGCAAATCCAGGTGTCCCAGAACTTTGATATACAGCGCTGCGTCGCTACAAATCACGACACCCTTTATAGGCTGTAGGGTGACACTGGTTTGGGTGAAGTGAGAGTTTTGTTATTTATTGCAAATATTTTTTGGAAATTTCAAAAGTATGGTTTGAATGTATTTATTTGGAATGTAATTTAGAGGAACCGGTGTAGTAGCGGCAAGTGTGAATGGGACAGAACAGTCTAGTAATAAATAAAGGTGAAGTACCACCTATCCACCCAACGGACGCGACGCCGACGTTTTGGCATGACAAATAATGATGACATTGATACCACCAATAAACACATACAAAGACTTGCGCCTGGTTCCCGAATGGGTTGGCAAAGACTACGTACCGCAATTTACAACTTGCCTGGCAAACATCTCTTTCTCTTCGCTTTATTTACTCTCATTAAAAGTTTCATGCATGCTCTTCGGTTTAGGGTACCTATAACCTGTCCTTTCTTAAGAATATCTCCAATCTGGTCAGTGAACATCAGAATCTGCCAACGTCTTCCCCTTTCTCTTGTATTACTAAATATATGAAGACAGATATTACATTTTTATCAGGATTATCCCACACTGATTTATAACATGCCCACCCTACACGTGAATAATGCGTCCACGCACGGCCGCGCGACATGACATCGGGGGGTTAATTCAAATGATGCGACACTGCTTTAATCATTTAAAAGAGTCGGTCACCGGGGCTGTTTGTATCACTCGGATGTTATTTACCATTGTATCTACTGTACGAGAGATAGGTAATGGTAAAAATTAATGGTACAATTTCAGGTGAAGCTTCCTGTTCAATATGAATGGTAAACTGATCGGGATACCTTCTCTCAAACTGGGGATAAGAATAGACAAAAGAAAGGATGAAGCTTCGTATTCAGTATGAATGATAAACTGATCGGCGTAGTTACCTTCTAACAAACCAGAACAAAGAAAAGTCAAAGAAAAAGAACGGTACTATTACTAGATCTATGGTAGCTAATTGATCGAGTAAGTACTACCCGATCAAAAAGTATCGATGCCAATTATAAGTGTGTATATTTTTCTGTTTCAACTCTCTTCTCGCTCTAGTCAACAATTTCATCTTTTTTAAATAACTCCTGCCCTCACACAAACCTTTTTTAACGGGAACTTTGAAAAAATACACGAACACAAAGTAGATATATGAGACATAGAACACAAATTTCGGGCAAAAGTGTTACTAGGTTTTTCCGAATAGTCAGTAGCAGCCCGGAGTCTGGTGATGTGCCCGGTAACGGCAATAGGCTCGCCCCCTATTACGTGGGACCTAAAAATTCATGGCGAAATGTGGGTGTAATATTTACACCTCTACCTACCCCTTCGGGGATACAGGCGTGAGACTGTAATTAATAAAATAAATTACAATACGTCATTGTAATCATCATTCCGTGTGAGTATCGAACCAATTACACACGACTGACTTTGGCGATGCGACCACTAACTCATATGTGCATTTTGTTTCGTTCTTTTTTCCTCCCTAGTAGGAAAGTGCCTTGCATGTGTTTCAAAAGGTCATTGGCCTCCTGCCCCGTTAGTCCAGTGTCATAAATTTGCGTTTATGTTTGTGGTCTGCCGTAAAGTTCTTGATTCAACTGCAGGGTTGTTCAAATCGTTATTGCGTTTTCCTGTTATGGGACAGTATTATTCTGTATACTGTGAATTTTTTCGCATAGGAGGCTGACTATAAATAAAATTTATATACTACCTACAAATGTCAAAGTATTTATGTTTAGATTTTATTACCTACAGCTCAATGACTTTTTAAGAGTTTTCGAATTAAATTATTATTGATACTTTTAAGCTTTGGCGACCTGTACTCATTTATGTAACGGGTCTTAGTTTGTTATTACTACAAAATATATAAACGGATTATGTTAAACTTACCACCAGATATAGTAACATATAACAGACGAAAATAATAAATGATCACCAAATTGAAACCCGCAGTTTAATGTAAAATTATGACCAAAGTTTTAACATTTCGCTATCCTTTTTTTTTTTTTTTTTTTTTTGTGTCGGGTTGGAAAATCCTCATGGAGTCCCTCCGCCCCGGGGGAAGGACGAAGGGGACTGTCAGACTCTTACTGACTAAAAACCAACCCGTTTTCCTCATGTACCCATGTGTCGGAGGGTAGGGATTCGCATAAGCATTCATCGCTACCCCCCGACGGGTATTGGCCCGCCAGATGGTCAGGCGGGCCCCGAACAAAACCCCCTTGGCGGCGGATTAAGGTGTTGGGCTCCGCCGCCAAAACACTCAGCGGCCGCAGAGGATAGGGAGGACGGCAACGCAACACCGCATCTCCTCTTCCTCTGCGGCCCCACCGCGACGCATCGAATGGTGCGCCCCCATTTGGTCGCGGGAGATAGGGCGCGCGGCAACGCAACACCGACACGCCTCTCCTCCCGCGACCGCACCCGACTGCGAGGGACAGACAGAACTGTCCCCCGCACCCGCACCGTTGGACGCATCCTGCGCAGGCCTCTCCAAGTCCACGCGGAGCGTCCCCTCCTGGATCCCTCTTAGCTTCACCGCGGATGCCCAATCCACGGTTACTGAGCCCCCCACCACGACAAGGTGGAGATCCTAGGGGGGAACATTTCGCTATCCTATTTTAAGCAAAATAACTCCAAATAAACCATTTTTAACCCAAAAGTAGTAAATGATCACCAAAATTAAACCAGCATTTTAATGTTAAATACCCAAGTTCTTTTGTAAGTTGTATGAAATACGAATACATAAATTGGATTTGGTTACACCACCTACTTTAATAAACTAAGATGACGAAGCCCTGCTTCGCAGGGCTCCTATTTTTAAATTAAGGGTCACAAGAAAGCTAACATAACCTATTTATTTGGTGATCATTTACCTACTATATTTGGTGTTCGAATACAATTTGAAGTGCAGTCGTAACTAAAATAGCTAGTACTATTTTAATTTTAGATTTTATTTTCCTGGTGTTAAGTATATATTTTTGGTTGACGAACTAAGGGTATCAAAAGCATTTTGTGGTGGTCATTATATTTAACCCCAATAATAACTAGGTAACTGAAATATTGAAAAAGTATAGAGTTCTACTTATCAATATACCACGAGTGTGAACCTAGCGGCAAAAAGTAGCATTATATTACATTTCTCTATAATTTCATCACAAATCTTTGTAGATAAAATAATACTATCTTTCAAACATTTAATATAAATAACACTTTCTCAAAACTTATAAACTCCCAGGCATTCTAAATCTCACTTTTACCAAACTACATAATTCCATCTAAGCCCGATAATTTCTTAATCCAAGTTTACCCCAAATTAAATTACCCCATCCAAAATAATGACCACGATACATATTCCTTTCCACACCGTACCGTAACAATCAGTCAAGTACGGTTAGCATAAAAACCGATCCCCAGTGAGTAATGACAGTAGTTTGGGTGAGCGCTGGGCACCGCATAAATCAAGTGGGACCGATAGCAAATTAGTTTTAGCTGGCTTATATTGTGTTAGGGAAAATTGGACCTAGATATTATATGGAAAGGTAGCCAGTTTATGTATTCGTTGTTGTTTGTGTAAAGCTAATTGAATTTAGCAATGCTTTTAACACAAAATTTTCACTTTATACTGTAGCCCTATTATTCTCTTAAAAATATATCTTTTGGTAATTGAATGATTTTGTAGTTACCTAATTGATCACTATCAAGGTATACGCAAGAAATATTCATATTCTACTTGGACTTATACAAGATTTATTTAAGGCGTATCACAGGGTAGCATGCTGTTTCCCTTACTCTTTGGAATATTTATTAATACGATATCAAAGTAATCACTTCACAATGTTTTTACTGGTGATAATTGACTACAGTGATTTCGGCTTTATTGAACTGAGTTACAGTTAGATAAACTTCAAACTTAAATAAGAAAAATGTCTAAACATGATGAATACAATAATTATGACTTGTGCAAGAATTCCCATTCGCCTTTACAGGAATACTCACATACTTACAACTCTTGTTTAATTCTAGTACTCTTATTTGAAAAAAAATTTTAAGTGCTTTCACAACTTACATTAAAAATCCTTATGATTGCCTGAAGACTTGACAATGCGCCATTATTCAAAGAAATCGTTTGCTCTTCTAATTGTGCGTCTTTAAAACACATTTGTGTAATCTTATGTGTTTTACAATAGGTATTGTGTGCTGTATTGCTTTGCTAAATACACAACATTCAATAGTGTCAGTTAAACTTTGAAGCGGTTGCTCAAAGCACTACAAACCGTTCAGTCAAGTTATTTAGAATTTATGTACCATGGTGGATTACGCAAACATTGAAACAACGCACCCAAAAACATCCAGTTTCGGCAAACCGACACACATAATTTTCCCTGCCTATGTACAAAACCCAACTCTACGTAAAGAGTCAACCATTTTAACCATCCAGCTACAGTTGCAGTCAATTATCACAACTGCACGGTACAGTTTTCATTTTAAGTTCATGAAAACATCATAGAGAATGTAAGTAAGTGCATTTATTTCCGTTTCACTGTGAAAAACGATCGTTTAAGCTCACCATAGTTTTTCCAACTAGAACTAACTTCCATAATACTCCAACTTTGGCAATAACCCGGCAGAATTTAGTAGCACACCATCAATTTGAAGACGGTGCTTAACTCGCATCATTCTCCGTGGTTGGGTTATGTATAGTTGTTCGGAACTACACATATTTCTTCGTCGTGTCGGAAATATGTCAGATTTCTTGTACTGCAGTTAGTATCGGTACAATTTTGTGATTTTGCTTGTTGCTACAAATCCTAGCTTTTTTAGATGGATTAGGTCAAAATGTCATTGCATATTTCTTTTAGAAAATCCGAAGTAACTTTATGAAAAGTGGCGAAAGCATACCATTTACTTATACACCAATATTTCCTAATGGACTGGTTTAAAGTTAAATTTAAGCTCGTTACGTCACTAAGAGGTGTTGTATAAATGTATCGAAGTATAATTTTATTTTAGAACATTTATCTATGAGATAATGAGGAGCAATCTATTTGTTACACCCCTACAGAAAATCTGACCAAACTTATTCTTACGAAAACTCGCTCACGGATAGATGAATATTCGGTTAGTATCACAAGTAAAAATAAAGTATTCTATCTGATATCATCAGCTACCCAACACCGAATTCATTCTACAAAAATCAATAACCTACTTTACCTTATCCTATTACTCTACATTTTAATCCAACTTTTCCCCTTGAAATACGGTGCCGTTATTACCCATTACACCTGTCACCGACCATTGGTCGAAGTTCCCCCGTCTACTCCATTCCGGAACAGAAATAAAAAAGGGACCTCTCCTTCGTAATTGCATTATTTAATTCGACAACTAATTTTAGTCTCCCTTTTTCCTCAACAGATGGCGTAACTAATGATTCTCGAACTCGTGGCTGAATCACGCTTAATTTAAGTTATTGTAATCGAAGCTAGCTCTGTGACTTTGTCTTTTAAGGCGTAAACATTGGTTTGAAGTGGTGTCTCGTTAGATTCGGATGTTACAGTGTTGGAAATGTCGGAATTGTCGACGAAAATGATGACTTATTTGTAATCCGACGCAAATAGAGGGTGTAGGTTTGACGTGTCTGCGGATCTGTAGATCATCATAGCTCCTAAACACATGGTCTAAATATGAAGCGCTTTATTTTGTTTGAAAGCTGGTGTAATCGAGATGGTTCTTAGCTACAAGGCTATGGAGGTTACATTTGAAACTTTATTTTTCTTTGTATGGAAATATTGTACGGAATTATTGATATCATTATAATTGACTTCTATATTTATTTCATGTTAGTATGATTGTTAACAAGTTCTAGTATATTTAATTAAAAGTATCAGATGATTTTAATGTATACATTAATATAATGATGCTTTTTCAGAACACAAATGACAAAAGAGACAAGTTTATATTACATACATACTATAGATATCTATCTCCCCAATATTCTGAATTAAACACATGTCACGACTTTAACATACAGTCGCAAAACCTTTAAGAACTTCCTAAAAGTTTACCAAGAGGGTGTACAACTGCAAAGGTGAATTCTCAACAGCAACTGACAAGGTAGCGTGTTCTCTGAGGCATGAAAGGGTCTTACTTAAATGTAAGGGCCGTTGCAAGTTTCTTGCAACTTACAAATGGGATATTTTTCGATTTATTTCCAAGGTGTTGCCTCATTGGTTCAGTGGGTAAGGGAAAACTTGGGCTATCGATTTTTAGGTTTAAAATACTATTTTGGTTGAGGAAACTATGCGTACATGTGATTAACATATACCTTCCTTTAACTCTCGATTTTGCCTAATTTACTGAAATTAAATTATTTTTTATTATTTTAGCAGTAGGTTACCTTCTAATAAACTCTGCTGTTTTAGGTTTCAAGCCTCTCCTACTTCGTTTTGATGAGCCACGGGCACATAGACAAAGCATCCACAGTCATAACAACAATTTGTGGATCAGAGCGAAAAGCTAATTCACGATACTTTTCTTTCATTTCAACCACATTATAAATCTCTCTCATTGCATAATTCTATTTCATTTGCTATCTAGCTTTATTACCATCAAGAGGAAAAATCAAATCAGTTTCTAGAACATTCTTGTTTCTAAACACACCGGTCAATAGTACTGGCCGTGCGTAAACCGAATTATCTCAGTCATTACGACGTGGCATTCGTTTTGTGTGTACTCAATGGAACTGATTCATTACAAGCGTGCGACAGTATATGTTAGTAGGCATGATGTGGGTGTTACAAATATACACTGAGCTTTCTGCTAACATCAGTGTCTTTAGGCGTTTGTGTTCCTTCAGGCAGATAAATGGATAATTCGATTTGCTTCGCTGTTTGAGTCGGCTGGATCGTGATTTGTGGGCTAAAGAGTTTTTTGTGGATTGAATTATTTTGTTATTACCTTTTTGTTTTAATGTCTCATCTGTATGATCTAGTGGAATTAATAGAACAATATTAGATCTAGAGCAAGGTTAAAAGAGAAAGACCATTATTTAAAATCTTCCTGACTGAGACACTGCATCCATGTTCAAGTGGATAGTTTATACTTCTGCTAATCGTATACGATTTCCGAGTCACGCAAAATTTTTATTTTTCCACTTTTTCAGTAGCAGCACGGCGTTTGGCAATATGCCTGGTAACGGCAATAGGCTTGTACCCTATTACGTGGAACCTAAAATTCCTGATATTGCAAAATGTGGGTGTAATATAACACCTTCACCTACCCCTTTGGGGATACAAGCGTGAGTCTAACTTCAATAACTTTACTTCAACTAAGCATTTATCAAATTTTCCGTTTTTTTTATAAACTCACGCCTGTAGAAGGGGTAGGCAGAGATGTGAATTGCAGACATATGCAATTGAATACTAATTATCAAAAGCCTGGATTCCACAAAACCTTTGAAAGCAATCTGCGCACTTGGAACTTATCTCTGATAATTTCTAAGCCCTTTGAATTCTGCCAACACCGAATTGGTTCAAGTAGTTGGTGGCCCCATTGCAGTTTTGCTCTAAGAAGTAATATGCCTGCAGCCAAGCCAGTAATTAAATCTTAGAGCAAAGAAACTGCAGTAAGCAATATTAGTTTGGTAGACTTTGCGTTCGAAGGAAGCTATGCCTTGAGGGTGTTTTAATAAACTGTTTTTACCACTGAACTAAAACTGAGTTTACCACAATTAATTTATTTCTTTATCATTAAGAAAAATATTTTCAACAATGAAGTGGGTTTTCAATAATCAAGAGTTTCTAAATCCTGTTGGACATCTATTATAATCGCGAATGTTTGTGAGAATATGGATGGAAATAAAAATATAAAGACACACAAACATATTTATTTCTGCATTATGGTTATTTACACTTATACAAGTCAAAATCCTATTATAGACGAAACCGGCCTTTCATAGCTGAGTGACTTCTTGAGAAGAAAAGCCAAAGCAAACTCAGTCATTGCTTTTTTTGTTATTTTATTATCTGGATGGATGGATGGTTGTCACAGTTTCAAATAGCAACCACTGAACAGTTTTTAATGAAGCTTTGCGGTAGTATAAGATACATCAGAATAACATACACACATCAACAAAGTCTAGGGATATCTTAATCCTAAATTATTTACGAGTTTATAGTTTAGAACCTTGTTAGTTTCCACAAAAAGTTTATATACAGATTAAAACCTCTTTTATTCTATTTTCAAAATTTGAACATGGAAAGAAAAAAAACAAAATAATAAACAAAATATGGCGGCAAATTTGCTAGTAATTCGTTACATTAAAGAAAGTTAAAACTGTTTTATTATAATTATTAATGAAAAAGATTTTTAATTGTTTTTCTTTTTTAATTTAACGTGACGTACGAACTTTAAAAGTCATGTCACGTCGTCATTTGAGTCGAGATGAAATGTTACGAGCCGTGGGCATGTTAGAAAATGGTGCAATTCAACGCGTCGTTGCTGAGGCCCTACATACCAGTCAAAATGTGATATCAAGGTTGTGGTCACGTTATCGCAGTACTGGAGATGTGGCCGAACAGCACACAGGTAGATATCGTGTTACTACGCAGAGACAGGATCGATTTCTCCAAATGACCGCCAGAAGACAACCCAATATCACAGCGCTGCAACTAGTGCAAAGGCTCCAGGAGGACCACCAGCTGCTGGTAAGCGACCAAACCGTGCGAAGAAGGTTACATGAAGTTGATCTTCATGCTCGAAGACCATTGCGTGTTCCAGCATTGCGACGTGGCAATCGCGGTCGGCGGCTTTCGTGGGCTCGGGAGCATTTACCATGGAGTGACGAACAATGGTCTTTGGTGCTGTTCACCGATGAGTCCCGGTTTGGGTTTCACCCGGATTCACGAAGAACACGCGTTTGGAGAGCTCCAGGGAGAGTTAGCCGTCTACGGCACCCTCAGGAGGTCCACCCATACCAAGGCGGGACAATCATGGTGTGGGCAGGAATTCGTCTTGGCGGACGAACCCAACTCGTTTGGATCCAAGGCAGCATGACTGCACAAAAATACCACGAGGAGGTAGTAGAGCCCGTTATTGTCCCACACAGAACTCAAATAGGCCATGAATTTCTACTCATGCACGATAATGCTCCTTGCCATACGGCGCGGCTGGTATCGACCGCTCTCCGAGAGCACGATATTCAAGTTTTGGATTGGCCTGCACAGTCGCCCGACTTAAATCCTATCGAGCATGCCTGGGACATGTTACAACGAAAAGCTTTGAGAGATTTTCCACCAAATTTGACGACTGAACAACAACTTTACGAACACTTGCAAAGGACATGGGACCTCATACCGCAGCAAGACATTGACAATTTAATTTTAAGTATTAACAATCGATGTCGATGTGTAATCAATGTAAGAGGTGGCAACACTGATTATTAATGATTAGATTTTACAAGATTTTTTCCATTTTTATTAAAATTAATAGTTTTTTAAGAAGAAATGTTTGTTGTTATCATACTAATTTTCCATGATGATTAAAAAAAATATTTTTTTTATTTAAAACAAAAAAAAACACGAAATGTTTTTTATTTTTATTAAAGACCTTAAAATAATCTATGATTCTTCTATTTACTGTATCAGAAAATTCTTCATAGATTTTTAGATATTTGATGAAATATAAAATATCCCTAGACTTTGTTGATGTGTGTATATAAGTAGCCTACTATCGTGATAACCGAAAACCACAGGCGTAAACCCGAGGGTAAAATCTAGTAAATAGATTTCATAATGTGCTCTGATTTGAAACAGATATCTGAATCGTTACATAAAATTCCTCCGCAGCAGAAATCTAAACAATAACGATAATGTTATAAAATCTAAAAGGTATGTATCTGTCAGGCACAACGCTCGTAATTTATCTCATGGCAGACATTCGGAACATCAATCTTCGCGAAGGCTAGACTTTTAGCTCAATTATTATACTTGTATACATTTTTGTTACAATCTTCCAAATTATTGTGAATGGAAAAATGAGTGCTCGCTGTGAGATGTGGATATATTTTTATGTTTTAGTTACTTCTCTTCTGTTCTGTGTTTTAGTATATCTGGATAGAGCATTGATGCAGTGGTATCCTTAGTTTAATTTGCATTTTTACCTTATTTTCATTTGCAACCAATTTAATTTAGCAAGGAAGATAATGCCTATCTATGTGAATAAGAAAGGATAGTTCATAATCTGCTGCACTGTCCACTCATGCCTTTCTAAAATTGTATGGCGAACTCTCGGAGTAGCAGGTTTCTCTTCAATAACATTTAATTATCAATCAATCTGTTCATAACTCCAAACTGGTGTATGCTGTGGGTTTGAATTCGATGCTCTTGCATGGCAGTCTATTGGTACCTCTACTAGGCTATCGCTGCCTTATATGACCAAATAATACGTTACAAATATTAAATTACGGCAATGCAGTAAGTTATTAGAAAAAGAAAATCCGATCGGAGCAAGGCCGTATGGCTGAATAACCTTGGTGGCATAACCTTAAGAGTGCTATAGACAATAAACCTCGCACGTAAAAGCCCTCAGGTACTCTTGATCAACCTTCGTAAAATATGTTCTGCTTTTAGATGCCAATATATTCTAAGATCCATATAAGACTGACCTTCACCCTGTCTTTAAAGATGAAAATAAATTCATATTAAGTTTCATTAGCCTTTCGCAGTCCACTGCTCTGATTTGCGTCAAAATAACGTTGAGATTCAATAAGAGCTTTTGGATTGCAACTTTCAGTATGTTAAAAAATATATAATATGTGTTAGTGGATTTTTCCGAATTCTCAGTAGCAGCTCGGAGTCTGGTGATGTGCCAGGTAACGGCAATAGGCTCGCCCCCTACTACGTGGGACTTAAAAATTAATGCCAAAATGTGGGTGTAATATAACACCTATGCCTATCCCTTCGGGGATACAGGCGGGAGTCTATAAAAAAAATATAATGCGAACGGGTTAGCTGACAACATCTTAGGTATAATAAATTCTAGTCAATGTAT
Organism: Euclidia mi; assembly: GCA_944739405.2. NCBI lineage: Eukaryota > Metazoa > Arthropoda > Insecta > Lepidoptera > Erebidae > Euclidia > Euclidia mi. The sequence goes on along the minus strand of OX123205.2, from coordinate 2,833,370 downwards.
AAATTCGGCTGTTACTGACTGACCGACAAAAAACGCACAGCCAAATCTACTGGCAGCGAGAAGCTCACATTTGGCATGTATGTTCCTTCAGGTGTAGAGAAGGGATTTCCCGAAATTCCCCAGGGACCGGGCAGAAACGGTTAAATAAAAGAAAAATGTGCAGGCATAGCTGCGGTCGTCCTCTAGTATAATTATATTCCTCTGCCCTGATAAAAGGTTGTCTTTCATTTCTCACACACATACAAGTAATACTAGATGTTCACACCGCTTTGATTGAAGCGAAAATTCTGTTGACTAAGGCCTTTATCTAAGAATTCTTTTATTATCGAGCACAAAGGCTGGGTGTCCTATTGACAACCTCTCCCATTAATATACACCCCTAAATTAGATTACATTAAGGACTACGCATCTCATTCGTCTGGCAACACCGGCTCAATCAAATTAAATCCAGTACACATCCCACCAAAATAATAGCTCACGATTCCCTTCAATTATTTACGTATTACATCGTGCCATACGCATTAAATACAATGGTGACCAATTAAGCATTTCTGGTGCAACGCTTTCCAGTTTTTAATTAACAATTGAATTATACATCGTTTAATTTCGAATACTTCTGGTGCGCACTTTTGTTGGCCTGAAGTGTAATTTGCGACTTTTGTTGTGAAAGGTTGCCAGCGTTGTAGTTTCGATGCACTTGTTAATGATAAGGTGAATAATTGTGATGTCAATAAATATGTAAATCCGATACAAGCGGCGTTATTAACTCAATTTGTATTTTATTGAGAGAATGACGTGGCTTATGGGCTTGCAGTCTGAATATGTTCACTTTGTTTTCATAGCAAGGCTTTTCACGACGCAGTTGACAAGAAAATCATACATTTTGTCAAAATCTACTACAGTATTAAGAATAAATACCGTCTCGCTGGGGAATTAGAAAAATTCAATCAGTGGACACAAAGAACGCACAGTCTTGTTTGGGAATCGAACTCACGACGCCAATTGATAAGTGGTAATCCAACCGTATAAACCACTATGCGCTATGCCATAGGCGCTGTCACCTATTAACTCTTGATTGTTTTTAATGACACTAGTGTATATGAAATTGAGGGAAGGAGCGTGTATGAGCGAGTAATTCAAGCTAGAATACTAATATTAATAACTACCCATACTTATATTATACTTACATAAGCTAAATCCTTTCATACAAATAACAGATTTTGTCAGAAAATCTATAGTTTGTTTCAAACAACTGGCATTGAATAGAGAGAAAGAAATATTTTTTAAACTTCGCAGCCAAATATGAAAATCTTCTGACACATATGACGAGGGTTAACAAAACTTCGACAAACAACTATCCCTAAAAACATCGAGCAGTAATATAGTATGTATAAAACGATGACAAGTACAAAAGTGAAAAATGAACATTAGATAATCTCGCTGGCTTTGTTTAAAATTGAGCAGAACATGTACGACTGGATGTAAGTATACTTTTCTATTTTGAGTGCAAGTTTAGAAAAAATATGAATTAGTTTTAGAAATATTTTAGATTCACACATTTTGTGGGTACAAAATGTGTGAATCTAAAATATTTTGTTCCCATAAAATATTAAAATAAATAAAATGTCGTGAGTCACAAGGTCATCTGATCTCAAACTAATCAGAGCTTGCAAATAGCTGACGAACATAGAGATAAATAACACCCAGTCATAGAACAAATAATCATGCTCATCACACAAAGAATTGTCCTATGTTAATAATAATAATAATAAAGTTTATTGCGTCAAACATGGTAGGGAATACATAGATATTTGTTTCACATATTTGGCTGTTATACAGCGTGTAACATCAAGATTAAGACAGTGAACTACAAATCATAAAATATAAATTAACAACATCTATGCCTTATTCGTTCTATGTTATAAAATTTACATGGATTTTTATTTAAAAATTCTTCAATAGAATAATAACATTCCCGCAACAACCACTTTCATAATGCGCTACAGAAATTATTGTATGGCAACACAGTTATTGATTTAGGCAGTGAGTTATAAATTAAAGGAGCCATATAGACGCAACATTTCCTGAACATTTCGGATTTGGGGGTGGGTATTTTGTAGTCCAGGTGCGTTAGTGTTCTTTTATTTTTACTATCCACTTGTTCAAATAAATTTTTCCTAGACCGTAGAAACTTTGAAATTTTATAAATATATATGCAGGGAACGGTAAGTAAATTTTGAGACTTAAATACAGGTCTGCAGGAATCACACCAATCCATACCGAACATTGCGCGAATGCATTTTTTTGTGCAAGGAAGATTCTAGAGATGTCGGTTGAATTTCCCCAGACTATTATACCATACCGTATGATTGAGCATATGTAAGCATGGTACGCGATTAAGCATGTATGCCTGGACATGACATTTTTTATCTTTTTAAGGCGAATACGAAGCTATTAATTTTATTACAGGTTATCTCAATGTGGTTTTTCCTTGAGAGATGTTCACCTATAGTCTCACCCAGAAACTTAGTGTTGTATACCTGCTTAGTATACAACACTAAGTATACCTGCTTAGTGAGTAGCGCTCATAGCGAGACTTTGCTTGCCGTTCGTAACAGATCGGCAAAGTTAAGCAACGCTTGCACAGGTTGCCACTTGGATGGGTGACCGTGTGTGGCATTTTCATCTGAGCGCTACCGTGCTTCGGAGGGCACTTAAAGCTGTCGGTCCCGGCTCTTGTCTAAGGATAAGGGTCTTTAGGCCATGTCGGAGGCCTTTGGGCGGTCTGAAAACTCCGGCACCAGAGTTGGCCACACACTCACTCGAAAAATAAAACAAAACCTGCTTAGTAATGTTGTTACTATAGTTTATATTTGCATTTAATGGATTACATTGCCAGGATCTGGAGTTGAACTGATGACAACTAGACGACTAGTTCAACAGACCACTCATAGCTAAAATAATACATGTTATTGTAACCCAACGCTTCATAAAAACGTAATCGTATACCCGTCAAGTAATATAAATGACCATGACAAAATATCGTATCAATATGTCGTTAAGTATCATACGTTTTGTGTTGATAGAAAATGTCAGTAAAAGAGTATAAGTAGGTCAAAGAAAAACTCTATCAAAGGAAAAACATTAATTGTGGGATTTCAGATGTCATATATGAAAACCATAATAAATAAATTGACATTGATCACATGTTAATTGACATTGAGCTCTGTAAACTATAATTAGATATTTTTTGTACTTTGTAACCAACTTTAGTCATAAAAATTTAACTTTTAAACTCAAGAGTATTAAACTAAGAAATTAGCTATACTTTAACTGCTCTGTAAACTTTACTCAATAATATGTTAAGTTAAGTGTAAACTTAGTGATGCTAAATATTTTGTACCTACTTATTAAAGCCTTAAAACAAAAAAATACTCAAAATTAAAAGGCCTCGAAATTTAATTTGGAGTACGTATCTATAGTAATATAATAAATGTATATAATAAGACCTCATGCCTAAAGCTGATTTAGCAAGGTAATAGTCAAATATTAAAGTATAAGTATCAGTACTTAGGCGGCTGTATCAAGAGATGAAAATGTGTTTGACATTAGACACACACCCCTTTAAACTTCAACAAATATCTTACTCTTCATCAGTTTATTACACGAGCCAGGAGTACCGAGAAAAGCTTGATTTTATATTATTTGCACCTTAGGTATGAATGAAGCCAGAATAAACCACGTACGAAGCAAATACTTGCTTGACATCTAAACTGTACAACCATTACCTTCTTTATATTAGAAACATTTTCATTGCCAAAAAGAAAACCATTTATTCTGTCGAAACCTTTCGAAAACTACCCTCACTTGAAGGTCATTGAACACACCATCAGCGGACCAACTAATATCAATAACAACTGACAAAGCCTTATTCCGACGAGGATATATTGTCGATTTTTATATGATTTATGTGTCCCCAGCGGCCACCCTTTGTAAACTCAACAATGAATACTAAGCATAAGAAATATTCACAAAGTTCTAAGCAACTTCTGTCAAAAGTTTGTATTTCTTTTTTCTGTTGTATTGGGAAATAATGATTTAGAGGGATTCAGGAATTATTTTTAAGGTTTTTTGTGTTGTGCCAGTTGTTGTACTCTGGATTGATAGAAATGTCAATATGATGATATATGTGGGAAACTAGTTTGACTTAGTTTTTCGTACTGAAAATATGAACATTGATAAAATGCCGACAATTGTTAAAGTAGTCTATTACAGTTAAAATAATGGTGACTTAGTTGTGGTGAAAGAAAATATGCATTTTCGGTAAATGTGATCAGCTGTTTCTACGGGTCGTTCTAGTGTTTCATGTATTTAATGTGCCATTGTTTTATACATACCACTGTGAGCTCACAAGTGTATTAAAATATCGATACTCAGACGTATATTACATATGTTGATTTCAAACAAGATCTGTATCTTTTTTAAATCAAATATGTGTCTACAAATTTGAAGCCATAGGACTGCCTCCGTGGTCCAGTGGATAGCAGAGTTCGATTCCCGGGTCAGGCAGTAGTGTAACTGGGTTTTCCGAATACTCAGTAGCAGCCCGGAGTCTGGTGGTGTGCCCGGTAATAGGCTCGCCCCCCATTACGTGGGACCTAAAAATTCATGGCGAAATGTGGGTGTAATATTTAAACCTCTTATTTATTCATTAATTTATAGCCTTCGCCTACCCCTTCAGGGATACAGGCGTGAGACTATAAATTAACAAATAAAAAAAATAAAAATATTGATATTTAATAAAGTATCTAGATATATCTAAAATATTACTTTATTAACCGACTCCAAAAAGAGGAGGAGGTTCTCAATTCGGCTGTATTTTTTTTTTTATGTTTGTTACCTCATAACTCCGTTATTTATCGACCGATTTCCAAAAATCTTTTTTTGTTTGAAAGCATATACTTTCAGGTGGGTCCCATTTAAAAAAAAATCAAATGTTATCAAAATCAATCCAATAGTTTCATTAAAAACTCAAATTTTATCAAAATCAATTCAATAGTTTCATTAAAAACTTCAAAAATTAAGTCATCCAAGTAAACGAAATTAAGCATTTACTGTGACTTTTTTTCAGTGGACACTAGAATAGTCGCGACCAATGGGCCTACTTCGGGCTTCATTACCAGGTATTGATAAAACCGGGAGGAAGAAAGGTTGGAGAGTAAATCTATATATATAAAACTGCTTGGGCTGACTGATTCATCAACGCAGAGCCAAATCCACAGGGCCTTGAGACTTGAAATTTTGTCAGTCGATGCATTTTATGACGTAAGCACTAAGGAAGGATTTTTATACATATTTTTGGTTAGAAAAAATAAACACGCAATTTAGATTCTTTTTCAAATCTAACAACTAAGAGGGTGAAATAGGGGTAGAAAGTTTGTATGGGAGGTCCGTCATTTTTAAAACGATAGCGTGTAATTTTGTGTGCAAACTTCTGGTTAGAAATAAAACAAACAGATACGTGTTTTAGCGATTTCTAAAATCTACCGTTTAAAAGGGTGAAATAGGGGTTGAAAGTTTTTATGCGAAGTGAAATTTCATAAACTAGCTTCTGATTAGAAATAAGTGATCATGTATTTACGCGTTTTTGGAAATAGGGGTTGTATTTTTATATGGAAAGTCCGTCATTACGCGCGAGCGAAGCCGCCAACTGCTAGCTTATACATATAATAACTTTGATTATAAATCACAGAATAACTAATAGTAGTAGTACGGTTTAATTCAAAGAGCAGACGATGAGTACGTTCTTCAGTGTTTACACGATTTAATATTTTTCACTGTAAGCCCGCATTTGTGATAACCTCTTTTCACGCAGTTCACTACTTTCTCTTGAAATGGCCTTGGACCGAGATTCCCTACTTTGAGATAGACGTTTCTCCATTTCTTCGCTAGTTGTGGAGTACTGCTCACATCTTTGGGCCGGAGCGCCAAAATATCAGCTTGATCCACTTGACTCCCTACAGAGACGAGCTGTTCGAATCGTCGATGATCCCGATTTCACGGCTAGACTAGAGTAGCTGGAGCAGCGGAGAGACTTTAGTTTTCTCTGCATATTTTACCGACTCTTTCACGGGGAGTGCTCCGAAGAATTGTTTAATTTGGTACCAGGGTCACCCTTCTACCATCGTACCACTCGCCGACGCAGTAGAGTTCACCCGTACTACCTGGAAGCGTTCTCATCTGGTACGGTGCGCTTCCAGCGATCTTTTTTACCACATACGTGTAGGCTCTGGAAAGAACTACCTGCTGCGGTGTTTTCCGAGCGCTATGACTTGTCCTCCTTCAAACGAGGTTTAAAGAGAGCATTACTTTCACGGTAGGCAGCGGCTGTCCGTGTGGTGACGGATTAAGAATACGAAATGTCACCACCCCATATCATCCCATGGGAGTCGTAAGAGCCGACAGAGGGAGCATATTATGCAGAGAACAACACTGCAAGAGAAGGAAAACTTGATACAAACCCTATACCAACCCGTTTGGCCAGCGTGGTATAGTAGGCCAATTCCTCCTTTCAAAGGAGAGGCCTAGTCCAGCAGTGGACTGTTAACGGCTGATAATGATGAGGCAGCGGCTTTGCTGTGTATACCCTGATATTAACGAAGTCCATGAGCAGTGGTTACCATTTACCGTCAGATGGGCCGGGCACCGACTCCAAAAAAAGTATAATTGTATATTATAGTCCTAATAAAATATATTTTTTTAAGTACTTAGTCCAAAAATATAATATACTTATCTGATTTCTGGTGATAGGTATTTAATTTAGTTCGTTAGTTATATAAAAATATGTATTGTGTCAGGTATGTGAATTAAGTGGTAGATACGTATAATTCGTATAAGTATATAATATTCAGTTGAATAGGTGATGTTTATAAGTAAATTGAAGTACAAAACAACGGAATTTATTTTTTACTTTTTAGTGCTATTTTCACACATGTTTCAGATTTTTGGAGGCGGTTATTTTTTGTTAAATTTTTTTTATAGCTGATACCATTGATAAGAAATTTGATTGGCCGTATATGAGAAATTACAAGACACCCTATTCACAGGCATTAAGCAATGTATACACAAAAGGGCTCACTGAAAACCTAAACAAAGGCTAGGCTTTTCAGTATTTCCTAGTACTACTCATAAAACGAAAAACATGAGCTCACCCCGTTATTATCAAAACTTGATCGCTGTTCAGTCCAACAAAACAATGAATTACCTGAAACCAATAAAAAAATACAATTCATATTGGACTTAAATACTCAAAGCATAAGAGCTATGTTCATTGTTAATGGTATAAAAAAAATGGATTGACGCGACAGAGTTCGACGAAAAAAATCTTTATACATTTAAAAGTGTGTTCTATATGGTAATAAATATAGTTTATAATCAAATGACATGCAGTTAACACAGTAAATCATTATTTGGGTAGGCCAATTAAGTGTTACTAATGGTTCTTGACACGCTAATATTCAATTAAAGCCTTTTATGCCTATTCGTATAATACTTAATATCGACCTTATGTGGCATATTTATGGTTTAAATTCCAATGTTAATGGTAATAGATTTTGTAAAGCTACTATTAATCGTAATAATCGGGTGTGTTTCAGAAACCACGCGGTTTTGCCATGATTTTATACAAAAGTATATAATGATTGACAAGTTCGCTGTCGGATCTTGAATTATTAAAATAGTAGCCAGAAGGGCGATAATAATACTTTATTTACCGACAACTTGTTATTAAATATCCAATAATAATAACACATCATTAAATGTCTTGTTTAGGTAGGGAATAATTTAAATAATCGATGCCTATATGAGAAGCTAGCGTGAAAATGCTCTAATAATGAAAATATATGAACACATACATACATAGTCTCACGCCTATAACCCCGAAGAGGCAGGCAGAGGTGTATTTCTATACCCACTTTCGCCAGATATACTTTAGTCCCACGTAATAAGGGGCGAGCCTATTGCCGTACTGGGCACATTTCCAGACTCCGTGCTGCTACTGAGAATTTCGTGACAGAAAAACCCAATAACACTGCCCGACCCAGGAATCGAACCCGGGACCTCCCGATCCCACGCGCACATTTATACCGCGAGACCAACGAGGCAGTCTTGTTATTAAAGTACTGAAAGAACGTGTTATTAAAGTATCCAATAACAATAATAATAACACATCATTAAAAGGTCTTGTTTTGGTGGGGAATAATTTAAATAATCTATGCCTTTATGAGAAGCTAGCGTATATTAGCAAGCCTTTTGATTGCGTACTTTGTTACACTTATAAACGTACAATAATAAATGATACTAACATAGATTCAAACATCTTAGCCTATTAATACATATCATTTTATCTAGGTATTAGGTTATATATTATAGTGTATACTTTATGTTATATTAGGTTATAAAATCCAATCTTAACAGGAGTATCTCAGGTATCTCTTCTGAGACCACACAATTTTAGAAGCTAAATCGCATAAAAACATTATCCCACAAACCGCTACGTCCGTAAAATTGGCTATGATAATGAAGAATATTGTGGAGATAATATAAATCTTCTTGTAACCTTAAATTGCTTTTGCAGACTTAATTTCACAGTAAATCGCCATACGCAGCTATTTATGTTAATTTATTACATTATATCGCATCATGTAAAAACATCACCTTTTTTAATACAACGCCATATCAGCCACTGACATCTTCTATCCTTCTTGATAAATGACTCCTTGAAATATTCATTCACGCCAAACTCGGCTCTTTGTCTTTGTAATAGAACTGTCAATCGTTTAAAAGGGCTTTTATCCGCGTAGTACTCCAATATCGCATCTATGTCTTAAAACGTAGATTTCAATTTTAAATAACGCTAAGAGCTCACTACTATAATGAGCGAATTAGAAACTTCTATAAAGAATAATAAGGTTTATTTTCGCTTGAGAAGACATTTAGTGAGATAAAATAGGGCGCAGTTGACACCAGATAATTTATATTAGAGGGTACATCGACTTTTTCTCTTCGTTAGATATAAGAATCGGGTGAAATTCAGATGGGGATACTGCTACCTTTCTGAACCATTTTCTATTAAGCCTCTAAAGCTGAAGGTTTTATGGGATAATTGGATTAAGTTTATTAAGATATTTCAAGAAGCTTCAGTGCTCTGGATCGAAATTTTGGTTTAAATGAAGTTGTAACGGTTATGATCATTGATATTACTGTATTATTAGAACGATATTTTTTGGCGTTCACCAGTAGCAATAAGAGATTCTCAGATAAGATATTCTCGTAAAGTTCTGATATTGAGACTTTAATCTGTGACTATAAGTATTAAAAAGAGAATGATTTCAATCTAAACCCTAGTAATATAAGTGCATGCACAAAATTTACCTTAGAGGTGGCAATACTATGATTCTCTACTAACATTCTGACTATAATAATATGCACTAAGTCTTGTTCTTTTTCGAAAATTGGTACTTATTGCCCTATGCCTTAGAGCTAAGCTAAGTTAAGCTGTAAATTCTGGCTGTCATAAAGATCTTTGTCAGTCGTTAAGAGAAATCAGTACCCAAAATAAATTGACATTGTACAATTTTATGGAAACTGGTCTTGCGATATTTACCACGATCTCGGCTATTGTAAGACGGCTAAACCGTCGGTAAAAAGAGGTATTTATACCTTAAATTAATTAAATATCGTGAGTAAGACCATACCGTTACCGTTTACCGTCGATACCATTTCCATAAAATTGTATGATGTATACAAATCACGAAAGTTTAAAAATATATTGACATTGATCTAAATAATGGGCTATCGCTTTACCTTGGGTTGCGGAAATGGCATGATCAGAAGGCAGTCGATCTATGGAAAAGTATAAAAAATAAATAAATAAATATTTATTTCTGTCACCAATGGCACACACTTAAAAAGTAGACAAAAAAATGAAAATAAGATAATACAAACTTAAAGCAATAGACTAAATTAAGACAGAAAATAAAAACACAAAAGTAACATAATATTATTTCAGTTCTGATCATAGATTATACAGCTACTGATTATCAATTGGTAGAATATTATTGCTGGTCACTGGCAACCCTATGCGTACCCGGCCGACCATCAAACGAATCGATAGAAAGCGGAAACGGTGCTGATAAACAACAATAAATTATTGTCAGTGACTCAGTGAACAATCTATAATCATATAAATTTATTTATAAATTAAGTTTTAAATAAGACGTGGAAGTGTGTGTCTCATCAGTGCCAGAAAATGGACAACGCTCAGTATACGTTGCGGTTATTAAGCCGCAACACTGGTATTCTGCGCAATCCATTTTAGTGGCGTCGGCGCCGGAGTGACTATTTATGTAAAAGCTAATATTCTGCTAAATCTGGTTAAACAAGTACAAGAACCCCGAGCTCCCAGTCTTTGATAACACTACTTAGGCATGACGACGCTACTTAGGCATAAACCAAATTAAAATATCATACAATGTTATACTAGGTATACTGTATAATATTATACACGTTAAAACATATAAGTAGTTTACATTAAACCACTTGCACAAACATCGAAATAGTTTCAGGTTTAATTGAAATAGTAGTATTCAAAAGCAGTTCAGTAATATTGAGTTCACTCAGCAATCACAACCAATTAATGTATGATTGTCGATATTAAAAACAATAGTTGTTTATCCACTATTGATATTGGTAAATGAAAAGATAGGAAATCTATATAATTTGGAATTTAAGTCTTAATTGATATTTGGAGTCAGTCATGTGTAGTAAGATAAACTTTTAATTTATTTATTTGTATCAGAAATTATTCTCGAATACTACTATTTTTGTAAAACGTAATATAAATTTAATTGTCGCATGAAAGTCCATCGGTAACAGCCTGCACCCATTGAGATAACATAACTATACCGATCAATGCCTGCACCAGCAAATCATCTTGACGACCAGTTGGCGCCGCGGTAGTGTAAGCGACTGCTACGCCGAAGGTCGCGGGTTCGATTCCCGCTGTAGTCAAACATTTGTGTGCATGAACATGGGTGTTTGTCTTGGTCTGGGTGTTTCTATGTATAATATGTATGTATTTACAAAAAAAAAAGTATATAAGTATGTCTACCCATTGTCTAGTACCCATAGTACAAGCTTCTGCTTAGTTTGGGACTAGATGGTGTTGTGTGAATGTAGTAGAATATTATTATTATTATCTTGAATAGTGTTCTTATTTTACTGATCATCATCATAAAAGCCTTTCGCATTTAACTGCTGGACATGGGTCTATACTAATTTGCGTCACAATAATGTGTCAATTGTCAGTCAGTAGGATGATTTTGCCTGACTGTATTTTCAAAATTCCATTTTGGAAATACTATAGAACTTTGGTCGTTTTTTGCAATTCTTTATTCTGTTTCGTCTTTGGTTCTATAGTATATTTTCAAATGTTTTTTGGGTACCGTTTAACATAAATAAGTATACAAATTAAACATAAACGAATGTTCCATAACAATATACTAACAACAAATCCTTATACTTTACAGAAACCAAAGCAATCAAAAGTGAAACAATTGTAATATTTCACATATTATAACTCATTATCAGGAAATATGTAACATATAACACATTAATTACGAAGAGAAATTACGGTAGAATAATAGCAATAAATTAAATTAAATCCGGCCGTTACCACGATCACCATAATAGGCGATTGCGAGGCGTATTAAGCCCTCGTCACATTGTCAAACGAATTGTATATAAAGCTGTCTTGTAAAAAAAAATTGGTAATAGTTGTTTTTATTTTTTACTTTTTTATAGACCTTTTCTTCCGAAGGGGTAGGCAGAGACGTAATGTTACACTCACATTGCACCATGAATTTTTAGGTCCCAAGTTTGCCAGACTCCGTGTTGCTACCAAAAAGTTTAAATCTCAGTAACACTTTTGCCCGACCCGGGAGTCCAAATCTGGACCTCCGATCAGCAGACACATAAGCTATCCACTGGACTACGGAGGCAGTGCAAATATTGATAATAGTCACAATTATTATGATAGATTCAAACGTATGTGTATTTCAGTTGCTCGTCAAAAAGTTGAACCACATTTTGATGAATTTGGTGCAGCCGTTGGAAATAGATTAGACTTTGGAGGCGGTCACATGCTTAAGCTAATAATTGTATGTTTGTTGTTTATCATTCAAGGGAATATTGAAATTCTATCAACGAGCCTGACCGTCAATGTAAACGAAACTGATTCTCTTCTTACCCACTCCTCTAAAAGGATAAGGGATATAGGAATGGTATGGGTTCCAGGAAGATACCTGACTTGCAGTATCCCGCTGTATGTGCCGACTATTCTTCGACACGTGTTTCGCCTCTGCACGAGGCATCCTCAAAGCCTAAGGCTCAGTCATTGCCCATAGCTCCTGAGGCAAGTCAGGTATCTTCCTGGAACCCATACCATTCCTATATCCCTTATCCTTTTAGAGGAGTTCGGTATCGTCAACCTTTTTCTATTGCAATAGTTGGGGTGGTCAATCCGAGGGTGCGTGGTGGGGTCCTTTGTCCTTCCATTAGGTTACGATTTCTGTAATAAACTTGACTAGTGTCTCTTATCAAAACTTATTAAGTATTGAAGACAATAACTAATTAAAAATAATACCATTTTTCCCTTTTAGTATAAAAGCCTTCACTTTAACTTTCAATACGTATTCCACCACAGTCAAAGCCTAGGTTTGAAATAGAAAGAATTTATCTAAAATGACCGTCATCTAACCTCTGTCAGATACCCAATAGGTTCATATATCAGGATTGTGAGTGCCGGTAACGACTCTCATAGGTTTTACGACAAAGTACGACAGTTCAGTTCGGTCCGCAAATCATCCTGACAGCCACATAATTAGATGACTTTGTCGTAGGTGCATAGGTCTTATTTTCAAATAACTGCAAGAAAATAAAATGGACCTTATTCCACGCTATACCGGTTGTTCTTTATTGATTAGAATTACAACCATTATCCTACTAATATTTTATACACGAAAGTTAGCGAAAGTGTGTAGTAATATACATTAATGTGTAGTCTTCCTATTGGAGATGCAAAGATTATCCGCGCGCCTCTAGCGGCGAAATTTTGATGTTGTCTAAGAACGACATTTTTGAAAGCTTTCAATACAAATTTTCTTCGAGGTTATGGTGGAACTCGTAATTGTATTGAGAGCTGTCAAAAGTAGTAGTGGTCTGTGAAAGTGTTGCTCTAAGACAACTTCTATAATTCGCCGCATGAGACCCTAGTTAGAATGGGACTGAGGTTTTACTATAGTTGTGTAAAAATAATAAAAAACATTACTTACACAAGTTAATGTGACAACTCCTTTATTGACAATACTGATTGCAGTGCGGCGAATACATCACATTTTGATGAGTATACGTTTGCGGTCGCATTTATGCGTTCCGCTGTTATTAATAACGATACTCTATGAACATTTGGACGGTTTCATATCCTACGGGATGACATGTTTAGTATCTGATTGAATGGCAGCTGTTTCACTTGTGCATAAACATAATTATTTCGATATTAGTTGTATTTCGAAGCTCAACTATTTTTATAGTTTACAGACTTCGGAATTTATATTTTGAACTTTTTATACTTTGTGTTATCCTTGGTTTTCTTTATTATTTATACTTACTGGTTTTTAATCAAATTAAAATCTAACTTATCGAAACGACTAAGTCTCAGTTATACAGAATAAATAAATATTTGAAAAACATGAAAGTCGAATATGAAAGAGTAACAAATGGTTGCGTTGTGGAGTTCCCCTTGTGTACCATTTGAAAATACGACGAATGGTTTTTATATTTTAGATTGACATAATATTATGTATCTGTCTACGAAAATCTACTGATAAACGTGAAAGACTTATTCCTAGTATATTATATATTTAAACATAAACATCAATATTCTATAAAATACAGACGAAATTTTACTGTAGTGAAATATCCAAAAAATCTTTTCATGGGCAGTAGAATGGTAAGTAAGTAAGTAAGTAAGTAAGTAATCTCTTTATTGTCTCATCATAACAACGTACAATCGTCATGTTACATACGAGGGTAAGTAGATACATACATAGGTACAAATATAACCCGTTTATAGTAAGTTGGTAGGCACGTAGAAATAATACACCCAATAATAAGGGTAGGTACATAATAAATACTTCACAAACATTTTGTAGCAATACCCACATTATAAAAATATTACAGACTACAACTACGCCTATGGTATTAGACTGTGTATGAGACTGTGCTACAACTGTACGCCGCCGATGAGACAACGAGGCAGGCATTCAGCGTTGCGTCGTTCGCGACGTTAGCCGCGACACGACTTGCTGGTTTTCAATGCCTGCCCCAAGTGACGTAACGAACGTATCTAACATTACAATACAATTGAACCTAATATATAATAGTTTAATAACAAAAAATAAAAATAAAAATTGCCTATAACTCGATACACAGTAAACAAAATAATAGGTATTAAGATATTGTTTAGTACCTACTGGTTGTGCGTTTTAAAGTGCCAGTGATTTGTTTACAACTTTATCTGACCACTTAGTTACTTGTGTTGGCCGGTGGTGGCGCTGCGAGGGCGGCGCGCGTCAGCGAGCGTCACATAAACAAGTATTTCGCTCAGAGTGGTCACGTGATGTAAACATTGCCTATATCTTACATCAATCATATACCCATAGCTCGCTTGTTAAATTATTGTTTACACGGGTTTTGTGTGGATATGAAAACAAATGCACGCGGATCATCATTACAGGCAGGTAATTAGGTACATACAATATCATAATGTTTTAAAATAGGTATTAGATTATGATACAAATTATCAATCTGCTTTACATATAAATTCCGTGCACAAAACTACGATCAGATATTACACATAGGTAGGGATATTTAAAGGGAAAATAATAAAAGTAATATAGCACCGATCTTAATTAGGTAATTTCTCTTTACCCACAGCTCGTCTGACTCAATTTATTGTGGATGCTTAACAGATCTTCAGAACAATACCCAGAACCCAAAACCAATCTGCTGATGTATCGGTATACCTATTTTGACTAGAGGTCATAACCATTGCGTAAGTAATATTCTTACACGTTAACTTATTAAATTTTTCTGGTACACTACATGTTCAAAATTAACTGTGTCGTCTAGGGGGTAAACCATGTAACGTGTAGTGCTAAACTAAATTACTGCGTCCGGGACCAATCAAAAGACATTGTTGTTCCTGCGGTAGTAATTGTCGGTCTACGAAATCGATTCTAACAGTCATACCAACGCCTGTGACAATTCTGACATCCAATCTTACCTCAAATTGAATTCAAGCGACGGCCTTGTGAATTTAATTAAAGCAAACGTCCACTCCCGCTATTACTCCAGAAATATTTATTAATATGCCGTGTGGTTGACGGCATAGAATACAAGTGTCACCACCCCCTATCTTCCCGTGGGTGTCGTAAGAGGCGACTAAGGGACAACACGATGCAAATACCATCTTTGCGTAGAGACGGAAAACTCGACATCAAACCCTATACGACTGCCTCGTTGGTCTCGCGACATAGGTGTGCGCAAGGGATCGGGAGGTCCCGGGTTCGATTCCTGGGTCGGGCGGTGTTACTGGGTTTTTCTGTCACGAAATTGTCAGTAGCAGCACGGAGTCTGGAAATGTGCCCGGTACGGCAATAGGCTCGCCCCTTATTACGTGGGACTAAAGTATATCTGGCGAAAAGTGGGTGTAGAAATACACCTCTGCCTACCCCTTCGGGGATAAAAGGCGTGACGATATGTATGTATGTATGTATAACATTGCCGCATTATTTTCAAATGACCTACTTTTTCATTTTCCTGCAGAAAATACACAATCGGAGAACTTTTATACAAAAAATAGACGCAACAATTTGGTGCCGCTTACACACTGTTTACCCTAAAATGTTTCATTACGCTAGGGACTGTCCTTAGACAGCCTCAGAAAATAAAAACGTCATCTAAAATTTCTCCTGTTCCATAACTGACAACAGAATGAAGCAATTACCACAAAGTCGGAATAACAAGAAATTAACCATCAAATTGCCTCAGGCAAGGAAACGACTGTCAAAACAATTATAAATTTGCACATACTACCAACTTTAACACAACTACATAAGGTACACAACTACTTGATGGAAGCCGCTTACGACATCCGTTGGAGCGTTTCATAGTAACCTATTTTCGGTTTGAAACAGTACAAATTTTTAGAGGTTAATTGTTCAAAAATGTTTGCCAAATGTGAAAAGTTGTGGATGTTAAGTCAAATGGATGGTGTAAGTGATGGGAACTTAGTTTAATTCCGCCAAAGTACGGTCACGCAATTTAGCATGGTTTACAATAAGGTTAGGTGTAACCCCGTATAATTTAGTTATATACCGTGTTGGTACAGGTATTTCGTAATCTGGGTAGTATCTACGTGAAATGGTGTAATTATACGCCCAAAGTTTACTGCTATATTAAACTACATATGAGGGTCTTGTGAATAAATTCATTATATTTAGATTGATTGCCTGTTATGTTGGCTAAATGTTTATATTATATGAGAAGCAGTTTAGTTAAGCATATCGCTGTTAATGTACATGTTTCTCATTACTTACATTATTATACAGACTGTTGACATGCATTTGCAAAATATTTTCAGGGGTGAATATACTACTATAACTGAATACAAATACATAAAAAATAAGTCACTAAAATATTTCTTAATCATGTATTTTAAAAATCAGCTCAGTGTATTGACCGCCGCCATCGCTCAGATGATCGCCGCGAGCTCACATTGTAGTTACGTAACACATACAAGCACACGTACCGTGCAGTCTTATTCTGCAGCTTTCAACAGTTTATTCTGATTTACTATCTAAGTAACATTTGATGAAAATAAGCGTCTTATATCATCGCACACTGTTTTAAATAATTTTAGGTGAATAAGTATAATGTCTACAGTGTATTACAAAAATATTTTGCAAATGCATATCAACGATTTGTATACTTATTAAACTATCTGCATGGATATTATTCTAAACGACTGATAAGAGGTAAATTTGTGCGCTAGTTTTGCATGTTCCAATCTCCACTATTTTCGTGATGAACAAATTGTTGTGTTGGGCATAAATGTTTTTGAGTCCATTAGTTGTTCTGCAGAACATGATTTGTATGTCCGCTGCTTAAATTCAAACAATTTTTCAGTTTAAAATTATACTATTCCATTAAAATAATGGCCAAATCATTTACAAAGAGATAAACAGAGGTTAATTATAAAAATAGTATACGTTGCATTACATTTGGAATGTTTCAGGTTCATGAACAAAAGACGAGATTTTCTTTTTATACCAATCATATAAAACTGATCTATTTTACTTAACATGAGATCCAATACTCTGAATCTGAATTGAAAATCAGATCAAATTCGCTAACTGCAGAATAATGCCATCATGTCAATTTTTAGCGACCCGAATCGAATTTCACTTTGTCAGTCAAGCTGGGAAAAATATCAGTGTTTGCATTTTAACGAAATATCATTTAACTCTATCCATTAACAATTCATTCATTCAAAAAAGAATAAGGCTCCGTAAGCAAAATAACACTTAAAATAAAACGCAGAACTACCTACCATTGCAGTATTTAACTTTATCAAGATGGATTGTAAACCAAGTTAGCTTTCCAAGTAAAGCTATTACTTTTATTTCTATTACCTGCCGTGAAACTTAGAGCCGTGAAAGGAAGTAGTAATTTAAGTTTAACTTTAAATTAGAAGTTAACCAATGACTATACTTCTTGTTTCTCCCGGTTAACTGCGCTTGGGGAACTAGTAAACTGCTGCTGCGAAAGATTTGATTCATATTTACTTTTTATAGTTCGGTAAAGTTATTTGGAGTTGATTGAATTTTCTCACATATAAGCCGAATAAAATGATATAACAAAATATTAACTCTCACGGGTGTACCTGGGCCAGTTGATTGGCAACTAGTGAGCATTTGATTATTATTATTATATTTAATCAGGTAGGCAGTTGAGACAATTGATGATGCCTGCATCTCGCAATTTTTACTGGTTTTCATTTGCAGCTAAGTATTTGTCCAGTCGGTTCTTAGAATGGTCAATGTTGTCAGCTATGATCACATGTCCTGAAAAATAATGCCGCGCTTTGACCACTCGAATTTTATACACAAATCCTGTACTTAGGACTGAAATACTTAAAATGGACGCAAATAATATCCAGGTTTAGAATAATAATCATAAATTAGATATCTGCTTTTATATTTTTTCATTATTTATAATATTTATATATTACACTTGTTTGTTTTGAAATGCTATTGCTTGTTGTTGTAAAACTGATACATAGCATGGATATCTAACAACCCAGCAATTTTTGATCTGACATCATTAATATTGACTTTGACACATTTTACAACGTCACCTCCAAGTGCTTTATATCCAAAAGCACAATACAAACTCGTCCATCCATTCTTGTAAAGCCGTCAATATCAATTAGTCGCAGTTATTAGAGGGTGAATATAAAATGAAGGGGTGGTAGCGCCCTACCACGTGTCAACAGGAAAGAATGCATGGTTAGATATTTGGACTATGTTGTCATTAGAAATATACGAGGCAGGTGAGTGATTGAAATATACAACAAAGAAAAAGAAAATATTTACCAATGACCGAGTCCAGGAAAAGACAAATATGGCTATCGGAGGACAGAAAGCAGTGATAACTGAGGAAACAAACTAACTAACTGAGTCTGAGGCCTGCGACTTCAGATCTACGATGCGCATAGTAGATTGTTCAAAGTTATGTGCAAAGTAAGTTGTTGTTGCTCGCTAAACGGCAAATAAAAACATCGTGAGGAAACCTGCATATCTGAGACTTTCCTACAATGTTCTTGAAAGCCTTGTGAATTCTGTCCAGCCACGTTTAGTCAAAGCGTAGTGGAATATGGCATTTCCCTTCATATAGTGAGAAGGGTTGGAAGGTTTATTATTGGTCAAACGAACGAGCATTCTCTTGTTCCACTCAGCTCAACAGCCTCGTACATCTCTGTTGAATACGCAGCCTTATTCATAGTGGAAAGGAATTGTATTGTGTATGTGGATGACGTTATGATTTTTAAATGTTGCGTTTAGCAGTTAGGTTTGTGATTGTCAGTGGATATGGCGAATGTTTCAAGAGCGCTGATTGCATATGACAATAGGGCAAAGGATTTTAAGTATTAATTGGGTTGATATAAACCGAATTGTGTCGTTTCGTCTGTGGTAAATGTTCAATTATTTAATGTTAATAATAACTTACGGGTTGTGCACCACGTAATTTTCTTTCACTAGTCCTGCAAGCGCTTAGATCAACAAAAAGAAAGATTTATTTATACAATATTATAGTAGCACACCACTTGGATGGATGATCATATGCTGCGGAATTTACATTAAAGCGGTACCGAGCTTCGGTAGGTTCGCAAAGTTCGGCCCCGTTTCTTGTATTAAGACTATTTAGGAGGTTTACGGACGTTCTGCAATCGACTCCAAAGTTAGGGCTCACACTCATATGAACAAAGAAAGACTTGGTTATTAGAGCGCTTGTAATTATAGAAGAGTTTTTTTTTTTTTGTCAAAAGTTTTATTGAGTATTACAGTTGATAGGTATCGTTGAATTAGTCTGTAATGGAAGCAATCTCTATGAAAGAACAATCTATAGGAGCTTAACAGACAAATATTTTTTGTCTTTTAATATTCTGCGTATTTGTCGCGACAACTGATACCAACGGATAGTTAGACTTAGTCTGACGTATAACCTGTAAAAATGCCTAACAGATAGAATCATATTATTGTACAAAAAATACCAGCCTACAAACAAATCAATTACAATTTAAAATGCGATACCATTAATATTCACAAAGTGCCCTCAATGAACAAGATTAAAAATAATCTAGACATTTTCAGAATACAAAACAAGCCATTTATTCTATACTACAATTTTGACAATAATTCACGAACACAAAAATGATTTAAGTCGTTACAAAAACTGGAATGAAATTAGACGCCCCTCGCCGCGAACGAATGACGGAGCGGTGACCGAGTGAGTGAATGATTAAATTAAATAGCCGGTGATTCGTCATTGTGGGCTTATTTTTTTGTTTCATACACTGAAATGGTTTTTGCGCAATTCTCGGCTATAAATCTGAGTGATTGTGAATTACTACGGTCTAATTGTTTTTGTACTGCGTAAAGTATTTAGCTTTGTATTTGGGAATATATTTCAAATTTTGCAAAATATTGATTTACATTCCTGATTTTTGGATGTGTCTGCTGATAACTGCTGATCAATAAATTTTTATTGGTTAGGTAATCATTCTCCTAGCGTGATCCCAGTTTCAATCTGGGGTCCGCTTCCTAGTCTAACCGGATTTAGCTGAATATTAGCTTTTCCACAGAGCGACTGCCTGTCTGACCTCTGCAACCCGAAGGGATAGCGATATTCCATGGTTTAGACTAGTGTCAGTTTATTTAGAAGGTACTGACGCCCTGTAACGATTGTCAAAGATCTTCATAACAACCGGGACCGATGGCTTAACGTGCTCTCCGAGGCACAGGACAAGCGTAAGTAATAATTAACAATTCAATTATTGGTTAGTTAATGAAGTATAAAAAAAAACAAGATATACTTGAAAATGATCAAATACAAGATGCGAAGTCATTAACAAAGTGATGAGAGTGAAAGTAGGGAAAATTATGAAAATGATAGTTACGAGTGATAGCAAATACCCGAAACCACTTTCAGGAAACGGCCTTCTGTCTGTTACTGTAGGTTTGCGCCGTAAACTATTTTGAAGCAACGTAAAACTAAATTTGGGGACCAACCACGCTGTTATTGATGAACACATCGCCATCAAGTCTTTAGTAATGATACGATCGAAGACGAAAAAGATGGCTGTACCTACAATCTAAACAAACCTATTACAACATTAGCTTTGGATAAACCTCTTAGTATACAATAACGTCATAACGATTGGCCACAAACAACCCAAAGAGACGCTTACACCCTAATTCACAAAGACAAAGTAAATAATATGAGACGGAAGGAAAACTCAACGTAACGCATTTACATATCAGAGGAGCTCTTAGTTGTCTTTGTGAGTGTATCGTGTATGGGTGGAAGTATAGCGGGCCGCTAAAATGTTGCTTGGGCAGTTTTGAATTATTTTTGCATGTTTTGAATTATTTGACGACCAGTTGGCGAAGCGGTAGTGTAAGCGACAGCTACGCTGAAGGTCGCGGGTTCGATGCCCGCTCAAGTCAAACATTTGTGTGCGTGAACATGGATGTTTGTCTTGGTCTGGGTGTTTCTATGTATAATATGTATGTATTTACAAAAAAGTATATAATATACATACATAAACTCACGCCTGTTTCCCCGAAGGGGTAGGCAGAGGCATATTAAACGGCCACTTTTCGCCAGTGTTTTGATCCCACGTAATAGGTGGCGAGCCTATTGCCGCTTATCGGGATATTTTGTTTGCCAAAGCCTCGTCCGTTGATCGGCAGGTGCACCACTTGCAGGTGAGGTTGGCTTGGAGAACTAAGTTCTTGGTGGGAACCCTATGCACCCATTATATAATATATGTATGTTTATCCATTGTCTAGTACCCATAGTACAAGCTCATACATGTGATGTGTGAATGCGGTTGAATATTATTATATATTATATATTTCTGTAAATTATCGTTTGGATTTTTTGTAAAGTGTTTTATGGATGATTCAGGAATTAGATTACTCGATCTCCCTTATAGTATTATCTGGATATTAAAGATGTGAAATTGATCTTATTACGATCTGATTTTGTTCAGTATTAATCAAATTCATATAAAAAATATGAATTTGATAGAATTCGAGCCAGGGAAACAGGGAAAACAGACAAGGGAAAATTCTTACCAACAATTGTAATTCTGTCTCTTGTTCATTTAAAATTAAATACAACTGTATACTTTTACGTAGTGTAGAACGCGCTCCGGCTAGGTGGAGTGGCAATATACGCAAAGTGGTGGGCAACGGCAGGACCTGAAGAGCCGAAAATTAGGCTCAGTGGTGAGCCATTGGAGAGGCTTATATTTAGCACTGTACTACGGCAGGTGATGATGAATACTTTTATTAAGTTTAAAGATAAGGTTACATATACTTTGGTTATTATTTTTATCAACTTTGTAACCATAAATATGATTGAGTTAGATATGTCTTCTTTCCATTTACAATACTATGACAATGCACCCAAGCTGAACATAAATAACCGATATTTATAATCAGCTAAACAAAATTATTCAAAATTAAAAATTAATTTCTAGTTAATTTGATTTGACGATAACAATATCAAACCTGTATTCACGCCGGTGTGACCCATGTCATTCAAACATAATAACGGATTGTTGTAATTAAAATAATCCAACTAATCATATTATGGTTACAGTCACTTGAGTTTAGAATGAGTAATTATTTTCACCACAAAACTCATATATCATAATCCTCTTATATTATAATTGTATTCTGAAATATATGGAATATAATTGGAATTGAAGGGAGTGTGATATTTGTATCCAATTTATGAAGCTAGCTGAGCCCGCGGTTACACCTGCGTTATTTAGGGCTGCTGCTCCGCACCCGTCGTTCATAGCGTGATGTTATATAGCCTATAGCCTTCCTCGATAAATGGGTTATCTAACAAGAAAATGATATTCTAGTCGAGGCTGTAGTACCCGAGATTAGCGCGTTCAATAAAACAAATTTAATAAGGAACCAATCACTTCGGCTTTACAATATTATTTTTTATTTATTTATAGTCTCACGCCTGTATCCCTGAAGGGGTAGGCAGACGTGTAAATATTATACCCACATTTCGCCATGAATTTTCAGGTCCCACGTAATAGGGGGCGAACCTATTGCCCTTACCGGGCACATCACCAGACTTCGGGCTGAGTATTCGGAAAAACCCAGTAACACTTTTGCCCGACCCGGGAATCGAATCCGGGACCTCCGATCAGCAGTCGCATACGCTATCCACTGGACCACGGAGGCGGTCAAAGTCTTTACAATATTAGTATAAATGTATATGTACTTAAGAACATAATATTTATTTATTTATTTATTTTAGGTTCACTAACAATCGCTTCTACTATTACACTGATAATATTTACAAGCACTTTTATATAACTTAAATCTAAGTACAGCGATCACTTATAAGTAAACACAGCATTTAAAAACAGAAGAATGTGGGTAATGACAGTTACGTATGCAATTTTACTTAAAAATAATTACCTTCATGGCAATATACTAAACAGGTTACATAATTATTACACACATGCAGAAATCAGTTAACATAGTAAGGAACATTATATTACTGATCACTAATAGTACAGCGGAATTTATTTATTGAATCCGCATGGATATCAACTGTTCCACTTAAATTATTTAAAATTTTGCATAGTCTGGGTATTGGCGAGCTATAATATAATATATATTATGTATG
This sequence comes from Euclidia mi, assembly GCA_944739405.2. NCBI lineage: Eukaryota > Metazoa > Arthropoda > Insecta > Lepidoptera > Erebidae > Euclidia > Euclidia mi. The sequence continues at coordinate 2,809,742 of OX123205.2, read as the reverse complement.
CCTGTGTATCAATGATATGATTGCTGCACTACAGGCCTATCTTGGTTTCGTATCAAGATCAAATCAGTTAGTGTGAATGTCCCAGATTATTATCACACATGTTATTACTCTCGTGTCGTGTAAACTAGCTAAACTGCTAAGCTATTGACTTTATGATCTATTCAATAATCGTAAATGAGGGTCAGCGTCCTCTCATAGTCAGGTTTTACGCAATCATAATTTTGAGACTTAGTGCCAACTTTGGACCTTAAAAATCGTTGCCAGAAATGCAATATTTTTTTATCTTTCGAAAAATGACCGCTTATTATTTTTACTAACTTTTTCAAACAGAAAAGTGACTAAAGTTAACCACCGTTTCCATAAATGGATTGATTTAGCAAGGCAACATAACGTCTAAAATAGGAACCTGTCATTTTGTACATTGCTTGAGCGACAAAGCGCCATTTTATACCCCCTACTCTTTATTTACGCGTACATAATAAATAGCAGGGTCGACGGATGTATGCCAGCGATAATTTTGCGTACTTTTGTTTTAAATGTATGGGAAATCTTTGGGCAACGCCAGGTGGTGCGCGAGTGTTATACTTGATTGTGGGAGTGTTGTTTTATTATTTATTGACTTGTAACATAACGGGGAAAATTTCCCTGAAGGGTACGCATCAAGTATTTTGACTGACTTCTGCGGCAAATTTTACAGAAAATAATTTCTAAAAGTTAAGGAAATCGTTACAGCTACGTCCTTGTAAGAAAAATTAAATCAAAGCTAAGGAACGCGTTCTAAAACACGTGTTTCTATATACAGCATGGGCAGCGGTAGCATAGTGAGAGACCAAAAATTGTTACACAAAAGTCATTTCGTTCAAACCCATAGACTTAATAGGCTAGTTGACGAAAAAAATTATAAGTCCGTCCTTTAGATTATTCAAAAATAAGCCATACGTATTTTTTATTTGTAAATTAAACCAAAAATGACCAAGATATAGCTCATTAAAGTTACGTATAACGTCACACCGTGCTGCAATTTTTCGCACGTGATGACGTCACACGTAACTTTAATGGGCTATATCTTTGTTATTTTTTATTTAATCGGAAAAAGAAAAAATACGTGTCCAATATTTTTTTATAATCTAAAATACGGATACAATAAAATGTAATTATTTTGACCCTGGAAACTACCCTATTATCGCTTGCATAAATTAAATAGTGAAAAAAGCAGGCTGAATGTCACAGGGTTATTCATACCGATCTTGGAAGACATGTGAAGTTTGTAAGCTCGGCTATTTTCGTAATTTCTAATTGTACTTTATATCATATTATAAAAATACACAGATTAACTTACTACCTCGCTAATCTCTTGAGTATATTGCCAGTTGACATTCAAAAGTTTCTCATATCACCTATATTTCTGTTACTTTAAAAACACGTATATATAAATAAATAACCATCTCTATTTTACTTATGAAAATTGCAATACCATATTCTGTGCCAAGCGTAAGCTCCACATATGCTATGTCACAAATGAAGGTATTATTTTAAGTGGAGGAGACGTGGGCCACTACTCACACCGTACTGTAATTTCACGAAATTAAAGAAAAATAATTTCACTGTACAGCGCTGAGGTTTTCTCTATGCGGTGTAAAATTTTACTTTGTATTTCATTGTTTTGTAGAAAAGACGGGTCAGTAAGGAAAGAAAAATGTCTGAGGGTATAAAGTAGTAAAAATAGTTCATATAAACAATCAGTTTTATTAGAACGTCATTTTGTATTATGGTTTCAAATAAAGTGCTTTGCTTTAAGTTACACTTTTATACGTGAAACAAAGTAAAACACTTTACAGTGATTTTGCAATTTCGTCGTAGAACGTTCGAGAAAATATTTTGTTATTCTATGATAAAAAATATATCCTATGTATTACTATTTCAAAGTTGTTGTGTTCACGGTCATTAGTATTACTATCTAGTTATTATACTCTTGGAATAAATTTGCATTCATATTATGTTCGGAAACTCAAGCGTAAAAGTTATATTACGTGTTCATAAACTCTTACTTGTAATATAATTTTTTTGAAGTATATTATGTTTTATTAATTAAAGTAAGTAGCTACGATATATCCGAAACTAATGAGAAATCCATACATTTTAACTTTTGGGATACGGTAAGGAAGATGGATGTTCGTTCCTCTTTCACGCAAAATCTACAAAATGGATTTGCTGAAACTTGATAGTAATGAAGCATTACCCTACCGTGGAGCTCCGGGCAGAGACGTATATTAAAATATTGAATAACACTTTAAATGAAAAATAATTGGTTTTGAAGACCAAGCAATATTTTAATCAGATTTAACACCATTTCATCCAACTAAACAAAAACAAAATAAAAAACTTAATCCGCAACATCGGTGTGACACACATCCCGTCTCCCTAAGTTTTTCCTTTCAAAACGTGCCAAATGCAAAGGATACGACGTGTTAAGTCTAAAGCGGGTTCGCAAGGATTTAGCAGATCCTTATGCTCCTCATATCTTCATAATACTCTTGAATTTAAATGAATAGATTGAATTTCTTAGATTAATAAAGCAATGGTTTTTGATTACGTTAGAAGCTTTGCTGCGTATACTAAAGGCGCACGTAATTTACAAATTCGTACATCATAAATGGAATTTAGAATTAGGTAGCATCTTCGTGATATAGTAAGATAAAATGTAAGCTAAGTATTAAAGTGGTTTCTTGAAAAGGTAATCTTTATTAGATTTGGGTTCAATTCTCAAGTATTGCAACTAGAAAGTATATAAGATTTCAACAGTCTGTATGTTAATCGAATTATAGGTAGTAGAGCCTTGCTGATTTCAGCATGAATGGGCCGGCTCGACCGGGGAAGTTTTCTGTGAGAGGGTAGTCCCTCTCACAGAAAATCGACGTAAAGTAACAGTACTTAAACTGTTGCGTTTTGTTCGGTGAGTGAGAGTGCCGGAGGCCCTATCCCCTATTCCGTCTCCCTCATCCCTCTCCTCATCCTATCCTTTTTCCAAACCCCAAGGGGCGGCACTTGTGACTCCTGTGGTGTTGCTTGTGTTCATGGGCGGCGGTAATTGCTTACCATCAGGCGAACTGTCTGCTCGTTTGCCACCTATTACTATAAAAAAAAAATCATATAATTTGTTTTTTTTTAAATTTCATGTCTAAGTTTATTGTAACCAGATTTGACGTAATTTTAAATTTTCCTACTTGATTTCCATCTGAAGTCTTCCTTCCATTTTTCCACATTTTAATAGATCTTAATATTATTTCACTGTATTTAATAAAAAAAATTAATAAACTTCTGAAAAGTTTGTCTTTGTCTACGCGTTTTGAACACTCGAATCAATTGGACAAATGAAATAAACTCTACAAAGTACGTCACTTGCTTTCTATTTATTGAATCCACAAGTTTTATCTCATTCGCTAAAGGTTTTCGGATTATGTTGTTTTGGCGAAGTGGTTAGTGGATAAAGGATGATTGGAATTGAATCAGGTTTTCATCATTGTTAGTATATTTATTGATTAAACTAACTTGTTGCTATTTTTTTTAGTACCTTTTTCAGTTCCCGTCCTGGGTTTTCACTACCACTTATTGTAAATTTGTAATAAGAGTCACAATTTGCGACTCAACACTGCCACCCAAGTAATACAAGCACCTGCTTAGTTTGGGAGACAGTATCAACACCATTAGTACAATACAACTACTCGTGCCTAGTTTTAAGCCACATTGTGAAACTGTTTAAAGCGTCAATAAAATATTATTTATTTATTTATTTAATGCCAGCGGCAGGCACTAATAGTCTTTCAAATGGCAGTTGATCTGTAAAGACGCTAATGTTCAATCAACTCTGGTTAGACTAGTAAGCAGACCCCGGGTTGAAACTCTAATAACGCTAGGAGGGAGATAAATCAAATAAACAGGGCAAGTAGTTATATGTATATGTATAAATATAGTACAATCAGTATGCACGTATTTTATTATAAGGTTAACTGACTGGTTGAATTCATAATTATACCCACCGCGTACATTTATTACATACACGCGTACATTTATTTTTGCGGTTTTGCACTAAGAACCATTTTTACCAATACTAAGCACTTAGACTAAAACCTGTTCAGAAATTTCTCGTAAAACGGCGTCAGTCAATAAGTGGCGTGACCATTCAGGAGTGAATAGCTACAGTTCAATGGCACTGAAAGGTAAAGATGTTGAGATCAAAGGTAAGAGGTCTGAGGTAGAGGTTCCACTAAACTTAGAGCTAAATGAAGTATGCCTCCAGGTACTGCGATGGGTCCAATACAGAAGAGTATGCTACAGACAGATTGATGATTGATTTTTATCCATAAAAAAGCAAAATTTGTATGTATTTTTTACTAAAGATACTTTTTTCTTTCTAATAATACTAATTGGTTCTAATCTGACGGAAAAAACTGTCAGATTTCTTTTTTCTTGGGACCGGCCGCCAGTCAAAATGTTTGATCCACCCTATGGCTGGCTTAGGCTACTAGCAATACATATTTGAGATATTTTAAATGGAGTTCATCATCATCATTTCGTATGGCATTCTTTGCGCTGGATCCTATACGTCTATTTTTAGGTTTATTAGCTAGTCTTTGGCCGCTGCAGAAAGCTGGTGCAACTCGGACGTGGGATGGAATTTGGTCAAGAGCTACCTCCTCGTGGTTCACCCCGGGCAACGGACTACCTTCTTAGCGGCACCTGGCTAAATGCTCTTGACTCTCTCTAGGCTCTTCGGACTGTTCACCGAGTAATCTGTGAATCTCCCGTTGATACACCTGCGCCATCCATCATGGAGTTCATGGCAAATATATATCTCTAGTAGCCTTATCCGTGGGTACATAAAATATTGGGACCGCCCGTTACTTTATTCGCGTTAACAAAATTAGAGCCATTAATTACAAACTAAAGGACGAAAAACTGCCTCCGTAGTCCAGTGGATAGCGTATGCGACTGCTGATCGGCGGTCCCGGGTTCGATTCCCGGGTCGGGCAAAAGTGTTACTTGGTTTTTCCGAATACTCAGTAGCAGCCCGGAGTCTGGTAATGTGCCCGGTAACAGCAATAGGCTCGCCCCCTATTACGTGGAACCTATCCTATATTACGCGCCCCCTATTCCATGGCGAAATGTGGGTGTAATATTTTCACCTCTGCCTACCTCTTCGAGGATACAGGCGTAAGACTATAAATAAATAAATAAAATTAAAAATAAGGACAAAATAATATTTTGTCCTTATTTTTTAACATAATATTATTGTTAAAATATTAATATTTTAACATAATATTATTATGTTTCCTTAATTATTTATTTTAAACCAGTGTAAGCTACCCACTACAACTTTCACCCAGCTCCTTTTACAACACAAAAACAAAAATATTTTTGGTGAACAGTTTTCGTACCTGGATTAAAATTTGGTTAATTAATGTAATTACATTGAAATACCTGCTGCTGCAGTGCCGCCATTAAAATGGCAAGGATTTTCTCTTTATTTTCATATTATTGTGTAATGCGTATTATTATAATGACTTGTGTCCTTATATTTAAGGATTATATTTTATACTTTTAGTGCAAAGATTTATTTGAAAATAATTTTAAGTATATTTTTATTCTTCAGACTTAACAAATACGAATGTACGTCTAGCTTAGACATTTCAGCGGTAAGCTCGTCGTTTAGAACTAAGAGTTGTTGTTTTTTTTATAGATTCACGCCTGTATCCCCGAAGGGGTAGGCAGAGGTGTAACATTACACCCACTTTTGCCATGAATTTGAAGGTTCCACGTAATAGAGGGCGAGCCTATTGCCGTTACCGGGCGCATCACCAGACTCCGTGCTGCTACAGAGAATTCGGAAAAACCCAGTAACACTTGCCCGACCCGGGAATCGAACCCGGGACCTCCGATCAGCAGTCGCATACGCCATGCACTGGACCAGGGAGGCAGTCTGAGTGTTGTGGGTCCTGTTTATTTACTGTGGATAACACAAATCGTTGTCTGGAGTGAGATCGAATCTACAACATGTGGTCCAAAGTAAACGGCAAGGCAAACGTTACAGCAACTACGTCATACACAAATCTTCAAGATTTTAATATTTAATATGGAGTCTATACTTTGCACTAAAATTCAGAACGGACCTTATATAATTTATTGGCACAGGTATACAGCTAGTCACCAGAACTAATTTGTCCCTCTTAACCTATTGGTAATTGACTGAACGAATATCTGGCACAAACTTGCTTGCATTACAAATTGATTTAGACAACGTTTCAGCTTGTATTTCGTTGAAAATAGCTTTCGTAGAAATTAATATCTCCAGATTATGAACCTGAAAGCATTTAAGTAAATCCAATCACATTTTCTACAACTGAACACATTTCATCGTATCTGGTCTAGTCTTATTATCTATGGAAAGAAATAGAGAAGACAAGGAAGACTTTCACATACGAATTTAAGACAAAACATACATAAAAAGTTATAATAATATTTGACAAAAATAGATAAAAAAATCTTAAAAACAAGAAAATGGCGTAATCGTCAAAAATATTTTCGTATGCTGACAAAGATTTTAAATAAAAGATTTAATACTTACGTCGGAAGTTAAATTCAACAACGAATCGGTTGTCTCTTTACAGAGCAAAATGCAAAACAATATAACTTGACGCCGTTATCCCCGAAGGGATAGGCAGAGGTGTATTACATATTAATAATTTCAATATTATTTTGTTTTCCAAAAATTAATAAGAGGGAATAATATGAGGTTGAGTTAAAAACGTTTACATTAATGGCACCGATATTTTTATTCAGTTATGGAATGTATGTTACTGTTTAAAACAAGCAAACTATTGGCTTATAAAGGGTTCCGAATTATGTCCTTGTTGCACAAATTATTTTAAGACATTTCCCATTTATTTAATCGCTTCACTCACATTAAGGTACAGTTACACATGCTCATTTCAAGCATGAAAGCATGCTTCTATTGAGCAGTTGCTACTTTGTAGCATGTGTGTCGGAATGTCGCTCAAAATAAGTATGCTCATTTCGAGTTTGCTTAAAAATCGACAAGCGTGCGATTTTTGAACATGCTACCTGGGACGCGGGTGGAAGGGGGCGTGCTTTAGCGCGTCTAAACAGGTTTGCTTATTGAGCATGCTAGTATCGATCAGTCGTTCGCAACAGGTGCGCTTGCACAATTTTACGCAAAATGTCTCGCTGGGGCGATGAAATAACGCTCAAAATTGGATGCATTGCATCGCCAGCAAAAGGATGATCTTATTCAACTCCATACGGATAGCTGTTTGATTGTCCATGACTTTGTTTGTACTGACAGAGAGCGAGAAATCACGCTGTAAAAAGGCATGTGTATTTGGAATGTTTGCGTTGAGCATTCTTATTCAGGAGCATACTTAAAACTAGCATGCCTATTGCTAGCAAATTGTAAACTGCTCATAAGCATGCTCGTATTGAGCATACTCAACAGCACGCTTTTTAGCATGCTATTTTAGAGCATGTGTAACAGTAACTTTACTTTTATATATAAGAGTCGTAGTAAAGCATTCTTCAAATAATTAATTTTCTATTGGATCGCTTTTAGTTTGTGACTCATAATCAAGGTTAGCTAACAATTTCGCCTCTTATATTTTGTTGGCAGGTTTCCTGTAATTCTGCTATCGATCTTATTGATTTCGTCGGCAAAAAGTGACCATCTTATTTTCTTTGATAATACTAATAAAAGAAAAGATTTTAAAGAAAAACCTAAAGTTCCCATCTTGCCAATTATTAATTAACAACTTATGGCATTTATTTTATCTTTGTACATTAATATTGCATGGAAATTCGTATGTTTAAAAGACAACTCCAACACTAGGAATACGGGTTTTATTACGAACGTATTTATTTACGATGAAAACAAAGTATAGTCTGCCTCCGTGGTCCAGTGAACAGCGTATGTGACTGCTGATCGTAGGTCCCGGGTTTTTCCGAATTCTCAGTAGCAGCACGGAGTCTGGTGATGTGCCCAGTAACGGCAATAGGCTCACCCCCTATTACGTGGGACCTAAAAATTCATGGCGAAATGTGGGTTTAATATTACACTTCTGCCTACCCATTCAGGGATACAGGCGTGAGTCTATAAATCAAAAAAGAAAACAAAGTACACCCATGCTGATGCGAAACAACAATTTATGGTTCACACAACATGTTGTCTCATGGAGGGATTCTAGCCCTCCACGAAACAACACTTTATTGAAACCACAAAACTTTATTGAAAAATAAAGGGAATTATAATCATCGACCGATTCTCGTGTATTTTCTGACACCGACATTGTATTTGTCAGTCAAGATCGAGGTTGACTCATGTCATAGATTGACACTTTATCAACTTTCGATCTACTTAGTAGCAATTCAAGCACCAATTATGACACCGAGACATGCCAAGACTAGATCGAAAGTATATTTTGATGTGCAGGTCGAACCTACGATTATTAATTTAGACCACCATGACCATTTCACTAATCATGCCGTTTTTACTCTAGGCAGAAGATCAGAGAAAGACAACTGTATATCAACCTCTACATCTGTTTAAAAAAAAACAGTATCTTTACAATGCCTTTATTCATTACCACAATAAGATAAAAGGCCATTCTTCAAAATTCATGTTTAATATCTGGCATTGACGTCTTGACGGTCAAACACAAAATATTCCCCGGCAAACATTAGTTAAAATTTACAAAGAGAATGTCTTAATTTAAATTTACCGAGGTCACGAGGTCGCAACGTTGCGGACAAGCAGTATTGCCAGTGGAGAAAAGTGTGACAATATTTCGGGAGTTTTGTATGAATAGGAATTTGTTATTGGGTCAGAGGCAATTTTGCTATAGTCTTTTAGATGTAGAAATGATTGTATCTTCTATAAGAACAGTTGAAAGAAATAATGGCGAAAAGAGGCAATTTATTTTAATTGCTTTTGGACTTTATAGGTCGATTTTAATGTTTATGGTGTGGGAATTGATAGCCTCTACGTGTATCTTGTATTAGTCACGACATACTTTGTAAGTATTTCACTTAAACGTTTTTATTTCTGAGCTATATACATTAAATAAACATAATTTTATCATTTAAATATAGCTTAGTCTAATCTTAATGACTGAGAAAGTATATGTACAAAAACTACAGAAAAAAATAAAACTACTATAAATAATAAACTAAATATATACACGATTTAGGCGTCGTAAAATGCCTCCACATCAATGTCATTGGGTAACGTGTCCAGAAGGCTGGCAGCATTGCCACGCTGGATGGCAATACTGATTCTTTAAGCAAAGAATAAACCAGCCTGGTGGTCACGTGAGACGTCGATTAACCGTTTAGGGAATAGAGAACGAATGCTCGGACCCCATGAACCTAGCGTTTCCACCCTAAACGGCTCAAACACGTAATTAGCTACTAGATTACTGTATTTGCGCCGTAAGTATTCAGACACTAAAACGAATGAAATTTTATCAGAAAAATAGATACCTAGAGATTGTCTTATTTCCAACTTGCAAATTAAGATGTCTTAAGTTGTAGCAATCTAAAATGTCGAGTTATTTCACATGATTTGTTTAATCTAAAATACTTTAATATATGTATAGTCTAGAATGAGTTGATTATAATATTTATGGCACATAATATACCTACAATTAAAGCAATGCATAATAATTAATATACTTTTTTCTGAAAAACACGCAGTGTTTTCACACAGTGCAAAAAAGAGTAGTTGAGAAAAAAAAACGGAAGAAGAAAATGGAACGAATAATTTTGTTGTTAAACTTATAGAAAAGTTTTCAAGTTGCGTCCCCATCGTTGTCAAGGACTCTATGTATGAAACAGGCTTGAAAATACACCTGATAATAAAAACAATGAGATAAATTGTATGCATCATACGAACTTTCTCAATATAATAAATATAGTGAGCGATATATGCTTTTTTGTTCTTTTTTTTTTTTAAAGAAATTCCCGCACTAGGAATATATCCTGTGTCGCGGGGGACTTTACAAACATACAATCAACGGACACAATGAACACCCAGACTCGAAACAACACGTCATGGATCACACAGTGTTGTCTCGTGTGGGAATCGAATCCCACGACACTCGACGCAGTGTCAAGCGGCGAGACGGCCGCTTAAACCACTACGCCAACCGTGCAGTCTATTCAGTTCTAGTGTTTAACAGCTTTAATTACTGTTAAGTTGTAGTTTATATTTTGAAATAAGATAATAAACATCATAGAATAATAATACAAGGATGTATTTTGTTGTAAATTAAGAACTATTTTATATATATATATATATATATATATATATATATATATATATATATATAGTATAAGTATATAATATATACTCTGAAGTACTACTTTATTTTACTATACAGATAGGCATGTTATGCCTATCTGTATAGTAAAATAAAGTAGTACTAAGCTTAGTACAGGCTTTCAGGACATCAAAAACGAAAAAGCACGGTAGAACGGAGATTATTTCCTCACTTTTGAATTTGATGTCTTGGTTGCACGGAAATCGAGGTGCAAGAAATGCTCACTTTGCCTTCAATATTGCGCTGATTATTATAGCTTCGATTTCAATCAGACATGTTTACTCGTGATGCAGGATTAATTCCGAATGCGACAGTTATCTCAAAAAATATTTTTTTTTTTCTGCTAAACATTTGTCTGTGGCTGTCTGTAGTCGCATCTGTAAAGTTATGTTTTAGATCAAAGACTCTAAAATCGTTGTTTAAATAGTTTGTTTTTCTCAAAGACGATTTCCAATCAAAAAACCGTTTAGTTCCTCTCCAAATTTTTCTCAAACTTTATATTTTCCCATTACTTGAAAAATGCGTCCTTAAATGTCGTTGTAAATTTTTAACGTTCCGTACACCCCTAACTTGTACTGTACTTGTTACTCAAAGTTTTCAGACGATGTTAACTTTGGGAAAAAGTTTACAACGACGTTTTTTATATCGCTCAATGGTTCTTAAAGTTTATCGAAAACATGGTTACATAAAACGTTTTAATTTTTGCTGCTTTTTCTTTAACGTTTGTGTCTTTGTTCTTTTTTTTAATGGTAATTTTAGTTTTTGCTGGAATAAACTGAATTTGTCTATATCAGAACAATATAAACTAGCAGTTTAATAACAGCAAAGATTTTGTCCCTTTTTACAATTGATTCAAAGAATTATATGAAAAATTTGTAGCTGCTTGTACATGGGTTTGAAAATCTCGATGGTTTGTATCTGCGTTCTATATTTATCTATAGTGTTATGTTTGTATTTGATTCGGTCAGCTCGCAGTCTGTGGGCAAGCTCTTGTTTTGTCATATCTAATAAGACTAAAGTGTGGACTCCGGCTTCAAATCAAAAGTATTGATTTCTACCAGTAAAACACTAGGATGACCTTTTCTTTTATTTTTAGTTTGATTGTGGGCTAACTCTGGTTTCGGAGTTTTCAAAACCACCCAAAGGTTAACATGGTCTAACGTTTATTGCTCTTAGGTAAGAACTACCTATAAAAAAAACTGGGATCGATAGCTTAACGTACCCTACAAAGTTCTGATGTAAATGCTACACGCGGTCACCTATCCATGTGACGACTTGAGCAAGCGGTACTTAACGTTGCCGACCTATTACAAATGGCAAGTCCAGTTACGCTATGAGCACTACTGCTAGGACGATGATGTATGTATTGAAGAAAATATTGCCATATTTATAAATTACTCTCTGATTGTCATACTACAGACTCTACCTATATTTGAGTTATTGTATTGTCTTTACCTTTACGATAATTATAATACATACATGCATACATACATAGACTCACGCCTGTTTCCCCGAAGGGGTAGGCAATATTAAACGCCCACTTTTCGCCAGTGTTTTGATCCCACGTAATAGGTGGCGAGCCTATTGCCGCTTATTGGGACATTTTGTTTGCCAGAGCCTCGTCCGTTGATCGGCAGGTGCACCACTTGCAGGTGAGGTTGGCTTGGGACCCTAAGTTCTTGGTGGGAACCCTATGCACCGAAATTATAATAATAAAATAAATTATTATGATTATCGTAATATCGTATCGTATATAATAGCGGCAGCGATAGCCGAGTGGATATACCAACAGACTGCCATGCAGAGGGTATCGGGTTCGAATCCACGGCGCGCACCAATGACTTTTGGAGCCGTCGGTCTCGGTTGTCATGAAGACAGTCGTTACAGGGCGTCAGTACCGTCTAAATAAACTGACACTAGTCTAAACCATGGAATATCGCTATCCCTTCGGGTTGCGGAGTTCAAACAGGCAGTTGCTCTGTGGAAAAGCTAATATTTAGCCAAATCCGGTTAGACTAGTAAGCAGACCCCAGACTGAAACTGGGATAACGCTAAGAGAAAAAAGATAATAATAAAATATATTCTGCCACACACAACACCATCACACCATAATTATACCATCTAAGGCTTGTACTATGGATACAAGACTAAGAATAAACAATTATGTACATTTATACTTTCTTTATGTAAATACATAACTATTTTACATAGAAACAATTTTACTAATTGTCCTCCTCTGGGCCAAAACAATTAGTCAGCTCATCTGATTTTTTGGTAAAAATATTTACCAGAACCCAGATTTATTTGCCGCAACAGCCTTCCATTTTTCCTCGACTTCACCAACATTAATTCCGCGAAGGCATTTCTTCATCTATTTTTAGCCAATTCAAGGGACGTTTTAACTGCCGAATTCAGGAGCGCCATTCTTGTCCGTAAGTCGTAACTCCTGGTTACGTCGTAAAATGGCTGCGAATAAAACTGACGTCCTTGACTTAAGGGTCGCAGGTTCGATCATGGATTTTTCTTAGTTTATCAGTATTATGTTTTGTAAGCGAAACGGTGATGGATTATTTGGTATTTGTTTTGTTAGAATTGTTATTGCATTTGGCAAGTAGTTAGCATTTACATTTTGCTTATACAGAATATCACAGAGAGATAAAATTTACAATAAAAGTAATCTAGTAGCCCTTGCGGTAGAGCAAATAGATTTATTTATTTAAGGAAATGAATATTACAAACGATACTGAAGAAATTTGTGAAAATAGGATGAACAGAAAATAAATAATAAATAGAGAGGCGTTAAAGATAAAATATATCTGTAAAATATACCTGATACTGTCAAAAACATTACGCGTAATCAGCATATCACGTAGACACGAGTCGTGTTTTTGTAATGCCGTGAAGAGCGTGGTTTTATTTAAGTTTTATAAGCTCAGCGTGTAAAATTTGCGAAATTTACTACTTGGAACGCCAGTTTTAGAGCCTACACGGTACGTGTAATGTTAGGCTTTATTCCACGACCCGGGAACGACGATAGTAGTATTTCAGTAGCGTGGCCTTGTACAATGTTTTGGAGACTAAATTAGTTTCTGCCTGGTATTCGGCATATAGTTTTGGGAATTGAGCAATTTTGTTCTGTGTTGTAGAGATTTTGTCTCGTTTACTTGTTAGAGAAATCTTGATAAAATTTCGGTAACATTTAATAAGACATACATTTCAATGACGACAGTAGTATTATTCGAGTGATGCAAAGAAACGAATGCAGAAAATCAAGATTCAGTCACCTCTTCTGCAACGCCGAAAACAAAAGGAATGTTTTGTTATACACCTTTATTTGTAAGATCTTGATTTAGCCCAATTTTTATACATTACGAACTGTAGCTGTCGGCTTCGCCCGTCCTAAGCTTTTCACCCTATGTCACAATCTTAAGGATTTTCATCCTTAAGAGTGTGACATAGGGTAGAATGATAAAAGGATAGAAGAAGATAGAAAAGTACTAAAGTGTACTTAAGTGCCTACGTCATAAAAGGAACCCACTGTTCAAATTTTGCTTTTTTAGCTACATAAGCTATAAGTCAATATAGACAAATAATGTTATGTATGTGTATGAATACATTAATCTGATTTGTCCAAAATCCAGTACATTCTGAACTGTTGTGAACCTTGGTATTTTTTATGAGTTTGTTTTGACTTTTCTTCTCAAGAAGTCATCATCATCGCCCTAGCGTTATCACGGTTGCATCCAAGACTGGCACGTCCTGGAGCCCGAAGTCCGCTTACTGGTCTAACCAGATATGACAGAACATCAACTTTTCCAAGAAGTCATATAGTTAGGAAAAAGCCAGCATCATCTAGAATAAGGTTTTGACTTTTGTAAGTGTTGTAAACAACCAAAATGCAGAAAAAATATGTCTTTATCCTTCTATGTATATCCATACATGGAATATAAGATACATGAAGTAGGACGCGGCTTCTGTAAAATAGCCGAATATAGCTGTCTTACCGACTACTTGAATATTTACGTCATGATATTGGTTCAGCGATATGTAACATTTAAATATTTAAACTCACCGCTTAGAGATCCGTCTTCCTTGAATGGTAAATTCGTATTCATATATTTATTCTTGGCATCGATACAGAGAGTATGGATAGAAAAGAAGATTAAAATCGCGCCATTTTCAGAATCTGTTAAAAATTCAGTAAAAATTTGAATGAATACTTACACTTACTGCATGATCAAAACAAAGAAGTCGATTATTATAAAATTAAAGACACATGTGACAAAACCATAAAAAGAAAAGACAGAAAAGAGTGAGGAAATAGCATTGAGATTATTAACCTGAATTTGATAATTATGTCAGGGACAAAAATATTCTGTGATGCGGTTATTCCAATCACTTATTGCTGCCATTAAGCTAGAGATTTAAAACCGCCTCGACAAACACAAAATAATACCAAATCAGTTATGGGTTTTCAACAAAAAAGTCAAGTAAACTAAAAGACAAAAGTGATCAAGGATAAACAATAAAATGAAGAACAAAATGGAATAATTGCTACTGAGGACGCTTGAAAATAATGAAGTTTACAATGTAGGTCAGCAGGCCAACTAATTGACGTATTACAATAAATTTCGCAGAAGATTCACGGCATAATAAGTTGAAAAGGTCAGCGTTGTCCCAAGCCAAAGGGAATTCATTAAAACTCCAAGAAAATTAGGCAACTTTTACAAATCATTAATCTTGTAGAGACGAAAAATATTCTGGTGGAGAAGTATAATGTACTAATGGGATGGTTCGAGGGTTTTCTCTCTGGTGTATTCGCTTTCATAGCGTTCTGGGTATTAAATAATCAAGGGGTAAATTATTTTTAGAGGGAAATTCATTTGTGTGGCTCCTGGTTTTGATGTCCAACAATTAGGTTTATTTTGACTGAATAATTTTTCTGTTCTTGCAGTGACGTTTTTTATTTTTTTATTTTGAAGCAGCATTTAATTTATTCATTGAAAATATTCTTTTTATTTTATGGTTCTTAAATCTTAAAAAGGATGCTATGGTAACCTCAATCATTCGTGTAATATTGTCAAACTGTTTTGGTTATATTTTTTCCGTTATAACTACCTATTTTCTAAATATCTAGATATGTGAGCGTTTTCATTCGGAATAATGATGCTATAATTTATATTATTTTTAGATAAATAATATTATATGATGGGATGGAACATTTAATCGCACATAGAATATCCCGTTGTCCGTTTCCCTAACAGGCATAACAACATATAACGACGCAACCCTTAAAATCACTGAATCGTGGGCGACCAGATAATATTTTATACCTTCACGCCATCATAAAATCTTCATAAACCTCTTCACAAAATGCTTTATGTGTTCCTGTAATAAAACTATTTTATCGGACCTACCCGCGACCCTGAGTTACGCCAAACTATTTCTTATTCTTGTCTTCATTGCAGTTTTTTATGATATGATTCCTTGACAGACTATTGATAAAAAGCAATGGACATTGAAGTGGACACAGAAAAACGTAACTTTTATCTCTGGGCAAAGTTTATTTTAGTAGCAGAAAGGTCTTTCCGGTAATAAAATGCATTAAATTGAACTTTTTTCGCTGACCCATCTTGAATAATGTTTTATTTCGTTTTTATCTGGATAAAACCAATATAAGCGGTTGTAATATCCAGGTTCAGAACATAAAATATACGATTTTGGATAATGCAGATAGCATAAAATCATTGAGAACAATAATATTTTATTTTGAACACGAATTTATTTAAAGGTTATATGAAGTTAATCGCTATCAGAAGCTATTTAAGACGTAGATTTTTTTTTTGTCAAATTACTACATAAAATATTTGAAAATCTGTTTGGCAGGCACAGTAATGACTTCGTTTGGTCGAGGGTATTGTTATTATGTTTTACTTTTGCATAAATATTTTAAATATAATTAAATAGTTATGCGTTAGTTATTATTAACGATGTTTTTGTATCTTGCTATTACATCACGCGTAAACCGTGATGTAAACGTTACTACTTAGTATTAGACATGGACAATATTAAAGTATAATAATAATATTATTTTTCACAGGAGATTAATTGAACGGTATACAAAAAAATCTGACTCAATATCGTTAATTTTAACGCCGTGATGAATGTTTTGATGTCAAACTAAATAACATGTGACAGAGAGCTAAGTAATAAAGCTAAAAGGCTCTTCTTTTATTAGAATCGGTGTCATGAAACAAATAGCACCGTGTCGAATGAAATTTCATTCGTTAATAATAAGCTGAGTCAAAACAAACTCGAAGACAAAGAAACGGATAAATTTTCCCAAATGATTCTAAACGCCAAGTAATTATTTCCCAAGCCTCATTTAATACTCAAACCATCTCAAATTTAAACTTCCCAGAATTGGTACAAGTTTTATTATCTACCAAAATTAATTTTAAATGTCCCACAGCAATATTGTCCAAACCGACAAACTTATGAACGCTGAATTACTAAAAAAGATTAACGCTTGTACCATAAAGGAGGGAAAACAGAAAAATCCACGCAAACGGCGCATTCTCAAAGAAATATAACTGCAATATTAAACTATAAAACCAAATCTTTTGTGAACCGTACACACGAGTTGCCCGACTTTCTAAGTCTGTTACAACTCGACCTTTCGTTACAAATATTTCACTCTTAAATCGAGTTCTTGGTAAAATGGTCGTATGTATACAACCAGTGTATCTTGAACTGGAAGCAGCGCTACGAGTTCCCTTTGTCAAACGCTGCTTCCATTGACGAGAGGGGAGAGGGAGATCTAAGTTAAATGGATGTTGTCAAAACATTGTTTCATGTCAAGAATTGCTCCCTAGAGAGGAAACGTTTCGAAAAATGTGTTTTATACTGATGTGAGGTTTATATTGTGGGAATGTTTAGGATATTACACATTTTGGATGTGTATAGGTATTTTTATGAATGCCTTAGAGGTGAGCTGTGTAGAAACATGGTGCAGCTGATGTTAAACCCCTTTACGATGCTGAAGTCGACAGGGAAACATAAATTGTGTTGTTTAAGTGACTTTGAATTCTGTTTATGGAAGTTTCATATCCTCGGCGAAAGTGACTAATAAAATACGCTAAGTGCGTCTCATTTTATCCTGTATGGAGATTTTGGTTTTATATTTAGGTGAGCATAATGTAACCTAACGTCTTGCTTGAATGTTTGGACAAAAGTGCTTCAACATTCCTATTTCAATCAGATAAGCATCTAAAATATTGATCGTTTCTGTACAATAATCAAAATGGCCACAGTTCACAATTCTGTTTTAATTCGGTTAATTTATTTTGAGGGATATTTCAATCTGTCAAAGTGACGGGTGTCCCAGTATAATAAGGACTTATTAAGTATTACCGATTTTCTCAACTCAAACATCATATTTCACATAATTATTACAAAAAGATACCAACATTTTTCCTTCTACTCTATTTAATTACCTTCAAAATACTGTAGCACAGTTTATTTTGTTGCTTCAACAAAATTATTTTCACCCTTATTTTCATGGCTCAAGACTTTCCGAAGCGTTTCGCAGCAGCAAATGTAATTTTGTCAACTCTTCACGAGATGCCTTTGCAAATATTGACATGTATATTTCTAGAACCTTATTGGTACGAAATAAGGGTTTTATTCCTTTGTTCGGAAGGTAAGAATAATTTGGTAAACATGTTTCGTCATGAGTAAGCTTTGTAGCATTTTCAAGGGTTTTTGAATAATTAGCTGGAAGACGAATAGTATCGAAAGTTATTCGCCACTTAAAGTCGATAGGAAATAAGAGAAGTGGACTGATCTTAGTATCTTTATCGTAACAATAATAAACTATCAATTGGTTCTAAAGCTTTTGCGTTTATAGACGTGCTGGTCCATATACTTGGTGTTTAAACAGTTGGTGATATTAATTTTTTATGCTAGTGTAGAACTCCGTAAAATCGTTAAATCTAATATTTTTCAGTCCTAGGCAGACCAATTAAATCACAGATGTCTGCAGTTTGCCTGTGTGATTTCAGATCTTCCACCAGTATTTATTATGGGTCTAAAGAAACCAATAAATAAATTGGAAATTGCAAAGTGTAAGATTCCGTTTAATATTGGTAAATTTAAATATTAACTGTCGTTGGCTTTCTTAATCAAAATGTTAATATAGAAAATCTATGCTACCAATATAAAGATGAAGAGTTTGTTTGTTTGTTCTGTTAAACGCCAATCTCAGGAACTACGAGTTTCATTTAAATAGTGACGTTTTTGTTGCATAGCCCACTTATAAATCTCATATAAGTTCCTTATGGAGTGT
Source organism: Euclidia mi (assembly GCA_944739405.2). NCBI lineage: Eukaryota > Metazoa > Arthropoda > Insecta > Lepidoptera > Erebidae > Euclidia > Euclidia mi. The sequence goes on along the minus strand of OX123205.2, from coordinate 2,791,010 downwards.
AGAGTGCGCTAAAACGGAATTTCACAAAATTCTATCTTCAATAGGGCTGAAATGATTTAATATAAAAATGGTGTGGATATAGCTGATGCAATAATTATAAATATTGAAAAGCAAAGCAAATATGAATATATTAGTTAAAAATAAGACCTTGGACACATAGTACATATTGGAATAAAAACGTGTCTTTCGGGAGACACCTGTGCTTACAACGTCGGTACAAATAGATCGAAAATACGTAGCTTACTCGCGTCTTAATTATTCGACAGATTAGATTTCAAATCGCACGAGATCTGATCTGATCGTTTCTTCTGGATTTATTTTTAAGATATTATTTTAAAGTAGACAGCAGCAGGGATAGGCCACTCACAAGGTGACCGATGATCTGGTTAAAGTCGCATTTAGCGATTGGAGGCTCAAGATTGGTCTGTATGGAGAACCTTGGGGACGTCTCTAGGCTGAACGGATGATGATGAAGTAGAAAAAATACTTCTGCTTTATCAGGCGTTTTTGAATAACGTCCATAGATTTGGTTATATAATATAGATAATAAAAGTTTTCTCATTTCTATATAATTATGTTCCTCTGTTTCTATGTTAAAATATTTATGAAAAAGACAAAATATAATTCTGCCGTCAGGCATTTTTATTCTTAGCGTTTATATGAAGTGACCTATATCCAGCAGTGGGGTATGGTAGACGTTGATGTAAATGATAAGTACGTCTTTTTGTCTTTTAGTAAAAATCTAAAATTCTCAATATGCCAAGGTAACAATCTCATGGATAAAAATCTTGCATACCACGGTGTTTGTTTTGCGACAACTTCAAAATGACTCATCGGATTTTTACATTTGCGCGTATTATACAGGTATTCATAATAATAATATTCTACCACATTCACACAACACCATCTAGTCCCAAACTAAGCAGAGCTTGTACTACGGGTACTAGATAATGGATAAACATACATATAATACCAACAAAATCTACACGGCGTTATGCTTCAATCAACTTACCCCTACCGCCCACCAACTACCGACAGGTTAGCTTTGTGTGGCGAGCTGGCAAGGCAAATCAATTAAATTGCATGATTTTAACATCTTTGATGTGAGTCCGGCGACGTAGCGACTTGTTTGACAGCTATGCAGATTAGGTGCTTTATTGTTTCATCATTAGTAAAACAGATTATTTAAAATTAAGTGTGCACGAAAATGATTTGTATTGTTGTTAATAGTGAGGACCTGTAATTGGATGTATGTCAAATATCATGTAAATGACTATTATACATTGTAAAAGCTGTTGGTCTTCCAATAAATAATTAAATAATATACATTTTTTGTAAATACATAGAAACACCCAGACCAAGACAAACATGCATGATCAAGCACACAAATGTTTGACTTGAGCGGGAATTGAACCCGCGACCTTCGGCGTAACAGTCGGTTACACACCCGCTGCGCCAACCGGTCGTCTAGATATTAAAATAGTTCATAAAGTTCACACCTTTACGTGATAAAGGAGTTCTAAAAATAGCTTGCATAGCAGAACAATCTTTATACAAGGATATATAGCGGGTCTTACTCGCGATAAATCTTACATTTAAGGCATAAATACCTTGGTTTTTTTGCCAACGTTTCGGCTGACTTGCTTCAGCCGTGGTCGCGGTGGGACTGGTGAGCTCAGCGCCGTCCTTGTGTTGTGATGGTTTTGGCACCTACCCTCACTGGATTTTTATTTTTGTTTTTAACCGCACTGTCGGTACCTCGACACACTACACTAATGACGTCTACACACTGTTGAGCTGTATCATTACGGCGGTGTTTACACTTATTGATGACTGGATTCCAAATTGTTGATAATCTAAAGCCATCCTCCCGGTTTAAATTCTTGTGTTTTTTAATTTCAACCGCTTCACGCACTATCCTGGAGTAATAGTGACGTTCGGTGGACAAGACCTGTGGTTGATGTAGTTCTATCCAGTGGTTTGGTCCAGACTCCAATAAATGTTCAGCTATAGCGGACTTATTTACTTGTCGATTTTTCCCAGCTGCGATATGTTCCTTGACCCTTTCCGCAATTGTTCGCTTGGTCTGTCCGATATAGGAGCTACCACAACTGCAATCGACCTTGTAGACGCCAGGTGTCTGAAAAGGAATGACATCCTTTGGGCTGCGCAGATTGTGTGCTATCTTGGAAAGCGGACTATATAAAAGTCTTAATGGAGTATTTCTTTAGTACTGTTCCAACTATGTCCATTACTCCTTTTAGGTAAGGCATGTAAGCCGGCACCCTGCTCACCTTAGGTTTACGGTCCCTCCTCTTCAGACGGTGTATCTCATTCTTGTATCCGTTACGTCTAAGTACCTCCTGAACATGTGAGAGCTCACTGTTTAAGTGTTCAGGGTCACAGAGGTCATACGCCCTGTTCACTAGGGACGTCACAACGGATGCCAAGTGTCGCGGGTGATGATGCGAAAACGCGTTGAGATACCTGTCAGTGTGTGTCGGTTTTCTGTATACAGTGTGTCCCATGGTACCTTGTATAATGTATACTAATCACGAAAGTTTAAAATCGTTTAGAATAATCTTTGTCAGGATTGCTGGTTGTTAATAGAAATCTTTCATCATACGCCTATGAAGTAAAATAAAAAGGAAAAGAATTGTCGGAAGCGTTTCTGCAAAAAAACTGCGTGCACGTGTAAGTCCGTGAGCTGTAGAGTTTCACCTTGACTTCCTTGGAACACAGACATAAAATCACATATCGCAAAATGAAGACTCCGGTTACCCAAAGATGGTTTTTGGTACACTCAGGAAAGATACAAAAGAAATTAATCTGTATATATAAGATCCTTGCGTTACTGACTGACTGACAGACACGCTACAGCCAAAACTGTTGGGCGCAAGAAGCTGAAATTTGGTATGTATGTTCCTTGGGGACCGTAGGGGCCCCAAGGAACATAGGGTGCACTAAGAAGCGATTTCCCGAAATTCCCATAGGATCAGGCAAAACGGGCAAATTGAAAAAAATGTGCGGGCGTAGCCGCGTGTATCCTCTAGTAAGATAAAAAGAACTAAGATTATTTTTAACCGTCTTTTAAAACGTAGGAGGCTCTCAATTTGGTTGCATTTTTTGTATGTTTGTTACCTCAGAACTCCTATTAACTGTCTCTGAACTGTCATTTATTAAGTGATTTTATTTTTCTCTTTGCAGCCGTTTGGTCCCAAGTTTTGTCTCCGAAATATCAAATTTACTCTATATATATGCAAGCGTTAATTGTAAGACAAAATAATAAAATGGCGGATTAGGGTGAGAACCCTAGCCTTTTGAGCTAGTGTAATTTGTGAATTTTTTCGACAGCAGATTAAGCTATCTTTACACAGGTTATATCAATGTATATTATATATTATTTTATTAGATTTCGTTTCATTATCTTGTTGTTTATTTGGTGTTCTAATTTTGCTTTGTACATGTACTTATATGTTTGTAACATTGTCAATCGCATTGGGTGAAACCTGTTATGATTGTGTTGTCATGAATAATTACCTAAATAAATAAATATTCGGGTAGGAATTCTAAAACGCAAACACCCGAAAACCATACTGCCTGAATTAGCGAGATTTTGAGCTATAATTTACAGTGTTAATAAACCCCTTTATTTCCAACGTAATAATAATATCATCTCAAACAAGAACAGAAATCAAATAATAATTATGAAATAAACTTCATCATTCTGCCAACCTCTTTACAGATAACAATCTTGTAGCGTGGAAGTCAACGACACAGTAGTACAAGGGTTCTTGTCTCGTGTAGCCCCATTTTAACCCATAGTGCCTCTAGAAAATTCTAAAGCCTTGAGCAATAACAGTAATATAAAGTTTTACGATGTTTAAATTTCACTCGTTTGTTGTCGTGGGACGTAAGAACACAGAGTACAAAATGTAATAGACATGTAATTGACGCTACTTTAAGAAATAAAGTCGTAAAGCGTAAATGCGATAAGGAATGAAAGGCTAGAGAAAATTATGAAAATGAGGCAATACTGCAGTTTAGCAATACCGCAATAAAAAGTCATTGCGAAATGTGGGTGTAATATTATTTTCTTCGGGGATACAGGCGTGAGTCTATAAATAAAAAATTAAATAAATAAACTGCAATTTATCTGAATGAAGTGGAGAATATAATTCCCATTCGATATGTTGACACAAATCGTTCTAAAAATGAGAATCTGTGATATTCTGAAGCATGTGTTGAAAAATATATATTTTATATTCTCTTCTTCTCAAGCCACATAACTCTACCAACCACTGTATAACGTATTAATACTTAACTATATTTTGTATGTTACTTAAATAATGCGTGTTGCATTAAAATGTAAATAAGTCTTCTATTATTTAGAACTGTCAATGAAATACACCAATATCACTCAAATGATAAATGAACACTGTGACCTATTTATGCATACTGTAAAAATTTAAAATTAATTAAGTTGGAAGTAGTGACTAAAAGTTGCTATTCAGTATTTATGACTTTTGGATACAGGTAGAGTAAGAAGGAGCTAAGATCGTCAAGACCAAGTTGGATCTCCACCTTGTCGTGGTGTGGGAGCTTAGTAACCGTGGTTAGGTCACCCACGGCGAAGCTAAGCGAGATCCCAGGAGTGGACGCTTCGCGTGGGCTTGACGTAGGCCTGCGCAGGATGCGTCCAATGGTGCGGGTGCAAGGGACAGTTCTTCTGTCCCTCGCAGTCGGGCGCGGTCGCGGGAGGTGAGGTGTGTCGGTATTGCGTTGCCGCGCGCCTTATCTCCCGCGACCAAATGGGGGCGCACCATCGTTGAGTCGCGGTGGGGCCGCAGAGGAAGAGGAGATGCGGTGTTGCGTTGCCGTCCTCCCTATCCTCTGCGGCCGCTGAGTGTTTTGGCGACTGAGCCCAACACCTTCATCCGCCGCCAAGGGGGGCTTTGTTCGGGGTCCGCCTGACCATCTGGCGGGCCAATACCCGTCGGGGGGTAGCGAGGAATGCTTCGGTGATACCCGACCCTCTGACACACGGGTACATGAGGAACACGGGTTGGTTTTTAGTCAGTAAGAGTCTGACAGTCCCCTTCGCCCTTCACCCCTAGGGCGGAGGGACTCCATGAGGATTTTCCAACCCGAAACCAAAAAAAAAAAGACTACCCACTCCTCCATTTGCTTTCTTCTAAATTACTTTTCAAGCGTAGCAGTAGTGTTTCTCTTGTAAAAATTTTGCTCTACCAATTGCCAGCTGCTACAACCTAATTAAACGTCTCTCCCTTATCTCCAAAACAAAAAAGTCCCGATGATTCCCCAGTGATTTAAATAAAAAATTATGACAAATTCAGACAGCCAGATTGTGGACATGAAGAACTGAATATCGGTCTCAGTGAAGTCCCATTGGAGAGGACCATATCCAACAGTGGAATAGGCAGGCTGATGATGATGAGATTCTAAATTTTTCTGACCATATCTATCGGTTTCGTTGTCTATAACAGGCCTTGTTATGTTATTATTGTAAATTATATTACGTAGGAGTTGATTAGATTGTGTATAACAATACGAAATTACGTGCCTCCAGACTTTAAAGTGATTCTTAGTACGTTTAGATTACAATATTTAGCTAAACAAATTGAGATCACGAGTAAATGATTTCATGAAAGTAAGTTATTTACAGGTCATAGGTAATCGCTTATATTAAATGGTAATTATAGCTGCTTAGTTATCATAGTTTTCTACTGCTAGGCATACAAAACAATACAAATAGATATTTTTTTGTTTTTATTAAATTAGGCGGCAAACGAGCAGACGGAGGAGTCACAAGTGCGTTGCCGCCACTTGGGGTTGGGAAAAGGGACAGTTGGAGGAATTGGATGAAGTAGAAGGAATGGGGGATGGGCCTCCGGCACTCTCACTCACCGAACGAATCGCAACAGTTTGGGTACTGTTATTTTACGTCGATTTTTTATGAGTGGGTAGTACTTCCCCGGTCGAGCCGGCCCATTCGTGCTGAAATCAGCAAGGCTCTACTATCTGGTAATTTCTTTAACAAAAATGCTACAATAAGTACTGAACCGATAATTAGTAGACTTTATTTGATGTTTATAAAGCTCTTTACTGTAGTTTAGATCAAAACTGTGGCCTTGGATTTCAAAAAACAAAGTACAAATTTCGATCCTCACACCGAACATCACTTGTAATCCACAAACGAAATATTTGTAACAAATTATTGACTGCTCTTCGATTCTTTTAAATTAAATATTAGTACAGACGATGGTCCCGGGTTCGATCCCCAGGTATCCCGGGCACACACCTCTGACTTTTCGAAGTTATGTGTGTATTAAATATGTTAATTATCGCTCGCTTATTAATATGCCCGGTAGATGGGAATAGGCTTGCGCCCTCTTATATTTGGGCCGAAGCATATCTGGCGAAAAGTGGGTGTGTAATACATCTCTGCCCACCCCATCGGGGAAAAAAGGCGTGAAGTTATATTTAAGTTTTTACAGTCTCAATACACGATTGATCACTAGCTTCAAAATTATAAATTTTCTTCACTGATCTCCTACAACAATTATATGTAGGTACATTTTCTTCTAAACTAACATTCTTTGTTCCAATACTCTCACATGCCTACATTATACATCGTTCCATACACACACTTCTAAATCAAGAGACAGGAAGCAACCCACTTGAATAAAGCGACATTTTTCACCGTGCTCAAGTTTCTTTTATCATCTGACGTCATTAATATACCTCTAAGGTAGAGGGGGACGGAGCATAAATTACAACAATGACATGCAAATGTGAACTGCGTAAGATTGCGGTGATATTTTAAACATGGATAAGGAGTGGGATGAATTCGAGTTTGTGTTGAGGACTTTTGTATTCTTGTACTCTAGGGTATATAATTGTACTTACGGGCGATTAAAGCTTCGATTTAAATTCTTATATGGTGGTTTATTTAGTTACAAATTGCACAAAAAGAAGTGCATAAGCGTGTATGTATATTTAGCTATTCAACGCTAACTGCTGATTGTCTAAACATTTACAGCATGTCGTACAACACATCGAATTACATAGGTTTAATCGAATTATATTGCGTATATTATAAGGAGAAACTTACTTAAACCGAAACCTATACGATCTTATTCATCATCATCATCCTCATCATCATCCTCTTTAGCGTTAACCAAGGTTCAATTTGGGGTCCACTTACTAGTCTAACCGGATTTGGCTGAATATTAGATTTACCACAGAGCGACTGCCAGTCTGACCTCCGCAAACCGAAGGGATAGCGATATTCCATGATTTAGACTAGTGTCAGTTTGTTTAGAAGGTACTGACGCCCTGTAATGACTGTCAAAGATCTTCATGACAACCGGGACCGACGTCTTAACGTGCTCTCCGAGACACGGGACAAGCAATAATTAACAATTCAATAAGCACATAGCTCTGAAAAGACATTGGTGCGGGGCGTGGATTCGAACCCGATACCCTCTGCATGGCAATCTGTTGGTATCTGCACTAGGCTATCGCTGCCCCGATTATTCATCATCATCATCCCAGCGTTATCCCGGTTACATCCAAGACTTACGCTTTGGAGCCCGGGGTCTGCTTACTAGTCTAATCAGGTATGACAGAATATTACCCAACCATTTTATTGCTGGCCTAATCTAAGCTAATCTAATTAACCTTAGATTTTAATTATTCTTCTCTTTTTCGTATAAGCTTGTGGCCAACTCTGGTGTCGAAATTTTCAGAGAGCCATAAGTCCTCCGACATGGCCTAACGATCCTTGTCCTGAGATAAGAACCGGGACCGACAGCTTCACATGCCCTCCGAAGCACAGTAGCGCTCTGATGTAAATACCACACGCAGTCACCATTGCTTATGTTGACCTACTTTTTAGCAGTTGTTACTTTTTGCACTCTCAACCAATTTATTTGTCCAAACAGCCATCAATTAATAAAAAATATTCCTAAAAGTAAACACAAATATTATCCCAATCCACAGAAAAATAAAACACAAAGCAAATAAATCAACAGCTTATTAAATCAAAACACCGAGTTCAAATTAAAAACAGATTGAATTTTAATTCGACGCCTCCATTTTTTATTAGGGTACTGTACTTTCGAATATAAAATTCTAATTGCTAAATTTTGTATGTTTCAAGAAGCTGCTGAAAACGTGGCATGAAAGATTAAGGGGCTGTTTTACTTCCCTCTAATAATTTCTAGTTAAATTAGTTCATTATCATCAGCCTTTAACAGTCCATCTCTTGTTTGAAAGGAGGAATTTGCCTACTATACCACGCTGGCCAAATGGGTTGGTATAGGGTTTGTTTCAAGTTTTCCCTCTCTTGCAGTGCTGTTCTCTGCAAAATATGCTCCCTGTGTGGGCTCTTACGACACCCATGGGATGATATGGGGTCAAAGAAATATAACCTAAGGCATAGAAGTAACACTAAATAACAACAGCGGTTGCTATGATTGATATCTTCTTTCTAATGGCACATGCAGTATGATAGAAAGAGCTGTCGATAGGTTTAGCAGCACGCTCTTATAGCAGTCTCGTGGTAGGCAAACAGTAGACAAAACATAGAGTTAGTAAAGCGAGTGTTGTTCGTAACAGTGATGATTTATCGATAAATATTTTTGGTCAAATGTCTAACTTTAGTATGTGTCGATATATTTAAGCCGTAGAAGTAAACAACTAAAATATTGAAATTGTAGGTTTTGCTGTTGACGCCGGACAGTGCTTTGCAAAGGCTTGCCAGACAGACAGTACTAAAAAAATACTTGTTTAATTGTTCGTTTTAGCCATAAAATCTATTGACAAAAAAGTATTCATAAACTAATGAGCGATGCGTTGCGATGCGATGCTAAGAAACTGTCACTTAAATTATGTATTGTACGAATTATGCCAGATTGGTTAATGTCGCACGGCAGGCTTTGGCAATTTGTTTGCGTCGCATCATATTACGTTGCTTGCTATCGCTAACGTTGGACACTGCTCGATTTTTTAGAGTTGTAGGTAACCCGACTGCCACGCCGAAGCTTGCGGGTTCGATTCCCGCTCAAGTCAAACATTTGTGTGCGTGAACATGGATGTTTGTCTTGGTCTGGCTGTTTCTATGTATAATATGTATGTATTTACAAAAAAAAAGTATATATGTATGTTTATCCATTGTCTAGTACCCATAGTACAAGCTCTGCTTAGTTTGGGACTAGATGGTGTTGTGTGAATGTGGTAGAATATTATTATATTATTAATATGTAATATATTTACAGAAAAGTATATTTGCATGTTTATCGATTGTCTAGTACTCGCAGTACAAGATATGCTTAGTTTGGGACCAGATAATGTTGTGTGAATGTGAAAGAATATTATATTTTATGGTAAAATATTATGTAGCGGACTACAAGGCAAGACGTCTTTGATCAGTCAGGATAGCACTAATATGATAAATAATATAGAAGTAGGTAGATTAATTAAAATCGTTGTAATTATTATATTTTATTAATATGTTCAAACTAAAATTACACACTTTTTGTTTAGCTTTGGATAAATAATTCTACCGGGTGTGCAATGTCCGGGCATAAATGTAATTTAGGCACAGCTTTCGGTTTTAAACGACGCCAGGTGCTTTCTGTCTTTAAAAACAGTCTTTCTCAAAATGACGTGAACAAATACGGTGGTACTTCTGCTAAATCAAACTAGGCCGTCCAACGGAATTTATCCAAAGTTTTCTTGTGACGTCATTAATAGGCAACCTGTAATAAAAAACACCTTCTTGATAATAAAAAATGCTACTCACATCCCTAATCCATCTACTATTTTATAGATGCAAAAATGTAAGCCTACACACACGCGCGTACACTGGAACACTTGGCTTTAGGTTAATAGACGCTACTTTTAAGGTATCTAAGTAAATTATGTAAATTAAACTGCGCATACTATCAAACGCGCGATAGAAAATTAGTAGTCTTGGGCGTAAAAGTTCGCGACTGAGATTGAACGATCTAGTTCGCCGCTCCTAAACGAACTAGTTCGCTCTTTTAGTTCGTGACTTCGTGATTCGTTCCCAGCTCTTTGCTCTTCGCAGCAGGAGCAGTTTTAAAACGAGCGAACGATCTGCCTTAAACTGAACTATTTTAAGAAGTTCGTTCGCTCTGCCTTATATTAATTATTTAAAGCCGTTCGTTCGCTCGTTTTTAAAATCTGCTGCTGCTGCGACGAGATGATTGAACATTGCACAATTACTAATAAAATGTTGGAGACAAAAATAATAATAATCCCCTTTTGACGAGACCTTTAGTCGTTCTATCACGAACGACTGAACTATGGAGCGGGCTATTTGGAGAACTAGTTCGCGTAGTTCATCTGTGGGAGTTACTCTTTCGAACTAGTTCGTTCGAGAACTACACAAGACTAAAAATTAGACCGCTGGACGTCTTTGATTATTGCCAACTTAGCGACCGCGGCTACCCGCTGTCGCTTCCAGCTACAGTTTTACATTCATGTCCGATAGTTAGTTTCCGTATTTATCCCTCTTTCAAAAAACATCGATATCTCCTTTCACTGTCAAATCCCATCACTAAGGCTATTAAATCAATAAATGTACAAAATAACAATTTGTGAGTTAAATTTATAACACATACGTATGCAAGCTGTTCCTTTGATTTGCAATACAATGATATTGTGTAAACTTAACACTCATTATAGCATTAATACGAGAAAAGTAAATAAATTTGTTGGAAAATTCCGACTCACTGCTAGATGATAAAGTTTCTCCTGTTATTTCCGTTCCGAGAATAGCGGCATCCACATCCCGATATCACATACTCGATGTGTATTAATTAATGAGTACACTATTTAATTATTATAAGCTTACTTACTATTTAAATGCAAAAAAGTTATAAATGTAAACACAAACGTCCAACAAATTTAACACTGATGACAGATCACAGCACGGCTATTTAGAGAATGTAGTCAAAGATATGAGTATGTAAAGAGTCTATGCCTCTTTAAATGAGACGCGTAATTTGACGTTATGATTAACCAACTAAGACCAACTGACATTACATGTTGCACGTTCGGTATAAGGAAATTTATAGGGCATGTTCTCTCTAGTCTAAACCTAGTCCAACCTCTTTGTATGGGGTGGTCCATTCCGTATTCTTAATCCGTCACCACACGGAATAGTAGTTAGGTAAATTAATTGGTAGAAAGATAATACAAATGTCGTCTCGACACACAGCAGAAAACTCTCGAGAGATATTAAAATTTGTGAGTTTGTCGAATGCTTCAAATATAAATATATATACAATAGATGTTGTGATCTGCCTAAAAAGAAATAGCAAGATCCCATCAACATCCTCGAATCGATGTTCATGACTCCCTCACCACACTTAAGAATACCACGATGACTTCGGTGAAAATAAAATCTAGTAAGACGTTCAGATACTATTTAAATCACGTTTAAATTATGCTTAATTGATTACATTGATTTTGATACTCCATAATTGTCCGTAATTGTCTATTTCGGAATTCGGACTTAAGAAATAATGGTGCTAATTCGTCATATAAAATAATATTTTCTTAAAAAAGTCGAGTTTCTGCTTGCGATATCATCAGTAAGTTCAAATTACTTTAAGTCTTTTAATATTGTGTACATTTTAATGCAACAATATAGTGTAAACAAACAACTACCTACTACAAATGTATAAATATCACTACGATCGATATTATATACTTAGTTGTATTTTATTTATGTACGTATATTTATTTATATGAAGGCGTTTATGAACAGTCAAAACGTGTCCAAAAAGGCACGTTTGGCTGTACATAGAGGTGTGTTAGTGCCTACCCTTATGTATGGTAGTGAAAGTTGGGTATGGCAGAAGAGATTTGAAAGTAGAATAAATGCTTTAGAAATGAGAGCACTGAGAAGTATGTGTGGTGTGTCTTTGACCGACAGAGTAAAGAATTGTGTGATACGAGAGTGGTGTGGGGTAAAAGAAGATGTAGTGACAAGCATTGAGAAAGGCATGTTAAGGTGGTTTGGGCACATGGAGAGGATGGATGACGATAGACTGACAAAGAAGATATATCAGGCTAGTGTGAATGGGACAGGACAAAGGGGAAGACCTAGGAGAACGTTCTCTGACCAGATTGGAGACATCCTGAAAAAAGGACAAGTCAGAAGTACCCTTAACAGAAGAGCATGCATGAGAAACTTGATGGGAGTGAGTGAAGCAAGTGAGGTATGTCAGGATCGTTGCAAATGGCGTTCCGTAGTCTCTGCCTACCCCTCCGGGAAACAGGCGTGAGTCTATGTATGTATATTTATTGAAATATAATTTATATATGTATGTATGTATATAGTATCTAAGATTTTCTTATTATTTTTAGCAAGTAAACCACCGCTCCACATTTTTGCTCATATAATTCTTGTCCACCTCAAGGTTGCCTGGAAGAGATCACCCTAGGCGATAAGGCCGCCGATTGTACAATATCGTAGTTTTAAGTCTCTTTACAAAATATGTACTCTTTAATGCTATGTTGGTGTGCAATAAAGCGTATATCTATCTATCTATCTATCTACGATCGTTTACCAAGGTTCCACTGCGGAATTCACGCTCAGCATCCAACACCGACTCTGACAGAAATCCAATTGTACCTGTATATATCATTGCCCATAATTATTCTGAAGTTATACCTGAAACAAGCGAAACAAACATTTTTTAATAAAAAAGTTAAATAAAAGTTAAAACACTCAAATTGCGAGCGCAGATGCTCGCGAAAATATTAACGCTTCGGAAGTTTGTAGGGTTTTTAGAAATGACCAGGTTGGTTTTTTGTGGTAAGCAACGCCCACTTTAGGGATAATACTTGGAGAGTATGCGGTAAACTTTATAAACACACATACGTATATATGAACAATGAGAGATCATATTTAGCTCAATTTAACTGCTCATATCAACCATATCATATGGCGAGAATTGCTACTACCAAATATGGTGCCAACAGGAGATCAGCGTTGTTCAGTTTCTTATTCACATAACTAGCACCTTATTGAATTGCTACCAATTTGCAGCAAGAATCTATTTTTAGCAATTCAAATCAAGTTGCGTACGCTTCAATTTAACGTATCTGCATTCCTTCTTCAAATAAAAAATCACCATCAATACCCTCGCAGTTTAAATATGTTACTAAATACGATTAAATTTCCCAGAAACATTCAGGCTTTTAAATATCTTATCGTATGTATATATTACCATACCAGGATAACCTCAACACGATTACATTAACTGGAAAACTCAGTCACGAGTAAAATAATAATATTAAAAAATTGTTTGTGAAATTACAGACTTATTTAAAATTATTCTTTAGAAGCTATTCTTGGAAATATTCCGGTAAGAGCTCTTCTAAGTAATTGTGTTGAATGAACCAAAATATATGTTCACCTGTAATGTTAAGAGGTGCTTGGTACAAAGTATGTTATTCTATACTTAGTTCGTAAGAGCATTTTACTTAGTAGCATTAGAAAATAGTTAGAAAATGTTTATGGGAATATAAGTATGTGATCACGATGAGAGCTCTTGCTTGTTAAAGGAAAAATACTTGAGTCATATTTTTCTTTAAGTTTCAACTGGTTTTACCTCGAGAAGCAGTAGTATAATTATTGTAATATATTGGTAGTTGCATGTAAACTATTATCTTTACACATAAATAAAATTGGAGTGTCTGTTTGTAATATTTAAATAACCGTTTTTAGGGTTCCGTAGTCCACAAGGAACCCTTATAGTTTCGTCATGTCCGTCCGTCTGTCCGTCCGCAGCCTAGCTCAAAGACGCCTGGTGCTAGAAAGCTGATATTTGACATGAATATAGACATAAGATATTGCAACAAAACTGTAAAATAAAATTTAGGAAAATATTTTTTTAAGGGTATCTCCCCTACATATATAGTGGGGTTGAATTTTTTTTTGGTTGAGTACCCCATTATGTGGGGTATCTTTGGATAGGTTTTAAAAAAATATTATTAGTTTGCTCAAATCATTTTTCGATCAAGTGATTGGTTTGTCAAATATCAAGCTTTGAAGTGAAAAAAATTGTTAGACTCAAGTGTGCCCCCCCCCCCTCTACGGCTAAACTATTACGAGTAATTGGGAAGAGGTGAAAAAAATCACAGATCTAGTACATATATCAAATTTAAAAGGAAAACTATCACGGCTAAGTAGACATCACTAGTTTACGAGTAATCGTCGGTTAACGTATAAATACCTATTTGTGTGAGTTTATATTGGGAGCGCTGCCCGTTTTTAGTCCCATGTGAACTAGAAGTTATTATCAATAATGGCCATTATGGGCAACTACGGAACCCTACATTGCGCGTGGCCCGACACGCACTTGGCCGGTTTTACTTAATGAATGTGGATGTATAAACCGGTACATAAACCGAAATTACATTTTTTACAATTTTTGTCTGTATGTCTGTTGGTCTGTCTGTCTGTCTGTTTGTTCTCGCTAACCTCTGGAACGGCTGGACCGCTTTTGATGGGACTTTCACTGGCGGATAGCTGATGTACCAAGGAGTAACTAAGGCTTTAAATTAACCGGGTACGCGAAGTAGAGTTCCCTCGGGACGCGGGTGAAACCGCGTGCAATAGCTACTAAGAACATATAAAAGGTAATGCGTTTTAGATTCCGATTAAAAAAAACAAGTGTTTTCAGCTTCTGCGTAGAAAAAACGATTGTGCGAAAAGAACGATTGTTTGCCCTATATTTCTGAGAATAGTATATAATATAATAATATATAGTATAGTCAGTAAGTAAATATTATGTTTATTACTTACTGAGGGAGTGGTGTGGGATAAAAGAAGATGTAGTGACAAGCATCGAGAAAGGCATGTTAAGATGGTTTGGGCACGTGGAGAGGAGGGCTGACGAAAGATTTACAAAGAAGATATTTATATATCTTCTTTGTAATTCTTTGCCTTATGGCAATGCAAGGTGTGAATAGGACAAGAAAATGGGGAAGACATAGACGGACCGTCTCTGACCAGATTGGAGACAGCCTAAATAAATGGACAGGTCAGGATCGTTGCAAATGGCGTTCCGTAAGGCAGGCTCCGCCTACCCCTTGGGGAAACAGGCATGAGTCTATTTAAGTATGTATTGATGCCACGTACACGTTTTCTGAAACCACATAACGTTAAGCAGCTATTCCAAAATTTTGACACTACTAAAATCGAATCAAAAATTTTGATTATACTTGAATGAAATTTAATTTCACGAGAAACAGCTAACCCAAAATATTGTCGCTACTAAGATCCTATTGAAAATTTTATTCTGTTATGTATTTTATGTATTATTCTATTCGAATGAAATATAAAGTATATAACTTTGTGGCCAGAACACCGCACATTTGGTATATTTCAGAGATAATTACAAAAACAGGCAACTACTAATCTTTATAAATAAAAATGAATCCTCGAAATGTATGTACACGCATAACTTCCAAACGACTGTACCAAATTGAATAAATATTTCTATTATGTGTTTGTTCATCATCAGCCTTTAACAGTATACTGCTGGACTAGGCCTCTCTTTTGAAAGGAGGAATTGGCCTACTATACCACGCTTGCCAAACGGGTTGGTATTGGGTTTGTATCAAGTTTTCCTTCTCTTACAGTGCTGTTCTATGCATAATATTATGCTCCCTCTGTCGGCTATTACGACACCCATGGGATGATATGGGGTGGTGACAATCCGTATTCTTAATCCGTCACCACACGGGCAGTTTTTTATAGTCAGGAAAAGGTTTATATGAAAACAAAAAAAAACATATAAAAATGAATCGCTGCATGTGTTGCTAAGCGAAAATCTCGAGAGCAGCTGAACCGATTTCGCTAATTCTTTTTTTATAAAATTCTTTGAAGTACGAGGATGGTCCTCGGTTCTGAGAAAAGTTAAAAAAAGAAGAATCGACTGTTAGGCGGTACGAAGTTCGTCGGGTCAGCTATAATAAGTAATATAATCATTATAATACTCGAATTAATTGCTTTCTTTATCCAACATATCTTTTGTTCTAAATTTAGTCGGTGTATCTTTATATTTTATTAGTGTTCTCACCTTCGACGACATATTGGAGGCAGACGTTATTTTCTGTAGGCATTAGACCTTCAATAAGTAATTTCCCTGCGGAAATATTGTTTACCGTTTTTGTTTCCGGTGGGAAACGAATCGTACCAATGTCAGGGTCATATTCATTGGATGTAAATTATGAATGTAAGACATAATTAAGTAATGAAATAATGCAATAGGAAAGCTAAGAAATAAATCTATCGTTAGGTAATCTATAACTAGAGAGTTTCTGCTTTTTGAAATACATTTTGGTTTTGGATTTTTTATGACACAGGAAGCAAACGAGCGGACGTACCGCCTGATAGCCTAACGGTCAAAATTTTGTGAGTGGTAATCACTTAGATTACCACCATCTGCATTTTATCCGTTACACCAGGAGTCACAGGTGAGCTGCCAACATGGATGGGTAGGAGTAGAGGAGGGAGCGAGATGAGAGAAAAGGAAAAGGGGATAAACTATATTGGATGACACATTGTTTATAAACAAATATAAGGTATTGTGGCAATTAGACACACCATCCTATACGGCACAGAATGCTGGGCTTCTAAACAACACCTGGCAAAACTGCACGTGACAGAAATACGCATGTTACGCTGGTCAGCGAGCGGGTGATTGCCGAGAAGGTAAAAGAGTGACGCCTTCAATGGTATGGACATGTGTTCCGCCGTCCTGAAGACCACATGGTACGAGTGGCCCTAAGTCTACCGACAACTCCGAGACGCCGCGGAAGGCCTCCTGCCACCTGGCTCTCATCAGTCCAAAAAGATCTCAAGGACATGAGGGTAGATGCTAAGACTGCTGAAGATAGAGCAAAATGGAGAAGGCAGACAAGGAGAGCCGACCCTAGATAATGGGATAAGGCGAAGAAAAGAAGAAGAATATGGTATTGCTGCACAGAATTTAGCAATGCCACTTTTTTGTATTTATTAAAATAGACTTGAACATAGTTATTAAATATGAATACTTGCTTTTCCTTTTCTTGTATATTACTTTTTTTATTAAACGAACCTCAAATTTCTATAATTATATTACATATTATTTGAAAAATAAATGCGAAATATGTTTAGTTTGCACCGACGTTTCAGCATGGACTTCAGCAGATGTGGTCTTGGGATCACCTAATATTATTTACTGATGACTTGATGATTATGTTTCAATCAAATATGCTCTTTACTTGAAAATAAATTCATAATCTATAGAAATTTAGATAAAATACCCACAATTGAAATGAGTATTCTATTTTAAATTTTCCAATACTACTATATTTGTAGTCAGATATTCGATCAATGTTTCAATGTTCATCTATAATTGAGAGCCCTCAGTGAGATATTGTTTTTGATTGTATTATTGCTAATTAAAGCCCTGCTTTGTATTTAGAGTTGACTTGCAATCTAGTTAAAGAGGTACTCTTATTTCAAATTAGTGTGCGTGTAAGTGATTGATGAATAGATACATGTTTGTGTAAGTTTAGTGATTATTTCTACATTGTACCTTATTATGTGCTTTCGAATTTATAGATAGGTTAGTGGTGTACGTAACGGACTGTCGAGACGATGGTCTCGGGTTCGATCCCCAGTTGCCCTGGTCACACACCTCTAATTTTTGAAAGCTATATGTGTATTATAAATGTTTATTATCGCTCGCTTAATAATGTGCCCGGTAGAAGGCAATAGGCTCGCCCCCTATTACATTGGGATCAAAACATAACTGGCAAAGTGCTGGTGTGTAATACACCTCTGCCTACCCCTTCGGGGATAAAAGGTGTGAAGTTATGTGTATATATATATATGTTTATGTTGTATCAACTTTATAAAGGAGACGATCCATAAGCTCACTAAATGTAAAGGGATATACTAGACTTATAAATAAGGAGTACACACAGATTACACTAATTATAGCCCTATCACAATATTATCAGTTATTAATAAAATTAAAACAAAATATCATGTTTGTATGTTTTTAGAAAGCAATAATATATTGTCTAACACGCAACATGGTTTCCGACGGGGTCGAAGGATGGGGACGATTTTAGCTCAGTTCACTGACAATGTCAATGAAGCCTTGAATCGCAGGGAGCAGGTGGTGGTGATCTACATTGACTTCAAAATAAGCCCCTGATACCTTGGAACACCAGTCAGTACTTGCAAAATTCTACCATCTCAGTTTCGTACTAGACAGGGCTACATTGTATACCATGTACTTTGAGCTGGTGAACTCACTACTCTTTTACGGTCTTATAAGCTACGGTAGAACATTTAAAACTTATTTGGATAAATTAAAATCACTACAAATACGTTTCATGAAACTATTAGTCGATAAAAAGACAAAAAAAACATTGTAAAAGTAGTAACTACGAATAACTCTTTATGGAATGTAAAATGCTTGCCGTCCATGAGAAGGTAGTGATGTGTATAGCTTTAGAACATTATGGCAGTGATGAATTTAAAACATACAAGATAAGCAATAGGGTAAGGAGAAGGGATATGCGTCTGGAAGTGCCTACTTGTAACAATTGCTTTGGTTAAAGAAGTAGAAAATATCTAGTGCCAACTATTTACAATGAAATAATAATGTCTTGTACAAATTTAGAAATACAAAATACGAAAGGGTTGTTTACAAAACAATTAAAAACACTTATTTTACAAAAAATGGTAGATATTATACAGAAATGAGTACATAATTATAATAAATAAAACTATCAGTATTAATATAGACTATTTATATGTATCGTATATATTGGTGGCGGGTTTGATCATATTTAAGTTGTAGAAATAAGTATTAGAATAATGATTATTAAACTATTATAAAACGGGAGCTACATCTGCCAATAAACTGTTATACAGTTTGGCAGGAGTTTAAACACGTATGCTAATTATTGTAAAACAAAACGTGAATAAATACTTATTATTATTATTAAATTATCAATAATTTTAAGCAAGCTATGTCACAAAAACGCTATATAGATCATACATATATCAATAAATACGTTTAAACGAGATAAATTCATTTGCTTTTAAATATGTATATGAGAAAAGCAGAAGGAATATTCGATGCAAAATGTCGATTTGTGGAGATAATAATTATTAAAACGAAGTTTTGTTATCGTTTTCACACACAATATTATGATTTAGATTAATGTGACGTACAATAATTGGCAAAAGTCTAATTGAGATCAGCAAATACAAAAAATATGCTACCTATATAGAAATTCAAAATCATTTTGCACTTCATCAACATCATCAGCCCTGTATATAAACTATCCCAGTGCTGGGCACGGGACTCTTCCCACTATGAGAAGGGTAAGGCCATAGTCCACCACGCTGGCCTAGTGCGGGCTAGCAGACTTCACCTGTCTTTCGAGAACATTATTCTCCATAATTTTGCACCTGCCGTGTATAAAAATTAATTAATTTTCAGAACTCTCCACTACCTGTAATAATTATAGTAAAAAGCTAGAGACCGAAAAATTCTAAAAAATATTTAGACGTAAAAATACACAAAACGTAACGTACAATCGAACAATATGTGAGTAACACAACAAAATGTTGCCCTTGTTAAAAATAACTGTGTTTTTTTCTCGACGACTTTCTTTGTTTGAGGGGCCTTTGTCAATTTTAACAATGTTGCCATGAAAGTGCTTCATAAAACTCTGTAAAACTGGTAATGAAATTTCAAATGCTATGCAGACATTCACAATCGTTACTTTGTTACTTAAAACTATGAATAATCAGCTTGTAACACAAGTGTTTATTGGGCACTATCAAAATATTAAATTGCCTTATCGTTGTCTTTAAATGGTGATTCAAGTAAATGTATTAATAATGAATTAAATATAAGTAACATTAATGGAGTTTTTTCTGGCATAGTGTTATAATTTATCGTCGAACCCCAGCTCGTAACAATAAGATAAAAATTCTACTAAGTAGCTAATATGAAAGCACAAGCACTTTCACAATACAATATCAAATTTTATATTGATAACATAAAAGCAACTCAATCCAACTCTGTTGACGCTGGTAACAATCTTTTAACAAAAATTGCTGACACAAAACGGGTTTCTGCAAATATAGTCAAGAATCACAAAGACATACATAGAATAATAAAAAGGAAAACATTTCTTCATGAGTAAGTTACTATCGAACAGAATCATAAATAATTCAGATTGTATTTTTGTATACTCAATTGTAATCACAAGGTACGCCTATTAAGGGAATTGATGTTACAAATACGATAAAGCGATTTATTTAAGAACCCAAAGGGCTTTTGAATGATGCTCATTTGGCTGCTGTTGTCGTAGAACCGTGGTACAAGTTTAAGAATACCAGAGAAGAAAATGGAAGTCACATAAATTGACTGGCGGTGGTTTATGTAATAGGATTCGGAAGGGCTGTAAGCTAATATTCTGGTAAATTTTATTAAACTAGAACCCTGGATTTCGAGGTGAAAGTCTTGGGTGCAACTGTGATAAAGCAAGGACAGAAATTTCAAAACTGTAAAATAACTATTTTTGCCACTATACCTTTAAATGATATTTACCTTTATAAAGCAGCAGTTTATAAAGCAGCAATAGCCTTGTGGAGAGACCGACAGACTGCTACGCACAGGGTCCGGGTTCGAACCCCACGGCGCGCACTGATGACTTTTCGGAGTTATGTGCGTATTAAATTGTTAATTACCGCTTGCTAAACGGTGAAGGAAAACATCGTGAGGAAACCTGCATTTCTGAGAGTTCTCCATAATGTTCTCAAAAGTCATGTGAAGTCTGCCAACCCGCACTTGGCCGGCGTGGTGGACTATGGCCTTACCCTTCTCATGATGGGAAGAGGCCCGTGCCCAGCAGTGGGACAGTATAAGGGGCTGATAATGATGATATTTACCACAAATGATGTGATGAATATATAAGAAGATAATGAAAGGAGCTTTGCAATAGATAAACGCTAGTAATGCTGATAAACTATTGTGAACGATAATGTTAATATCTAACAACAAAAAGTACTATAAAGATCGCAAATCATTCTCAAGGAGCTGCTATTTTTATGCAGGCAGAAAGTAAACTACTAAAGTATAAAAAAACTTAGAACTACTTCTCCTTAAAACTAACGTCTATCAAGAAATAAAACGTTCTAATACCTACATGAATAGTTTTCTTAGGAGTCAATATATTTTTAACTATCAACTGCGACTCGTTTTTAAATCTTGAAATAAGAAACTGGATTTTAATCTACAGTATTCTTCAGAACAACGCCTGAGTTCCTTTTGAAGAAAATGAATGTATATCAATTTGATTACAATTCATAGAAATGAAGTCTATATTCCTTTGTCTCATGAATTGTACCAAACGAGTTACAGGCAGCGGAATCGTCTCGACTCCTGTAAAAACTCATTGATTTTGTATTGAGAGTCGTTTGAAAGAAATGGCTGGCCATTTGCCGTGGCTGGGATTTCCGTGGAATAATTTATTGTATGCTTTACCTGTACCGAGATTTGCTTATTTCTGCCTTTATTGGTGATTAAGGGACGTGGATTTCAAGACCGGGGGAAAATGATGAAATATTTTGCTTTCGCGTGCTTACGACTTCTTTGAAATATTAATCAGGAATTTTATTTTTGGTCTGAATAACTAGGAGCTATGTATAATTCAGCGTGTGTGAGACTATTGTAAAGGTAAATTATTTGAATATTAGTAGGTATGATGATAGGTTCATAGTTCTGTATTAAACGCGATTGCCCAATATTTCAACTAACAGATATCTCAGAATGTTTCACAAGGGCAAACTAACGGGGGTCAATTGTAATAAATAATTCGGGACATTTCTATTGAACTTGCTAGTCCCTTGTGAGCCTAAGGTACCATACGTCTTGTAGTTGAATGTCTCCTGGGGACCCCTAGGAATGCCTTGAAGTTTTGCCCTTAAGGTAAAGACGAATGGGAAAACTTATCTGTTCGTTGATCTGCCGATAGAGTACTAACTTTGAATCAATAATTAGGTTTCTATACGAACAGGAACTTTGGCTTTTATAAAATACAGAATAATCTTGGTATTGATAGAATTATATTACCTAGTTAGACATTGATTTGTGCGAGCGTAAAATTTGCTTTTTGTAAACGTTTAATTTTTTCTACATTGGTGAAAATCTTTGAATTCAAAATTGTCTCTTATTATATTATAGAAATTACTGTGTCAATCCAGTCTATAAAATGGAATCCGGACTTCAAGGTGAAAGTTTAAGATTAGTGTTGCCCAAATTCAGTCTTGGTCTTGCAGTCTTGGTCTTGTTCTTGCGTTTTTGCAAGACCAAGACCAAGAACAAGACCGCGTATTTTTAGCAAAACCAAGACCAAGACTGATCGTGCAAGACTTGAGCAAGAACAAGACTAAGCCTGCAAGACTCTTGCGTCTTGCAGCTAGGACTTAGCGCTATTTCACGGAGTAGTTAGGTGTAACAGTTCGGTGTATAGGTACGCTTAGGAATTCTATGAGACGCAAAAAACTGTATCAAAGAATATGAAAAACTGGACCTATGCGCATTACGACTAATAGGTACCATAAACATACCTACATAGCGAATAAAAAAATATCCATTAAAATCAAACTGAGTGCATGCATAGTTATGTTTTAACCATCGGCACTTTGATAATGCGGCATCAAAGGTTTTGTACTTACTTCTCAAAGAAATTTGTCGCTTTTCGGAAGTACATGGTTATGATACACGCGCCGGCGGCTTCTTTTGAAATCATATACAACAATCGTTACCGCCGCGCCGAAATCACAACATTTGACACTATTTGATTGCCGCCACAGGGCGTAGGTAGACTCATGCAAAATAATTTCGAATTTTAAGAGTACCTACAGGTGTTCCAAAGAATAAATAAGTTTCAGAGTGCTTAGAATGAAAATGAATACATTATACTGATCACGCAAGCAGTATTATGATTAGGATAAAATGGTAAGGATAGGTAGTAAATGTCATAATAATTTATTCTAGTAAGTATACAGGGTGTCCGAGTTAGGCCCAACAATATTTAAAGGTGTTTATCTATATCAAGTTTGAAATCGTATGCGTAAATGTTAATAATGAAAGCGAAACTTTTTTTTCCATACAAAACTAAAAAAAATATTTTTTTGTGTTTTTTTCGACAACCCTAACAACTCTATAGTCGTGGTTGTGGCACGCACACACGTATACTATCACCCGTCATCCCCGCTCCTCCACGCCACCCGCGCCACGTTCAGCGCACGTGCACCTACTTAAAAAAACTTTCTGTAAGTTATGCAATTAATCGCATGATGTAATAACTTGCATAGGTACACATTTTAACTAGTTTAATTATTATCATCATCCTAACCTTATCTGTGGTCTAATTAGTATCTAACTAAACCTAACTGGATAACCTACCTGCCTATGATTAGGTACAATTATTGATGAATAGGAAAATAAATTGCGATTATTTTAAATCGAAATGTAACAGGTGCCTAGATAGAACCTGACACATTACAAGTAATTCGCTTATCTTAATTCTAATCTAAAAATTTAATTATCTGAATTAAAATACAATACTAAATTTATTTACCTATCATATCACCAAATAATGTCAAGGTGCATTGCTTACCTTAGGGTACCTAAACCGAGGGAGTGAGAGTGATTAAAAATACCATTACTAATTAATTAATCAATGCTTGTTTATTGTTACATACACTTTGGTTTATTATTCACATTTATTCGTAACAAAATTACGATTAACATTTTACTTTCAATGTACTTTACGTACAACGGACGGGTCGTTAGTTTACCTACTTTTCTTTACTCACAACGCATTAAAGAAAAGGTTCGAAGTGCTGGCCTCCCTTCTCAATACACAGCCGGGCGCGCCGAGAAATCGAACTCATGACTTTTTTCAACATTTGTGGGGTTATGTTGTTGAATGCCGCTGTAATGCGCGGTATCATATCTTCTCTCGTGTTGCACGGCTCCGAATACACAATATTCTTTATGTAACCCCACAAAAAGAAATCCAAGGGCGTCAGGTCCGGGGAGCGTGGAGGTCACGACCTCGGCGCATCTTCGCCGCGACCGATCCAACGGCCGGGAAAACGAGTATGTAGGTATTGGCGGACGCGACGTGCGAAATGCGCTGGCGCTCCGTCGTGTTGAAACCACATGTTATGCCCCACGGCCAACGGCAAGTTGTCAATTTCATCTTCCAGCTCACCCTGCAGATGCTCCTAGTAGCCTGCAGCAGTCAAGCTGGCAGGCAAGAAGATAGAGCCGATTAAGCAGTCTCCGATTATGCCCGCCCAGACATTAATCCGCCACTGATGCTGAAAACTGCTTTCGGTAGACGCGTGCGGATTGACGTGTGCCCATACGTGGTCATTGTGCAGGTTGGCAAGTCCACTTCGTGTAAATGTTGCTTCGTCAGTCCATAACACTTTTTCCACGAACGAAGAATCCACAGCAATTTGTTCAATTAACCACTCACAAAAATCAACTCTAGCACTGTAGTCTGCCCGAAGTAGTTCCTGTGTTCTGTGGAAATGATAAGGGTGCTGGCCGTCTTCATGAAGAGTCCTCCACACTACCCTGTGATCGACGCGAAGCCGCGCACCCGCTCGACGAGTGCTAGGACGCGGATCGTCGGCAAAATGCTCCAGGATCTGAGTTTCCACATTACCGCTGATGGTTCGGCCGGCCCTGTTAGTTGGTGCATCATGAAAACTTCCGGTGCTGTGCAGACGTAAACAAAGTCCGCGGAAGCTTGAATATGAAGGGAGACGCCTTTGTGACGCTAGCGGCCTGCCGTCGACGAATCGTTGACGGTACAGCTCGCGACCCCCGCTCCAGGACCCGTTCCCAGCTCCGACGCAAAGTATCATATCGTAATACTCTGCGTTTGAATATGACATCGTCTGTATGATAAAAAAATAAAATAAAACAAACGTGAAAAAATACAACCTCAAACCTCTAATGACGAAAGCCGAGTGAAGATTTTTAAAATAAAAGAGGCATTTTCAAAGCGGCTCCGTTTAGGGTTCCGTTTTTATTTTTTAATATTCGAAGATAAGCGTTACACTTGACCGTCAACTCGCCTGATGTCAAGCGGATGTTGCTGTCTACGATGGAGCACGCTTTAATGTAATTCTTTAATGCAATACTGTAATGTAATAGTCATTTGTTTTATTCGAAGATAAACTTTGCTCTTGACCGTCAACTCGCCTGATGCCAAGCGGCTGTTGCTATGATGGAGCACGCTTTAATGTAATTCTTTAATGCAATGCTGTAAGTAATACTCATTTTTGCACTTGACCGTTAACTCGCCTGATGTTAAGCGGCTTTTGATGAGCTCCAACCTCGGCCACACCGTCGCTTAATACGTTAGGCAAATTGGTGGTCAATCGGATCTATCTTGCGTAAAAAAACACAATTTTCAAAAATAATTATGACGGAACCCGCAGGGCGATAAATAAGTGTATTTTGTGGGTGTGATTTTCTAAGCGAATTGATTTAGGGTTCCGTTTTTTATTTTTAATATAATTTCAACATTTTTACTCAAATTTTTATTCGAAGATACTTTGCACTTGACCGTCAACTCGTCTGATGTCAAGCGACTGTTGCGGTTTACGATGGAGCACGCTTTAATAGATTCCATTAAAAAGTTTCAATTTCAGTTTAGTCATTTGGTTTATTCGAAGATAAGCTTTGCACACTCTGAGTTTCCGGCAGTCTAGTCGGGAGACCGCATGACTTGCGATCTGCAGGTCATGCGTTCGAATCCCGCGGCACGCACCTCTGTGTTTTCGAAGTTATTTGCGTATTGTTGATTGCCGCCAACTTTAAGCGGTGAAGGAAAACATCGTGAGGAAACCTACATGTCGGAGAGTTCTCAATGATTTGAAGATGTGTAAAGTCAGCCAACACGCACTTGGCCAGCGTGGTAGACTATGGCCTTATCCTTCTCACAATGAGCTTCATTAAAATTTTATCAATTTCAATCTAGCAATTTTTTTTATTTAACCAACCAGACCTGTTTTTTATTATATCAGTATTCATTCAAACTTTGATTTTCAAGGCAAGAGTGAATAGATATCTTCTAGATTGACGAGCTTCATCCTCGGCCACGCTTTCGATTAACACATCAGGCAAGTTATTGGTCAATCCTACGAGTAACCACCAACTACTTTACTTTTTTTATGCAAGATAGATCTACATCTATCTTGCGTTAAAAAAAAGTAAACACAATTATCAAAAATAATTATGACGGAACCCGCAGGGTGAAAAATAAATGTATTTTGTGGGTGTGGCTTAATTGCCGAAAGGTCTGCGATTGCCCGCTATTGGCAGGCGGCTTTTATTTTAAGCCGGCGGCTAAGCTACGATTGGTGGTCGGCTAGTCTTTTATTTCTCTGTCGGCTTAGTCGGTTTTCTTTGGCGGCACCAGCCGCAGCCGCGGTCGGCTACTCCGTAATCAAAGAATAAATAATCAGATGTGTCAATCATTGTCAACCTTTTGGGTTTATTGAAAGTTATACGAAATTTACCTACCTAATTTACAATACAGGTATTGAATCTTTTTAATTTATGTACTACCTCGATCAGTTAAAATAACAAGATCTATTGTTTTTGAGTTGAGCTGAGCTTACTTTATTCGCCATCTTGTCATTAAACGCGTTTGCCTAGATAAATATACGATTCAATCGCAATGTTCCCATGATCATAAATTTCCCGAAATTGGTCGTATAATTGTCGTAGTAGTTTAGAGAGAAAATGAAATAATAGGGTTCGAAACATTGGACCAATGTTGATGTACATAAATAAAAACCAACTTCAGGGAGTAGTAGTAGGCATACTGAGTAGAAACATATCCTTGATAAATATTGTAGCCACTTTTAAATATACTTGAAAAGTGTAAAAAAATTCTACAAAACTAATAAAATAATATAAAAAGCGTAGGTACTTACCTACTAATAAAATAAAAAGCCTGCGATAAGAGTTTTGTATTGCTTACCAGCCCGAATATCTCTGAGAGAGATGATGAGAGTAAGTATTTACTAGCAGTGCCCGCGACTTCGTCCACGAGGAATAGTAACTTTGGAGGTATAGTGACGTTCAGGATTTATTTATTTATTTTTAAACTTTTGTCATCAAACATACAAACAAACTCTTCAGCTTTATAATATTAGTATAGATTAGTATAGATGTACGCCAAAACATTCACTTATATGTAAAGAACTTTGGCACTAATTCTTTACATATATTTTATTCACGCGTCGCGTCTGTACAAGTAGGTAATAATCTGTGTTTGTACGCCGCACGCGGCATCGTTTGATTTGCGGCCGCATCCTTTTAATAGAGCCGGCACGTGGCGAGGCGGCGCGGTAGAAAGCAAGGAAACGTAGGTACTATAAATAAAGGAATTATTTTAATTCCAGTCATTTCCAATTGAGCTGTGCTTTGAGTCTAACTTAATAATTGTTTTTACTAATTCTTGTTGTTTTCTAAAAACGTATCACGTGTACAATTTAATATGAGTGACGAAGATTCAAATTATTCTAGTCCGAGTAACGAGAGTTTGAGTCACAGATCTAAAAGACCCAAAAGCAAATTTGAGGAGTTTTTCGAAATAATTCATGCATCCCAAACTGCCTTGTGTAAATTGTGCCAACATAAAAAGATTGAAATAAAAATGAAAAACAGAAACACTTCAGGCTTAAGGAAACATCTAATATCTTTCCACAAAAAGGAATCACAAATATTTCTTCCTGTTAAACCAAAATTAAGTGGAGAAGGAGATATCACAAGCTTTTTAGTAACCGCTGGAAGAAGTGGACAAGTAAGAATATTTTTTTAACAACGGTCGAAGTTGTCGCTACGGGAATTTTAACTCCGCGTAGCTATTCATGCGATACTTTCAAAAACGCCATTAACTTACATAAGTATTTTTGAGTTAGTGGTGTTTTCATCTAGGGGTGCGACATATTAAGTATGTAATTATCGTCTAAATATTTTTTATAAACACCCATATTTTCATTTGTTTTCATAATCGGCCAGTAACAACTAAGTACTTTATTTTGGTAAATTACAGTACAGTGCAACCTTAATATAACAAATGTCAATTTAACGATTTTCTCGATTTAACAACAACAAACCTCCTCCTCCTAAACGCTCAAACCTAGTATGTTTTAAATAATAACAGAAGATTTATTGTTTTATTTCAGTCGGAAAACAGCAGTGACAACATCACGACAGCTACAGTTGATTGGGTGGTGAAAAAATATCTTCCCTTCTCATTTTTCGATGACGAAGCTACACAAGTATATTTTCGACGTATTTGCCCTAATATGGTGTTTCCTAAAAGGTCTACACTTAGAAGGAAAGTCAAAGAGAGATTTGAAGAGCTCCAATTGAATCTCAAGGAACAACTTCAACAATTATCATCTAAAATGTCGTTTACCATTGATGGGTGGACGTCAATTGCTGGTAGGAGTTACTACGGGGTTACTATGCATTATATAGACAACGAATGGAAGTATCGATCTGTAGTTCTTGATTTTATACCATCACGAGGTCGACATACTGGGGAAGATATTTGCAACGATTTTCCATGAATGTTTATTGGAATATGACATAATTGATAAAATACAAGGTATCACGGTCGACAACGCAACTGCAAATACCAAATTTATGTATGAACTGGGCAAACAGCTGCCGCCACACTTTGATTCAGACAATCAACATTTCCGGTGCTTTGCTCACATTTTAAACCTTGGTGTACAAGATTTATTAAAGACCTTAGCATTACACTGTGAGTCTGACACTAACGCGCAAGATCAGCAGTATGAAGACTATGCAGACGAAACTGAGGATGAGGAAGATAAAGAATATGCACCAAATATTGCTGATTCGCGTACATCTGTAACAAAGTTACGCAGTATTTCCAGTAAAATAAAAAGAAGTGAGATAGTGAAGAAGAAGTTTCAGTCTGCTTGTGAAGCAGCTGGCGTGCCATCAAATCTAAATGCCATTCTTGACTGTCCAACGAGATGGAATTCCACACATGATATGATTGGATTTGGTTTAAAAGTGAGAGCGGGCATTAACATATTGTGCAGTTCTGTCACCGAATTGAATGATTTTCAAATCACAGCTAGTGAATGGCAGGTACTCGAAAAATTACATAAATTCCTAATAAACTTTAAACTTTTAAGTACAAAACTTGGTGGAGACAAATATGTTACTTTACCGCTAGTCATTGTATCATTCAATCTCTTGCTAGATAAAATTGAATCCATGGTAAAACAGTTAGATGAGAAACCTAATCGATCTGAAGTGGATGAAAGGCTCATTCTAGCTTTCCAAGCAGCTCGAGACAAAATGCTTAAACATTATAAGAAGAGCAACTGGATTTATTGTACTTCTTTAATTTTAGACCCAAGGCATAAGGCTCAGACTTTTGACCTGGCAATGTGGGGGAAGCAACTTAAAACAGAAAGTCTGCGCAAGTTCAATGAACTTTATGAAGAATATAAAAGTCTACACTCACTGAACAAATCTCTGGAATTACCAAAAAAAGAAAATAAAGTATGTGATGAAGATGAAGACGTAATAGACTTTGATAAACTCTATGAATGTCCCTCGACGTCATCTGGATCTTGTCTTCAAGGCTTAGTGATAGACGAGTTGGAGGAGTACCTGAGAAAACCAAGAACTGCCAGCTCGGAAGACATTTTAGATTGGTGGAGGACGCATGAGACAGAGTATCCGACTTTATCGAAGATGGCCCGTGATTTTCTCTCAGTACCTGCAACTTCAGTACCTGCTGAGAGATTATTTTCTAAAGCATCATTAGTAATTAGAAAACATAGAAATAGGTTAAGTGATGAGTCAGCCAGATGGTTACTTTGTATTAATTCTTGGTCAAAAGAATTGATATAAAGTAACATAACCTAATGATAAAGCTGTTGTGTACTGTTATGTTTGATTTGTGTTGTATTTTATTTTTTATTGAAATAAATGATAAATCGTAAAACTCTTTTATTAAATTTCATATAAGTTGAGGGTTCAATCTCTTTCTAGACAGATATTGTTCTTTAAAATACAGTCAAGTTATTGTAATTAATTTGTTTTTTTTACATGTTTTAGCAAATGTAAGCTTATAAATCATAAATGTTTATTAAGAAACAGTTACTTCCATAGAAAACGACATATAGGTCAGTTGATTTTTTTGAATTTCTTATCAAATCTTCAGTTATTTATTAATCTGCTTGATCTTTACTATGGCTGTGTTAATTCAAGCTCACAATGTTCCAATTCTAATACGTTTTTCTAAGATTTAAAAACTTTAATAAATAGTAATAGACTGATAGGTAATTGCAAGACTTGCAAGACTCTTGCTGCAAGACCAAGACCAAGACTGGGAGCGCAATACCAAGACCAAGACCAGGTGTATTGGCGCAAGACCAAGACCAAGACTGGCTAAGTCTCGTCTTGTTCTTGCATTTGGGCAACACTATTTAAGATGCAGCCGGGATAACGCTATGAAGATGAATGTAAGTAATCTGTTCCGTCTCCTCATAATTCTACACAAGAAGTGAGTTGTGATAGCTTGGGCTCGCCAAACACTCTGCTCTGCCCGACAGAGACAATAACACCGAAAGGGGTAGTAATAAGAGACGAAGCAATAAAACCTTCTGTGGAGTTGAGTGTGGATAAATCAGCATGTAAAGAATCATTGGGTCTCAATGTTGTCCATTTAAAGCAGCGGATGTAAGCGTTCCTTTTTATATCTATAATGTTGATAATAATACTAAGATGGAAGATATTGTCACATATATTAAAAGCAAGACTAATGTTGAGATTATGCTGCAACGTATGAATATGAAAATGAATATGCGGTTTATAAGTTCTTGATACCGAAACTTAAATTAAATGTTTTTATGGATATGAACTTATGGCCTGTAACTATTGTCCGTGTGGTTACAGATTAAGAATACGGAATGTCACCACCCCATATCATCCCATGGGTGGCGTAGGAACCGACGGAGGGAGCATATTATGCAGAGAACAGCACTGTAAGAGAAGGGAAACTTGATACAAACCCTATACCAACCCGTTTGGCCAGCGTGGTATAGTAGGCCAATTCCTCCTTTCAAAGGAGAGGCCTAGTCCAGCAGTGGACTGTTAAAGGCTGATGATGATGATGATGAACTTATGGCCTGCTGGAGTATCCTTCCGCACGTTTGTTGATTACAGTGCTTAATTGCAGGCGAGTGACCGAGTAAGTAAATTAATGGACAATAAAAAAACAGAAACGTTTGAATGCTAACTTGCTAAGTTATATATGTAGAGGTAAATCGTATATATACAAAATTTGTGTAAAACTGCGGATGTAATTGCTTAAAAACTTAACTGTGGGTGTAATATTACACCTCTGCCTACCCCTTCGGGGATACAGGCGTGAGTCTATAAATAAATAAAGAAATAAAATAATTGCTTAACAAGAAACCTGGTTCTTGCCAGACGAGATTTTTATTTTTGGTAATGTAGATGTTAATTTTGGTAAGTCTGCTGTTGATACGTCAGCAGGCATATTGAGGGGTAGAAAATACGGTGGAGTGGCCCTCTTATGGAGGAGGTCTGTATTTACATCAGTTTCAATTATACCTTGTATGAGCATTTGCGGCTATCAAAGCGACATGCGCTGACCGTAATTTACTTTTATTTAGTGTTTACATGCCAACAGATTATCGTAATAATTTAAGTGAATTTTGTGAATGTTTAGGAGAAATAGCGGCCATTGTTGAAAGCGCAAAATGCTGAATATATGTTTATCTTAGGCGACTTTAATGCACACCCTGGTGAGTTATTTCATAATGAATTATTAAATTTTTGTGCTGAGCAAAATTGGATTTGTGCTGACTATAAGACATCAAGTATTTATTCTGAGACTTATACCTTTGTCAGATAGTTGTGGCAGCAGACGGTGTCTTGACCATTGCTTAATTAAGAAAATATGACTAAAAAGCATGACATATAGAAATCTATCATTTTTTCATCAACTGTTTTCCAAAAATTCAACTAACTCATAGTAAGAGTACACTCTTGCCGTAAATACCTACTCATTTAAGTTATACTTAAGTACGGTTCAGTTGAAGTAAATCCATCTCATTCAATGAGAAGTACACTGTAGGAGCAACTAATAGTAATTATTATCAGCCTTTTGTAGTCTACAGCTGTATACAGGGTGTCACAAGACCCATCACCAAGCCGAAGTCTACTCGTTGTGGTCATCATGCCAAGTCATACTAACCAAAAATAATACCTGGGAAACGAGTTTTTTTTTTGAGCTTTTACATTTTTTAAACCGCAATTATAAGCGCGTGCGTGCAATGCTCGTAAAACCTACTTATCCATGGGGTTATAAGACATCTAAAGAACGTGGTGGGGTAAATGCATCGATTTTGTACCTAATTAGAAAAATTCCATACTAACTTTGAGCCTCAATATCTCCTGAATCAGTAATTTCCCAGGTATGGTACCCAAGTAAAAAAAATTCATAGTGATTGGTACAACATGGGATTTCAGTTTTCGTTAAGGGTCTTTTTACTCTGTATAGGCCTCGCTTATTTGCGTTATAATAGCAGGATTTCACCAACTATACCACGCTGATTATATGAGTTGGCATAGGGTTTGATGTCGAGTTTTCCATATCTTCAGCAAGATACATACATAAACTCACGCCTGTTTCCCGGAGGATAGCCAGAGACTACGGAACGCCATTTACAACGATCCTGACATACATATCTCTGTTGCTTCATTCACTCCCATCAAAGAAGAATGATCATTTTTGACCTAAACATGTATAGCGATAAAAATTATTTTAAAATTAAAGTAATTTTATAGTGTAATGATTTCACTAACAATTATATTTTTTAGAAGTCTTGGTAAAAAGAAAAGTTTTGGGTTATAAAGATGTTCTAGAACTCGTGAACGCATCTTTAACAAAATATTTTTTATTCGCTGCATTGTTATATTATCGGTGCCCGATAATAGTGCCTTGTTTAGCTACGTTCCATTTCACTTATACCACATTTATATCGACTGGTTTTGTCAAAACCTCTAGAAAACTTACTTACTTGTTATAAGCTAGCATAAATGAATGTATCTTTTTATGTCAAAAGATATAAAAAGATAAATATAAATGTATTTCTGCCGTTGAAAACATTGGATAAGGATGCAACGAAACGTTTTTGACTTAACGACGCCGCCGGTGACATTGGACATGGAAGAAACTGTCAAATTAATACGAACTAATTACGGTGTATAAGTAATTTCTAG
Source organism: Euclidia mi (assembly GCA_944739405.2). Lineage (NCBI taxonomy): Eukaryota > Metazoa > Arthropoda > Insecta > Lepidoptera > Erebidae > Euclidia > Euclidia mi. The sequence continues at coordinate 2,757,513 of OX123205.2, read as the reverse complement.
ACCTTTATAAGAAAAACTTTCTTTACAGTATAATTTCTTGATCATAGAGCTACTTGTTTTCGTACATTTTATCTATATACGCAATAATTCACTATCAGGTAATTCAATGTATGGGAAGTGGCCATTGTTCTTTCTCATGCATGCTCTTCGGTTAAGGGTCCTTCTAACCTGTCCTTTCTTCGGATGTCTCCAATCTGGTCAGCGAACGTTCGTCTAGGTCTTTCCCTTCGTCCTCTTCCATTCACACTTGACTTATATAACTTCTTTTCAGTCTTTCGTCATCCATCCTCTCCATGTGTCTAAACCATCTTAGCATACCTTTCTCAATGGTTGTCACTATATCGTCATATCGTCTTCTTTTACCCCACAACACTTTCTTATTACACAATTCTTTACTCTGTCGTTCAAAGACAAGCAAGATACTATACGATATATGGATGTGCATTTGCAAAATATTTTAGTTGTACAATGTAGACAATATATTTATTCACCTAAAATTACTTCAAACAGTGTGCGATAATTTAAGACCCTATTTTCATTAAATGTAACTTCGATATGCCGTATGGTTGACGGCATAGAATACAAGTGTCACCACCCCCTATCTTCCCGTGGTTGTCGTAAGAGGCGACTAAGGGATAACACGATGCAAATACCATCTTTGCGTAGAGACGGAAAACTCGACATCAAACCTTATACGACTGCCTTGTTGGTCTCGCGGCATAAATGTGCGCGTGGGATTGGGAGGTCCCGGGTTCGATTCCTTGGTCGGGCAGTGTTATTGGGTTTTTCTGTCACGAAATTCCCAGTAGCAGCACGGAGTCTGGAAATGTGCCCGGTACGGCAATAGGCTCGCCCTTTATTACGTGGGACTAAGGTATATCTGGAAAGTGGGTGTAGAAATACACCTCTGCCTACCCCTTCGGGGATAAAAGGCGTGACGTTGTGTATGTGTGTATGTGTATGTAACTTCGATAGTAAACCGGAATAAACTTTTTTAAGGCGCAGAATAGGTTTGCACGGTAGGTACGTATGTTTGTATGTGTTAGGTACCTGCAATGCGAGCTTGTGGCGATCAGCTGAGCGACGGCCGCGATCAATACATGGAGCTGATATTCAAATGCATGGTCACGAAAAAAAAAGTTTTTATTAGTTGGTTTTCATGTATTTGTATTCAGTTATGGTAGTATATTCAGTCCTGAAAATATTTTGCAAATGCATATCAATTCACTGTGTGCTTCGGGTATTTTCTTGAGTCGCCTTTTACGACACCTACCGAATGAAATGATGTATCACTACATTTTAAGTCATCACCACACGAAATAGCTTATTAATATTGCTCCTGTCGATGAAATCATAGCATATCTCAATTGGAAAATATGTATTTTAATGAAATGCTAGGAAAGTTTTTGAAGAATAAAGAGTAAGTTAAAGCTTTTACTAATATTTATATCTAGCTGAGGCTACGGTTATACCACAGCGTAATGTTAAATAGATTCCTAGATGTAAAAAACAAAATTTTCCTCGAAATGGGCTATCCAACATAAAAAGAATTATTCAAATCGAACTAGTGGTTCATGAGATTAGCGCGTTCAACCAAACAAACAAACAAAGTCGTCCGCTTTATAATCTTAGAAGATAATTATAAAAATATTAGTAGAGATAATAAAACTCGGGGTCACTCAGAGGGCGATGGAGTGAGCTATGCTCGGAGTTTCCCTGCGAGATCGAATCAGCAAATGAGGAGATCCGCAGGAGAACCAATGTCACTGATATAGCTCTCCGAATTGCCAGGCTGAAGTGGCAATGGGCAGGGCACATAGCTCGTAGAACCGATGGCCGTTAGTGCAGGCGGGTTCTAGAGTGACAACCGCGTATCGGACGACGCAGCAGGGGTAGGCCTCCAAGGGCAAGGTGGACCGACGATCTGGTTAAAATCGCGTTGCGCGGTTGGATGCGGGCGGCTCAAAATCTGTCTGTGTGGAGAACCTTCGGGGAGGCCTATGTCCAGCAGTGGACGTCTCTAGGATGACATGAGAGTAGAGATAGTGATATATGTTTTCAAAATTTAAAAATCAACTAATGTGGAGTTTTAAAATAATAAATAACGTTTAAAGAATACAGCAACACCCAGTTTAAAGGAAATGAGTGTGGAAAACTTTAAATATTTTTAGGCGTTTATGATAATATTTAAAGTACCTTCCAAAAATATACCCATTCGTATTCTTTTAATTTTCATACATTCTTACCAAAACATGGCCTGTGTATTTTCCTCATAGCATAACTTCACGCCTTTATCCCCGAAGGGGTAGGCAGAGGTGTATTACACACCCACACTTCGTTACCACACGTACACCAGCTATGTTTCGGTCCCAATGTAATAGAGGGCGAGTCTATTGCCATCTGCAGGGCACATTAATAAGCGGGCGATATTATATATTTTTTTATAAATTGTAATGCATATGATCCTGCCGATCAACGGACGAGGCTCTGGCAAACAAAACAAAATATCCTGATAAGCGGCAATAGGCTCGCCACCTATTACGTGGGATCAAAACACTGGCGAAAAGTGGGCATTTAATATGCCTCTGCCTACCCCTTCGGGGAATCAGGCGTGAGTCTATGTATGTATGTAATGCATATTAATGTTAACTTTTCTGAAATATGTGAATGTTATCTTTGAAATTGCGACGATCAGCCATTTGTGTAGCAGATCTTCTCTGTAGAAAATAGTCTGTCAAGGTGGTGTTATATTGACACAAGTGAAAATAAGTGACTGCGTGTCACTGCAGACACATACAGTGCCACAGACAATGCTATATTCTGACGTGTCCCATTAGCTCAGAATCGTCTTAGACTATATATATTAGCAAGACCTAATGCGATACGCGTTGCCGAGGTCTGGGCTAAAACGCTGTTATAAGTGTTACCATAGAGACGAGAAGAAGAAGAGTCAATTATTCTGGGCTATTTAAAAACTATTGAAGCTTTTGTTAATTTTCTGGGCATCTTTTGTTTTTGATCGTATAGGCAGTTGGGTTACATAAAATAAGAGAGATAGAGGGGAGAGGAGTATAAGCCGTTAAATGTGATTGTACACGATTGTACCACCAGCAACCACGGGCAAGAAGAATTCATAATGGTTGGGTTACTGTTTGCAGTATATTGTGGCAGTCGTAAGAATGCTTTATTATATTTCTTAGAGTGGAGAATGCGAGATTTTATGCACCTCATAGGTGCATTAGACATTTTAGAGAACAATAAGCCATTGGAAAATGTTCTCCAGGTTAATTTAGTATAACAATAACTCTTGAAGTGCCGAGAAATTTTACGTGAATGGTCCTGTAAGTATAGGAAATTAGTTAACACTACAGGAAAATGAAAATTAAAAAAAGAAAATTCGCTCCACCCCTGTACCTATATCTATCTATTTACCCTACGGTTTTTCTGCGAGAAAATAGCTGTAATTTAGTCATTTCTCTGCTAGCGGTGAAACAAGTGCCTCATTGTAAGGTTTGATAAAGTTTTTATAATTATCGAATGTTGTTCGCTCGCTAGGCAAGCACTAGGAACACTTGTTCCTGAGAACTCGCCTTGCACAGTGAAGCGCCGCCCCTTCGCGGCACCGATACGTCACCGGTCGGCAGATGGCAGCACTTCAAGTCGTTTAGCGATGTCACCCGAAAATAATAAGAACCGCAAATTCATAAATTGCTTAGAAAATTAATAAACTTGCATAGGATTCTAAACGAGAGATAAATTGCAATACTTTACGCAAACATTTTCGCAAACTTATCATTTGCAACGTCTCGTCGTAAAGGAGAATGCAGGTACCTGTACCAATTGCTTTAAAAAAAATAATATACCGTAAATACTTTGATACTTTTTGACTGCCATTACTAAATTATGAATTATTATTAAATCTGCGTTTACGAAATATTATAAAAAAGTAGAACTTAGATCAACAATTTCCGAATACATACATTGCCAGCACAAAAAAAGTCGATTCCGAGCGACATAAAATCTAGTGTAATATTCTCAACATTAACGATTGCTTAGACGATTAAATTATTTTGGATTCAATAGAATGCACTATGACAGTGAATTAAAAAAAAACTGTGTTCTGTGATTTTATTAAAAAGAAATACATATTTGGCTACTTAACTTGATTTCAGACTTTGGTTGAGCAATTTATTCATTAATCAATAGTTTTAGGTGATATCGATTTTAGATATAATTGAATCGAGATAGCAACACTTGCAGGGTGACATTTGATAACTTGAGCAACTGTCAAAAGTGTCAAATGTCAACCCCACACAACGTCGCCTACGCATCGTTCGTGTTTGTTTGTGTTATTATTTTGTTTTTATCCGTTGAGTTGAGCTTTGTTCCTCAGGGTCGAAACTACGTTTCTTTTAACTTGTAACATCATTCATTTATTGAAATTGTTATAACCAGTTAGAAATCAAGGACGAATTTCTTCATTTGCAATATTTTTGGCGGATTTTTCAAAAATATGGTTATGAGAAAAGATCTCAGAACTGCGGATTCGAAAACAAAAACGTTTCATGCCTACGGTAATATTAAACAATAAGCTGGCAAAAAATTTCCTTTTATGAAAAAGCATACGGTACAGGCTTCCATACAAAAACCGGCATTCTCCTTTATAAATTGACGGAAATCCATATACGTAAGATTATAAACAGTTTGACCAATCACAGAAGAGCTTTTGATTTTACGCTTCTTTAAAGTACGGAAAAGAACACACTGCTCTCGGATTGGTCGGTCGGTGATAATGAAGGTCAACATCAGTTCAACTAAATAGGTTATGTTAGGTTTTCTTGTGACCCTGAACACAAAAACAGGAGTCCTGCGAAGCAGGGCTCCGTCAACTTAGCCTCCTAAATATGGCTAAAGTTCCGGTTTATTCGTTAAAGTGGTGAACAATGGCGGTGTAGAGGAAGGAAATGAAACTCGTGACTTATTCAAGTAGTCAGAGCGCACATGGCGTTTGCTTATTGCTAACTTATTATTTTACGCATGGATTCGGTAATTTTATAATTTTCCGAAAATATTACAATTTATCTCATGGTTTAGAATCTTACGAAATTTTATAAATTTTCTAGAAAATTTATAAATTTGCGGTTTTTGTTATTTTCCGGTGACACAATACTAATGACTGAATTCGACATAAAACATTTGTTATTGACACAAATGATATTAGACATTCAGAAGCCTTTGTCCGAACAAAACGCAATACAAATATTTAGCTGATGTGTATTGTTTAATTTGTGTTTTATAAAACGTATGTTTTAGATGTGAATATATCACTATACTTTGTCAACTTGGGGATACAGGTAGGTTTGCTCTACTTTATAATTGTCGCATTTTTAAATAATATTTTAAAATTATATTATAAAATTTTGTCATTCTCCATACGTAATTGTAAAACTTCGTCTTTATTTTATTGAAGTATTTCGATGACCACGTTTGTCGTATCTATACATTTTTGCACATTAGCAACATTTTAGAAATTTGAACATAAAGTGCACTTTATGTTCAAATTTCTAAATTCTATGTGGAAATGAGGTCACCTATTGCGACGGGTGATCTCATTTCAAAAGTGATTTCTACCAGGCAACCTTTGAATTGTGATATTATCGATAAGAGAGTCGCAGTAGCTTCCATTCCTTTTTCATATTTTGTGTAAAAAAAAAAATATTTTTTTTTATTTTTCAATAATAGAAGAATGTAATTCGAGGCTATTTATATATCTCGGTGAACCTTTCAGTGACCTCTTTTGGTTTGTTTGTGCTATTGTGAACGAGGTCTTCAATAGGTGCTAGCTATCACAGTTATAAATATTTTTCCCGTATTAGGACTAAACCCTGTCGCGGGGAACTTTACAAACATACAACTAACGGACACAATGAACACTCAGTCTGGAAACAACAATTTATGAATCACACAAAGTGTTGTCTCGTGTGGGGATCGAACCCACAACACTTCGGCGCAGTGTCAAGCGGTGAGGTGGCCGCTTAAACCACTACGCCAACCGTGCAGTAGAAGATCATTGCTATAATTTGTTGTGCTTGTCACCAACCTGTTGAATCTTCATGTACTCTCTGGCTATTGCCGTCTCCCGCCTACTTGCACAGAGCTAATGCGGCCAGGATCGTTCTCCACCAATTTGCTCCGCAATACTAACTTGTAGATGTCGAGTTGCCATACTATGCATTTGGCATCGCCAGTACTTGAAGATCGTCGTATCACCTTTCACTGGTAGTCAACAGTACTGTACGAATTGTCTTGATACATCGATTAGGTTGCCGCGAAATACATGTTTATGTCACCATACCTCATGACAAGAATTTTGTGAAAGTAGCTGTTATTCTAACAGACTCAGGCTCTGAACTTAATTTTCAAGATTCTCATCGTATAGAATATAATAACAGTAATTGTATCTACAATCGTGACCTATTTTTATTTTTCTTGGTGTCGCGTATTGTGGTGAAATGTAATGAAATACTTATTTATTTCGTGTAAACTTTGCAAGTACTTACGAAACGTCATTAAAAAAATCATTTTATACAATTATTTTTGTGTGTCGAATTAGAACAGGTCAGTCCCAAGCGTTTTGGTCGTCTTTATATTCAGATATTTTATACTATGCTTTTGAACACAATTTCGCTTTTACAATAATTTTAAACTTATTTATAAATAGGTTTCTTATATTATAAGGGAGCTTGTTATAAAAGCGTAACTCTATCTACTTATGAGCCGTCTCGACTCCACCACCAGGCCGTAGAGCGTGATCGGCCGAGTTTGGGGCTGGCGGAGAGGGTGTGAGGAGGATCTCCCGTAAAAGTGTTCAGGGCCATACCCACTAAAACTACCGCGGTGTCCCTACGGGTCCCGTGTAGAGCGAGCAGGCGTAGTCATGCAATTCGCAGAAAGTAAAGAATCTACATATATATCCTCGTTCAGATTCTTGATTTCTTTATACACACACATCATATCAAGAAACCCATCTTTTTCTGCGACCCAACCGGGATTGGCCTGACGTGGTGTTCTTATTTTTTTACGCATGGTACAAACCAAACAATTTACGGGCTAACCTATCCAGACTGGGCCCTTAAAGGGCTCAGCCAGCTCAGCCTAGGGAGAGTGCGGTGAAGGGTGAGTGGGAACTACCCACTAAAACCACTATGGTTTTCCTCTATCTGATCCACTGAATGGCGGAGTCACGGGAACTGCGTTAGCATTACTTCCACGACCGCCATGGTGGTCTTTTTTTTGTTCACTACGGTGGAAGCTCTCCTTATGAGGCATCTCAACTCGATGCCAACCCGGCCGGAGTATGATCGACCGGGCTTGGGACTGGTGGAGGATGTGTGTGGAGCCTCTCCCCTAGAGGCGGGGCATACCCACTAAAACCACCGTGGTGTCCCTGCGGGTCCTGTGTAGTGGTGGGGTCACGGGATTCGCGGATAGCATACTTTTCCGTGACCCCACCCGGGATTGGCCCACCGTTGGTGTTGGCGGGCCCCGTCTCAATATGACTTGGGAGGCGGCGCGGACACTACGCAAGGCAAGGAGGGGTCCTTGCCTTTTGGCGTACGGGGAGCAGCCTCAGCGCTCGCCGTCCGCAGGCACTAAAACGGCCCCAGAGGATAGGGAGAACGGCAACCTGACAACACCACATCTCCTCTTCCTCTGCGGCCCCACTGCGACGCAACAAATGGTGCGCCCCCTTTGATCGCGGGAGATAGGGCGCGCGGCAACGCAACACCGACACGCCTCTCCTCCCGCAACCGCACCCGACTGCGAGGGACAGACAGAACTGTCCCCCGCACCCGCACTTTGGACGCATCCTACGCAGGCCTCACCCAAGCCCACGTGGAGCGTCCCCTCCCGGGATCCCACTTAGCTTCACCGTGGGTGTACCTCAAACCTACGGTTACTGAGGCCCCCACCACGACAAGGTGGAGATCCCACGGGGAAGGGAATAATCGTGACCCAGTCCTAACCTCCGGTAACTTAGACCCTGTACCTACTGGTAGCAGCAGCAATATTATAACCAGTTCATATTGTATTTCATAAATATTTTAATTATTTATTTTACCAATTAGGTACATGTAATCAATTTTTCCATGACAGTTAGTAAAATCATAATATTTATTGTATGTAAATCTCAACTTGTTTTATTTTGTATCGATTCACAGGTTTATTACGAAAATGTTAATACAGCAATATTGACATTACGGACCGAATTTCTAAAGATTATGCTGAATGAATATTGGCGCAAGATTTACACCTGCTACTTTGGGCAAAATGTTGAAGATTTCAGACTTGTTGGATAGTGGGCCTTCGCCAAGACAACAACTGATGATTGTTAGACGTGGTTCAGAAATTAACCACAATATCTCGAAATACGAAACTTGAAGAAACGAATGATCATATCTAATACCAACAGAAAGTCAGTGAACAAAAATTGTTATTACATCAGTGACAAAGGAAATTCGAACAATTCATTATGACGAATAACATACGCAGCTTAATAAATAGAATAAAATGTTATTCGTAATGAAGCTCCCATACCTCTGCAGTTTTTCCATCTACTTAATTCAAGCATTGTCACCATTTAAAATATTAATTTATGCAATATTTTTTATATTGTGACCAAACATTTGGCTGTTCAAATGTTTACCCAGATGTTGAACTGACACGATTACCATTTTCGCCGGTGTAATATACCTTGGAAATGTATTCTTATACATTTCTTAAACAATGCAGTCTTTCAATATGTGTAATTTTATGTATATTTTCGCAGCATTGACTTTAAATGTTTTTAATTATTCTATAGAGTTTTTGTCTTCATCCTTGTCAAGTGTTTGAAACTATCTGATTCTTGTTTATTGAAATTAGGAAGTTTCACATCCACGTGTTTTTTGTTGCCTCTCAAGAGTTCCACATCTTTATGGTTCGGCAAAGATTGTTGACATGGCTATCTAGTGGTTATTTAACGTGATAGATTGATAGTCTGGGTACAATTGAATTTTGTTAAGAGCTACAAGAAACCAAATAGAGGTACAGAGAATTTAAACGGATTTGACGCAGAGGTAGATTTTTTTTTCTAACAAATCTTTTAACACATGCCTATTCTGGCATAGATTTGTTATGTCAATTTGACAATTTTATTGTTTTACCTCTAAATTTGGATTAAGTATAGTATTGTCTAGGCGTTCACTCTGGCGCGTTTGAAATGAATGAAATTTTAAAGGCACCTTTGCACTTTAACTTTTTTCGTTGTCTTTATTTTTGTATGTCATTTGGTTTACGACAGGCGTAGGAGATTTTAGGGGATATTTGATTATTTTTATCGTCTACTTCTAAAAGATGCTCCCGTATATTGCTATATATCGCTGAATTCTTTATAGCAACAGGATCATAGAAAGAAGGGAACACGAGGGCAGATAATTTATCGTTCGACAAATATCGGTGACATGTCTATCTAGTGGTTAAATAATATGATAGATTGATAGTCTGAGTACATTTGTTTTTTGTTAAGAGCTAAAAGAAAACAATTAGAGGTACAGAGAATTTGAACGGATTTGACGCAGAGGTAGATTTGTCTATTTTCTATAAATTTTTGAGCACATGCCTATTCTGGAATAGGTTTGTTATGTCAATTCGACGATTTTACTGTTTTCCCTCTATATTTGGATTAAGTATAGTATTGTCTGGGTATGGCAGTGGTTATTATTTTATTTCTTTGTAGTCGTCATCTTCACATATTGGTTCTGTGAAGCATTATATAATGAGGTCCCCTATAGTCCAAATTGAGTGAAATAATATTTTTTTCGTACGCCTCACGAGTATCAGTCATTTTGTACATTATTTCACTCTGCGGCGTTTTAAATTAATGAAATTTTAAAGGCACCTTTGCTTTTTAACTTTTTTCGTTGTCCTTATTTTTGTATGGCATATTTGGTTTACGACAGACGAAGCAGATTTTAGGAGATATTTGATTATTTTTGTCGACTACTTCTAAAAGATGCCCCCGTATATTGCTGTACTTCCCTGAAATCTTTATAGCAACAGGATCATAGAAAGAAGGGAACACGAGGGCAAATAATGAGTTCCACATCTTTATCGTTTGACAAATATTGGTGACATGTCTATCTAGTTGTTAGTTAATATGATATATTGATAGTCTGGGTACATTTGTTTTTTGTTAAGAGCTACAAGAAAACAAATAGGGGTACAGAGAATTTGAACGGATTTGACGCAGAGGTAGAGTTATCTATTTTCTATCAATTTTTAAAATCATAAATCATTTATTTGCATCAAACAAGGGTTTACAATAAGATCTTAATAATTAATTATTACATTGTCCATTTGGCCTTGTTTTACCTGATCAGGCGTGCAAATTGTATTATTCTTCAATTTTTGAACGTATGCCTATTCTGGCATAGGTTTGTTATGTTAATTTCACGATCACGAGTTTTATCTATTTATTTGGATTAAGTATTCTATTTAAGGCAGTAGTTATTTTTTTCTTTCTCTTTAATCGTCGTCTTCCCATATTTGTTCTGTGAAGCATTATCGAAAGTTCTTCTATTTAGAGCGATTTTTATCTCTTAAGTCTAACGAGCATCTTTTGCAAATTTTTAAATATTATTTCTCTTTTCTGCGTTTTTAATGCTTGACTCATTAAAGGCACTTTCGTATTTTAACTTTATTTTATCTTTATTTAAATTTGTCGTATTTCGTTTACGACATGCGTAGAATTGTTTTTGACCATTATCCTTACTTTTGTCTCTTGTTTCTTTTCTAAAGAGCGTAAAGAGTAATGAATGTCTGTCAGCGAAATTTTCAGAGTGTTTATGATGTTGAGGTTTTTTTTTGTGTTTGAGGATATTTTAGGGAATATTTTAGTATTTTTGTCTGCGACTGCGTCTAAAATATTCCCCTAATATATAACAGTAGTAAGTTTTATACAGGCTTAATTCATTTTAGCGACATCGTAAATCGGGTTCTGCTACTAAACGGCCAACAGTTTTCTATGATTTGATTGATATTCAAATGCTGGAACAACAAGTTAATATTGGTACTGATTTGTTAATATTTATATAACTACATAAAATGTTCGATTCTAAAACGATTACTGTATGTTGAATATAAATAAAAAAAATACATTTATGTTTTATAATTATTTTAAATAAACTTGTACTTTTAATTTTAAAGACTGTTCTAAAATATGATGAGTTTTATTTCCTTTTCTATTTAAAACTCTGCAATGCTCAATTGGAGACGCTCCTATAAACCTAATGCGTTAAAAGTCTTAAGCTTGTAAATCAGCAGTTTTGGGTTCGATTCCCATTTAAATTTCCTAGGAAATTTAAAAACTTTCGTAATAACCTAATGGAAGGAAAGAGGAACCCACCACGCACCCTCTAATTGACCACCCCAACTATTGCAATAGAAAAAGGTTGACAATATCGAACTCCATCGTTCCTGAGGATGCCTCGTGCAGAGGCGAAACACGTGTCGAAGAATAGTCGGCGCATACAGCGGGATACTGCAAGTCAGGTATCTTCCTGGAACCCATACCATTCCTATATCCCTTATCCTTTTAGAGGAGTTCGATATTGTCAACCTTTTTCTATTGCAATAGTTGGGGTGGTCAATTCGAGGGTGCGTGGTGGGTTCCTCTTTCCTTCCATTAGGTTACAATGGAGTTCCGCCAAGTAACGCCTGATTCAATCAACTTTCGTAATATTCTAAATGAGAGATAAATTGTATTATTTTACGGCTAGATTTTCGGCAATTGATAAACCCTTTCAAATCCACGCGTAAAATAATAGGGGAGAGTAACCTATATTGTACCGGCTTCTAAATTGTACCTCGTCTTTATACATACATAACTTGACGGAGCCCTGCTTCGCAGGACTTCTATTTTTGTGTTCAGGGTCACATGAAAACCTAACGTAACCTATTTAGTTGAACTGATGCCAACCCTCATTATCACCGAACGACCAATCCGAGAGCAGTGTGTTATTTGCCATACTTTAAAGAAGCGTAAAATTAAAAGCTCTTCTGTGATTGGTCGAACCGTTTATAATCTTACATATAAATTGCCGACAATTTGTAAATAATTTACGACGTGACGTTGCGAATTGATCAATTTGCGAAAATGTTTGCGCAAAGTAAGGCAATTTGTCTCTCGTTTAGAATCCTACGAAAGTTTATAAATTTCCTAGGAAATTTATAAATTTGCGGTTCTTATTATTTTCCGGTGACATCGCTAAGTGCTGCCATCTGGCGACACACGAAGAGCGGCACTTGGCAAGTGTTCCTGAGAACTTGCCTAGCGAACGTACAACATTCGATACATATAAAAACTTCGTCAAACCTTACAATGAGGAACTTGTTTCACCGCTAGCAGAGAAATGACTAAATTTCAGCTATTTTCTCGCTACAGAAATGTAGGGTAAATACATGTAGGTACAGGTGGAGCAAAAAAAAATTTTTTTTAATTTTCATTTTCCTGTAGTCGCAACCAATGACTTATACTTACAGGACTATTCACGTAAAATTTCAGCTTTCTAACTAAATATCTTGAGGCCACCTCAAGATGTTATACTAAATCAACCTGGAGAACATTTTCCAATGGCTTATTATCCTCTAAAATGTCTTATGCACCTCATAAGTGCATAAAATCTCGCCTTCTCCACTGTAAGAAACATAAGAAATCAATCTTACGACTGCCACAATATAATGCAAACAGTAACCTTTATTAATGCTTCTTGCCCGCGGTTGCTAGCACAATTGCATTAAAGGCTCCCACTGATACTCCCACTCCTCTCTCTCTAATTTTATGTTACCCGACTGCCTATATTTATTATTTAAAAACACAAGATGCCTAGAAAATTACCAAAATCTTCAGTAATTTGTAATAGGCCAGAATAATCTCTTCTTCTTAACAACACTTTTACAGGTAGAAGAGCCTTGCTGATTTCAACATGAATAGGCCGGCTCGACCGGGGAAGTACTACCCTGTTACAGAAAATCGATGTAAAGTAACAGTACTTTAACTGTTGCGTTTCGTTCGGTAAGTGAGAGTGCCAGAGGCCCTATCCCCTATTCCTTCTCCCTTATCTCACTCCTCATCCTATCCCGTTTCCCAACCCTAAGGGGCGGCAACGCACTTGTGACTCCTGTGGTGTTCCTTGTGTCCATGTGCGGCGGTAATTGCTTACCATCAGGCGATCCGTCTGCTCTTTTGCCGCCTATTACAATTAAAAAAAAAAACACGTTTGGGTAAGATAGTATGTAAAATAAAAAAAATGAGTATTTTTATTTGTATGCACTTTCAATATTTTCATAAACGCCTGAAAATATTTAAAGTTTTCCACACTCGTTTCATTTTAACTGGGTGTTGCTGTTTTGTTTAAACAGTATTAATTATTTTTAAACTCTACATTAGTTGAGTTTTAAACTAGTTAAACTAATATTTTAGCTCTACTAATATTATTATAATTATCTTCTAATATTATAAAGCTGAAGAGTTTGTTTGTTTGGTTGAACGGGCTAATCTCAGGAACCGCTGGTTCGATGTGAATAATTGTTTTTGTGTTAGATAGCCCATTTCGAGGTAAATTGAGTTTTTTCCATCTAGGAATATATATATACCGCGGCCTCAGCTAGATATAAATATTGGTAAAAACGACTGATCATTCTTTAACAAAATCTTAGCATTTCGTTGAAATACATATTTTCCAATTGAGATATTGTGCTATGATTTCATCGACAGGAACAATAGTAATAAGCCATTTCGTGTAGAATTAAAAATGTAGTGATACATCATGAATACCTCCGTGGTCCAGTTGATAGCGTATGCGACTGCCGATCGGAGGTCCGGGGTTCGATTCCCGGGTCGGGCAAAAGTGTTACTGGGTTTTTCCGAATTCTCAGTAGCAGCACGGAGGCTGGTAATGTGCCCAGCAACGGCAATCGACCCTATTACGTGAGACCTAAAAACTCATGGCGAAATGTGGGTGTAATATAACACCTCTGCTTACCCCTTCGGGGATACAGGCGTGAGTCTATAAATAAAATAAATAAAAATAAATAAATGATACATCATTTCATTCCATAGGTGTCGTAAGAGGCGACTCAAGAAAATACCCGAAGCACACAGTGTGTTGATATGCATTTGCAAAATATTTTCAGGCGTGAATATACTACTATAAATGAATACAAATAGATGAAAAACAGCTCATAAAAACTTATATATTTTTTTCGAGATCATGCATTTTAAAAATCAGCTCAGTGTATTGATCGCCACCGTCGCTCAGCTGATCGCCACAAGCTCGCATTGCGGGTACCTAACACATACAAACACACGTACCTACCGTGCAGTCCTAGTCTGCGCCCTTAAAAAGTTTATTCTGGTTAACTATCGAAGAAACAGTTCATGAAAAGGGTCTTATATTATCGCACAGTTCGAAATAATTTTAGGTGAATAAGTATAATGTCTATATTGTATTACTAAAATATTTTGCAAATGCAGATCCACATGTCGTATAGTATCTTGCTTGTCTTTGATCGACAGAGAATTTGAGAGACAAAGAATAGTGTGATAAGAGAGTGTTGTGGGGTAAAAGAAGATGTAGTGACAACCATTGAGAAAGGTATGCTAAGATGGTTTGGACACATGGAGAGGATGGATGACGAAAGACTGACCAAGAAGTTATATAAGTCAAGTGTGAATGGGACAGGAGGAAGGTTAAGACCTAGACGGACGTTCTCTGACTAGATTGGAGACATCCTAAAAAAAGGAGAGGTTAGAAGTAAACTTGACTGAAGAGCATGCATGAGAAATTTGATGGGAGTGAATGAAGCAAGAGATATATCAGGATCGTTGCAAATAGCGTTCTGTAGTCTCTGCCTACCCCTCCGGGACACAGGCGTGAGTCTATGTATGTATTTATGTATCTTGCTGAAGAGACGGAAAGCTCGACATCAAAACCTGTGCCAACCCGTCTAAACAGCGTGGTATAGTTGGTGAAATCCTACTATTATAACGCATATAAGGCGAGGCCTATATACAGCTGTAGACTACAAAAGGCTGATAATAATGACTACTAGTTGCTCCTACAGTGTGCTTCTCATTGAATCAGAAGGCCAGTTCTCGTATTTTATATGACATTGAAAGTAAATTTTGAACGGAATGAGATTAGATTTTGAATTGACTCAAAATCGGTATTCTGCTAATTTAATGTCGTCTGTATATATAAAATCCTTCCCTTACTGACTGACTGACAGACAAGCTACAGGGCACAGGAAGCTAAAATTTGACATGTGTTTTCCTTGGGGACCGTAGTGCACTAACAAGGGCTTCTCGAAATTCCCACGGGATCGCGCAAAATGGGTAAATTATAACAATAAGCAGGTGTAACCGCGGGCTTCCTCTAGTTATCGTCTATTATGACTTCTATAGTTCGTCATTGACACATTGTTCAATTTACGATCTAGAAGAAGTAGCGGCGATAGCCTGGTGGTGTACGTAACGGACTGCTGAGACGATGGTCTCGGGTTCGATTCCCAGGTACCCCAGGCACACACCTCTGAATTTCGAAGTTATGTGTGTATTAAAAACGTTAATTATCGCTCGCCCAATGTGCCCGGTAGATGGCAATAGGCTCGCCCCCTATTATATTGGGACCGAAACATAACTGGCGAAAAGTGGGTGCGTAATGCACCTCTGCCTAGCCCTTCGGGGATAAAAGGCGTAAAGTTATGTTATGTTATGTTATCAGATTATAATATGAGTATACTAACTCCTCGTTATGAATGTGCTCTCCGAGCCCAAGGCATGTGACAATAAGCAATTTAATACGCATATACTAGAAACATTAAAAAGAACGTGATGCGCGTCATATATGGATTCGAACTCTATACCCTCTGCATGGCAGTCCGTTGGTATCTACGCTCGTCTAATGAAGAATACCAACATGATAATTATATATCCTACATATATAGAAAATTTACTAATATTTTTAAGACTTGAAAAGATTTTCATCCGTAATCTGTCTTCTGTCTGTCTGTATATATAATATTTATGAAACCTGTGCACAAAGCAGGCAACAAGAGCTGTGTTAATAATTATCGGCCTATTTCTATATTACCAGTATTGTCTAAGATATTAAATAAAAGACTAATAAAATATCTTGTAACCAACAACATTCCTTCAGACAGACAATTTGGTTTTCGGCCTCACAGGTCAACGAGCCAGGCAGTTGAGCAACTGACCGACCACATTACATCTAATTTAGATAGTGGACAGCCTGCTATTGGGATATTTCTAGACCTTGCTAAAGCTTTTAACTCTGTATCGTCTTCTATACTGCTAAAGAAACTTGAATCTGTCGGTATAAGAGGGAAACAGTTAGTACTGTTTACTGATTACCTCTCTGACAGGTATCAATGTGTAAGAATAGTCAACAACATAAGTAACGATGCCCCTAACTAGTGTTAACATTTGGTGTACCCCAGGGCAGTATATAAGGGGCTACTCTATTCTTGATATATATAAACGACCTTTGCAACCTAAAACTTCAAAATGGTGTCATTATATCATTGCAGACGATACAGCACTTATTTTTACTACAAAGTCACTCGATGAGGTATATGAACTGGCTCAACTTGGCTTCAACACCGTAAACACATGTCATGGCTATTAAAAAATTTGCTGTCCCTAAATGCACATAAATCAAAGTACATTAATTTTACAATGAAAAATGATAGCAGATACATCTCATCGAACTGTTTAGTGGCTCACAACACGTTTCATTCAAATGCTGACACTGCATGCGCTTGCCCTATTTAAGAAAAAGATTATATATATAGATATATATGATACAGATTATATTGAATATCTAGGTGTTACGCTTGATACTAATCTTAATTGCCGCAAACATATCGAAACATTGTGTAAAAGAGTACGGAAACTAATTGCCATATACAAAAATATACGCGACGTGGTAAACTTTACATTGTTAAGACAGGTTTACACTGCACTATGTGAATGAATCATCTCATACTGTATAACCTCAAGGGGAGGGGCAGCTAAAACGATCCTACTGCCTTTAGAACGGACTCAAAGACCTATCTTAAAGGTAGCAACCCTTCGCCCTATTATTTTTCCCACTTATGAGTTATATCAGCCCACCGGTGTTCTAACTGTGCGCCAATTATTAATTCTACGCACCATACTAAAACAACACACCCTTCTTCCTTATACACCAATCCCATCAGGCAAAAGACGGAAAGATCTAGTCTGCACTAAACCTCGAGGTAAACATGTTTATGTAAATAGATTCTTTGCTTTCCTCGGACCTTTCCTATATAATAAATTAAACAAAACCTTAGATTTATATAGCATTAGTTATAAGCAGTGTCACCTTATTGTACAAAACACCTAATGACAATGACCTACTCTGATACAGAGAATTAGCTTACAGTTATAAAATAGTGTGTAAGTACCTACGCTAAGTTACAACAAATCATATTGTGTCTATTTCCTATAACGTATTTGCAGTTCATGATTAGTTTGTAAAGACATAGCCCTATTATATTATTATTTAAAAAAAATCCTGAAACACAGGTGTTACAGCCTAGTTCAGGTAAACATTAAAATAGCTATATTTACTAAATATAATGTATTACCGTTATAAATAAAGTACCTATGTATTAATGTACCATAATTTAACAAAAGCACTTATCACAGATATTATCATCATCATCAGCTTTTAAAAGTCCACTGCTGGACTAGGCCTCTCCTTTCAAAGGAGGAATTGGCCTACTATACCACGCTGGCCAAACGGGTTGGTATAGGGTTTGTATCAAGTTTTCCTTCTCTTACAGTTATGTTCTCTGCGTAATATGCTCTCTCTGTCGGTTCTTACGACACTCATGGGATGATATGGGGTGGTGACAAACCGTATTCTTAATCCGTCACCACACGGAGATATTATACTTAATGATAAAATTTAATTATTTTTAATGTAATACTTTCCTATGTTACATGACATGTAACATAGGAAAGTATTACATTGTGACGTTTATTTTATAGAATAAAGTTTATTATTATTACACACACACATATATATATATATATAGTCTAAGATTATTATTATATTATTATGACTGCCTCGTTGGTCTCGCGGCATAAATGTGCGCGTGGGATTGGAAGGTCTCGGGTTCGATTCCCGGGCTGGGCAAAGTGTTATTGGGTTTTTCCGTTAGGAAATTCTCAGTAGCAGCACGGCGTCTGGTAATGTGCCCGGTACGGCAATAGGCTCGCCCACCTATTACGTGGGACCTAAAAATTTCTGGCAATGTGGGTGTAATAAATATTACACTTCTGCCTACCCCTTCGGGGATACAGGCGTGAGTCTATAAAAAAAATAAAAAACAAAATATTATTATTATTTTTGCGTTACTGACTGAAAAAAAAGTACCGAAAGCAGAACCTGTTATTTGGCATGTATGTTCCTTGGAGACCCTACGGGTGCATTAAGAAGGAATTTCCCGATATTTGCACGGGATTCGGGGAGACGGTTAATTTAAAAAGAACTATGCGGCCATTCTCTGCTTTTTTGTAAACGCCTACATGGGACATAAAAGCAATGCACTCACATATAATTTAGTATTTGTGTAGTTTTATTTCAAAACTAGCTTTTCGTCTCTTCCGCAAGATATCATTTGTTTTGTACATTTTCATTAGTCGTCTCTTACTCTTCTCTTACATACATACACATACATATCGTCACGCCTTTTATCCCCGAAGGGGTAGGCAGAGGTGTATTTCTACACCCACTTTTCGCCAGATATACTTTAGTCCCACGTAATAAGGGGCGAGCCTATTGCCGTATCGGGCACATTTCCAGACTCCGTGCTGCTACTGAGAATTTCGTGACAGAAAAACCCAATAACACTGCCCGACCCAGGAATCGAACCCGGGACCTCCCGATCCCACGCGCACATTTATGCCGCGAGACCAACGAGGCAGTCGTATAGGGTTTGATGTCGAGTTTTCTGTCTCTACGCAAAGATGGTATTTGCATCGTGTTATCCCTTAGTCGCCTCTTACGACACCCACGGGAAGATAGGGGGTGGTGACACTTGTATTCTATACCGTCAACCACTTCTCAAACTCTTCTCTTACACCCACAAAATGAAATAGGGTAGTAACACACGGACAAATCGAACTTATTAATTATTTATTTCATTATCAAACCCTTTAATTTTTTTTGTTTTATTATCAAATACCAGTTTTAGCATAATTTGTGTAGTTTTTGAAGTCGAGAATTATAAGTCGTGTATAATATTTTTAGCGCATCCACAAATTGTATTTGAATTAAAACTCGGCTTTTCATAAAGATTGTTATAACAGGCAGATCGACCATGACATACCGAAGCAATAAAAAGCAATTGAAGCTGGACTTGGTCCTGGCTGTCGTAAAGATTGAAATTCGTTGCGAGGAGTCTCTAATGAACTGACCTAAGGCATAGAATATTGCTGTCTCTTGGCATTGCGGAGATCAGACGGCGGTCGCTCTGTGGAAGGGCTAATATTCTATCATATCCGGTTAGACTAGTAAGCGGATCCCGGGTTGCAACTGGGATAGCGTAAGGAGGACGATGATACCTCAAGGCAGAACTGGTAGTAGAGCCTTGCTGATTTCAGCATGAATGGGCCGGCTCGACCGGGGAAGTACTACCCTCTCAGAGAAAATCGACGTAAAGTAAGTACTTAAACTGTTGCGTTTCGTTCGGTGAGTGAGAGTGCTGGAGGCCCTATCCCCTATTCCTTTTCCTCGTCCTACTCCTCATCCTATCCCTTTTTCCAACCCCAAGGGGCGGCAACGCACTTGTGACTCCTGTGGTGTTGCTTGTGTCCATAAGCGGCAGTAATTGCTTATCATCAGGCGATGCGTCTGCTCGTTTGCTGCCTATTACTAGAAAAAAAAGGCAGAAGTCATGCATTCAACCCGGAAACTCTAGAATGATGATGATGTCAGATATAATTAATCATTGTTATCATCTAAGTGGATAAGTACGTCGTTTAATACTTAAAAATAAAGTTAGCGCATATTATGAGTATATTGACCCTCGAGCCGTCGCGCGCGGTCTCTGAGACCGCACCAAGGTTATTTTTGTCAGTTTAACTATAAACAAAATATTTTTGTGCTGGGATATCCTCGAGGGGGTGAGGTATTACATATCGAAAGCCATAAAAATATATAATGTGATATTTATTTATTATTATTTTATTTTTAGAATTCAGATGCTAGCTAAAATTTAATGTCATGGAAATATTTAAAAATAAAGTATGTTTTTCAAAATCTTATAACTTGTCTCTATTGATAAGAAATATTGACAAAACTCAATAATTAAATAATTATGGTTTATCTGTTAATTATCAGGACTAACGACGAAAACTAAATGTCTTTGGTTTTTATAGATTTATAAAAAAGGTAATCTCCTATCTGCCAAAAGAGAAAAATATTGAGTATTTGTGGCCTTTTATTCTATCATGTAAACTTCTGAAAAAATTATGAATAACTTGTTATTATTATTGTTTACTCAAATAAGACTTATTTTAGTTCATCATCATCATCAGCCCTTTATACTGTCCCACTGCTGGGCACGGGCCTCTTCCCATTATGAGAAGGGTAAGGCCATAGTCCACCGCGCTGGCCAAGTGCGGGTTGGCAGACTTCACATGTCTTTCGAGAACATTATGGAGAACTCTTAGACATGCAGGTTTCCTCACGATGTTTTCCTTCACCGTTTAGCAAGCGATAATTAACATTTAATACGCACATAACTCCGAAAAGTCATCGGTGCGCGCGGTGGATTCGAACCAGGACCCTCTGCGTAGCAGTCTGTCGGCCTCTCCATTAGGCTATCGCTGCCTATTTTAGTTATGTGGTCAAAAAAAAACATTTCGTGTTCGGCGCAAGGGTGCGACCACTCGACGGTTATATATTTAAGCAGATGTTACTAATATGATAATTAAAATGCTATTATTATGCAAATGATTTGGCAACAAGATCAAGGAATAAAAACACATCATTTGCACCATGTTTTTGCCATTCTGAAGGTCAAAAGAAGAAACAAGAGGAATGTGACTGTCTCGGTGGTCCAGTGGATAGCATATGCGTCAGCTGAGGGCCCCGGGTTCGATTCCCAGGTCGGTCAAGTGTCAAGGTTTTCCGAATTCTCAGTAGCAGCACCGAGCACGGCGTCCGTCAATGTGCCCATTAACGGCAATAGGCTCGCCCTCTATTACGTGGTACCTAAAATTCAAAGGTGAAATGTAGGTGTAATATTACACAAAAGTCAAAAGTCAAAATCATTTATTCATCTAGGCCACAAAGTGACGCTTATGAACGTCAACATTTAAGTTAATTACTTAATGATTCTATATTTACATTTACTGCCACGTTCGCAATGCAATGAGTAGAACCACGAGAAAGAACTGACAATGACACCTCAGCCTACCCCTTCAGGAGTACAGGCGTGAAGATATTGGTTTTAATTATTTACAACTACAACTATACGTATAAACCTACAACTAAATTTAAAAATAAAAATATTTAATATATATTATAGTTATTTACAAGGCGTTCAGGCGTCATTCATTCAGGAGTTCCTCCACATCACTGTCATCGGGTAACGTCTCCAGAACGCTGACAGCACTGTCATAATGAATAGCAATATTGATTCTTTGAGCAAAGAACAAACGAGCCCTCTGGTTATGTGAGACGTCGATCAAGCGTCTGGATATGTCTCGATAAAATACGAGCGCTCGGACCCCAAGAACCCAGCGTTTCTACCCCAAATAGCTCAAAAATTTAATTGCCCACTGAATTGCCATATTTGTGTCGTTTGAGGGTTTCCGCGCTTGCAGCGCCAGCATGACATGTTGTGCTTGGAATATATGATAGCGCGAGGGTGTCTACGCACGTTGCGTCCCACATCAAAGGCCTTCCCATTTTCCATGACAACAATGACATACAGTCTGATATCTTCGTGTCATCTCGTACCAAACCATTTGGTTCAAGTACAGCTGGTACGCAAGACGCGACAAGAGTACGAAGCATTATATCATTCAAATGTGCATGTCGAGGTATTCTAAATGCTCTTCCGCCGAAAGAAAGCCCATTGTGTCAGAGGCTATCGACGTCTTGTCCACAATGGCATCGATAGCCTAACAAATGTTCGTGTGTAAGATTTTGTAGTATAGCTTTACTGTCAATAAAGTACGTGTAATCATCCTCCTAGCGTTATTGCAGTTAAAACTCGGGGTACGCTTTCTAACCTAACCGGATTTTACTGAATATTAGGTTTTCCGCAGAGCGACTGCCTGACGGACCTCTGCAACCCAACGGGATAGCTATATTCCATGGCTTATTGTCCGTGCTGATAACTGACGACCTTGTGCTTCTTGATGTCTTGTTGACCTCAAACCTAAAGAAGAGGCCAAAGCTCAACTAGCTGGCAAAAAGCTGGGAATCCTCAACAGGGTGAGGCAGTACTTCACGCCGGAACAATTGCTCAATCTAGATAAAGCACAAGTTCGGTCCCGCGTGGAGTACTGTTCGCACCTCTGAGATGGTTCTACCAAAAGTATAATTTAGATATATTGGAGTCAATTGAGAGAAAAGCTAGAAGAATCATCGGCGATGACCAATTGGTTGACGCAGGACTCCAAAGCCTGGAGCATCGCCGTAGTGTCGCCAGTCTATCGGTATTCTATCGGATATATTTTGGAGAGTAAAGATTCTGATTTCTGATTCCTCCTTCTCCTTTCTTGCGGTGACGCTGATTCGTTAGACTGGTCGTCCCATGACGACCAGACTAACGAATCAGCGTCACCGTTACATGGTGGATATCCCGCTTATACGCACGAAGCGCTTTGCTTCTTCCGTTCTTATGCGTACCGCCAAGGTGTGGAACTCTTTACCCGAGTCTGTGTTTCCTGATGAGTACAACCTGGGTGTTTTCAAGTCGCGAGTGAATAGGTAACTTCTAGGTAAGCGTGCTCCATCTTAGACCATATCATCGCTAAAATTCAGGTGAGATCATGGTGAAACGCTAGCCTATCAGTAATAAAAAAAAAGTGTCAAAGATCTTCATGACAGCCGGGACCGACAGCTTAACATGCTCTTCGAGGCACGGAGCAAGCGATAACTTACAATTCAACGCACATAACTCTGAAAAGTCATTGGTGCACGCCGTGAATTCGATCCCGCTATCCTCTGCATGGCAGTCTGTTGGTATCACCTCTATGCTATCGCTGCCTTATAGCTAATAAAGTATGTGTATCGAAAGAGAATAAAATTTTTCGATGACAAGCACTTTATTATTTAAATAAAATTCGTTATTTTTAGCTTATATGTATTCACATGGTATTTTCGAGAAAACGTAGAATATGAATGTTTGAACAGACTTTATTTTTGTTTGGTTAAAATTGGGGTTAAATGGTTCGACATTAAAAATGCATTTATTTTGCCAATTTCATGAAGAATAAATTGATGATTTATCAGAGAATTTCTTATAATTATAATTATTACTGTAGTATAAAGGAAAATAAACCAATACATGCGTATTCACACAACACCATCTAGTCCTAAACTAAGCAGAGCTTGTACTATGGGTACTAGATGGATAAACACACATACATACATTTTTTTGTAAATACATACATATTATACATAGAAACACCCAGACAAAGACAATCATCCATGTTCATGCACACAAATGTTTGACTTCAGCGGGAATCGAACCCGCGACCTTCGGCGTAGCAGTCGCTTACACTCCCGCTGCGCCAATCGGTCGTCAAATATATATCGTGTCACACCTGCGTCACTTTCCGTGCGTATCGTCCGGGTGAATTTGCTCGTACACTAAGATGTCCGTAGAAGAGCGACTTTCACCGAGCTGATAATCGGATGATTTTTTTTTTTCTATCTGTGAATACTTCTTTTTGACTATTTTTTTGCATTTATCTAATTTTCCCAAAAGGCATTTTTTATGATCCAACTTCTGATGAATGTAATTATTCATTAGGATATTTTTGTTCTTTCTTTATATTACTCCTACATCTTTGATACTAGGAGTTACTGTTCCAGTATCTACTTTTAGAATATTATAATTACGATAATTATTGTTTATTGTGTTTGTTTAAAGGTTTATTTTACGTTCACGTACAAACTTAGTAATGGCGCGATGGGAATTTTGAAAAGGGTTGTTGAAGTGGGCGAAGCCGCGGGCAATATCTTGTTTTTCCTAAGAAATTAAATTCAAAATTATAATTACGCATTTAAATTTTAATTACTAAGTAATTAGCATATAAAAATATTCGGTGAAAATTTTCCAAATGTACAAAGCTGCGTAAATATTTGCAACTATTGTTCCATTTGGTATAAATTGATGGTTGCCGATCAGTGAAAAGTATCTTAAAGCGACTTTGACAAGAAGAGCACAGGAAGCGCAAGTAAGTAAAAGATTTCTTGTTTAATATTTTATTATAATATTTTTTTTAATCATTAAAATTTATTAATAAATTAATATTAATTTTTGCAAATTTTGTTGAATGAATTCGTGGAAATATTTTCGCTTCGCTCGGTCTAAACTGGCACATTCTATTTTACCCCCTAGAGGTGAAATATTAATACCAATAGACTGCCATTCTGAGGGTATTGGGTTCGAATACACGGCTCGCACTATTGACTTTTTGAAGTTATATGCGTATTTAATTGTTGATTATTGCTTGCCCCGTGCCTCGGAGCGCACGATAAACCGTCGGTCCCTGCTGTCATGATAACTTTTGATAGTCTTTACGGGGAAGCAGTACCCTCAAATAAACTGATACTGGTCTAAGCTATGTAATATCGCTATCCCTTTGGGTTACGGAGCTCAGACGGCAGTCGCTCTATAGAAAAGCTGATATTATTTCATATCTGGATAGACCAGTAAGGGGACCCCGGGCTCTTGGGCGTGCAAGTCTGGGATGCAACTGGGATAACGCTAGGACGATGATGATGATATGGTTGGACTAGTAAGCGGAGCCATGGCTCCAAGGTGCGCCAGTCGAGGGGCGACCTGGATAACGCTGGGACGATGACGAATTTTAAATTATCTTTGATATTATCATCAAATTCATTATTTTCATTAGATTAGTTAATAATATTTGCTCGCCACTATTTGGCAAATATGTTTGAACAAAAAATACACCTAATATCTTTCATGCATCATTTATTTTTGGACGTATACACATGTCTAAACTAATGAATAAATTTTATCTTATCATGTGAAATCAAATTTTGCCAGTGCGGTAAACTATGGCCTAGGCTCTCTTAGTGGGAAGATGCCGTTTACATCATTGGAACCGTTTTAATTCAAAGCTAATATTATCCGTAAATATAAAATCTCTGCGTTGCTGACTGTCTAACAGACTAGCTATAGCCAAATCTATTAGGCGCAGGAAGTTGATATTTGGTATGTATGTTCCTTGGGGACTATAGGGGTACAGAAACAGTTAAATTAAAAAAGAAATGCGGGCGTACCTGCGACATCCTCCAGATTTTATTACAATTTTTTTTAATTTTTTTTAGATATGACGGACATTGTAACAACGGTTATGAGCGTAGTTAAGGCTGCGCAGTTGGCGTTGAAGGTGATATTTGCACTTGGGATGACCGCTCATCGTTACCCAACCACCACCACACTCACAAGTTAGTATGCGTGTCATTGAACTGACGAATTTTTTTTTTATAGATCTATAAAAAATAAACAATAAAAAATGCGCCTGTGTTCACGAAGGGGTAGGCAGAGGTGAAATATTACACCTACATTTCACCATGAATTTTAAAATCCCACGTAATAGAGGGCGAGCCTATTGCCGTTATCGGGCACATCACCAGACTCCGGATGCTACCGAGAATTCGGAAAAACTCCCTTCCTTCGATCAGCAATCGCATACGCTATCCACTGGACCACGGAGGCAGTCAACGAAACCAATAAAATCTTTAGCAACCAAACGCAAAATCATCTGTTCCATTCTCCAGTGGTCCAATGGGTAACCCGGGACCTCCTGATGAACAGATGCATAGCTGTTGATCAGGAGGTCCTGGGTTCAACTCCCAGGTCGGGTAAGGGTGTCACTGGGTTTTTCCGAATACTCAGTAACAGTGCGGAGTCTGGCAAAGTGCCCGGTAACGTCAAATAGGCTCACCCACAAATTCATAGCATGGAGAAAACTGGGTGTAATATTACACCTCTGCCTACCCCCTCGGAGATACAGGCGTGAGTGGATAAAAATAGTTACACAATTTTCCGTAACAGAGCATCATCTTGATTTACTAGCCTTTATTTTTTTATTTGTTTAGTACGATATTAGTAATATTTTCATTTTAGTAATATTTTCATTTTCTTCTTCATTACTGTACTCATATTGGTTTAAATTTGTTAAATTACGTTTTTGAGTTGTATTTGTGACAATTGTAAGATTTAATTTACTATGCTCTATGATCAAGAAAGAAGAACTTCACTACTCAATGTTCGCCACTGTAAGACATACCTCGATGACCTTTAGAAATGTGAAATGAAATTATTTAAAGTTTAACAAGAAACTTTAAATAATATTATGTTTCACAGATGGGGCTACTTACGACTTCATCGTTGTGGGAGGCGGCACTGCCGGATCAATATTGGCTAACCGACTTTCTTTTAACAGTTCCTACAGCGTCTTACTCATTGAATCTGGTGGCTATCCTCCATTAGAATCTGACGTAAGTAATTTGTCACAAAGACTTCTTATTGCAAGATTTTTACAAGCCCTTTACTGCGATTTCATTTGTGATTACTCTAGCTGAGCCCGCGGTTATACCCGCGTTATCGAAGGCTCCTGCTCCGCGCGTGATGTTATATAGCCTATAGCTTTCCTCTATAAATGAGCTATCCAAAAAAAATATATATTGAAATCGGCCTAGTAGTTCTCGAGATTAGCGCGTTCTGACATATAAACCAACAAACTCTTCAGCTTTGTAATATATAGTATCAGTTTATAACTTTCTTGATGACAAATATCTTAGAACCTAAAATGGTGTTTTCATTGAAGTGTCCAAATAGACGTGCATACATTTGATCAGCCTGTTCATAACACGTTTACAAATTGATTCGTCAAAGGATATTTTTAATTGACTATTAAATACTTTTACAGATGCCAGGCGTGTTCACATTACTACCGAGCTCAGACTACGATCACAACATAACATCAGTGAACGACAAAAAAACAGCTCAGAATTTACAAAACAGTGTCATCGAAATGACAGCAGGCAACATGCTAGGAGGCAGCAGCGGCCTCGAACATATGATACATGTTCTTGGAGATCCCCATGACTATGACAACTGGGCAACTCTACTAGATGACTCATCTTGGAGTTATGCCAATGTAAAGAAGTATCTAAATTTGCCAGAAAATTTAGTTGACAAGGAGTTACTTGCTTCGGACTACGCTAGTCTTCACGGCACGAGCGGTCCTATAAAGGTTTCCAGACAAACCAGCTCGGCTAATGCTGGCATTATATCTGCTGCAGTGGAACTGGGACATAAACACGTACTAGACATCACATCGTCATCTTCCACGCTCGGAATTACTGAGCCCTTGTTCACTATTGACGATTTCGGCCGCCAGAGCAATGCGAACACATACCTGACCGCTGCCAAGTCACGCACAAACTTGTTCCTAGCACTTTACACTTACGTCACCAAAATTTTGATTACTGATTCTGTTGCAAAAGGTGTGGAGGTTGTCGATGCCAATGGTGATGTTTTAAAACTTTATGCCAATAAAGAAGTGATCGTAACTGCTGGAGCTCTCAACACTCCCAAGATCTTGATGCTGTCCGGTGTGGGACCTGCATCACACCTCGAGTCACTCAACATCGATGTAGTAGCTGATCTTCCTGTTGGGCAATACTTCCAAGACCATCCTTCAGCTGTACTAGTATATCAATTGGAAGCAGATACTTCGACTACCCCTGCGTCAAATCCGTTCATATTCCCAGTGCCAACTACTACTCTCTACGGAGCTGTTGACAGCTCACAGTCGTACCCAGACTATCAATCTATCAACTTACTTTTCCCTCACGACGCAACCGCGATGGTTCAACTTTGTAGCAACGTTTTTAAGTACACCGACGACATTTGCAATAAGTGGTATGCAGCGTCAGCTGGTCGGAACACTCTATTCGCAGTGTTTGATTTGTTGATGCCTAAGTCCTACGGTCAAATACTATTGGCGAGTGCAAACTACAAAGATAGCGTACTCGCTTATACAGGTACGTACTCCGATTGTGAAGGTGCAGACTTAGCGCTGATGACTAAATCTCTAGTTGCTTTTAACAAGTTGACAACGACGTCGTACTTCAAAAGTATCAACGCAACGTTTGTAGATTTAGATCTATGCACAGGGTATACTGATAGTGAATTTTGGGAGTGTTATGCAAAGGAGATGTCTGCTACTATGTGGCACTACGCTGGCACTTGCTCAATGGGCTATGTGTTGGATACGGACCTTCGTGTGAAGAATATAAGCAACCTGCGCGTTGCAGACGCGAGTGCTATGCCGACTGAGGTGAGCGGCAATATCAAGGGTGCTGTCAATATGATAGCCGAGCGTGCAGCGAGTTTTATACTTAGTGATTGGGGCATCGTAGTCTAATAGTTTGGATTTAATCTTATTTCGATATGCAAGCTACGATTTGATTTTATCATACTACGATTTAATTTTATCACGATTTATACGAACGATGTCTTAAGAATGAAATTCAACATTTCTTTGTGCCTACTTGATAATTTTATAAAATAAGTTTTTCGTGGGACCTGCATCACACCTGGAGTCACTCAACATCGATGTAGTAGCTGATCTTCCTGTTGGACAATACTTCCAAGACCATCCTTCAGCTGTACTAGTATATCAATTGGAAGCAGATACTCGACTACCCTGCGTCAAATCCGTTCAAATTGATAAGTTAATGGTAGCCGAGCGTGCAGCGAGTTTTATACTTAGTGATTGGGACATCGTAGTCTAACAGTTTGAATTTATCCAGAATTCGACATGCAAGCTACGATTTGATTTTATCACGATTAAATTCCACTTACAATCACGAACGACATCTTACGAATGAAATTCAACATTTCTTTGTACCTACCTAATAATTTTATAAGATCAGTTATTCTTGTTAGTTTGAGAATCTAGTATGGTGTTTATTCCAAAAACTTGTTATACACTTTAACTTGCCATGTTTTATTGTAAGTAGGTACATTGCAATTAAGTGCTTTTGTTCTACATATTTTTAAATGTTATTGCGTTTAGTAATTATTTTGTTCATCTATTGATGGTTTTAATGTGTTGTTTTATGAGCATTTTTTATACTTGTTAATTTCATCAAAATGTTTGTTACCTTGTAATTTTTTTTTTTGGGAAAAATAAATTGGTGTTTTAATAGCAATATGTTGTTTTTACGTTATTTTTGCCCTGCTGACTTTGAAAATATGACTGAGTGTCCTGCATTATTTAAATTCCTAACAAAACATGAGAAGATATTTTAAGCCAAGTCAGATACGCAAAATACGAACAATCCTCTAATTTGAAACTAATTTCAACATTTTCAGTTTTGTTACTAATTTATCAAATACAATTATTTACTTTATGTACTTTAAAAGTGAGTTTGCCGTTTTTTGGCAGCTGCTTTCTATACGTGACTACTTCGAAATCATAACCATAAGCTTTGTTTATAATCTGACCAACAGCTGGACACATGGCTCTTTTCACTTCATAGGTAGTAGACATACATAGACTCACGGCTGTTTCCCGAAAGGGTAGGCAGAGACTACGGATTTACATATGATTTTTTACGCCATTTGCAACCATCCTGACATATCTCTCTTGCTTCATTCACTCCCATCAATTTTCTCATGCATTCTCTTCTGTTTAGGGTACTTATGTATAGGTAGTCGAGGTTTGCTGAATTCAGCAGGGTTGGCTTGACCGGGGAAGTACTACCCTCTCACAGATAATCGACGTAAGGTAACAGTATTTGTAAAACAATCGCTCTTAGTTCTTATTTAAGCGCAAGAATCGTTGGCTTAGGTTAGAACCTTTAAACTTCTGACACCAGAGTTGGTCATAATAAAGATAATAATAATACGCAATAAACTCATCCAATAGAAAGAAAGTGTTCATTTCATCAAAAGTAATACCAATATCGTCAGATCTGGAATTCAAGTCTAAATTCAATCTATTACGTCTTACTAGAAAAACGTGAAACTAAATGCGGATGCTTGTTTGAAAGAGAAAACAACACGCCTGGACATTACATTTTCCCGTCTTTTTTACTTTTAATTAAACAATGGCTGGAATAAGAACACTACAAATAAGAACAGCGATTTTTATAGTCCGTCGTTGCAGAATATAAGCTTTTGTCTTAAGCTCAGTATTTTACTTATAGCAGCTTGCCATTACAGCGAAGAAAATACAGTTTCGGATCGTTAAGGTCTTAAAACATGCACAAATAGTGTAAAATAAATGTCGCCTTCTTAATGCCAATGTTTGCATCGCAACTAAAAAAACAAAGTGTTTGTTTTTATATAATTTCTTTACTCTTTTGACAAAAAATGGCGATTTAAAATACTGTTGAATGTTAAATACTTAATTAAAATTGTTGCAGATGTATGTATGCCAATCTAATTTAATGAATGAATGTATAATAGTTTTTGGCATACTACATTAATTTAAAGGTTCCTTCGCTTGCATGTATATTTCATAAAGGTTTTATATTTTTTTTTTATCGAAGATATTGAAAGAAGAGTTAATGCAGGTAAAAGTGTGAATGGAGCTCTGAATGCGTTTATGAACAGTAAAAAGGTGTCCAAAAAGGCACGTTTGGCTGTGCGTAGAGGGGTGTTAGTGCCTACCCTTATGTATGGTATTGAAAGTTGGGTATGGCAGAAGAGACTTGGAAGTAGAATAAATGCTGTAGAAATGAGAGCACTGAGAAATACGTGTGGTGTGTCTTTGACCGACAGAGTAAAGAATTGTGTGATACGAGAGTGGTGTGGGGTAAAAGAAGATGTAGTGGCAAGCATCGACAAGGGCATGTTAAGGTGGTTTGGGCACATGGAGAGGATGGATGACGAAAGACTGACAAAGAAGATATTTTATTTTATTTATTTATTTGGCACACAAAACAAAACATAGTGCGGGAATAAACTCTTAGAAGCTATTTTACAGTTTCATCTTAAACTATGTTTCTAACTAAGTGTACACATCATGGTTACAAGATACACGGTACAAGATTACACATATATGCATATATATAAGGCAAATGTGAATGGGACAGGACGAAGGGGAAGACCTAGGCGGATGTTCTCTGACCAGATTGGAGACATCCTAAAAAAGGACAGGTCAGAAGTACCCTAAACAGAAGAGCATGCATGAGAAACTTGATGGGAGTGAATGAAGCAAGAGAGTTATGTCAGGATCGTTGCAAATAGCATTCCGTAGTTTCTGCCTACACATCTCTTGTAAACATCATACCTAAGTAAACAAACTCATTCACTTGCTCCACTCGCTGTCCATTGATCAAAACATTACAAGCTGTAACGCATTCTTCCTTTTCAAAAACTATAACTTTCGTTTTACTTATATTCATTTTCATTCCTTTCCTCTGTAACGTACCATGCATGATTGTTACATTTTTTGGTTGGTTGAACGCTCTCAGGAACTACTGGCCTGATTTGGATAATAATTTTTGTTTTGGCTAGCCTATTTGTCGATGAAGGCTATATAAATAACATCACGATTCGAGCTACTGCTTCACTGATGCGGAGCAGTAACCGTTTACCCGGCTGGTAATAGACTTCAATTTTCAAATTTATTTATTCATAGTCTCACCCCTTTATTCCCGAAGGGGTGGCAGAGGTGTAAATATTACACCCACATTTCGCCATGAATGTTTAGGTCCCACGTAATAGGGCCCGAGCCTATTGCCGTTACTGGGCACATCACCAGACTCCGGGCTGCTATTGATAATTCGGAAAAACCCAGTAACACTTTTGCCCGACCCGGGACCTCCGATCAGCAGTCGCATACGCTATCCACTGGATCATGGAGGCAGTCAATTTTCAAAGGGATATTTTTAGCAGCGTATCAAAAATGTTATGTAACACACTGAAGTGAGTTACGCAAAAAAACTTTATTATTTCACTAAAATACTGACTTGCACACTAAAATACTATTTGCACACCAAGTATGATGATCTTTTTACAAAATATCATTTGATATGAAAAGTTTCGTCCACTCGGGAAATTTATCCACTCAGAAAACTTAATACGTTATGTTAGGTTCTTTTGTGACCCTGCTCCCAAAAATAGGAGCCCGGCGAAGCAGGGCTCCGTCAATTTAGTGGTGCAATTAGTATTTTTTGTGGAAACCGGAAATAAATTGACTAACAGTTAAATACAACCCATTTTCAAATAATTATGCGATATAATAGATTTTAAACTTTCGCGACTTGTATACATCATACAATTTTATTTAACGGGTCTTATTTGCGATATTTAATTAATTTAAGGTATAAATACCTATGTTTACCGACGTTTCGGCCGTCTTACAACAGCCTTGGTCGCGGCAGGACTTTGTTTGTCGGTAAAACATAGGTATTTATACCTTAAATTAATTAAATATCGCGAATAAGACCCGTTAAATAAAATTGTATGATGTATACAAGTCGCGAAAGTTTTAAAAAAATATTTAAAAATTACGCGATATACCTAGTTAAATTCAAATATTTAATTGCTCCTATATGTTTTCATGGTATCCCGCATGAAGTCCGGTTTACCATGTGTACTAATCGCGATAGTTTAAAAATATTTTAAACGTCGAATTTTTGTATTGTCAAGAGGCCATCGCAATATTTTAGACATGGCTTGATTTTTCGCTTGCCTTTGACGCATTAAACGATTGACGTAAACTAACAATAACTTTCTGCGAAACTCAGAATATTCATTCGCTCTGCAATTTTTTATGCTGGTTTTTAGGGTTCCGTACCTACATACATAGACTCACGCCTGTTTCCCCAAAGGGGTAGGCAGAGGCATATTAAACGCCCACTTTTTGCTAGTGTTTTGATCCCACGTAATAGGGGGCGAGCCTATTGCCGCTTATTGGGATATTATGTTTGCCAGAGCCTCGTCCGTTGATCAGGTGCTCCACTTGCAGGTGAGGTTGGCTTGGGACCCTAAGTTCTTGGTGGGAACCCTATGAACCTTGGTGGGAACCCTCTGGAAACCCTATGGTTCCGTACCTAAAAGGTAAAAACCCTATTACTAAGCCTCCGCTGTCTGTCTGTCCGTTTGTCTGTCACCAGGCTGTATCTCATAAACCGCTAGCTAAAAAGCTGAAATTTTCACAAATTATGTATTTCTGTTGCCGCTATAACAACAAATACTAAAAATAAAAATATTAAGGTGGGTTCCATACAGTGAACGTGTTTTTATTCGATTTCATTGCTCAATATTACTAACGGTAACAGGTAGCTTAAAATTTTCACACAGAATATACAACAAACGTAATTTTTAAGCAATTTTTTACTAGATCTTAATATAGGTAGAAACTTAAAAAATATTTAAGTATACATACAACAAACGTGATTTTCTTTTATAGATGATGGTACGGAACCCTGCGTTCCGTACCATCATCTATATCACTCAGTATCAATGCAGGTGACACCTTTGAACTCCAACCCGACCATATTTTTTTTTAATGGGTAGTATCAATATTAGTGACACTTTAGTATGACAACTCCAAACAGACTTAGGATTTTTTAACGTAAACTGGCGGTTTTCGGAGCCCGTTGTTTGATTATGTGTAAGGTTTATAAATGCAAGTTTTTTTTATTTTTAAAAGACTGCAAATTAACGAGCAGACGGATCGCTTGATGGTAAATGACTAGCGTCGTCCATGGACTCAAGCAACACCAAACGAGTCATAAGTGCATCACCACCCTTTGGGATTGAAGGAGGAGTGGGGTGAGTAAGACAGAGAAGAAGCTGGGGCCTCCGGCACTTTTTCCAAAGATACTATTGACTTCGTCAACTGTATTTAGTTACCTACTACACCTTTTTTTTATAGTAATAGGCGGCAAACGAGCAGACGGATTGCCTGATGGTAAGCAATTACCGCCGCCCATGGACACAAGTAACACCACAGGAGTCACAAGTGCGTTGCCGTCCCTTGGGGTTGGGAAAAGAGATGGTATGAGGGAGAAGGAATAAGGGATAGGGCCTCCGGCTCTCTCACTCACCGAACGAAACGCAACAGTTTAGGTACTGTTACTTTACGTCGATTTTCTGTGAGAGGGTAGTACTTCCCCGGTCGAGCCGGCCCATTCATGCACAAATCAGCAAGGCTCTACTACCTTTTAATGCAATGGGGTAGTGTTAGTTTGTATTTCTAATCCGTTACTACACAGAGGTGAATTAATTCAGAAGAATACTCTACCACATACACGCGCTACCATCCAGTCCTCAACTAAGCCACAGATAATATAATACTTATACTACTAAGCAAGGCTTAGTGCTTATAGTAATAAGTACTAGGCTAAATATGAACGAAGGCCTTATTATATACTTTTTATTTGTAAACTAGATGAGCCCATTAATGAGGGATATTGCTCAGCTCCCTTGGCTCATGGCGTGATGTTATATAGCCCTTTCTCGATAAATCGGCTACCTAATACTGAAATAATTTTCAAATCGGGCCAGTTGTTCATGAGATTAGTGCGTTCAAGCAAACAAACAAGCTCTTCAGCTTTATATATTAGTATTAGATTAGATAGTATAGAATATTATAAAATATATAAACACCCAAAAATGGCGCAGTAATAAAACATAACATCTCAGTCATATCGCAACAGATTTGAATGACAAAACTTAGTACCATATAACCATTCGTCTGCAAGTCCTAGAAACTTGTGCATACAAGTTGCACAGAACTTCAACTGTGATTATAACTGTGAGGAGCAAAACATATGCAATTTGTACTAATTGTTGCTCTCCTTGTTACTGATATTGCTCTGTCTCCTTCTTGTGTAAGTTTGAGTGTAGCAAATATTTGTAACAAGAAAATCTGACTGATAGTGCCGGTAGCGAAAACATCGAAAAGGAAAACATCGTGAGGAAACCTGCATGACTGAGAGTTCCCCATAATGTTCTCGAAAGACATGTGAAGTGTGCCCACCCGCACTTGGCCAGCGTGGTGGACTATGACCTTACCCTTCTCGAAGTGAGAAGAGGCCCGTGCCCAGCAGTGGAATAATTAATATAATTAGATGCTTTGAGTAAAGTTACTCACAGCATCTAATTAAGATACTTTAAGGAACTAGTTAAATCAAATCTATAAGCAGTACTTTCTACCTGTATAACTTTTTCAATAAATAAGAAAAAATCACATCAATAATGAGCCAATTAAAACTTTTGAAAAACCCAAGATTCCCACATCGAAACGTCACTCAAGGATGTAAATAACCCATTAATATACCGAGCTATCGTTTAGCAAAAACCGCACGCGATCTGTCACAGCTGACTGCGAGTTCAGTGAACCAAAATGAACCTAAGGTTACGAAGAGAGTATGAAAAACAATAGCAAGAAAAATTCCCATGATTGTTAAGACACACTAATCTATCTACAAGCAAAATTGTACTCTAATTCAAAAGCTATTAGGTATTATTTTATTGTGCTACCTTCTGTATAGTCAGTCAAGCGATTATAAGCAGTTTTTTTATGACGATATGGACTATTTTGGCTTGTATGTTCGTAAGAAGACATGCAGGTTACCGCATTCTCATAAGAATTATATACTAGATTGTTAAGAAGTTGTCGCTAGGAATACGAACGCAAAAATTATGTGACTAGAAACTTTGTAGACTTGTATCAAAAATATCGAGTCTATTTTCTTTTAACACTAACTTTTGAAAAGTAGAAGTTTTCTCAAAAGTTTTTCTAAATAAACTGACACGAGTATAAACGATGGATTATCGCTGTCCCTTCGGGTTGCGGAGGTAAGACAGGCAGTCGCTCTGTTGAAAGCTAATATGCAGCCAAATCCGGTTAGAGTAGTAAGCGGACCCCAGATTGAAACTGGGATAACGCTAAGAGAAAGAGAAAGAAGAAGTACTAGAACACTAACGTTTTCCAGCTCTCACAATCATCTAAAAGAACCTAGAGTCTAAACACTTTAGTGTCTTAGGTACTTGGATATGATTGCCCCTACAGGGATAAAACCACTAGTATGTGGGGAAAAATAACGTGCTGTAGAATAGATCTCTACATGAAACAACAACATATGTTTTTTATAAGACAACTCCCGCACTATTACTAAATCCTGTGTGATGGGCGACTCGAGATACCTAGACTCGAAACAACATTTTATAAATCACACAAAGTGTTGTCATGTGTGGGTATCAAACCCACAACACTACGCGCAATGTCAAGCGGCGAGGTGGCCGCTTAAACCACTACGCCAATCCTGCAGTCTGTGATTCACAAATTGTAATGACGATGCTGGGTGTTCCAATTGTCCGCTTTTTTAAGAATTGTTATATTTACTACTAGACTGCCTCCGTGGTCCAGTGGATAGCGTATGCGACTGCTGAACGGCGGTCCCTGGTTCGATTCCCGGGTCGGGCAAAAGTGTTACTGGGTTCCGAATACTCAGTAGCGCCACAGAGTCTGTGATGTGCCAGGTAACGGCAATAGGCTCGCCCCTTATTACGTAGGACCTGAAAATTCATGGCGAAGTGTGGGTGTAATGTTACATCTCTGCCTACCCATTAGGGGTTACAGGCGTGAGTCAATAAAAATAATACTACTAGGGAATGAAACGCACATACAGTACTGAAGCTACCACAGCAAAAAGTTAGAAGAGTTTTTTTAAACTGAATAATAGTTTCAAGCACAAACTGTAAAAAATACATAAAATCAAAATCCCCGTCCCCAATCCTATTAGTGCAAGAAAATGGGATGCTGAATTTCAACATGCTTCAAATGGGGTGATCCATTATTCGAGCTGGCAACTTAACACTGTAGGTAAACATTGATATACAGGGTGTGGGCGCCTAACTTAAGGCTTGTATCAGTATTGCTCGGAGTCTGTTTGCATAGGTCGTCACTTACATCTTCTGTGCAAACTTAGGTATTATTCGGTGTGGTGCAAGGGATAAAAATGAGCGATAGAGATGGAGAAATAATCTTAATGTATAAAATCCTTGCGTTACTGACTGACTGACAGACACGCTACAGCCGAAACTATTGGGCGCAGGAAGCTGAAATTTGGTATGTATGTTCCTTGGGGACCGTAGGGGTGCACTAAGAAGGGATTTCCCGAAATTCCCACGGGATCGGCCAAAACAGGTAAATAAAAAAAAATCTGGCATAGCTGCTGGCGTCCTCTAGTATTTTTATATTAATTGCTAATGAAAGTGAATGAGCACTTCATCATCATCCTCTTAGCGTTATCCCAGTTTCAATCTGCGGTCCGCTTACTAGTCTAACCGGATTTGGCTGAATATTAGCTTTTCCACTGAGCGACTACCTGTCTGACCTCCGCAACCCGAAGGGTTAGCGACATTCCATGGTTTAAACTAGTGTCAGTTTATTTTAGAAGGTACTGACACCCTGTAGCGACTGTCAAAGATCTTCATGACAACCGGGACCGACGGCTTAACGTGCTTTCCGAGGCACGGGACAAGCGATAATTAACAATTCAATACGCACAGATATAATTCAATACAGATAATGATCACTTGATAAATGATTAAACGTGCAGGTCTAAGTTCTCTATAATCCTCTCGAAAAACGTATGTCAATGCAATACGCACTTAACCAGCGTGATGGCCACGCCCAGAGACCCGTGCCCAGCAGTGGGAAAAGCTTTGCTTAGAATCATAGACAAAGCTGATGATGAAGCAATGATTGGACAAGTAAAATTGTTATATCTAACCAAACAATCACAGCCACAAATACAAGTAATTGTAACTATTCAGCATTCAATAGATCTTGAAATTCGTAACATATATGCAAATGTTTTGTGATTCTTTCTTCAAATTGTTCTTTTTTTCTTGTCTTATTTTATTTGTTTTATGTTTTATTCTTCTTCGTATCTTATTTGTCAATATTGTTTCCTTTTTTGTTTGTTTGTGTGTATGCTAAAAATAAATATTTCTTTATCTTTATGCCAATATAGGAACTCCGTCACTACGTCATCGCCCTAGCGTTACCCTGGTTGCATCAAAGACTTTAACTTTGATTAACGGGATCCGCATTATAATCTAATAAAATTTAACAGAATTCGCTACTCCGTCACTACATAAATAAGGGATCCGCTGTATCCCACAACTTGGGACTTGCCTCTAAGACGCTATTGTACCGTAATGGGTGTTAAAACCCATCGGGTGTCGGCGGGGTTACAAATCACACATGCCGTGCTACAGCGCTGATCAATCGATAAACGCTGAGGTAATCAGCGATCAAGTAGAATGAACCGTAAAATGTGTCAAGTACATATCATGTCAAGTAATGAACTATAATAATAATATATAATACTAGAGGACGCCAGCAGCTACGCCTGCATTTACCCGTTTTGTCCGATCCCGTGGGAATTTCGGGAAATCAATCTTAGTGCACCCCTACGGTCCCCAAGGAACATACATGCCAAAATTTCAGCTTCCTGCGCCCAATAGTTTCGGCTGTAGCGTGTCTGTCAGTCAGTCAGTAACGCAAGGATTTTATATATTAAGATGATGACATGGTTTTAAGGACGCCATGTAAAATAATGTTTGATGAGTTTGGCGATAATATACTAAATGGTAACAGATTTTAACCAAGTGTAGAAAAATATTTAGTTTTTTTTATATATCGATGAGCGGCAATAGGCTCGCCACCTATTACGTGGGATCAAAACACTGGCGAAACGTGGGCGTTTAATATGCCTCTGCCTACCCCTTCGTGGAAACATGCGTGAGTCTATGTAAGTAAAAAAATATTTAGGTACTGTAAAACACGCAGTAAAAATTTACTTTAATGAGAATGGAGAAACCAGACGCACACAGCAGGTTCAAAAACAACGGCGCGCACCACTGAGGTTTCGAAGTTAAGTACGTTTTAGATTACTCATTATCGCTTTACAAACGGTGAAAGTAAATATCGTGAGTAAAACTGCATGCCTGAGACTGCTCAATCTCGTATCAGTCATATGAAGTCTGCCAACCCGCTCCTGGCTAGCATGGTGGGTTATAGGTATAGCCTTACTTTTCTCAAAATGAGAAAGCTCTACCCAACAGTGGAACGTATATAAACTAAGCTGATGATGAGGAACTAAAAGTGGATGATATTTAGCATGTAAAATTTTTCACAATTTCAATTTATTACTTTCAATAAAACGCATCTAAGCAAAATGTAATTACAATAACCAATCATTGACTTAAATATTTTCTTACCAATGTAGTCAATCGTACGTGATTTATCATATTACATTACCTGAAACAGAAAATAGAATTACATTAATAAAACTATTCTGTAACAAATCAATTTTGTATGTATGGATGAAAGAAGAAATATGAAAGAAGTGTATCGTGTAAGAATGAATGGAGATTTCGGTAGGGGACGCCCAAGATGGACATACGACCAAATAGGCGACGTACTAAAAAGGGCCAAATTAAAAGTATCCATAACCGGCGAGCATGAAGATGAGGTTAATAAATGTCGAGGAAGCGAAAGAGGTGTGTTTGAACCGGAGCATTTGGCGTTCCATAGTCTCTGCCTACCCCAATGGAGACAGACGTGACGATAGAGAGATAGATACAGATGTATCATAGTTAAGCTCAGTTAACTAGCGATACATAATAACCAATCTAGTCTAAAGTAAGAACGCTTGACGCTGGTCACCACTTGGCTGGGAGCCCGCTTGTCATGGCATTTACATCCGAACGCTACCGAACTTCTTCGAACACAAAAAGCCGTCGTTCTCGTTTCTAGTCTCTGAACAAGTATTAGCTCATATCAAAGGTCGTCCGGTGGTCTGCAAACTGCGTCACCTAGATTGGTCACACACTCACACAAAATAGAAAGAAATGTCTAAGTATTTAAAAAGATAACCTTTGTCTTCATCCATCGTAAGATAGATTTCCATACAGATATACCAAACATTTTCACGCCCTACATCGGGAAATGGAACACTTTTGATCTAATTAATCCATTCTAAAAAAAGACCTTTCCCTGATACACTTTATTTTTCAACGCTATACAACGAACCCGAAGCGAAACCACCCCGGAACAACGAAACGCTTCTGATTACATTTATAAGGGATGTTTTTCATTATTTTAGCCCCAGATAACAGCTACACCCTCTAAAATGTGTGGAAAGAGAGTTTTTTTTTCGCCGAGGGAAAAATGTCTGTATTACGGTATAGAGTTGTTTCTTTACATCCTTTTGCGGTGAGCCTTTATTAACGTAATAAAAGAAAAATATACTAATATTTTTAATATTTGGGGTCGGGTTTCGGTTAAATTTTCGAGTAATCTTTGATTTGCCAGAGGGTTTATTTTCAAGTTTTGATGATGGATTTAGTTGTGTGTTAATATCGATTTTGACTAGCTAAAAATTATAGCTAATCTGTCTATTTATAGACATATAAATCACCTTTGAAATGAAGTCTATCAAAATATGTGATTGACTTAGGTCAATGTTTCCCGTCGGGGGGTAGCGAGGAATGCTTCGGTGATACCCGACCCTTCGACACACGGGTACATGAAGAACACGGGTTGGTTTTTAGTCAGTAAGAGTCTGACAGTACATACATAGACTCACGCCTGTATTCCAGAGGAGTAGTCAGAGACTACGGAACGCCATAGCAACGATTCTGACATATCTCTCTTGCTTCATTCACTCTCATCAAATTTCTCATGCATGCTCTTCGGTTAAGGGTACTTTTAACCTGTCCTTTTTTAGGATGTCTCAAATCTGGCCAGAGAAGAATCAATAAGGTATAGTAAAGTACAATAAAGCCATGTAACAATGATATTTTATAGTAGAATTTTTCCTTGTTGATTTTATTGATATAGGACCCATGCCGATACCCCGAAGCGGTATGTATGTATAGGCGTAATATAAAACAAAGTGGAGCCTAAAACATAACATGTAGCCATGTTGTGTTTTAGGCTCCACGTAATAGGGGACGAGCTTGTCATTACTGGGCACATTTTCAGACTGCGTGGTAATACTGAAAATTCAGAAAATCAGAAACACTTTTGCGCGAGCCAGGCATCGAACCCGTGACTTACCGGGATCAGCAATCAGCATACGCGTACACTGGGCCACCGAGGCAGTGAATTCTAGTTCTAGTCCATATTATAGTTTACTTATGTATACATACGTAACTTCACGCCTTTATCCTCGAAGGGGTAGGCAAAGGTGTATCCACACATTGCCAGTTATGTTTCGGTCCCAATGTAATAGGGGGCGAGCCTATTGCCATCTACCCGGGCACATTGTTTTAGCGAGCGATAGCCGCTAAAACACTGTACGTATCGGACTGCCGAGACGATGGTCTAGGGTTCGATCTCCAGTTACACCGGGCACACACCTCTGACTTTTCGAAGTTATGTGTGTATTAAAAAAATGTTAATTTTACTTATCTATCAGAATAAAAATAATATTGCGTTGATATTATTGTCCATTAAGATGTAAAGCTAAGGAAAGCCTCTTCCACTACGAACAACGTTCAATTTTTTCAGTACATTCTTTGTGATTTTTCAAAGGTTCGTATTGCACGAGTGATTCGCAATCGCCCTTCGGGAAACCAACCACCCATGCACTTAGCACACGCAAAACGCAACCGTAACCAAATACAAATACAGTCTACATCCATTTGATAGAGTGCAGAGTTAATTTGGCGGGCACATTTTCATATAATTTTGATTAAATTAAAAAAAAGAAGCGTATGGATATTTTTCTTTGTAATGGCCACACTTTATCCATCCTTGATTGCAGGGGTTACATACGGTTATAGAGAAGATTAATTAATACACCCCATTTTAGTATTCAATTGGGGAAAATGAGGTGTTTAAGTTATAAGGGTTACTAGGGGGATGATGTTAACTTTTGTAATAATGTAAGTGTTTCCGTGTTGAAGGAATTTGATAATTAGAGGGTAGCAATTAATTGGTATGATTTGTTTATCCATAGTTTACTTTATGAATGGTAGCCGCGTAGATTGAACTAGAAGGTTAAGAGATATTTTATCATGTTGCAAATTATTCATCGGTAACTGTTTACACATAGTAACTACGCAGTGCCTCAATTCGCTTAAGGAGCTTTGACTGAATAATCTTTTATTTCTATTCGTACATACTTTCATAGACTCAAGTCTGTTTCCCCGAAGGGGTAGGCAGAGGCATATTAAACGCCCACTTTTCGCCAGTGTTTTGATCCCACGTAATAGGTGGCGAGCCTATTGCCGCTTATCGGGATATTTTGTTTGCCAGAACCGGGATATTATTTCTATTCATCTCCTGTAAAACCCATACTATAGTCCCATTAAAACCAGTTCAGCCATTGCAGAGATTACCACGGACAAACAGAAAGACAGAGACACAAATTGAAATGTTTGCTCATTACTTTGGAATTGTGTAACTGATGATAGTTATTATGTATTTGTAAAAACACAGTTCATTTTAAATCATAGGACAGACACTTCTATTTTACCTCAATGAATAATGCAGATAATACTAAAAAGGAAAAACCAACTGCTTCGTTGGTCTCGCGGCATAAATGTGCACGTGGGATTGGGAGGTCTCGGGTTCGATTCCCAGTCCGGGCAAAGTGTTATTGGGTTTTCCG
Source organism: Euclidia mi (assembly GCA_944739405.2). NCBI lineage: Eukaryota > Metazoa > Arthropoda > Insecta > Lepidoptera > Erebidae > Euclidia > Euclidia mi. The sequence continues at coordinate 2,714,473 of OX123205.2, read as the reverse complement.
TTAGGAAATTCTCAGTAGCAGCACCGGGCTCTCCCCCTATTACGTGGGCCCTAAAAATTCATGGCGAAATGTGGGTGTAATATTACACCTCTGCCTACCCCTTCAGGGATACAGGCGTGTTTTTATTAATAAATAAATAAATAAATAAAGGCAAAAACCAACAGTTTCTTGTCTAGAATCTCATCAAAGGTTCAATATCTTGCTTCATAAATTGAAATTGAATCTTTATAGCAGCTACTTAATGAACTAGATTGAACAAATTACGTTCTATTTATATTGAAGTAGTAGTAGAAGGAAGCAGCGATAGCCGAGTTGAGAGACCGACGGACAGCTATGCGGAAGGTCTCGGGTTCGAATCCACGGTACGCACCAATGACTTTTCGAAGTTTAGTGCGTATGAAATTGGTAGTTATCGCTTGCTTATCGGGGAAGGAAAACATCGTGAGGAAACCTGCAAGTCTGAGAGTTCTCCATAATGTTCTCGAAAGACATGTGAAGTCTGCCAACCCGCACTTGACCAGCGTGGTGAACTATAGCCTTACCCTTCTCATAGTGAGATGAGGCTCGTGCCCAGCAGTGGGACAGTATAAAGGGCTGATGATGAGCAGTAGAAGGTACGAATAGTTTTGATCAAGTTGAAATGACTCAATTTTTAGATATCAACATTCGCTATTTGTTCAATATGCTGTTTATTATAATTTGGTGTTAAATTCTGGTTTTAAAATACAGTGGCACAACCCGAATTAATTCCAGAGGTGACGCAAAGAACAGTCAAGGATAATACAAGGAAAAAACGGTATCTTGCGGAAGGGTCGAAAAGCTCGACATCAAACTTTATACCAATCTGTCTGACTAGCGTAGTATAATAATTATATTCTACCATATTCACACAACACCATCTAGTCCCAATCTAAGCAGAGCTTGTATTTTGGGTACTAGATAATGGATAAACATACATAATATATACCTTTTTTATACTATACATAGAAACACCCAGACCAAGACAAACATCCATGTTAATGCACACAAATGTTTGACTTGAGCAGGAATCGAACCCACGACCTTCGGCGTAGCAATCGCTTGCAATCCCGCGGCGCCAAACGGTCGTCAATATATGTATATAGGACAAATCCTCGTGTTACCTCCCATTGCTATAAAGAGGATCTAAGACCTACCTCTATCTCCTTCACATTGCTAAGGAACATAAAAGGAGAGGCCTTAGTCCAGCAGTGGACTAAAAACAGGCTGTAAGGTTATAACCGAACGGTCAATGAAAATTTTCTGCCTCGAATCGAGAACACGTACAAACTATTATGTCTAAATTTTATCCAATAACTGAAATATGGGTGCGACGTGATAAATTTCCCAGTTTTTTTGTTATTAGTCCTTTTTGCGACGGTTTACGATAAAGTGGGGTGCTTTTGTATCGTTTTAGAGCGTAAACAGGGATCTAAATATCTAATAATACCCGTTTACAGTGCAATGGTTGATGTAGTCATTTATTACTGTTAATTCGGAATTCGATTGCACTAGGCAGTGATGCCTAGTGGAGATAACAATGAACTGGCATAAAGACATATTTATTTCTGCATTTTGGTTGTTTACAACACTTATACATGTCAAAACCCTATTCTAGATGATGTCGGCTTTTCCTAGCTAAATGACTTCTTGAGAAGAAAGGCCGAAACAAACTCAGTCATTGTTTTTTTGTCACTTCAATTTCTTTAGTCTTTTCTTCATCTTTTAAAGTCCAGACAAAAAAAAGGGTTTAGTATGCAAGTACAATGCAGGAAATTATCTGACGCTTTTGACTGACTCGGCCCACTGATGGCCCGCATTCAACAGCAATCGTACGGCTCAACCTTGATTGAGGGAGCCAGCACGATCTGTATCACTATGCCTCCACGCCATCAGAAGGTGTATGCATAAGCATGTCAGCCTAAGCCATCAGACAGGTTGCCACAACTACTTGTTTATATGTTTAATAATACCCACATCGTACTCACAACTTTACATGCTAATAAGTACACAGTAAAATACATGTTGCAAACAATAAGTAAAAATAATAAAAATTTAAACAATAAAATGTCATACATTTAAAATGTCAGAAAATATTATTGAATGTCAATTTAGGAATAATAATATATTACTTAAGTAATTTTAAATGTCAAAAGAAAATAAATAAAATAACAATGTCAAATCAAACAATGTCAAAACAAAATAAATAAAATACAAATGTCAAATTAAAAATGTCAAAATGTCAAATTAAAAATGTCAAAAATATAAGTATTTCAAATGTAAATAAAAATATCATGTCACTAATTTCAAAATGTCAAAATTCATAATTTTTAAACTCAATTCCAGGCATTTTTGTCTGCTAAATAATCTTTAACTGTGTAATAAGCTTTTGAACACAAGCTCTGTTTAATAAATACTTTGAATTTATTAATACTTAGTTCCTGAATATTGCCTGGAATTTTGTTGTAAAAACGTATGCTTTGACACTTGTATGAGTTACTTATTTTTTGTAGTCTAGTTGAAGGTAGAACAAGTTTGTTTTTATTTCGTGTATTTAATATATGAATGTCGCTGAATTTAGAAAACATATTTATATTTTTCCTGACATATAACAAGTTCTCATAAATGTATTGAGATGCGACAGTCATTATCTTAATTTCTTTAAATTTTTCCCTCAGTGAATGCCTTGCCCTTCTGCAGTACAAACACAGTTTGAATGTCAGCTGCGTTGCCCCATAATAAAATGCCATATGACATTATCATGTAGAGGGTATCGGGTTCGAATTCATTGCTTGCACCATTGACTCCTTTCAAAGCTATGTGCGTTTTGAATTGTTAATACGCTTGCTCCGTGTTTCGGAGAGCCGTCGCGTCGGTCCCGGCTGCCATATAGGTAGTCAGTACTTCTGAAAAAAGTGCCACTAGTCTAGACCAAGGCATATCATGCCTTGATGAGTTGAGGATGATGACTGCAGAATTCGACGACCGGTTGGCGTAGCGGGAGTATAAGCGACTACTACGCCGATGGGTTCGATTCCCGCTCATGTCAAACATTTGTGTGCATGAACACGAATGTTTGTCTTGGTCTGGGTGTTTCTATGCATAATCTGCAATGCAATGCATAATCATGTATGTATTTACAAAAAAAAAAGTATATATGTTTGTTTATCCATTATCTAGTACCCATAGTACAAGCTCTGCTTAGTTTGGGACTAGATGGTGATGTATGTGGTAGAATATTATAAAAAAAAAACAATGTCTTACTGTAAAATGTATGTAAAATTTAACTTTAATTTTTTTTACTAATTTAACTATCATTGTCAGCACTTAAATTTTACATTATCTTTCATCTGTTTCGAGTATCATAATTATATTCGTATTGGAATATATAACTTTGGTGAACTATGACGAACGGCAAACAAATGCACGCTATGAGCGGTACACGAGCAATTTCCGATACTCAAAATATGTAAGTATCGACGCAGTACATAATCTGAAATAGGCGGCAAACGAGCAGACGGATCGCCTGAGGGTAAGCAATTACCGCCGCCCATAGACACAAGCAACACCACAGGAGTCACAAGTGCGTTGCCCTCCTTTAAGGATGCGTTTACGCTTGTATCAAAAAACCACATATTTCCGGTACATTTTACGACAATTTTAGATAATAACTAATAAAACTAATGATTACGATAAATTGATTACTTTTTTATCTATAAATCAATTTGAAAATAAATAAAAAATATTTAATTAATATTAATGTAAAATCGATTCGAAACGGCCTCTTAAATCAAAAATAGGCATATACTGCTATTTTTGGGTACAATTTTCTCTCTATTTTTACATTTATTTAGATTTTCAAAGATAGAATAGGGTAGTAAATATAGTCAACTCAAAAACAATTGGATATATTTTTTTCAAAATATTGTAAATTGACTCAAAAAAAGCAAAAAATCATCTTACATTTTTCTTCTATTTTGCTCGCATACGTGTGTCGTAATGTGTGGCAATAAGGTTCGTTTTATTTAGCCACTTTCTTGATTCATATATCCAAATTCTGCAATGAGATCTCAGTCTGCGCTTGAGCGCCGTCGGGAGTGGACTCTATGTCGCTTGTCGCTGCAGCCCGAAGACGAAAAAAGCAATATACGAATACAAAATATTCGCTAAAATCAATTTGATACTTCTCGTATTCTGTGCGAATTACGTACAAGTAAATTTATTTTGTATAAATGGACATTATTACTTTATTTTCTCCGTTATAGTCAGGATATATTTCGGTATTTAGATATTATTTTGTTTCTTGCGTTGAAATCTGGTAAGATTATCTGGACTGATGGTATACCATCCCGTTCAAGTGTTGCGACTGGAACTCATAAAAGAGTAGACCTAGTTATGCCAGGTTGGGGCTCATTTTATTTGTTTTGGTGAGACCCTACCACTGGTACTAGTGAAGTAACCTTCCAAGGTTATTCGATGAGTCTTACTGGTACTCATATGTGAGTAGAGCTAGGCATGCCGAGTTTGGGCTTATTTTGTTTGTACAAAAGAGACCCTACCACTGGAACTTATGAAGTAACCTTCCAGGGTTATTCAATGACTCTTGCTGGTACTCATGTGTGAGTAGAGCTAGGCATGCCGAGTTTGGGCTCATTTTGTTTGTACATAAGAGACCCTACCACTGCATTTTATCAAGTAACCTTACAGGGTTATTTAATGACTCTTACTGGTACTCATGTGTGAGTAAAGCTACGCATGCCGAGTTTGGGCTCATTTTGTTTGTACATAAGAGACCCTACCACTGCATTTTATGAAGTAACCTTCCAGGGTTATTCAATGACTCTTACTGGTACTCATATGTCAGTACAGCTAGGCATGCCGAATTTGGGTTCATTTTGTTTGTACACAAGTGACCCTACCACTGGAACTTATGAAGTAACCTTCCAGGGTTATTCGATGACTCTTGCTGGTACTCATATGTGAGTAGAGCTAGGCATGCCGAGTTTGGGCTCATTTTGTTTGTACATAAGAGACCCTACCACTGGAACTTATGAAGTAACCTTCCAGGGTTATTCAATGACTCTTGCTGGTACTCATGTGTGAGTAGAGCTAGGCATACCGAGTTTGGGCTCATTTTGTTTGTACATAAGAGACCCTACCACTGCATTTTATGAAGTAACCTTCCAGGGTTATTCAATGACTCTTACTGGTACTCATATGTCAGTAGAGCTAGGCATGCCGAGTTTGGGTTCATTTTGTTTGTACATAAGTGACCCTACCACTGGAACTTATGAAGTAACCTTCCTGGGTTATTCGATGACTCTTGCTGGTACTCATATGTGAGTAGAGCTAGGCATGCCGAGTTTGGGCTCATTTTGTTTGTACATAAGAGACCCAACCACTGCAACTTATGAATTAACCTTCCAGGGTTATTCGATGACTATTGCTGGTTCTTATATGTGAGTAGAGCTAGGCATGCCGAATTTGGGCTCATTTTGTTTGTACATAAGAAACCCAACCACTGCAACTTATGAAGTAACCTTTCAGGGTTATTCAATGACTCTTGCTGGTTCTCATATGTGAGTAGAGCTAGGCATGCCGAGTTTGGGCTCATTTTGTTTGTACATAAGTGACCCTACCACTGGAACTTATGAAGTAACCTTCCAGGGTTATTCGATGACTCTTGGTGGTACTCATATGGAAGTAAAGCTAGGCATGCCGAGTTTGGGCTCATTTTGATTGTACATAAGAGACGCTACCACTGGAACTTATGAAGTAACCTTTCAGGTTTTTCAGGTTTCTTCAAAGACTCTTAGTGGTACTCATATGTGAGTAGAGCTAGGTATGTTCCAGTGGTAGGGTCTCTGATGTTCATACAAAATGAGCCCAAACTCGGTATGCCTAGCCCTACTCACATATGAGTACCAGCAAGAGTGATCGAATAACCCTGAAAGGTTACTTCATAAGTTCCAGTGGTAGGGTCTCTTATGTACAAACAAAATGAGCCCAAACTCGGCATGCCTAGCTTTACTTCCATATGAGTACCAGCAAGAGTCATCGAATAACCCTGGAAGGTTACTTCATAAGTTCCAGTGGTAGGGTTACTTATGTACAAACAAAATGAGCCCAAACTCGGCATGCCTAGCTCTACTCACATATGAGAACCAGCAAGAGTCATTGAATAACCCTGAAAGGTTACTTCATAAGTTGCAGTGGTTGGGTCTCTTATGTACAAATAAAATGAGCCCAAACTCGGCATGCTTAGCTCTACTCACATATAAGAGCCAGCAATAGTCATCGAATAACCCTGGAAGGTTACTTCATAAGTTTCAGTGGTAGGGTCTCTCATGTGCAAACAAAATGAGCTCAAACTCGGCATGCCTAGCTCTACTCACATATGAGTACCAGCAAGTGTCATCGAATAACCCTGGAAGGTTACTTCATAAATTCCAGTGGTAGGGTCACTTATGTACAAACAAAATGAGCCCAAACTCGGCATACCTAGCTCTACTCACATATGAGAACCAGCAAGAGTCATTGAATAACCCTGGAAGGTTACTTCATAAGTTGCAGTGGTTGGGTCTCTTATGTACAAACAAAATGAGCCCAAACTCGGCATGCCTAGCTCTACTCACATAAGAGTACCAGTAAGACTCATCGAATAACCTTGGAAGGTTACTTCACTAGTACCAGTGGTAGGGTCTCACTAAAACAAATAAAATGAGCCCCAACCTGGCATAACTAGGTCTACTCTTTTATGAGTTCCAGTCGCAACACTTGAATGGGATGGTATACCATCAGTCCACATAATCTTACCAGATTTCAACGCAAGAAACAAAATAATATCTAAATACCGAAGTATATCCTGAAATTCCTGAATCAACATAATGGAAAAAATAAAGTAATAATGTCCATTTAGGTATATAAAAATAAGAAACTTATTTGTACGTAATTCGCACAGCCAGGCCTATAACACATAGATACATAATCACAAAACATTCTAAGTCTCAAAGTTATTTAGTTGAACTACATTTCCGCAAGTTACCGTACGTAGTACGTACTGTTGCCGCCGTGTCGCTGTAGTGACGCGATTTTGTACCTACTAATTTTGTAAACGCGTCCTTAATAGAGGATAGGGCCTCCGGTACTCTCACTCACCGAACGAAACGCAACAGTTTAGGTAGTGTTAATTTACGTTGATTTTCTGTGAGAGGGTAGTACTTCCCCGGTCGAGCCGGCCCATTCATGCTGTAATCAGCAAGGTTCTACTACCATTGGTACTGAAAATTGGGCAAAACTCAGTAACACTTTTACCCGACCCGGGAATCGAACCCGAGAGCGGTCAGCATACGGTATCTACTGAATCATAGAGGCAGACTGAAATACTACTTATTATTAAAATTGTGTTTCTTCAAATATATTTCTAACTCAACAAAATTTATTAAACATTTTATTATAAGCTCTTCGGTCGAGATACCTTCAAGATTTTGATCTTGAAGTTCACAGAAGCCTAGGCAATAAATTTTATTATAAAATATACCACTTTTATTTCAGATTCAAGAGGCGAATAATGTTTTATAGACATCGATATATTTCTTTGTGAATTTACGGCATTGTTTTAAATTTATGAATGTCATGAATATTATTTAGTTATTAACTACAGATTTACCTCCTTTAACAAGTTTATTCAATTTTGAATGAAGGATATTGTTATTAATGTTCTAATTCATAATTACTGACTGCCTCCGTGGTCCAGTGGATAGCGTATGCGACTGCTGATCGGAGGTCCCGGGTTCGATTCCCGGGTTGGGCAAAAGCGTGTTACTGGGTTTTCCCGAATACTCAGTAGCAGCCCGGAGTTTGGTGATGTGCCCGGTAACGGCAATAGGCTCGCCCCCTATTACGTGGGACCTAAAAATTCATGGCGAAATGTGGATGTAATATTTACACCGCGTGAGACTGTAAATAAAATATAATAAGAATTCATAATAAAATTATATTCTTGTATAATAAAGAAATTAAAGTGGAACTGGGCGGGCCACGTTTGTCGCATGCCTGAAGAATTGTGGGCGAAAATAACCACTCAGTGGATCCCAAATAATAGGAAGCGACAACGGGGACGGCCCAGGAGAAGATGGCGCGATGAGTTAGACGCTTATACAAAAGATTGGCAAATAATGGCAGCGGATCGTGAGAAATGGAAGTCGGAAGGGGAGGCCTTTGCCCAGCAGTGGGACACCAATTCAGGCTTGTAATAATAATAATAATAAAGAAATAAGTTTTTGTAAGGTAACATATACCTATTCACCATAAGATGTTACCGTCTGAAATTTAATCAATCGTCTTATGTGCATGATGTGTTCACTATCACTGGATCGATTAAGGCTAGATTTTCGTATTATAAATATAAAATTGTACTATCACGTGCACTTTGTGAACCAATTAAAAAAATACAATAATCAAAATAATACAAAAGAAAGTTAAAAATATCTATATCTATACACATAAATAAAATTGGAGTGTCTGTTTGTAATACTAAAATAAATGCTTTTTACTAAATGAATATTGATGTATACACGGTACATAACCCAAATTACATTTTTTACAATTTTTGTCAGTCTGTCTGTCTGTCTGTCTGTTTGTTCTCACTAATCTATGGAACGGCTGGACCGACTTTGACGATACTTTCACTGGTGGATAGCTGATGTACCAAGGAGTAACTTAGGCTATAAATTAACCGGGTACGCGCAGTAGTTCCCTCAGGACGCGGGTGAAACCGCGGCAAACAGCTAGTTATGAATATTATTAAATGTAGACACTGTGGCAAGCCATAAATCATTTACCAGTTTTATTTTATTTTATTTATTTATAGTCTCACGCCTGTATCCCCGAAGGTGTAGGCAGGGGTGTAAATATTACACCCACATTTTGCCATGAATTTTTTGGTCCCACGTAACAGGGGGCGAGCCCAGTTTTATTTTAACTTTTAAGTAAATAATTTCGTAGGCATACACGTTTGCTGTCTCGTCGTTTAAGGTAACATGTTATTTACAAATAAATCTCCACAAAATATAGAAAAGGACCCAAACGGCACGTAATTTCGTACGAAACGAATCAATGCTAAACTATAATGTATTACATTAGCTCAAAGGCTGAATGCAGCCGTGCCTTCGCCCGTACGTGACCTAATTTAGAAGAAACAAAGCGATTTTCAGCTGGCAACATTAATCTTAATGTTACACAAGCAAAAATAGTCTTAAGCATCTTAAATATAAAGCGCTCGCTAAACGTAAATTGAGATTTGTTTCGCCGTTTTGCAAGACAAACTCAAAATACAGATGATTTAAGCAAAAACAACGCTTATCGTAAAGCAACAAAAACTTTATTGACGGTAAAGAAAAAAATTGTCGGTACATTTTGGAGCAATTTTCTCCAAGTACATAGGTAAGCGAATTTGGGCTTTACGCCGACGGAATAAAGTTTGTGGTGTGTGCAAATATACGTTTGTGCTGACACAGTAGATTCGATAAGGCCCTTCCATGGTTTCAATCATTGCCGAAATAAAATTCGGTATCTTCTATTTCGTTTTGTGTTTACTCGATTTTGAACCGAGGCGTGATTTTGAATATTTTTACACAACAAACAATAAAATATACGGATAAGGTCATTTCTGAAAGATTTATCCCCGCATATAGACCGTTTATCGCCTTTAATGAGAAGGAAAACATGCAGAAAATACGACGAGAATTTTCTATTAATATTACGGCAGCGTTCTTTCATTTTAACAGCTGGAAGATTACAAAAGCCGTTTAAATTAATTTTGTGATAACAGGTGAAATAAAAAAAATATTTGCCTAAAGAACATTTTGGAATTTAATAAGAAGAGACCGTGACAAAGTACATACATACATATCGTCACGCCTTTTATCCCCGAAGGGGTAGGCAGAGGTGTATTTCTACACCCACTTTTCGCCAGATATACTTTAGTCCCACGTAATAAGGGGCGAGCCTATTGCCGTACCGGGCACATTTCCAGACTCCGTGCTGCTACTGAGAATTTCGTTACAGAAAAACCCAATAACATTTTGAGGGAAAGGACTCTGGAGGCCATATCATCTCTTCGCATCTTCATCATCATCGTCCCAGGGTTATTCCGTTTGCTTCCAAGACTTACGTCTTTGAGCCCAAAGTCCGCTTGCTGGTCTAACCAGATATGACGGAACATCAGCTTTTCCACAGAGCGAGATCCGTTTGACCACCGCAACCCGATCACCCTTCACATCCTTCTGTATTTCAAAAGAGGAAATAATGACTTTTTTTCCGATCACCTCACTGACCTCTGACAAATATCTGTGACAGTCGTTATAGGGACTCAGTACCCTCGAATATACTGACATTGGTCTAGGTCTGGTTAAGGAAGTCAGGTGGCAGTCACTCTGTCGAAAAGCTAACGTTCTATCATATCTGGTTAGACTAGAAAGCAGAGCCAGAACTCCAAAGAGAAAGTCTTAGATTAACATGGGATGGCACTTAAACATCCTCCTAGCGTTATCCCAGTCTCAACCTGGGGTCCGCTTTCTAGTCTAACCGGATTTGGCTGAATATTAGCTTTTCCACGGAGCGACTGCCTGTCTGACCTCCGCAACCCGAAAGAATAGCGATATTCCATGGTTTATAGTGTCAGTTTATTTTAGAGGTTCTGATGATGATGCCCTATAACGACTGTCAAAGATCTTCATGACAGCCGGGACCGCTCTCCGAGGCACGAGACAAGCGATAATCAAAAATTTAATATGCACATAACTCCAAAAAGTCAGTGGTGCGCGCCGTGGATTCGAATCTGATACCCTCTGCACGGCAGTCCGTTGGTATCTCCACTAGGCTATCGCTGCCTTCGATTGCTGGGATGTCGCGAAAGCGATGATGATAATTATTTTTGTCATACTGCTACATTATTTATATTCGATTTCCCAACCATTGTACAATGGTAACCCTGTGACCAAACAGCCCTATTTGTTAAGATTTATTATTAAGGGATGAGAATGAATTGTAAGGGGGATGAAAAGTTTGACGTCCTTTTAAGAACCTTGACCCATATTATTATGGCGAGAACAAGAATGAAGTTTTATGAATGAGTTTAATTGATTCATGACTTTATTTTTATAGCAACAAGGTCGACTTTGGAAAGGTCATTTGACAATAAGATACAAATTTGGGATTTATAGACAGATGTTTACAGATGTTGTTTTACTTTAGGATTTTGTAGGAATGAGGTATGGTGTTTCACCAACTAGGGAAAGTATACTCAGTACAAGCTAGGTAAGAACATAACAAAATCAAGGGTGAGACTTTTAATAGCGTGATTCAGGACCTTCATTCGTTATCACTCTTCTTATTTTTGCCACTGACCGTTAGATGTCACTAGTGTTAGTATTTACGCTGTAGTATAATAGATGACACTAGTTGTATGCCGTAGCTACTGTTGAAGTTATATTGAAGTGGACTGAAATGACTGCTATAATTATATTCCTCTGCTTGCTGTGGCATTAATATCAGAGCTCTACTGCTTCAGAGGTCATGTAAAATCATTGGACCCGGATCTTGTCTCAGGATAAGAATCGTTCTGCCATTCCAAAGCCCTTTATAGGTCTATTAGCTCTAACTACAGAGGTGGCCGAAGAACTCCCTCTAAGAAGAAAGTAAGAAACAAGAATTGTCAAAAAACATTTTTTTTCAACAAAATATAAAAGCATTTCTATAAATTAATTTAATACTTCAATGGAACGGATGAGTTTCTATCGTAATATAGGAGTGGGAGGCTTGCTATTTTAATAAAAAGACATCCTCGTCCACTTGGCAATACACACAATACTTCCACGTGTAACGCAAGGGCGGCAGAGAGACGAACACTTTTATAATTAGTTACACACTTCCAGGAAAAAGGGACAAAGAAATAATCTCATTTTACAAAAGTTTATCGTGAAGTTTCAAGGACGTAGTCGTGTCAAGTAGACACTGGTGGGTTTCTTTTTATTTCTCCTTTTGGAGGCAGATAAAAATAACGGTTGGCTTAGTGTTTTAAGCGGTCGTCTCGCCGCTTGACACTGCACCGAGTGTTGTGGGTTCGATTCCCACACTTGACAACACTTTGTGTGATCCATAGATTGTTGTTTCGAGTCGGGGTGTTCATTGTGTCCGTTAGTTGTATGTTCGTAAAGTCCCCCGTGACAAAGGATTTAGTCCTAGTGCGGGCGTTGACTAAAATAAAAGAAAAGATAAAGACTACAAAGTATCACTATCTCATCACATTCCGTCGGTATCGTAAGAGGTGACGAAGGTAAAAACCAAAAGCAAATAGTATCCTGTTGCAGTATACGCAAAAAAGCTAGCAGCGGTTGGACACGAAGAGTCGAAAATCGGGCTCAGTGGCGTGCCATTGGAGTGGCCGATATCCAGCAGCGATAGCGACAGGAATGGTAGTTTAGTTAAAGTCCTCAATCCCACAGCACCCACCATTGTTTGTTTGTTTTTCGTGTGAGTGTGTGGCCAACTCTAGTGTCGGAGTTTTTAGACCGCCCGAAGGCCTCCGACATGGCCTAATGATTCTTATCCTTAGACAAGAACCGGGACCGACAGCTTTACGTGCCCTCCGAAGCACGGTAGCGCTCAGATGTAAATGCCGCACTTGGTCACCCATCCAAGTGGCGACCTGTGCAAGCGTTGCTTAACTTTGCAGATCTGTTACAAACAGCAAGCCAAGTCTCGCTATGAGCGCTACACACCATTGACTCTTCGAAGTCATGTGCGTATCACCAAACAGTGAAGCAAAATCATCCCGAGAAAACGTCTGAGTGTTCTCCATAATGTTCCCGAAAAACATGGGACGTCTGCCAACCCACGTTGTGATGGACTATAACCTTTCTTTGAAAAAGTGACTCTCCCTCTCCAATCTATATTCTTTTATGCACCTATTTAAAATTATATCGTACGGAATGTCAGTGTCTCTTCAACTACTTCAGCATACTTTAAACTTTCACGACTTAAACACAAACGAGTAGTAATATACAGAGTCATCTTGTAACCACTGTTGGTGTAACCGATGTCGAAACGTCGAGGGAATACAAGGTATCTTACCTACATTTTCAAATAATTACGCGAAATACACCCATTACATACATATTACTTCTTCAGCATAGGTACTACATCCTACATTTAATCCACTTAAAATAATTTACAATTGAATCAATACATTCACTCCCTCAATACACCATAAATAAAAATAATCCCATCAAACAGACATAATGAACTCTAACCGTGAGTTATGTACCCGTCCCCTACTATAAAAACTCGATAGCGCCAACAATAACTCATTTCGACACGTCGCTTGTGCAGTTTAATCTCTGTATCTGATCAATGGTAGGGGATTGGTGAAATTATGGGGTGAAAACTGAGTTTTTTGTGGATTAAGATGTTTTGGCTGTCATGTGAGTTGAAGAGGTTTTTGCCAATATATCGTGTGTTGCCTTGGTTCTGCCAAAAACGCAATTTTTCTGCCAAATTATAAATATAAACTCACGTTGTTTCCCATAGAGGTAGGCAGAGACTACGAATCGCCATTCGCAACGATGCAGACATAGGTATCTCTCTTGCTCCATTCACCTTCATCGATTTTTTCATGCTATTTATGCTAAATAACTTTAAATTTCTGGGCACACAAACAAAATATATTGAAATAGTTTTCGCTGCAAACATAACAAAACGTAAGCAGAAAACAGTACTCAGATACAAGCGCTATCTAAACTAAACTAAGTTTTTGAACTGCCTCCACACTTAGAAGTTATGACACGACTTTTTAAAATTTAAATCCAAAAAATACTGTCTGTAATTTTAGAAGGTTTTCTCTTTCATACCCGGATTATGAAGCAAAACCCATATACATCGGCTAAGCCACATTTATGTGACCTTTTAAATTAATGGATTTTTATATAGAAGAAATAAAATTCTTTGAATTTTTACTTTTAAATAAGATCGTAAGATTTTTAGGTTGTTACAATTTTCTTTCAAGAGGAAAAGAGTGTAATTTTCCTATTTCGGATAAGTGTGGTTTATATTTGTATAACAGATATTATTATTTTAATATGATTTCTATACTAATCGGTCTGTGTGGAGAAGACGGGGAGGCCTATGGCCAGCAGTGGACGTCTCTAGGCTGACATCATGATGATTCTAAACGGCATGCAAAATGTTTTTTGCATGCCGTGTAAGCGACTGTTACGCCGAAGGTCGCGGGTTTGATTCCCGCTCAAGTCAAATATTTGAATGCATGAACATGGATGTTTGTCTTGGTCTGGGTGTTTCTATGTATAAAATGTATGCATTATCAAAAAAATAAATTATATGTGTATTTATCCATTATCTAGTACCCATAGTACAAGCTTCTGCTTAGTTTGGGACTAGATGGTGTTGTGTGAAGTAAAAAAAAAAGTATATCTATCTTACTGTTTTAGGATGTATCTTTTGAGTAGCCTTATAAAATGCAAAAATAACTAAATTTTCTTGGTCACTGTGCTAGATTTGTATATCATCAAATACTACCGAACACTATTAATTACTAACCTAACTGGCCATTCAAGGTTTGAATAGCCCTATTCAAAAGCACTCAATCATGGGACCTTTTAATTACCTTGTTGAAATACTATTTTAATCGCCCCAACCACTTGACAAAAATTAAATTAACATAAATTTCTCATTGCTACCCAAGCCACCCTTATCTATTATTAAGATTACAGGGTTTAAACGATTTAGGGGTGTTATATCGGTACGTTTAACTTGATAATTTAACCTTGTCTGAGATGAGGTTTACAGATATCTTTGCTATCGGACGGGGAAGGCCGGTGATTGGGACAATATTATTTATGCTGTATCCGCTACAGGATTTGCAGATGAGTTCAATTCTCATCACATTTTGTGAGAGTTTAGTTTAAATATTAGTCTGACTAGATAGATAGCGGGCTGTGGGTTAATGCAGGTGGCTCAGAATCGGTTTGTGTGGATTCTACGTCCAGTTTTTATTTGTTTTTCGTGTGAGTGTGTGGCCAACTCTAGTGTCGGAGTTTTTAGACCGCCCGAAGGTCTCCAACAGGGACCGACAGTTTTACGAGCCCTCCGAGGCACGGTAGCGCTCAAATGTAAATGCCACAATTGGTCACCCATCCAAGTGACAACCTGTGCAAGCGTTGCTTAACTTTGCCGATCTGCAGCTGATATAAAGAAGATTGCGTAATAGTTAAATGCGGCCAATACGCAATGCGCCGAATGTTGTTGGTTTGATCCTCAAACGGGACAGCAGTCAAGTGTCATCTTCATCATCATCATCATTAGCCTGCAAGAGTCCACTGCTGGATATAGGCCTCTCCAATGGCATGCCACTGAGCCCGATTTTCGGCTGTATGATACAACAACAAATTCAAGCGTATGATATGTAAATTGTTGTTTCGGATATGGTAGTTCCCTACGTCCATTAGTTGAAAGATGATGGAAAGTCCCCGAAGAACATGAATTTTACCATCGGCATTGGTGTCATAAAAACATCTATGATAGACTTTACAGGGACGGGCATAGTCTTAAATATCCTACATAATACAATATGCCTCTCCTTTAGGATTGAGGCGGTTATATGACAGTCACAATATGGAAAAGCAAACAATATTCTGTCACATATATAGACTCAATCCTGTTTCCCGGAGGGTTAGGCAGAGACTACGGAACGCCAATTGCAACGATCCTGATATATCTCCCTTGCTTCATTCACTCCCATCAGATTCCTCATACATGCTCTTCTGTTCAGGGTACTTCTAAACTGTCCTGTTTTTAGAATGTCTCCAATCTGGTCAGAGAACGTCCGCCTAGGTCTTTCCCTTCGTCCTGTCCCATACACACTTGCCTTATATATCTGCTGGGTCAGCCTTCGTCATCCATCCTCTTCACGTGCCCATACCACCTTAGCATACGTTTCTCGATGCTTGTCAATACATCTTCTTTTACCCCACAACACTCTCTTATCACACAATTCTTTACTCTGTCAGTCAGAGAGACGCCACACATACTTCTCAGTTCTCTCACTTCTGTTACGTATGGATATACTAGAAAGAAGGCCCTAGACTTCAAGGTTGACTGCACGGTTGACCTAATAGTTCAAGTCCGTCTCGCCGTCTCACTACCTGACACTGTGCCAAGTATTGTGGGTTCAATCCTCCACACGAAAAAAGCACTTTACTTGTTACACAAATTGTTGTCGCCAGACTAGGTATTCACCCAGTCAGTTGATTGGACACATACATACATAGTCTCACGCCTATATCCCCGAGGTAGGCAGAGATATATTGCTACACCCACTTTTCGCCAGATTTATTTTAGTCCCACGTAATAAGGCGCGAGCCTATTGCCGTACCGGGCACATTACCAGACTCCGAGCTGCTACTGAGAGTTTTCTAACGGAAAAACCCAATAACACTTTGCCCGACCCGTGGATCGAACCCGAGACCTCCCAATCCCACGAGCACATTTATGCCGCGAGAGCAACGAGGCAGTTGATTGTATGTTTGTAAAGTCCCCCACACACTGTCTTTATTCATAGAATTAGGAAGTGATTGATCTATGCATACGTCTATAAATAGAGAGTTCCGAGTAAAATCCATTAGCAATTTCCATCGTATCACCACGAGCAATCCTATATTCAATGCATACATCTAATTTATTAATGTGATAAATAATATATATCCATTCCGGTGCTTCACCTACTTAGTGAAGTAAACTGGGTAACTATGGCACTGGTAAAGAATAATTTATCAGTTAGCACGTTGTCTAGACTGGTGCATTAGCAAGTTCAATAGTTTAAGGGAAAATCATTGTTATGTGAAAACTTATTTGCATCTTGGTTTTAGTTTTATTAATTTTATTTTTATTTATAGTCTCACGCCTGTATCCTCGAAGGGGTAGGCAGAGGTGTAAATATTACACCTTTATTTTCACTATGAATTTTTAGGTCACACGTAATAGGGGGCGAGTCTATTGCCGTTACCGGGCACATCACCAGACTCCGGCCGCTACTGAGTTTTCGGAAAAACCCAATAACACTTTTGCCCTACCGGGGAATCGAACCTGGAACCTCCGATCAGCAGTCGCATCGCTATTCACTGGACCACGGAGGCAGTTAGTAATACTAAAGCACTATATAAAAATTCCAACTAACCCAAAAAAATAAGTAAACTGAAAACTACTCACGTCATTTCTCGAAATACACCAGAACCTTTATACAAAATGGCTTTTTCATTTTCTATTCCTAACTTGGTACGAAGTTTGTCGACAAGAATCTAACTCGTCCTCTCTACAAATTACTGAGTTTCATCCGACTTACGGTTGATGTAGCCTTTGGCGGTGAATTCGCGTTTCAGGCTAACGGGTTTTTCCAGACTGAATTTTTCAGTGGCGGAGTGAGGACAAAATCGTGATTTGGTGTTGTCTACACATGTCTTGAGATCCGATTTTCATAGCCGGATTATTTCATTATTTTGGGTATTGCATTAGAACTTGTACCAAAACTTAATATTTGTAAGTAGTTTTATAAATATAGCTGACGAATGCTATCAACATGAAATTGATTTTATTTATTTATATTGTAATGTCCATGCAATTGTAGGGTAATTTTATCTTTTTTATTTAATTGTGTATTTAATATAAGTAAAGGTCATTATTTGTAGGTTAGTTATACTTACTG
This sequence comes from Euclidia mi, assembly GCA_944739405.2. Taxonomy (NCBI): domain Eukaryota; kingdom Metazoa; phylum Arthropoda; class Insecta; order Lepidoptera; family Erebidae; genus Euclidia; species Euclidia mi. Next base: position 2,696,679 of record OX123205.2, on the reverse strand, counting down.
ACTTACTTACATTAAAATTATATTAGGTTATGTTTGTAATTTAAGAATTATCGTCTTTTCAATCCTCCTCGAATTTTCGCCATGAGTTCATCAGCCAGCTCTTAAGATGTACTATTTCTTTCCTACTAGTAACATCACCATCCAAAAGTTGCCTGGAAGAAATCGCTTTTAGCACTGTATCTATATCTATACTAATATATAAAGCTGAAGAGGTTGTTTGTTTGTTTGGTTGAACACGCTAATCTCAGGAACTACAGGTCCGATTTGAAAAATTATTTCTGTGTTAGATAGGTCATTTATCGAGGAAGGCTATATCCAATATAACATCACGCTATGAGCCACGGGAGCGGCGCATTAGCCTTAAATAACGTGGGTGTAACGGCGGGCATCATCTAGTATATTATGTCCGCAGCTTCCCGCGCAAATATATTCTATAAATTTTAATAATTTCATCCCGTTTCCGCTTCAGCTTTTTTTTCAGCTTCTTGCGCCTATTAGTTTTGGCTGTACCTTGTCTATTAGTCAGGCAAGAATTTCATATATAAATAATCTAAGATTCCTACAAATGTTCATATTAGTGTACAATCTGTATATGTAAATAAAATTCTTGCGTTACTGACTGACTAACAGACTAACTACAGAAAACTGAAATTTGGCATGTATGATCGTTGGGAATAGTAGCTGCGAGCAACCTCTAGTAAATTAAAAATTCATTTATTAGTATGATTTTTGGTTACATGTGGTCTTAATATATTTAAAAGCATCTCAAAAAATCTACCTTAATGGTGTACTATGTTTCACATTTACATATATTAATTATTAAGTAAATAAAAAAAAAAATAGCACAATAATCATAAGTCCAGAAATTTAAAATTTAATAATTGCAACATAACATAAACTGGAAAAGCGACAATAAGTATTTACAATATAATGTAATTAATACATAATGATAAAATAATACAAAATTATATAGAAATAAAATAAAATTATAGATCTCAATGTCAAATAATTACATCTTATCATTAAGGAATTCGTCAATGGTAAAATTAAATGTATCTAGTTATATTAAATTATAAAAAACACAAAGTCAGAAATAAATAAATAAAAATGTCAATTTAAAAATTATCATTAAAGAATTCGTCAATGGTATAATAAAATTTTTCTTGTACCTAATATATATCGATTTTTTTCTTAAACTGAATTATAGATAAATCTTTTATTGCATTTGGTAACTTTTTAATATTTTGGGGGCCATACAAAGTACTTATACTTTTGTGCATTAAGGCGGTCATTTTGTGCATTAAAGTATAAAATACGTTGATGAAAATAGGTATAATGTAAAAATAAGTAGAAGTGAAATCGCAAACGTTTAAAAGTATTTTTCTTACATGTTTCTAAGATGATTTTTCATTTTATTTATGCATTGCAGTTTAGTCTTTCGGTATAAAGTTATTAAGTTTTCACACATCAACATCTGTCAAATCAAAACAAACTATATCAACTTCGTCCCCTTATAACAACAATGTCATTACCCCCGCAATTTCCCTTAAGGCTTAAAGGCTAGTCCACACGGGTACCCCTCGTAATAATCTCGCAGTTTATCTTTATTGCACAAGCACACGCGTGTGGACTCGGCTTTAGATTTGAGATGTCGTCTAATGGTTTGTTCAGACGGATTTAGTTGGGCATTAAGATGTAGATTTCGTGTATTACTTCTAAGCTATGCGTTATTGTTATTAGTTTTATCTCTAATTCAAATCTGTGAAAATACATAGCTCTTGTAAAATAAGACAAATTGTCTTGAGTTTCTTCGTGATGTTTTCTTTTAGATTTGTTTGAGTGGTATTTAATGGATTGGATTTCACATTCACTGTCTCAATGATGTATTATTAAAAGTACATTATACGATGACTAGGTTTGCAACAATTAAAACAATTAAATCTATCTATCAGGAATCTATCAACAAAACAAATTCTACTAAAATAGATAATATTTATGTAGTGGGAGACATATGATGTGAAAATAGGTGAAAAATCTCATAATACTCATTTCATGTACCTACACACACTTGTGGCGAGTGAAATATACTCAAATATATTCACCATACACTAAAATAAAATTCTCTGCAACGAGATATTTTACAAAAACATATTAAACGGACAAAAAAACCCAGACTCAAAACAATTATTTGGGAATCAAAATCACAACAGTCGATCTCGACTACTTAAAACATTCTATATATCAATAAGCATCCGCCAAATTTAACTTATCAAAACAGAGGTCATACACCAGTACCCTAATAACCATAGTGAGCAATTCAAAAGGCCTACAGACCCTCTATACAAAGGGTCATGAAGGAAAGACATTCATTTAACTAAGGCATATGAAGACCTTGTTGAAACAAGTTACATGTCATGTACAAGTACTTAAAACGTCTTAATTTGAGGGTCAGACCTTCAGAGGAAACCGTAAAGTTGAAATGGTGCGTTCAAGTAAAGTTAAGTGATAACTATGGTTACTTGAGAGATAAACTAGTAGAGCAAGCAAAAGACTGCCATCAGATTCAAGCTCGCAGCACACATACCACTGATTTTTCGATGTTATGTGCTTCTTAATATAAGGCAGCGATAGCCTAGTGGAGATACCAACAGACTGCCATGCAGAGGGTATCGGGTTCGAATCGACGGCGTGCACCAATGACTTTCAGAGGCATTTGGGTATTAAATTGTTATATCGCTTGTTACGTGCCTCGGAGAGCACGCTAAGCCGTCGGTTCCGGTTGTCATGAAGATCTTTGACAGTCATTATAAGGTGTCAGTACCTTCTAAATAAACTGACACTAGTCTTAACCATGAAATATTGCAATCCCTTCGGATTGCGGAGGTCAGACAGGCAGTCACTCTGTGGAAAAGCTAATATTCTACCAAATCCGGTTGGACTAGCAAGCGGAACCCAGATTGAAACTGGGATAATGCTAAGAAGATGAAGATGATGATGTGCTTCTTAATATCTGAAGTCCTTTGTCGGTCATAATTATAATGATCTATTCTAGTCATTACGGGCAGTTATAGACAAAAAAAATATCGCATGGTCAGACTGCTGTCGATCTAAAGAAACGCGAGTATGAAGTCATTTCTGATTACACTACAAAGCGGACACCATGACCGGACAATGTTGATGAACTATCGTTATTCATAAGTTGATAGGAATTTGACACTTGAATGCAACATTAACATTTTGGACCTCAATTATCTAATGTCTTAAAATCACGATCATGTTATGTAGTTTTTTGTAGATCAATATAATTAAGTACATTTACGGATTTATTTGAAATGCTGGTAAATATTGATGAAAAAGCTGTGTGTTTGGATCGGTCCCTAAATGGTGTACAGTAAAGTGTCACAGTTTGCCACACATAGTGACAATTAGCTTTGCCGATTTTAGTTTTTATTGTGACTTTCTTCATAAACTTTTACAGAATGCAGGAATATAGCAGAGTTGTTTTAAATAATTATGTTCAAAGGACCAACGTCAACATATATTTTTGTCCACCATTTCAGCAAGGGGTGACCCAAACACAATTACAAAAACACACCTAAGGCAGTTTTTTTACACCCTACCATTCAACTCAAGCACTTTCCGAGACAAAACGTAATCAGGTTACAAACCCTCAGTAGTTCCACCCCCGATAACCTGATCAATAAAAAGCGTCCATCCACACATTACAGCTTCCCCTTGTGCGGGATGAACATACATCACGATAGCAGAACAATGATGGCTTTGTATGATCATGAGCAATGGCTTAACCTTATTCCGATTGATTGAAGGCTTTCAAGGATTATCTTCAGATGCAGTGCCAAAACTGTTAAACAGTTTTATCATGAAGACTACTATTGAAATAATGCACAATGCAAATGAAACAATTTAGTGAATCATTTTATTTTCATCATCATATCATTTTATCATCTACGAAGCTAAGAATGGCCACTGTGAACTTATTCTAGGATTGATTATTTAACTTGAAGAGCTCTTCAAGCTGAAGTCACTCCACAGTTCATTCGTCAATATGGAAATTTGGAACTTGCATCTCTTTGACGACAAGTTTGATCACTGATTCTTAGACATATAAAACTTTATCGTCAAATACCGTCAGATAAATAACAAAACATTATTCAAGACAAAACTCAACTCTTGGCGCAGACTTGGCATTCTCCCTAGAGACAATAAAATGCATTTTTCAAAAAAGATTCAAGAAAGTAATTTGCTCAACGATGCCTCCCGCTGCGGTTGACACTATCAACACCCTCCTTGTCGAAAAGATTTATAGCATTCCTACATGCTTACACAGCGCAGGGAGCTTACCAACTATCCGCAATAAAACTTCAATTTACTGAAACCCCGTATATAACACATTACGAGAAAAACGGGGCAGAATAAAACTAACACCCTCCACAAGAAAAAAAAAAACATTTATCACCACAATACTACGGATTCTTCAAACACTCATATCAGTAAGAACGACGATAAAAAATGTACAAGATACATTGCTGGTTTTATCTTCGTATAGAAAAGACATCAACGCGTGAAACTTCAATGGATATTGTAGATTGCTCTGCCGTCTTTAAGAGTTATGTCGTTTTGTTGACTTGGTATGGAGTTGAGAGGATGTTGGGGTGTGTAGTGAAATGGTCTCGTTTTGTTTGAGATAATGTGTCTCGTCTTCCCCTTAGGGCGGCGTCACACTATAGGGTTACGATGTAATCATATTATGTAGAGTTATTATAGATGTGAGTAATTGAATGTTTGCTTTATTGCCTGTGTAGCGTTGATTGGTATTTGCGCTTTATGTAAGAATATATCTATTATTTTTGTCAATATTATTTGAGCACAGAGGAAAGTAACTAATATAATTTTGTTTTATTATTGTTCTTACCCGAATATGTATATATACAATCGAGGAATTGCCTCCATTGTGGACTGTCTTGTGTAGTTAGCACGAATACTGATTACCAATTTATAAAGCTATCTCGTTTTCCATTGAATCCACTATTTTGAAATTAAACGTATGACTAGTGACTAATTTTAGTTTAAGAAAATAAAAATCTAGGTATAAATGCAACCCACAAGGCACTGTACAAAAATTCAAACAACTGGTCCAAAAAATACCTAGGCCTAATAAACATTTTGGATTATACAATTTTTTTATAGGCTCACGTCTGTATCCCCGAAGGGGTAGGCAGAGGTGTAATATTACACCCACATTTCGCCATGAATTTTTAGGTACGTAATAGGGGACGAGCCTATTGCCGTTACCGGGCACATCACCAGACTCCGTGCTGCTACTGAGAATTCGGAAAAACCCAGTAACACTTTTGCCCAACCCGGGAATCGAACCCGGGACCTCCGATCAGCATTCGCATACGCTATGCACTGGGCCACGGAGGCAGTCAAAATTCTATCTCGTGTGAAAATCGAACCTACAACACGTGACTATTTAAAGTACTACCTCACTCTACTAAAAGCCTATTCAACTCCTTACTATGGATTTAACGAACTAATCCAAGTACGATCCCAACCATTACCTAAAGCACCATTAGCATAAGCAAACACACTTTTAAAGCTCACCCTCCAAATTTAAACGACACTGAAACTACCCTTGCCCTTAAATTTCACCCCTTATTGCGTGTTAGTCAAATCAAATTGTCTCAGTCTGCTTCACTCGGGATTTGAAGCTGGGACCCCACGGTCGGTTTGCACTGATGCTTTGTAGCAGGATTATCTGGTTTTGACAATTTGATTGATGTGTTTTGATTACGCTTTCTCGGGAATGGCTAAAAGGCTTTTTAGGAACGAAAAATATTAAGAATGATGCGCTAGCGAAGAAATGGAATATTGATTGACAACGGCAATTATTTATATGTGTAGTATAATGCTTTCTTCATATGTTTATCTTAAAAAGGATTTGCGGTAGAAACATTTAAATTTCGTTTCAACGTAATGTCGTTAGAAGAAAAGAGACGGAGACAACTTTATCTTCTTCCATCTCTTTCCTTTCTTCACTGCGTCGTAATCGACCAAAATCTTTATATTATGGTGGTAGTATCGTGGCCTTTAGTCATGGTTCTGTGTAATACGAATAATAAAACTAATCTGTTGTGTCTGTGCATAGGGTTTCCACCAAGAACTTAGGGTCCCAAGCCAACCTCACCTGCAAGTGGTGCACCTGCCGATCAACGGACGAGGCTCTGGCAAACAAGATATCGGCAATAGGCTCGCCACCTATTACGTGGGATCAAAAAAAGGCGAAAAGTGAGCGTTTAATATGCCTCTGCCTACCCCTTCGGGGAAACAGGCGTGAGTCTATGTTTGTATGTATGTATGTATGTATCTGTTAGTATAATACTTAGTATCTAATCTTAAGTGACAACCAAAGTCCAACTCAATAATGACTATTGCGATAATTGCTTTGATCTATTTTGTTTCTCTTACAGTAAAACATTACTTTGATTAAATCTGATTTTTCGGCGATAAAGAATGCAATTTGCCACGGGGAAATTATGAATGCAAAAATGTGTTTGATCATCATTTATGCTGAATACGGCAATAATTGTTTAATGGATCTTTTTAGTAAAATAGCATACATAATATATTATGATAACAATTGATAACATTTTGTTGCGACAGTCAACCTCCACACGAGCGAAGCCGCGGCCACAGTCTAGTCGATATTGAATAAAATAAATGAGATACTACCGTCTCATCACTATTAACGTTAATTCCTCTACAGTCTTCGCTTTCATATCTATTATTCACTAAACGAAAACAAACGGCACCATTACCATCGACGAGATTGCATTTAACTATCATGCGAAGATATATTTGACTCCTTAGGCCCTCCCTTGGCCGTCTTATCCTCCTCTCGGCTCGCCCCTCTTTTCCTCTTCCGCTACAAATCACATGTTACTCAATGGGAATGCCCCTATAAAGATCAACTCGCACTGGCTCGTAGATGTTTTTTGATATTTGTTGAATAAAAAGATAATAAGCCATGAGGACAGTGTTTCGATGGTTAGTGGTAGAGTATTGGATAAAAATGTAACTCAATGCTGTAAGGACTTTATTTAACTGCTGTTGTTTTAATAAGAGGAAAATAATCAGCAAATAGGCATGTTCAGTATTTAGTTAAATACTGAACAAGCTGTACATAAAAAAAATCCAAATAATAGGAGACTACAGCTACATAGCTATGGTATTCGGCTAGCTATACTAGTAATAAAAACCTTAATATATCAAATCCTTGCGTTACTTAATGACTGACAGACACGCTACAGCCGAAACTATTAGGCGCAGGAAGCTGAAATTTGGCATGTATGTTCCTTGGGGACAGTAGGGGTGCACTAAGAAGGGATTTCTCGAAATTCTCACAGGATCAGCCAAAACAGGTAAATTAAAAAAAATGCAGGCTTAGCTGCTGGCGTTCTCTAGTACTTTATTAAACACCAGACACTATACTACAGACTTTATCAAATCTGAGTTTCGGTTATATAGAATGTTGGTACTATTGTACTGGATAAGCAGTAAAATTCACTTCCTAACAAGAAAAACAAAAGCAGACAAAACTACCAGCAAAACCTACAAACTATTTAAAGAATGCTCATATTTTATTTGTAGTGTCCAGTTCGCCTTGTGCACGCCAACCTTTAAATAGATTTGCCGTCCGTGATTCGCCGTATTTCGTTAAATTAGTACATTTGTTGTTATACTGAATGGCGCTAACGAAGTACTATCGACTTATGTAGCGGGATTCTTTGTAGATAATGTCTGCTAAAGACAGATTAAATGGAATGGTCTTTGAGCTCTAGTTCTAGCTTTAGTTGGATTGTTGAGACAGGCTAGGGGCTAGTTTAGAGCTTAGGGCTTACTCTTTCAGAACGTCAGTGTCTTTTGAGTTAAATTAGTTGTAAGCACAATTAAAAAAAGAAACTTTTTAATCAGAAATAATGGTGTATGAACATTTTTTTTGCAGAGGCAGAGGTGTAATATTACACCCACATTTCGCCATGAATTTTTAGGTCCCACTTAATAGGGGCGAGCCTATTGCCGTTACCGGGCACATCACCAGACTCCGGGCTGCTACTGAGAATTCGGCAAAACTCAGTAACACTTTTTGCCCGACCCAGAAATCGAACCCGGGACCTCCGATCAGCAGTCGCATACGCTATCCACTGGATCACGGAGGCAGTGTATGAACATAATTACTTTTAGTTAAATATGCGTAATAAATACGAAAAAACGTAACAAACAGTTTTTGCTCCACCAACGCACGCTTTACATCGAAATAGGCAATAAATATTTATAGGATACAAATATTTTTATTTCATCAATTCGACTACAAGGAATATGTTTAAGAGTGACAACATACGAAAAGTGGCTGGCTGCGGCTGGATATGAAGAGCCGAAAATCGGGCTCAGTGGCGTGCCATTGGAGAGGCCTATATCCAGCCGTGGACTACGGAAGGCTGTTGATGATTAAGTTTAGCGTGACGCTGAAATTAAGTTCTTACCTTTTCAGTTACAAACTTTATAAGAACTTCTAAAAAATAAAAAGGTTTCGCCATATACCTTATTTTATGCTAATTATCATACCTTTAATTGTCACTTCAGTAAAATATTAAAAATACTTAAAAGATATCTGATATCATATAAGAAATCAACTAAAACCCTGAAAATATGACTATTGCTATCATTTGCAAAATTTTGAAGGTACTATGGATACAAAATAATCTACATAAGTTTCAAGACATGTTCAAATAACGTGCTATAAAACCGACTCTACAAACACATACAAACCCAAGCCACCAAGAGAAAATCCTGAAAATTCCTTCAACATTCTCCCCTTCTTCATAACTTCACGCCTTTTATCCCCGAAGGGGTAGGCAGAGGTGTTTTATACACCCACACTTCGCCAGTAATGTTTCGGTCCCAATGTAATAGGGGGCGAGCCTATTGCCATCTACCGGGCACATTTTTAAGCGAACGATAATTAACATTTTTAATATACACATAACTTCGAAAAGTCAGAGGTGTGTGCCCGGGGTAACTGGGGATAGAACCCGGGACCATAGTCTCGGCAGTCCGTTACGTACACCACTGGGCTATCGCCGCTCTATTTTATTTTTATTCTCCCCTACGTTCCGTAAAAGGGTCAGATACTATTGAGTCATCAAAACAGAGTTTCCTCCACACACCACAAAACCGATTCAAGTCGGCACGTAGGTACAATTCGTAATTAATCTGGTTTCAGGCAGTAAACACTTGGAGCTCAGTCTCAGAAAGTGAAACAAACAGAACATCACACTTGTGTATGTATTTTGTAGAATACAAAACGCATTAATTGTCTAGTCTAGTTTATAGAAGTAGGCTTCCAATTAAATGGTTAGAACTGTAACCATTTATTTGGAAGCCTATTTCTATTAGGCAGTGTAGCACAGAGTTTCTATAAAATATTTCGAATCCATTTTCTAAGGAACACGACTCTTACTTATATAATTGTGCACGATGAACGTTTTCCCCAGACCAAATTTGAGCCTAGTAGATACCTATACAGTATCTTTCTTAAAATATGCGAACATTTTGGTTCAATAAGACAGTCGTTACATAAATAGAGCCTTAGAAGGCCACTTTGTGATTGTACCTCCTTCAAGTCCGAACCAAAGGCCTAAAATTTAATCTAGATACCTAGTATTAAAGTATTTTGGTATTTACCTACGATTTATCGTTTGCGAGAGAAGGTCAAGGGATTGGGTCGAATATTGGACGTAGGTATTGGTGACCAATTTTTATTGTATCTGCAGAGTGTGTCAAGACAGTGTTTGTCGGTGGGAAGCTGTTTGTTCCCATAGTTGTGTATGCGATATATTTTATACTAGAGGATGCCCGCGGTTACACCCGCGGTATTTAAGGCTACTGCTCTGCTCCCGTCACTCATAGCGTGATGTTATATAGCCTATAGCCTTCCTAGATAAATGGGCTATCTAACACTGAACTAATTTTTCAAATCGGACTAGTAGTTCCTGGGTAATCCCAGGACCGAGGAGTTTGTATGTTTGTTTGGTTGAACGCGCTAATGCGCGTTCAACCAAACAAACAAACAAACTCTTCAGCTTTATATATTAGTATATAAGATAACGTAGTTTAGATTATTTCCAAGAGGGCACGACGTTATATAGAAATGAGACAGAGGGAGATTATTTACAAAGTAAGATTATAATGCACTTATCGAAACCAATGTTAAGACCCCTGTCACTTTTTATTTAAATTATAAATCTGTATATATAAAATCCTTGCGTTACTGACTGACTGACAGACAAGCTACAGCCAAAACTACTGGGCAAACGAAGCTGAAATTTGGCATGTATATTCTTCGGGGACTGTAGAGGTGCATTAAGAAGGGATTTCCCGAAATTCCCACAGGATCGGACAAAACGGGTAAATTCAAAATATATGCGGGTATAGCCGCTAGCATCCTCTAGTATTAGATAAGAGAAGAATAGATTAGAATAGATTGAACGGATATTATCACGTACCTCAATTTCCATGTTTCATTTTCATTGAAAAGTCGTTTTCCGATGACGACGATATTTGGTATGTCGTCGTCATTAACATGAATTATAAATTTTCTTTCAGGACGTATGCCACTTTTCTTCATTTGGAGTATCTGTCTGATATTTGGCACCGTAACAAGCAATATGGATGGAATTTTCAGGGTGTTTGTAGAGTCGACCCACCAAGAGAAAACCCTGAAAATTCCATCAACATACTCCCCTACGTTCCGTAAAAGGGTCAGATAGTATTGAGTCATCAGAAACACAGTTTCCTCCACACACCACAAAACCGATTCAAGTCGGCACGTAGGTACAATTCGTAATTAATCTGGTTTCAGACAGCAACACTTGAAGCTCAGTCTCAAAAAGTGAAACAAACAGAACATCAGACGTGTGTATGTATTTTGTAGAATACATACATACATACATAGACTCATGCCTGTTTCCCGGAGGGGTAGGCAGAGACTACGGAGCGCCATTTGCAACGATCTTGACATATCTCTCTTGCTTCATTCACTCCCATCAGATTCCTCATGCATGCTCTTCTGTTCAGGGTGCTTCTAACCTGTCCTGTTTTTAGGATATCTCCAATCTGGTCAGAGAACGTCCGCCTAGGTCTTCCCCTTCGTCCTGTCCCTTCCACACTTGCTTTATATATCTGCTTGGTCAGTCTTACGTCATCCATCCTCTCCACGTGTCCAACTTTTACCCCACAACACTCTCTTGTAGAATACAAAACGTATTAATTGTCTAGTCTAGTTTGTTTTAGAAATAGGTTTGGTTCAGCTAACACACTTGAAATAGTAATGAGACAGGTTTTAAAGTATAGTGAATTTTTGGATGGGTACTCAAACTAAAGTTTTCTTAAGTCTTAAGCCAAAATACCCTGTAAGTCTTAGACCAAGGAGCTTTTCCCTCTTTGGTATCATTGAAAAAACTATACTAAACGTGCTTTACCTAGTTTTTAGATCTTGTCTGGAAAACTTAGCAGAAAATAGCGATTTAATTGAGATATAGGAATTAAAACTTTAGTGGTAATTTTAACTTATTTTAAACTGTTTTTCGGGATATATATCACGTACCTTTGTTTGGAGTTACCTATATTTTGGCACTGTTGCAAGCGCCATGTTCACGGATGTACAGTAGTGGCGTTCTGTCGAAAGCACCTGAGGGTTGTGTAATTCAATCCAGGCAGTGGTGTTGTACGCAAAAAACTAGTAAGAAAGCGGATAGACCGTTATACATGCTCGTAACAATCATCCACCCGCAATACCTTCAGTACATCCGTGAACATGGCGCTTGCAACAGTGCCGAAATATAGGTACTTGGTATATATCCCGAAAGACAATTTAAAATAACATCTAATTGAGATATTTTAAATTACTAATTAAAATAAGGATGACTAAATTGCATTCATAATCAATCGCTTTTCGTCCTTAGAATGGATCAAAACTTTATTTACCTCATATACTTAACTAGGTGTGTATTTAAGTTTCCCAAATCACTTTCTGAAATCACGTTTTTGGCTAAACATTTTTTATCATCTTCATAAAAATTGGCCTCTATCAGTCTACTGGTGGCCGTAGGCTACTCCTATGGCACGCCAATGAGCTCTTTCTTCGATATTTTATAGTTACGCAAAAAACTGTCTTTATTCAATGTAGATTTCGAATTCCGTTTAACCAAAACATGTATAACCGAACATACATTTAATATTCCACGTAATCCCTCTACCATCACAGATATTACATTCATACATAAAACCTCAAAATATCGGGCCAGTAAATAACTAAAACTATCAGAATCCCCTTCTATTGTGTTGGATAGTAGCTGTTAAACAATGGGGGGTTAATGCCAGCTTTTGTCCGAACAGCCATTGTTGTCCGTGACCTGCTACTTTTGCAATCAGTACTACCCTTGGATAGTGATAGAAAATGGTGGGCTTATTCTTTTTATTAATGTAAACAGAAATAATAAGAAATAGCGGAGGTGGAGAAAGGTCTAGATTCTATTTGGTGATCATGTTAGATATCTGTGATGGTATTGCTTGTTACAGTGCCAAATATCAGACAGATACTCCAAATGAAGAAAACAGGCAGGCCATATAAACAGGCAGCAATAGCCTAGTGGAGATACCAACGGACTGCCATGCAGAGCGTATCGGGTTCGAATTCACGGCGCACACCAATGACTTTTCGAAGCTAATTGTGTATTAAATTGTTAATTATCGCTTGCCCCGTGCCTCAGAGAACACCTTAAACCGTTGCTACCGGCTGTCATGAAGATCTTTGATAGTCGTTACGGGGAATCAGTACCCTCTAATAAACTGATACTGGTCTAAACCATTGAATATCGCTATCCCTTTTGGTTGCGGAGGTCAGACGGCAGTTGCTCTGTGGAAAAGCTGATATTCTGTTATATCTGGTTAGACCAGTAAGCGGACCTCGGGCTCCAAGGCTTGCCAGTCTTGGATGCAACCGGGATAACGCTAGGGCGATGATTACTCCAAATGAAGGAAAGTGGCATACGTCCTGAAAGAAAATTTATAATTCATGTTAATAAAGACGACATACCAAATTTCGTCGTCATCAGAACACGACTTTTCAATGAAAATGAAACATGGAAATTGTGGTAGGTGATCATATCTGTTCAATCTATGCTAATCTATTCTTCTCTTATCTAATCTTTATAATTTTAATAAAAAAGCAACAGGGGTCTTAAGATTGGTTTCGATAAGTGCATTATCTTACTTTCTAAATATGCTCCCTCTGTCTCATTTCAATCTCACCCTCGTTGAAATAACCTAAACTACCACCGACAAATACTGTATTGACACACTGCAGATATCTACAATAAAAAATTGGCCGCCAATACCTACGTCCAATATTCGACCCAATCCCTTGGCCTTCACTCGCAAACGATAAATCGTTGGTAAATACCAAAATACTTTAATATTAGGTATCTAGATTGAATTTTAGGCCTTTGAGTTCGGACTTGAAGGAGGTAGAATCATAAAGTGGCCTTCTAAGGCTCTATTTATGTAACGACTGTCTTATTGAACCAAAATGTTCGCATATTTTAAGAGAGGTTCTGTATAGGTATCTACTAGGCTCAAATTTGGTCTGGGGAAAACCTTCATCTTGTAGATGAATACAATTATATAAGTAAGAATCGTTTACCTTCGAGAACATTATGGAGAACTCTCAGACATGCAGGTTGTCTTACGGTGTTTTCCTTTACCGTTTATCAAGCAAAAGTTAACATTTTTTTTTTATTTATAGAATCACGCGACTCACTCACGAAGGGGTAGGCAGAGATGTAATATTACACCCACACTATGCATTTTTAGGTCCCACGTAATAGGGGGCGAGCCTATTGCCGTTACCGGGCACATTACCAGACTCCGTGCTGCTACTGAGAATTCGGAAAAATCCAGTAACACTTTTGCCCGACCCGGGAATCGAACCCGGGATCTCCGATCAGCAGTCGCATACGCTATCCACTGGACTACGGAGGCAGCCAAGCAGTTAACAATTTAATACGGACATAACTTTAAAAAGTCATTGGTACGCGTTGTGGTTACGAACCCGAAATCTTCAGCGTGATAGTATTACTGCCCCTGTCTATTCTTATCTTAAAAGGTTCATTATAAATCATTGCTCAAAATTAATTAAACACGTAAAATCTCTACAGCCAATTTATTAAGTAAGAAATTCGTCCCCTAACAATGTATTCAACAAAGCTTAAACTTATGCATTTATAAGTCTTAAATCAATACGAGAGCGATTGCCCCTGTCCCTCGGAGCGTGAAAATGGCCAACTTTCTGTGACATATCCAACTATCTACCCTTAGTTAAGTCCATGCTCGCGTTTAACTAACAGTTTGCAAGCTGATAGTCAGCTGGACAACTTAAAAATAATACATACCTTTTGGTAGCCTTGTTTTTAAAGATATATTATGGTATGATACAGGTGTCAACGATATTATATAAGTTTATAATCTAAATGAAGATTTAGTATCTTCATTTAGATTATAAACTTAGCCAGCCAGAAAATTACACTAGAAATTAAGGACTCAAGAGCTTTATAAAACATACATACATACATAGTCTCACGCCTATATCCCCGAAGAGGTAGGCAGAGGTATTTTGCTACACCCACTTTTTGCCAGCTTTATTTTAGTCCCACGTAATAGGGGGCGAGCCTATTGCCGTACCGGGCACATCACCAGACTCCGAGCTGCTACTGAGAATTTCCTAACGGAAAAACCCTTTATAAAACAAGGGATGAATATCATAGAAAGTAAATTCAACCGAGGCTTATAAGTACCTTCTTCACTATGTAGGTACTTATATGAAGTATATACTTAGAACATCAAAGCAGCCTTGAATACTTATGTTCAATAAAATGTCAAGACTTGAAAAGCATCCATAACTATACACTTAATTTACGATTTCGGAAAAATATTTTAAGCCCTAAGTTCATGCCTGTATCTTCGAAGTGGCTTCGAATGGAGCAGAGGTGTAATAATACTCTCACATTTCGCCATGCTAACAGTTGTTTTTTACAAAAGTAGCATAAAATTCGCCACAAACAGTTCGCCTAACGTGGATCCGTCCGCCACCCTCGCTGACTTACCATCAATCTTGTACCAGGGGATTAAAAGCCTCGTCCCCTGGCCCTCCGGCCCTCGGGATAAGAAATAAATACCGTAAGGTATATCGAGCCTTGGATGTGGGGATTATGAGGGATTCAACTCCATTGTGGTACATAGAGTTACACTTTAGTTAAAGGTTTTAGTTATTGGTGTGTTTATGCCTAGTTGGGATGATATGGCAGTTTATTATTTAGATTAATTCGTTTTTGCTGTACAGGCTGTCTCTGGGGTCCAGTGGATAGCGTATGCGTTAGCTGAATGGGCGTACCGGGGTTTGATTCCCTGGTCGGATAAAAGTGTTACAGAGCTTTGCCGAATTTTCATTAGCAGCACGGTGTCTGGGAATGTGCGTGGTACTGGCAATATGCTCGCCCGCTAGTACGTGGGACCAAATTCATAAGAAGAAATTTAATGTAGGTGTAATATTACACCTCTATCTAACCCCTACGGGGATACAGGTCCTGGATACACTGTTTTTATTGGCTTCTTTTAATTTGCGTAATAATAGCATTGTGAGTTAATAGTAGATAAGATTTGGCCTTTAATACTACGCTGGCCAGACAGGTTGGCACAGGGTTCGATGCCGAGATTTTCTCTTGACTTTATGTATTTTCCTTAGTCACTTCTTGCGACACCCACGGAATGAAATGGGGAGGTAGCACTTTATATTTTTAATCCATCAGCTTACGGGTAAAGTATTATATACTGGACTGCATTCGTGGTCCAGTGTAAACCGTATGCGTCTGCTAATCGGAAGATCCCGGGTAGGGCAAAAGTGTGGGTGTAATATTATACATCTGCATACCCCAACGGGGCTAAAAGTCAATAAAAAAATACTTCATATTCCTTCGCAACATTAATGAAACTCATAAACAAAACCAAATTTCATAACCACTGTTCCTGATTTACATTATTTTTGGAGCACCACGAGCCATCATACAAAAGTAATATTGTTATACATTCAAACCCTGGATACTCGGATGTCCGTCTAAATAACAAGTGTCCGAATGTCCGAACTCGACGCTAGATGGTTATACAACATGAGCCGGGACTAGGGACGCCATATTGTAATCATAAGTCGGATAAGTTTGGGGGATAACAAAAAGTACGTTTAAAATTTAATTAAATTAAAATAAAAGCAAGAAAACCAACATAAAAATAAAAAATAACCATTAATATCGGTTTACCTATTAAAAAGTTTAGAGAAAAAATACTTTACATAAAAATATACCATTAAATTGAAAATCTTATCCGTTTTGAACTAGGTTAAAAAGACACAGATAATAAAAGGGGACCTTTACTATCATCATATTGCATTTCGCAGTCCACTGCTGGACATATAGTCCCTTCTAATTTGCTACTAAACTTACAATTTAATAGTCTGCTACACCCCGCGCTGGGAGAGAGAGACTGGTTGTTATGGGGTTTATGTTGAGATTTTCGGAGGACCGGTTCGCGCAGCGGCTGTGTAAGCGACTGCTACGCCGAAGGTCGCGGGTTCGATTCCCGCTCAAGTCAAACATTTGTGTGCATGAACATGGATGTTTGTCTTGGTCTGGGTGTTTCTATGTATAATATGTATTTATTTACAAAAAAGAGGTATATAAATAATGTTTATCCATTATCACCCATAGTACAAGCTCTGCTTACTTTGGGACTAGATGGTGATGTGTGAATGTGGCAGAATATTATTATATTATTATTATTTTGTTCTCTTCACAAAGATTTAATTTGCTTCGTGTTTTATTCTCAGTCGCTCTTACGACACACGGTAAGAAATGGTTTAGTGACATTTTACACGGTGAAAATGTATAACATTTTAGTTTTATATTCTAAGCATTCAGCATATTTGTCCTTAGCAACAATTCTGCATGGTCCCCCTACCCATAACTATCGTTGGGGACACTGAAAGGTTCATGTTTACTGGTAACGTTGTCATTCAGATGATTAGTAATCGGCGCTGTGATTCTAACCTTGTTATGTTCAGCTAGTTTACAGGGACGACAGTTTCACGTTGCGACATAGTATGGATTTTCTTTTCTGGATTTTGAGTTCTGATGGATAAGATTGAATTTGGATGCAATGGACGACATAAATTAGTCGGTGCAATTAAGATTGATAGGTGCTAAAAAGAAAGGATGATTAGGCCTACGGCGTTGTTATTTACTGAGAAAAACCAGTATAAACCATGTGACATTTTTTTTTGCCTTATGATGGTATCACAGTTTTAAGGTCTGGTGGAGAAATTTTTATCTGGTGTAATAAACACCATTTCTCATTTTAGTTCTGGACACTCACGGAATGAAATCGGTTAGTGACATTTTGTATCCTTAAGCCGTCACCGCATAGTGGAAAAGCTTGTATAATATTCTAATTTTATAATCTAGAAATTCGTTATATTTGTCCTTAGCAACAATTCTGCATGGTCCCCCTACCCATAACTATCGTTGGGGACACTGAAAGGTTCATGTTTACTGGTAACGGTGTCATTCAGATGATTAGTGATCGCCGCTGGGATTCTAACCTTGTAATGTTCAGCTAGTTTACATGAACGACAGTTTCACGTTGCGACATAGTATGGATTTTCTTTGTGGATTTTTAGTTCTGATGGAAAAGATTATGGGTTTCCTTAAATGCGTTTTGAGTTCTGATGGATAAGATTTAATATGATTTGCTCTTCATAAATGAGTTCGTACCAGTTTATATGAAGAGATGATACTGTCGGTGTTCACATGTAGTTAGAGGCACCAGTACAAATGCGGTTATGTTTTTTCAGCCTGATGATGTTAGGTTTCATTTTTTAATCTGATGGAACAAACTTATAATTACTTTCACATATCCAATAATATGTTTCAGTTTATAATTTTCATTTTAAAATACATCATTACAGTTTGTATTTAAATAAATATTTAAACAGAATATTCAAAGTACACTCGACGCAGTTTTAATCTACAATTAATACCGTTGTGAATTTTAAGGTTTCCTCCGTATTGTTTGGTTTTGCAGCGGTACGGCAAATTTTATTTTACACCTTATTTTATTTATTATTTTAATAATATCATCAGCCCTTTATACTGTCCCACTGCTGGGCACGGGCCTCTTCTCATTTTGAAAAGGGTAAGGCAATATTCCACCACGCTGTCCAAGTGCGGGTTGGCAGACTTCACATGTCTTTCGAGAACATTATGGAGAACTCTCAGACAAGCAGGTTTCCTCACGATGTTTTCCTTCACCGATTAACAAGCGATAATTAACAATTTAATACGCACTTAACTCCGAAAAGTCATTGGTGCGTGTCGTGTATTCGAACACAAGACCCTCTGCGTAGCAGTCTGTCGGTCTCTCCACTCAGCTAGATTATTATATAAGCCGGACTGCCTCCTACTCCATTGTTTTTTGACAGCACGTTTGGCGTAACGGTTTAAACCTGCCTTGCCGCTTGAGTCTGCGTCGAGTGTTGTGGTCTCGATCTCCCCACGAGACAACACTATGTGTGATCCACCATATGTATATATCAGTCCCTCCGCGACAACGACCGTTGCAAGTCGGTAGAAACGTAGGAGAATAAAAGAGGTATTTATGCCTTTAAATAAGTAAATTATCGCGACTAACTACGGCATTCAATATTCGATCTATAGATAGATCTGTAGATTTTAGATTCGTTTTTGACATAAGCTCCATACAAAATATGTCAAACACGAATCTCGAATCACGAAATCCATGTATGGATCGAATATTGAAAATGGCCGTAATACCCGCTAAATAATATTGTATGATATGTGTGATCCATAAATTTGTTGTTTAGAGTCTGGGCGTAAGTAATTTGTATCCTTTGGCTGTAAAGCTCCCAGGCTAGATAAAGCTAAACATGTTTTATTCCAAGTGCGGGAGTTATCTTTCATCATATCAGCCACTAGACGTCTTTAGAACCAAAATTATTTAAAATATTTCAAAAATATATATTATATAAAATCATATGCACTAATGACATAAATTTCCATCACGTGCAATCAAACTGGCGTAAACATTCACTTACGTAACCTCAATAACCCCTGACACCCCCTATGTCCGATCGTAACATCGTTATGGGCTCACCCTTATTTGCATTTAAGAAATAAAGTATGCTCCTCTGCACCGAAATTGATTTTTAAAATGGGCCGTACCTTACTGGCCAGTATTGCAAATATCAGATTTATTTGTCAGAAAAATCTTTCTCTTTGGAATTATCAATGTAGAACAACGACAACCCAGTCTACTAGACGGCGGACGTAATGCAAACACTTTCTGACAACACGTTAGACTTATACGTCTTACATTAGACCAATCCCAACACTAGATATGAATTATGACGTACCGCAAATTTGAACAGGCCAATTAGAATGCATTTTTGTAGCCCCCTTCGCCCCGCATACCTCACCGCTTTGACAGAATTGTTTGTTTGTAGAAATGAAAACATTAGGTGTCTAGTAGGTTGGGTTGTCGTTGATGTAGAATTAGAGTTCTCCGTAATGTTCCTGATATATATTTGAAGTCCGTCGACAAGCACTTGGCCTTACTCTTTTCATAGTGAGAAGAGGCTCCTGCCTGATTATGATTACCACTATCGTCATTCTGCCGTAGACACTTCTGAATATATGCCGCGCCAATGTCAAGCTAAATCTAACTCCACGAAAATTTTTGAAATTTTATTCTTATCACAGTACAATGTAGTAATCTATGTCAGGAGTTTTAACTTGGAGTCCATGGACCCTTAAGAAATCCATGAGTGAGGTAAGAGTCTATAAAGTTGTAAAACAATATTAAAGAAAAGAAAGAATAGCAACAATGGTGCTTGCAACTTGCAAAGGTTCACTTGTCTCTGTATAATTTTTAAGGACTCACGTTATAGAGGGCGAGTCTATTGCAGTTACCGGGCACATTTCCAGACTCCGTGCTGCTACTGAGAATTCGGCAAAACTTAATAACACTTTTGCCCGACCTGGGAATCGAACTTGAGAGCCGACCTGCATTCGTATACGCTATTCACCGGACTAAGGAGGCAATAACAGAAATAAATTAACAACTTTGTTTGAAGAATGATAGTTAAAATTGTATGAGTGGTCCATCATAATAAAAAGTTTTGGAAACCATGATCAATGAAGAAATCTGAAACAGAATATGGACTCATGCTGTACCTCTTAGAAATTGTCAACCAAAATATATAGGTACTCATACATAGATAGGTACTACAAAAAAGTAGCCGAAGGCCCCATCACGCTATTATTACTTCCAGAATAAGATGTATGAGTATAGTTTGTAACAACTTTTATTTATACCTCGCTACAGAGCAGTGAGACCGTATATCGTAAACATAAGGTTGATTTTAGCTTGTCAATCAGTTTACCAGGTGTTATGTCAAAGTTGTCGTTACGTATGAAAGTTACAAAGACAAATTTTGTACATTACTGAAGGTCGATAAGCATTAAAGTTTGATTTTACAGATAGAATGAAACTAGATGGGACTAGTTTCAAATATATATATTAAATGATTGTCAAGAAAATATCAGAAATCATAGCCTGTACGAGCGGTGCAATGGTTAAAGCAACCTGAAAGTACTCGTATTTTAACAGACACAGAAAATATAATTTGAACGAATTGCGATTTGATTTTGATTTGACGCTTAAACTAGATTGACACAATCATGGTTTGACACTTTGTTTAATTTTCGATCTAATCGCAATATCATTCAAGTATCAGTTAATCTACAAGAATACTATTTATAACACCGAGACCAGATGTAAACTGTATTTTGAACAAATACCGTTACGATAATTTAGACTTTTGGTGAAACATGAATATACGTTAGTATTTTGTGTGATAAACTAAGTTGTATTGATTCTAGGTGTTCTTTGTCAGTTGAATAAATTTTCAAAGCTGATGTCGATTGCTATACAGGATGTTTCATTCCAGGTTTATTTAAAAATCTACAGAGGGACCCCAATCTGATGCCAGGGAAATATACTTTAATTGAAAATCTAAAAGCATCAATTTACACGGTTTACCAAAAATTGTGATAATTGAAAAAAGTCAAGAAAACCCAAAGAAACGGCAAATTTATCAGGCATTTAGAATAGGTAATTTTGTACGGGAAGTTCCACTTCGCACTTCAACCGTTTAAAAGGATGATGTCTGCCATTGAGAAATAACTTTAACGCAAAAAAAAACATTGGAGACATACTAAAAAAAGGACAGGTTAGAAGTACCATTAACCGAAAAGCATGCATGAGAAATTTGATGGGAGTGAGTGAAGCAAGAGAGATATGTCAGAATCGTTGCAAATGGCGTTCCGTAGTCTCTGCCTACCCCTCAGGGAAACAGGCGTGAGTCTATGTATGTATGTATGAAAAACAACATAATAACCGTCTCCCGATATCGAAGCTAAATACAAGTTTAAAAAGCATAAATTATTCAAAAATAAACTTACATAAATACTGCAGAAACACAATAACCCTATACCAACTGAACAAATCAAAAACAAACAAAAACAACTAGAGAACAACGTTGTTTTTCAAGGCCAAGACTCAAGGGCGCATCCAGTACTTCGTAATATTAAATGAAATAGTTGACCAAGTATTCGTGAAGCAGTTTTGTTTGGGGTCGTTTCGGCCCCCAACGCTCGCAGGGTTAATAGTGTGGGGAGCGCGCGGGATTTAATTGAATAACGTAACTCGTGCTTTGGGCAAACTATGCCAACATTGTTAGATGTGTTTGTTAATTATAGGATATGTATTTATGGTACGGATTTTTGTATATGAAACGTATATTCTGTCTGCCAAAAATTGAGCTCAGTGGCGTGTCATTAGGGAGGCCTACATGTATCCAGCAGTGGACTGTCGCAGGCTTACCACATTTTTTATTTTATACCACATACACACATTACACCCATCACCATCTAGTCCCAAACTAAGCAGAGCTTGTACTATGGGTACTAGACAATTGATAAACATACATATATACAATTTTTGTAAATACATACATATTATACATAGAAACACCCAGACCAAGACAAACATCCATGTTCACGCACACAAATGTTTGACTTGAGCGGGAATCGAAGTCGCTTACACTCCCGCTGCGCCAACCGGTCGTCGAAGGCTGATGATGATGATATTCTGTCTAATCTGGTAGTTCTAGTGAGCGGATCCCAGACTTCAAGGCGGAGGTGTAACCGGGATAACGCTAGGACGATGATGATGATGGTAGTATTGAGAAGTTACTAGGAAGAAATACCTCTAATAAAACGTCAGCAACATGAATGGCGGAGGGACAGTTAGACGTAATGCTCTCTGATTGGTGTTCACTGTCACAAGAATAAATACATTGTTTTTAGTTGTAGAATCTTAAAAATAACATTAATCTTACCTATTTAAAATAAATAATAAACTTTATTGACATCTTAAAATTATAATGAATCTATTAGATACTACAATCAAACCGATTTATTCTTAGTGGACACAAGCCTATTCAATCAAAATACAAAAAATATTTCTACTACAGAAATTGAAATGTCGTTATAAATTCGAAAGAAAATATAATCTGATAGAATAACAAGCAATATATCAAGTTGATCTCGATAGTAATTTCTTTATTGTAGATATTTTAGCGGCGCCATATTTCAAGAGATGAGGTTACAAAAATGTTCAACTATTTTATACCGGGATTGGAGCTGTTCAGATAAATAACGATAATCCGGGTGTATTGCGACGGGACCAGAAATTGACACTGAATAACGGTATCTATTTATATTGTTGTTTCTTATTTGTGGGTTTATTTTTGTTGTTTGTAACGGTAACGATTTGAAGGGAAATGGATGTTTCTGTTTAAGTATAAAAAAGGTATAAAATTGCTACAATAGGATATTATCTTATACTTATTACTTATACATAAAGCTGAAGAGTTTGTTTGTTTGTTTGGTTGAACGCGCTAATCTCAGGAACTACTGGACCGATTTCAAAAATTCTTTCAGTGTTAGATAGCGCATTTATAGAAGAAGGCTATACTATAATATCACGCTATGGGCCACGGGAGCGGAGCAGTAACCTTAAATTAGTACGTTATAATTATATAGATAGAGGAAGCAGATAAGTAATAAATAAGCGGGAAAGGGACCAATGTTTCAAGATTCTTTCCATTATTTACTAAATCTGTTACGCTAGATGTAGTGTTTATTTTATAGTTAAGTTGTTTATTGTGTCATGTTTAAATAAATATGAATTAGATATTCCCTTAAGAAAACTGCGTTGTGCATGTTTATATATTTATGAGTAATTAAATATAAACAGTTGCAATAACTAATTTAAGTACCTTAATAATTTAATTGTTAAAACAAAATGTTTTCAAGTAACTACAATCATCTAACAAAAACGTATTTAATAACGTCGTTGGTAAACAAGATTTTGACCTGGATAAAACAGTTTTTATTCAGTAAATTTAAAATATAAAATATATGAATCTTGTCCCCTTGGTTCTTGGTAATAACCTTATAAAGTAACACTGAGTGCCGATCGCCAAAAAATCTCACTAGCTGTGCGTCGTGTATTGATCTGTTTAAATTTTTATTTACATTTGGCCATTTTTTGTAATAATAACGTAAGCAATTTACCAAATGAACATAATTTATTGCTTGAGTATGATATCAGTCACTATTAAATTTTACATTAGTAGATAACTCACGATGTGAAACAGTTGCAGCTCCTTACAAAGATAACATGTAAAACCATTATACTGGCAGTTAAAAAGAGTGGCCACGAGTTTTATTGCCTGTTCTTTCTCGTGGTTCTACCTATTGCATTGCGAACGTGGCAGTAAATGTAAATGTAGAATCATCTAGTAATTAACTAAGATTTTTGCCGTTCATAAGCGTCATTTTGTGGCCCAAATGCATAAATAATTTTGACTTTGACTTTGCAGTTTGCAAAGAACTAATAGAATTTTAATTTGTCATTATTTTCAAAAATGTATTTTTATTTTAGTAGATTTATGTATGTAAACAGTGTAATGTTTCTAATTTCTTAAGCTATTGTAATATTTTTTTAATTCAATCAAACAACATCTATAATCTATCTGTATGATCAAATGTTTGTTATATCTGTTATACAGTAGATACAGTATTTTTGAAGATCACACAAAACAGACAGACAGAAAATTTAATATTATAATTATTTTTCGGTGGTTGGTATTGTACAGAAACAATTATAATATATTTCAACTCCACAAACAGACACTCACATAAAAAAAATAAGAATTATTTAGAGAATTTTTAATATTTTTTTTAAGATTTTTTTTAAATGTATTTATTTTATTTGTAAAATACTGATGGTCTAACTATGTTTTGCCATTTAGGCGTACAAATTCGTGGTTTCGTATTTATTATTTTCACTCCTTACAAGTAATTTACACTAAGCTTAAAAATAAGGAAATAAATATAACAAGGACTTCACACAGAATTATTGTTATCATTAACATTAAACAAAGCATTAAATAGTAAATATTTGAATTACACAGTTTCATCATTCAAGAAATCATCTACAGCATAGTAAAATTTCGAAATTAATAATTTATGAACAATTTTTTTTAAGGTAAATGAATGAGCATAAGTGTATGTAATATGTATACATCAAGATATTTTTCTCAAAAATACTTTGGAATTAAGCTAAGGTTTAATTGTAACATACACCACACACATCCGTGTGGTGACGGATTAAGAATACAGAATGTCACCACCCCATATCATCACATGGGTGTCGTAAGAGCCGACAGAGGGAACATATTATGCAGAGAACAGCACTGTAAGAGAAGGAAAACTTGATACAAAACCTATACCAACCCGTTTGGCCAGCGTGGTATAGTAGGCCAATTCCTCCTTTCAAAGGAGAGGCCTAGTCCAGCACTGGACTGTGAAAGGCTGATGATGATGATGATGATGATTAATTGAAATGTATTCATAATGTACAGGTCCATTTCAATAGAAAGGTCCATCTGGTGGATTAAGACCGTTCTAATCCAAAACGATACAACACTCATATAGTTTATACGTATACAAATTCACCGAAACGGTTCAAAATCTGAGCCAACAGCTCAGAATTTGAACTGCAAACATAGATAGGTTTAGTATTTGTGTCGTGTTTCAGGTTTCTCGGTAGAATATGATTAGTATCAATCTGCACTAAGCTACAGATTCAATTCGAATATTCAGCACTTAGTTTGTTTTTCGTGTGAGTGTGTGGCCAACTCTGGTGTCAGAGTTTTCCGACCGCCCGAAGACCTCCGACATGGCCTAACGATACTTATCTTTAGACAAGCACCGGGACCGACGGCTTTACGTGCCCTCCGAAGCACGGTAGCGCTTAGATATAAATGCCACACACGGTCACCCATCCAAGTGGTGACCTGTGCAAGCATTGCTTAACTTTGCCGATCTGTTACGAACGACAAGCTAAGACTCGCTATTCAGTACTAATCTATAGACATGTCCTGACTGACTTATCGCAGAGTTAAACTACTGAGCGTAGAAACATGAGATTTCGACAGTTGATGCTTTTTGTGATGTAGGCGCACAGTAGATTTTGTATATTTTTATTTTATTTATTTATAGTCTTCTTCTTCTTCTTCTTCTTCTTTAGCCTTTAACAGTCCACTGCTGGACGAGGCCTCTCCTTTTAAGGAGGACTTGGCCTACTATAACACGCTGGCCAAACGGGTTGGTATATCTTTTTTTTTTTATCTTTTTTTTTTTTGACAAATCCCGCACTAGGAATAAATTCTGTGTCGCGGGGGACTTTACAAACATACAACCAACGGACACAATGAACACCCAGACTCGAAACAACAATTTATGAATCACACAAAGTGCTGTCTCGTGTGGGGATCGAACCCACAACACTCGGCGCAGTGTCAAGCGGCGAGGCGACCGCTTAAACGACTACGCCAACCGTGCAGTCGACTCGTTTCGACTTTTCGGTTTGTATCAAGTTTTCCTTCTCTTACAGTGCTGTTCTCTGTATAATATGCTCCCTCTGTCGGCTCTTACGACACCCATGGGATGATATGGGGTGGTGAAATTCCGTATTCTTAATCCATCACCACACGGATATCATATTTATAGTCACACGCCTGTATCCCCGAAGGGGAAGGCAGAGGTATTGTACGTATGCGACTGCTGATCGGAGGTCCCGGGTTCGATTCCCGGGTCGGAAAAAAGTATTACTGGGTTTTTCCGAATTCTCCGTAGCGGCACGGAGTCTGGTTTTGTGCCGGTAACGGCAATAGGCTCGCCCCCTATTACGTGGGACCTAAAAATTCATGGCTAAATGTGGGTGTAGTATTACACCTCTGCCTACCCCTTCGGGGATACAGGCGTGAGTCTATAAAAAAATAAAAATAAATTTGCCACTACCATTATAAAGGTATAAGTGTGTGAGAGGGTTCCCTATCCATTTGCATAAAATTTTAAGACCTAATATAACTTAGCATAACTTTGTTTGGCATAATTATATTTTCGCATAATATAATTACGCATAACAGCTTACGCATAATTTTTTAAGCATAATTTCTCTAACCATAATAATGATTAAGCATAATATTCTAAAGCATCAATTTATTAAGCATACAGTTCTAAAGCTTAACTTTTTTAAGCATAATATCCTAAAGCATAAAATCCTAAAGCATAAATATATTTACGCATAGTGATTACAATACAATACAAATTGGATATAATAACTTTGGCAATGTATCTTTGGCATATTTTTCGCTGTAGGAAGCATGAAGCAAGCAAGCTTACAGCATGCAAGCAAGCATGCAGCAAACAAGCAAGCATGCAGCATGCAAGCAAGCATGCAGCATGCAAGCAAGCATGCAGCATGCAGCGTTCAAGCGAGCATGCAACATGCAGCAGGCAGGGCTTCTGTCAGGGCTCCGGCGCTGCGGGCCTCCGGCGGCCCCACGCGTGCTAATCTTCGCAGACGGCTTTCGCTCACCACCGCAGCTTCGGCTTGCTGGCCAGCTCCGCCGGCCAGCCTCAGCCGCGGTCGCTCGCTCGCAGCCGCCTCGCCCCTACGTGCCTACGCGATTTTAAATAACACTCTAGGGGTAGGATAAACAAGACTACGTGGAGTCGGTTTTGCAGCAATTCGGTTCTGTCACTAACTTTTGTTGCACAGCATATACATTTTTTACACGTTAAATATATAATTATATAAATATTATGCTAATAGTCATTAGGCCTACTAATGTTATGCTAATAGTCATTAGGCCTATTAACGTTATACTAATAGTCATTAGGCCTACTAACGTTATGCGAATCAAATTTATGCCAAAACAAATTAGTCTTTAAGATGATTATGCCAACATAAAATGTATGCCTAAAAAAATATGCCGAAGTATTATTATGCCAAAACAAATTGTGCCAAAATCGTTATGCCGAAGTATATTAGGACAAAGAACATTATGCAAAAATAAGGGATCCCGTGTGAGAGCAAATGGATGTATGTATGTTTGTCACTCTTTCACGCAAAACCTACACGACAGATTTTGATGAAACTTTTTAGTAATATTAACTTATAAATCAGAAGAGCACATTAACTACTTATAACCGACCTGCATGACGGCAAAGCAGCGAACGAAGCAGAAGGATAAATTCTAAAAAAGTTCGAATGTCACAGACGGTCAAAAAGGTATATTAAATTGTTAAATTTAATAATCATTTATAGTCTAAATTTCTTTTAAATTGTAAAGAATGAACACAAAAGTAAGCTTATTTAGATATTAAATACACTCATTGATCATTCATACAATAGATGCCTTGGACATAAATTTTATTTATAAAGATAAAATAAAGAACCATTCAGTCGCTTTCAACTTGAAATTAAATTATAGATAAAAATATTAATCATAAAAGTAATAAAGCTTGCAATAATATGAAGTTTATTACTTACCAAGAATCTGAAAATGAAAATGACAGTAAATTTTTAAGATTTTTTATGTTTAGGATTAATACTGGCCCTACATGACTACACGGCAGCGATAGCCGAGTGGATATACCAACAGACTGCCATGCAGAGGGTATAAGGTTCGAATTTCCTTGCTCCTTTTGACATGTATAAGTGTTGTAAACAACCAAAATGCAGAAATAAATATGTCTTTATGTCTTTATGAATCCACGGCGCGCACCAATGACTTTTCGGAGTTATGTGCGTATTGAATTGTTAATTATCGCTTGTCCCGTGCCTCGGAGAGCACGTTAAGCCGTCGGTCCCGGTTGTCATGAAGATCTTTGACAGTCGTTACAGGGCGTCAGAACCTTCTAAATAAACTGACACTAGTCTAAACCATGGAATATCGCTATCCCATCGGGTTGCGGAGGTCAGACAGGCAGTCGCTCCGTGGAAAAGCTACATCATCAACCTTTGACAGTCCACTGCTGGACTAGGCCTCTCCTTTAAAAGGAGGAATTGGCCTACTATACCACGCTGGCCAAACGGGTTGGTACAGGGTTTGTATCAAGTTTTCCGTCTCTTACAGTGTTGTTCTCTGCATGATATGCTCCCTCTGTCGGCTCTTACAACACCCATGGGATGATATGGGGTGGCGACATTCCGTATTCTTAATCCGTCACCACACGGACGGATGGAAAAGCTAATATTCAGCCAAATCCGGTTAGACTAGAAAGCGGACCCCAGACTGAAACTGGGATAACGCTTAGAGAAAGAACACACACAACCTTTCAAAGCGCTATCAGATGATTTCTTGTTTGAATGTGCTAACCTCGGAAACTACCTGTGACGATATGATTTTTTATTTGCTTACAAGAACGTTACTCAATAATAATACAGTTAGAAAAAAAAACAACAAATTATAGTTGTCTTAAGGAAGAACGAATTGATATGTGTCCACATAGAGGTAAAACCAGGCTCAATAATTATTTCGTTGATATCACAAAGTGCTGCTTCCTTGAACTCCATAACCACGTTACTTCCTATGCAAGGCTTTTAATCCATCAGAGCAGTCTATATACACTACCCTAAGCCTACATATTCTATGTACATAGCTACAATAATTTAAAGGTATATCTGGCCGCAGAGGCTTATAAAATAAAAAATGTTTAAAGAACCCGCAGGCTCAGTTAATACAGTTAAAGCGCTGGTAAAATCTAATGTAAATTTTCGGCACACACGAAGATTATGAAAGATTAAAGTATTCACTTTAACGTTGTATTTCAAAACGCCCTTTGATCTAATTATTTAAGATGTCAAGAAAAACTTTCGGTATGAGCGATCAAAGAAAATTTGCATAAAATTATTTAAAGTCATTAAGTAATTGTGATTTGTAAAGGATTTTCTTCTGATGGTACTAGGTTAATGTCTTTTTTTAATCAGTAGGCGAAGTATATTTAAGCAAATTTGATACCTATTTAGTTTGTCTGGGAATTCAGAAGATGTTACGTAATTTGGGCGCAGATTGAGTAGTATCGGATTCTGTTGATATTTCACAAAGTGCTGTGAAACAATCTAAGGGATGATTATACATTAATTTGAGCGCAATTTTATAATTATGTAATGAGTGAAGTCCCACCCTCAAATCGAAAAGGCGGGGTAAGATTATTCAAATAGAATATTCCGCTTAATCTATAGTTTCTCTTAGATATGTGTATTTCATATATTAATAGATTTTCCACAGACAATAATAAAGAATAAATCACTTTTATGTATTGCGGTTTCTTAGTTGGAATGTTACTAACTTCCGCCATGCCGCTAGTTGTATCAATTTAACACTTTTTTTTTTTTTTTGTTCACTACGGTGGTAAAACTCTCCTTATGAGTCATCTCAACTCCGCCAACCCAGCCATTAGAACGGCTGGGCTTGGGACTGGCGGAGGAGGTATGTGGAGGCTCTCCCCTAAAGGCGTTCGGGGCATACCCACTAAAAACCACCGCGGTGTCCCTACGGGTCCCGTGTGTTGGCGGGGTCACGCGATTCGCGATTTGCATACTTTCTCGCGACCCCGCCCGGGATTGGCCCGCCGTTGGTGTTGGCGGGCCCCGTCTCGTTATGATCTCGCAATCATCCATCAAACTTCTTGCATACATCAAACTTCTGGCATCCATCACCTCACAAAGCTACTTGGGAGGCGGCGAGGACACGCGCCGCCTCCCGCCTTTTGGCGGACAGGGAGCAGCCCCAGCGCTCACCGTCCGCAGGCAATAAATTTACGGTGGTCGGAGGTCGTCTCTAGTTCGACGTCCCCGACGCCCGGACCTACGGTTGGGGAGAGGGCGATGTATTTCCCTCTCCCGCTCCGCCGCCTCCTTGCTCAGCATGACTGCTTCGCAGAAAGAGGCGACGGCGTTCCAAGACCTCTCACTCCGGACCATAGACAGAACTACGGCCGGGAGCGAGAGGACAACCGTATTGAGAGCCGCGACCAGATCACGGCGCTGCGATGCCCAGGCTGGGCATTCCGCCAAAGTATGCAACGCCGTGTCTTCGACAGGGTCGCGGCTGCTGCCACAATGGTGGCATCCGGGCGTTTCCTCCCGGCCTATCCTCCACAAATACCGGCCAAAACAACCATGGCCGGTAAGGATTTGAGTCAACCGGAAGGTGAGGACGCCGTGACGTCTCTCCAACCACTCATCAACCACGGGACTTACCGCCACTATCGTGGCGTGCCCGATCAATTTAACACTGCAGTTACTTTCATTTACCCCTTTACTGCCCAGTTATTTCCCCAAGCCAAATTTGAAGGGTTATAATCACATTTCATAGTTTTTAATTAGGTTGTGCCAGCACTAAAATTATATTTTGAAGCTATATTACCCAATTAACATATTTTGCTCATTAATTATTTACGCTCATTATGACCCCATATTTGCAACCAGTACAATGCCTGTGAAGGGAATTTATAAAATAAAATTTGGTTGTCATTTTATAAATTGCATTGGTCCCAACCCTCGCAATATTAAATTTGTGTTACCAGCTATAATAATTTATACACATATTTGATAATATTTAATTTTGTAAATGTAATTTCGTGGCCTATTTGGGGGAAATATAATGTGGACTGGCATATTTCTACTTATTTTTATTTGGGGTGAGCTGGTAAATTGATGACCTAAATTGTGGGGAAATGGGATACTTCGCTCGAGAGTCACGAGTTCGATAACTTGACTTGAATCAATTTAATATGTTTATTTTGAAAACTCGTTTAATTCTGCCTACAATTTCAGCACTGCATGCCAAACATTTTATTAAACTAAATCATGGGATTGGGTGGTCTCGGGTTGGATTCCCGGGTCGGGCAAAGTGTTATTGGGTTTTTCCGAAATACTCAGTAGCAGCACGGAGTCTGGTAATGTGCCCGGTACGGCAATAGGCTCGCCCCCTGTTACGTGGGACTAAAATATATCTGGCGAAAAGTAGGTGTAATACACCTCTGCCTACCTCTTCGGGGATGATACTATGTATGTATGTTATTATATTTATTTTTAACCGACTTCAAAAAAAGGAGGAGGTTCTAAATTCGTCGGAATCTTTTTTTTTATGTATGTTCCCCGATTTCTCTAAGACGCCTGAACCGATTTCATAAATTTTTGTTTTGATGTAAAGAGTATACCTCGCTATTGGTCTCATAATCATCAGGTCAGGATCTGATCATGGAATCCTGAAAAAATCGGAGGAACTCTTCAAATTATATAAGCACACTTGAAGCGATTTGACGATAACAACCCAATGTCGTCGAGTTTGGGCTCGTTTGAGTCGTCTTTACATAGACTTTGATGCTGGATGATTGCCATGGTCTGATGATAGAGCTGGAAGGTAACCATGAGATCTTTGTGATACAACAACCCAATCTCATCGAGTTTAGGGTCGTATGATTCGTCTTTATATGGACTTTTGTACTGGATGTTTTCCAGGGTCTGATGATGGAGCAGGAAGGTAGCCATGGGATTTTTGTAATACAAAGACGCAATCCCATTGAGCTTGGGCTCGTTTGATTCGTCTTAACGTGGACTTTAGTGCTGAATGTTTACGAAACTCTAATGATGGAGCAGGAAGGTGGCCATGGGATATTTGTTATACAAAGATGCAAACCCATTGAGTTTGGGCTCATTTGATTCGTCTTTACATGGACTTTAGTGCTGAATGTTTACCAAACTCTAATGATGGAGCAGGAAAGTGGCCATGGGATCTTTGTAATACAAAGATGCAAACCCATTGAGTTTGGGCTCGTTTGATTCGTCTTTACATGGACTTTAGTGCTGAATGTTTTCAAAAATCGAATAATAGAGGCGTGGCACAGAGGTGTGGTGGTGCTTTTCTTTAAGAAAGGGGATAAAACCCTCTTAAAGAACTACAGACCCATCACACTTCTGAGCCACGTCTACAAGCTGTTTTCGAGGGTCATCACGAATCGTCTCGAGAGCAAGCTAGACGACTTCCAGCCTGCCGAACAAGCCGGTTTCCGTAAAGGCTATAGTACCATAGACCACATACATACGCTGCGGCAGGCTATACAGAAGTCCGAGGAGTATAACCAGCCCCTATGCTTGGCGTTTGTGGACTATGAGAAAGCCTTCGATTCGATCGAAACCTGGGTGGTGCTACAGTCTCTCCAACGGTGCCGCATTGACTACCGATATATCGAAGTGCTGAAGTGTTTGTATGAAAACGCCACTATGTCAGTCCGCCTCCAGGACCAGAGTTCGAAACCTATTCAACTCCAGCGAGGGGTGAGACAGGGGTTGTCATATCCCCGAAACTGTTTACCACTGCGCTGGAGGATGTTTTCAAGCTTTTGGACTGGAATGGACTCGGCATCAACATCAACGGCGAGTACATCACTCACCTTCGATTCGCAGACGATATCGTAGTCATGGCTGAGACCATGGAAGACCTAGGCACAATGCTCGATGGCCTCTGTAGAGTCTCTCAACAAGTAGGTCTTAAGATGAACATGGACAAGACGAAAATCATGTCGAACGTCCATGTTGTACCTGCTCCTATTCAGGTTGGGAACTCTACGCTCGAAGTTGTCGACAAGTATATCTACCTGGGACAAGTAGTCCAATTAGGTAGGTCCAACTTCGAGAAGGAGGTCAATTGTCTAATCCAACTCGGTTGGGCAGCGTTCGGGAAGCTACGACATATGTATCTTCTCGTCCGATATCCCGTAGTGTCTCAAGACGAAAGTCTTTGACCAGTGTGTGTTGCCAGTGATGACTTACGGATCAGAGACGTGGTCGCTCACTATGGGCCTTATCAGATGGCTCAAAGACACTCAGAGGGCGATGGAGAGAGCTATGCTTGGAGTTTCCCTGCGAGATCGAATCAGAAATGAGGAGATCAGCAGTAGAACCAAAGTCGCCGACATAGCTCTCCGGATGGCCAAGCTGAAGTGGCAGTAGGCAGAGCACATAGCTCGAAGAACCGATGGCCGTTGGGGCAGAAAGGTTCTGGAGTGGCGGCCACGTACCGGACGACGCAGCAGAGATAGGCCCCCCCCGCAAGGTGGACCGAAGATCTCGTCAAGATCGCGGGAGGCGGTTGGTGGACCGGTCTGTGTGGAGAACCTTGGGGAGGCCTATGTCCAGCAGTGGACGTCGTTTGGCTGATATGATGATGATGGTAGAGTAGGAAGGTGCCCATGGGATCTTTGTAATACAATAACGCGATCTCATCGAGTTTAGGCTCGTTTGTTTTGTCTTGGCAAACACTTTGGTACTGGATGATTTACTGATGATGGAACTAAAACGAACGTGTTTAGGCTAGTTAGTCGAAAACAAAAAAAAACTTGAAATTTCCAGAAAGGCACAGGTCTACATTTCAGAATTGAGGCACGTAAGGAAGGCCTCCCCATCATGTACCACCTACACTATCCTATGTAGCTACTTACCACCTATTACTATTTTTTTCTTAGTATACCACTAAAAAGCAAGAAATAAAAATTATTTTTAAATAAAAAAAACCGACTTCAAAAATCACTATGGAACTAAAAAGCAAAAAATAATTGTTTTTGGAGCAAAACTTTTTGGAGTCGGTACCAAGCCCTTACGCAAAAAGTTACTAAACTACAAACTACCTATTCTATCAACAACGAAAGTTATATAAAAAAGTGTAAAGGTTTTATAGTCAGATCAGAAATAGTTGGCTTGCCACTGACTCCAAAAAGTTTTGCTCCAAAAACAATTATTTTTTGCTTTTTAGTTCCTTAGTGATTTTTGAAGTCGGTTTTTTTTTATTTAAAAATAATTTTTATCTTATTGCCAGCTGGCCTAATGTTTTAGTGGTAAGCGACCCTGACTGCTAAGCCGCAGGTCTTAGGCTCTAGTCAAATCCAAGACCTTTTTGTGAGAAACATGGCAACTTTCTGTGTCTTAGTTGTAATCTATGATACACGTATGTTGTGTTAACTGGATGTAAAAAGACCCTTAACGAAAGCTGAAATCTTATATTGTACCAATTACTACGAACATATTTTTTTTACATCGGCCCCATACTTGGGAAATTACAGGTTCAGGAGATATTAAGGCTCAAATTCACCATTTTTTTTTTCTGATTAGGTACAAAATCAATGCATTTACACCAATTTGTTCTATATCCTATGCACCCCATGGATAACTAGGCATTTCAAGCATTGCACGCGCGCACTTTTATATGCGGTTTAAAAAATGAACATACTAAAAATAAATTCTTTCCCTAGGTATTATTTTTACTTAGTATGACTTGGAATGGGTCATGTGACACCCAGTATAATTATGCAGCCTCCCCCCGCCCGTGGGATCTCCACCTTGTCATGGTGGGGGGCTCAGTAACCGTGGGTTTGGATCCCGCTTAGCTTCACCGTGGGTGTACCACCCACGGTGAAGCTAAGCGGGATCCCGGGAGGGGACGATCCACGTGGGCTTGCGTGAGGCCTGTGTAGGATGCGTTCCAAGGTGCGGGTGCGGGGGACAGTTCTGTCTGTCCCTCGCGGTCGGGTGCGGTCGCGGAGGAGAGGCGTGTCGGTGTTGCGCTGCCGCGCGCCCTATTTCCAGCGACCAAATGGGGGCGCAGCATCGTTGCGTCACGGTGGGGCCGCAGAGGAAGAGGAGATGCAGTGTTGCGTGGCCGTCCTCCCTATCCGCCAAGGGGGTTTCGTTCGGGGTCCGTCTGACCATCTGGCGGGCCAATACCCATCGAGGGGTAGCGAGGAATGCTTCGGTGAAACCCTACCCTCCGACACATGGGTACATGAGGAGCACGGGTTGGTTTTTAGTCAGTAAGAGTCTGACAGTCCCCTTCGTCCATCCCCCCCAGGGCGGAGAGACTCCATGAGGATTTTCCAATCCGACACCAAAAAAAATGTATAATTATGCAGAAGGATGTTTGTTTGTCCTTCTTTTTATATAATAAAATATGTAATATTAATATCATAATTTTTGTGTGGGGTGATAGTTATCTGGAAAGTGACATATGCTACTTTTGCCGCGATGATCGACTTCAACGCGAGCAGAGCCGAAGACAAAATCTAGTTTATCAATATGTTTGTCTACCATCTAAAACAAAAACTTATATCGCTTATTTTGTGTTGACTATTTTTATTAGGGCTGAGACATGTTTAATATTCTGTAACGGCACCTCAGAGATCATTCAAAAGCATTTATATGAAAACATTTTTACCAAGGACAGAAATAATTTCATAAACAACTGGCAACGATGCCATGTATTAGCTTAGACTGTAGTGTGCCCTAGAGTGTAGTAGAGCACTAGTCAACGACTATAGTATAGAGCTTTAATTAAGCTAATGTTCAAATGTAAGAAATGAGACGGTTACTAAAACTGTAAGAAATAGCCTTAAGGCTGATCTTGTGTAAGTAATGGGCTCATAGCATAATATGACTTGCCGTTTGTAATAGATCGACAAAGTAAGGCAACGTACATGGAGGAAATTATTTGGATGGGAGACCGCTTGAGTGCCGTTTACAGCATAGAGAGCAGCTGCCATATTTTAAAACGCATGTTAAGGTATGACGAAAACCTTTTGGCGACCTATAATAACACCCGAGTTGGCTATTTTACACTACAAGAAAAGAAGAACTTAATGGGCTGGTTGTCTACTCTCAAATCAATAATGTTATCTTTCCTATTATAGACGCTCTATCATTCTATGTGATTTAATAGGCATAAAAAGGTGCATGTTTTATTATTATCTCCTGAAATCATAATTTGCATGAGATTGCCGCTGGATAATATGAAGAGAAAAAGAAGTTACACATAGTGGTATAGTCATCTCTCAATGAAGAAATGCTGGTAACTTACAAATAGAAAAACAATGTCATTTTTTTTGCTCTACTACGTAATAGATTTTATGCTATTTTCTAATTTTATCGTAGGAAAATTACACCAACACCTCTTTGAAGATATTTTTATGTGAATACAATTTCCCATACTTATTTTATTTTATAATAAAATAGCTTCGCACAAATTGAGTGGGCGTACGAATACCAAAGGCAACGTCGCAATTCACTGGGAAAAGGTTTATTTTATAATATCAGTATTTGTAAACAGTACACCCATACAAATTAATAGTCAAATCAGAAAGCTTCGTGGGGTGGCTACTCCAAAGCACCCCTTCAAAGTCTCTACGCGCAGACACGTCGACGCTGCTACATAATAATGCTATTGTAAGACTTAACCCATCGGTAACAATGCTCCGGTGTCAAGACCACGGCCCGTTGATTGTGATTAATTACCATTAGATAGGGAGAAATTGCAAATCAATCAATTAATTTAACCGCCTGTCATTGTCGGGAATTCTCTTCAAGCGTTCCTAAATTGAATAAACGAGAAATTTTCGAGAACTTTCCATTATTGGTTCTATTATAACTTTGTTACAGTTATGAAAATAGGCATTTCTATAAATAAGGAGATTCGAATCAAAATAAGGAAACTTATTAGGGTATCATCCCACATCACGACGACTAACAAACCTACGCTGAAACTTCGGGACAAATAGAAAGTAGTTCACCTTTATATTTTACTAAGAGAAGTCACATAAATATTAATACTTATAGGGTAAGTACAACTCGAGAAATTTGGTAACATTTTTTTTTTCGTAAAAATGACTTTGATCTCTATCTGTAAGGATTTTAAGCCAATTTGCCTTACCTAAGTCAGCTTTTATCAAACAATAGTGCTAACCTGTACCGGCTATCCGAAGCCATACAATTTCAGTTCGTCCATCTCATACAGCTCACGTGAAATTGAATATCGTAGGTACTCCGCGGACGGACCATACATCACGCTGATGTTGCGACTAGGTAAACTGTGGATATGGGAGTATTTTGAAAAACAAAAGCGTGTTGTCGAAAACTAGTGCCATGCCGGTAGCAGTAAACGAAATGTCAATAAAACAGAAGACTTCTAGTCAAAAATAATCGTAGTTTTTCATGTTTATCTAAAGGATTGCTTATCTATATATATAAAATCCCTGCGTTACTGACTGATTGACAGACAAGCTACAGCCAAAACTATTGCGCGCAGGAAGCTGAAATTTGGCAAGTATGTTCCTTGGGGACCGTAGGGGTGCACTAAGAAGGGATTGCCCGAAATACCCACGAGATCGGTCAAAACAGATAAATAAAAAAAAAATGTGCAGGCGTAGCTGCTGGCGTCCTCTAGTTAATAAATAAATACGGTTTATTATTTCAGCTCTCTGATTTAGGCACCGAACCTCGTCCGTTAAATGAGATAATATATTATTAGAGCTTGTTTTTTTTTGTTTTTTCGTGTGAGTGTGTGGCCAACACTAGTGTCGGAGTTTTTCAGACCGCCTGAAGGCCTCCGACGTGGCCTAACGACTCTTATCCTAAGACAAAAACCGGGAACGACAGTTTTACGTGCCCTCCGAAGCACGGTAGAGCTCAGATGTAAATGCCACACTTGGTCACCCATCCATGTGGCGACCTGTGCAAGTGTTGCTTAACTTTGCCGATCTGTTACGATCGACAAGCTAAGTCTCGCTATGAGCGCTACAGATATATAGCTGCCACACTAGGAATATAATATAATATCTTGCAGCTCGGGAGATTTTCCAAACAATCTGCTAACGAACACAAAAGAAAACCGAGATCTGAAAAAACAATTCGAGAATCACACAAAGATAAGTTTTGTGTAGGGATCGAATGCACGACACTCGCTGCAGTGGCATAAGGGGCAACGCGGACGTTTAAGCCATTTTGCCTTCCGTATGTTCCACAGTCTCATTGCAAAATTGCCCCTATAACATCTCAAAGTAAAGCATTTCCTTGACCTATTTATTCATAGTTCATCAGCTTTATACAATACATGTTTATAGGTGAAAGGACTAACAAAAGACACACTATCTAATAAATAAAGCCTCCATAATCATAACATAACGTAACATAACAGAACTTCATGCCTTTTATCCCCGAAGGGGTAGGTAGAGTTGTATTACACACCAGTTATGTTTCGGTCGTAATATAATAGGGAGCGAGCCTATTGCCATGTACCGGGTAGATTATTAAGCGAGCGATAATTAACATTTTGAATGCACACATAACTTCGGCAAGTCAGAGTCAGAGTGTGTACCCGAGGTACCTGGGGATTAAATCCGAGACCATCGTCTTAACTCGGCAGTCCGATACGTACGCCACTGGGCTATCGCTGCTTTTCTCCTTCTTCTCTCCACCTCCATAATCATACATTACATTTATCAACTACCACCAACGATCATTAACTAGCTCTGAATAATGTGGTCCTGAACATACACATAATTCTTGTATGCAGTTTAAACGTATTAGGCGAAAATAAATATATTCTTACCCAAAATAGTATGATGCATATTTTATATGTATCTGTCACATTATTTCATTGTTAGTTTGGTAACACAAGACAAGTGATAGCCAAATTTTAAAAGAACAAATTGAGAATGAAGCCATATTTAAAAGAACAAATGGAATGTACAATGACCTAGTAGAGATAGAGGCGACCGACAAAAATGCAAGGATACTCTCACTCGTTAAATGTAAAAGATGTTTATGCTAGAATATGCCCATAACTATTCAATTTCTTAAATTTGAATGATTTTAAAAGTTAAAATCAAAGTGAATACGGTAAATGAAATATTTTAGAATAAACTAGGTCTTTAGAAATGTCTCACCTATTTAGTAGTATAATTGGTTCCTATTACAACCTGCTTCCGAGCGGGCAATATCAAGGGCAGACCTATTGCAATAATCATTTTAAAATCGAGTTAGGACAAAATTCTCCAAAGAGGGTAGTTTACGTAGTAGTACCGGCACACGAAACATAGATGGAGACACTAAAAAATCTCCGAAAGCTTTTAAGCTGACGTCCCAGCGGTTTCGGCCAGTACTGATTGCCATGCGCGCAGACGAGCGATATTAAAAACTGATACCTTGTATTGTGGTTGCTTTTAAATGAAGCTCAGGTTTTCTGCACTTTTTTAGGCATATCGTGGAACAAGATTTTCATTTTGGGTTTGAATTGGAGACTGGATTGAAATTTTTGTGGTATACCATATTGTTTAACAAGATAAGAAGAAGCATCTCTTTTATCAATTTCTGAAATCTTAATATATAAAATCCTTGCGTTACTGACTGACTGACAGACACGCTACAGCCGAAACTATTGGGCACAGGAAGCTGACGTTTGGCATGTATGTTCCTTGGGGACCGTAGGGGTGCACTAAGAAGGGATTTCTCGAAATTCCCACGGGATCGGCAAAACGGGTAAATCTAAAAAAAATGCAGCTGTAGCTGCTGGCGTCCTCTAGTAAGTATTTAATAAGAAAATATATTTTTAACTATTCAATTTCTTAAATTTGAATGATTTTAAAAGTTAAAATCAAAGTGAATACGGTAAATGAAATATTTTAGAATAAACTAGGTCTTTAGAAATGTCTCACCTATTTTAGTTGTATAATTGGTTCCTATTACAACCTGCTTCCGAGCGGGCAATATCAAGGGCATACCTATTGCAATAATCATTTTAAAATCGCCTTGCAATAATCATTTTAAAATTAGCCGTGTGGTTGACGGCATAGAATACAAGTGTCATCTTCCCGTGGGTGTCGTAAGAGGAGACTAAGGGATAACAAGATGCAAATACCATCTTTGCGTAGAGACGGAAAACTCGACATCAAACCCTATACGACTGCCTCGTTGGTCTCGCGGCATAAA
Source organism: Euclidia mi (assembly GCA_944739405.2). Taxonomy (NCBI): domain Eukaryota; kingdom Metazoa; phylum Arthropoda; class Insecta; order Lepidoptera; family Erebidae; genus Euclidia; species Euclidia mi. The sequence continues at coordinate 2,656,179 of OX123205.2, read as the reverse complement.
TGTGCGCGTGGGATCGGGAGGTCCCGGGTTCGATTCCTGGGTCGGGCAGTGTTATTGGGTTTTTCCGTCACGAAATTCTCAGTAGCAGCACGGAGTCTGGAAATGTGCCCGGTACGGCAATAGGCTCGCCCCTTATTACGTGGGACTAAAGTATACCTATCTGGCGAAAAGTGGGTGTAGAAATACACCTCTGCCTACCCCTTCGGGGATAAAAGGCGTGACGATATGTATGTATGTATGTATGTATATATTTTTAAAGGTGAACTGTAAGCACAGCGTAATGAAGCTTAGAACATTAAAGCAGCCACCACTTTTCTTCCGATGTTGAAGGGAGTCGCTTCAAATTCGGTGCAGTTGTTCAATAGTTCTATAAAATCTTCATATCTTAAGGTTTCTATTGATTCAATTATAACTAAAGTCTTCGTGCCAAATATATTTCCTAGAGCGTCATGAACCACGAATAAAACTTTTTATAATATTATTGTGAAGATGTGAGCAACAAATGACAAGCCTGATATTGTCTTATTAGGCTAGTAAGTAATGATGATAAAGCAACTTGAAATTCACACAAAATAAAAAATATTTTTGGGTGAGCGCCCATAGGCCCCTTATAATTCGCCCCGTGAATAAAAGTTGCAAATTGGCCACGTATTGGAGAGCCCGTACGCCCCTATTCATGGGGCGTATGGAAAAAATATTTATTTAATATTTTTTGAAAGACCATCCGCCCGTTCCCTATAATCTATGCTATTATTAATAAAAATACTACGGTTAGACAATACATAATTTAACTTACTGCTTATAAAATTTTGAATACTGAGTTAGTATATTGTTAATCGTATCTGTATTAGAATAGTGTTCACACTGCGTCGTATTTATTCAAATTATTGCTAAAGATTGTAAAAAAGAAGTTATGTTTTATTTAATATTCAATTTAGTAAGGTATTTTATGACCGAAATCGGTCTGGAGGGATGTAAAAAATAAAAAGATCAATCACAATCTACTACTTCTAAAATTGTAATGATTATTTCATATCATGGAAATTAAATATTTCAGATTGATAACTTCAAAACCAGGTTTTTATAGGCGAGTACCTTCTGTTCATTTACGTTACCCTGCTATTTTTCAGAACATATTACGGATTGATTGATTACTTTGTTACCAGCTTTTTTATAAACGCCTGACCTCTGTTCATTTCTTTGTTCGTTTTAAGTTTTAATAAATAAAAAAATGGACAGATGATTGAAAAAGTCAATCATCGATAGTAAAAACCTTTATGTTTCTATTATACGCCTGTACTATTTTTCGACGTGGTTGCGCTAAGTGGAATAATTTACTATCTGCTTCACTCTCTCTATTACTTAATTTAATAAAAAAAATAATGTTGCTTTGGTTCTTTGGGAACCGTACTTTCACCAGCTCAAGAACATACACATCGTAAGGGGCGTATGGGCACCAGTGTTATTTCACGGGGCGTACAGGCACAAATTCCTAACAAGGGGCGAATCTTGAGGGTCGTGTGGGCTCTCACCCCATCTTTCACCTCACTACTAATATCTTTATTTTACCACTAAATTATCAAGCAGTTATTTAATCTTGCATTGTGACTTGATACTTAATGCAAATATTAAATGATTGCGTAATTAAGCTTTTTTAGTGTTCATAAACATTACATTATGAGCTAAGTGAATAAATTAAATTATTTATAAAGATTCACGATCCGCTGGGTCTTCCTACGGGGCTAACTTAACGCCATTTTACATTTGACTATCACTTAACTCATTTAAAATTATTGTAGCGTTTCGACCGCAGATCTTTACACGCCCGTCTACTCCCGTCCAACTGCGCTATCAAAGCGCGCAGGTGGAAACACCACAACAGAGTTGGTGCATATAGTAGATATGTAGATTTTATAGACACCATGTTTAGGTTTTGTGCCATAGATTCTATAGATAAAATGGCTACAGAAGCTTTTGTATGGCATATGCCTTCAGGGTGAAGTTGTAATTGCTGCTAGCAATAATATTTAATGGAATATTTTACGGTTTACTGTGTATTTTTTAATTTATACACTAGCTTTTGCTTACGGCTCAGCCCATATGTATGTCGTCTATTGCAACATAAAGTAACGTATGTATGACTAGAATGTGGAAACTATACGCCTGCAAAGTATCGTCAAAACCGTTCTGTAGAATTTCGTGAAAAATGGATATTAATATTCAAATGATATAAGCATCTTGTCCTCCAAGATACCTACATAAAATTTTGATTGTCATTATCATCCTGTTTCAGATTGCTGCTGGCCGTGGGCCTCTCCTTTGCCACGATTATGAGGTCGCTCGCTCGATACGTCATGCAACACATCAAAGAGATTTTGAAAAAATCCTAGAGGCTAAAACCATATACAAGTTTTAACCGTCTCACTCACCGAACACCCCGTGACTTTATTGCTCGTCGACGTTCTTTAAAAGGGATTTCCCGAAACTGAAATAGGTCATTCATTCTGAAACCTGAAACGCAATAGTGTCCATTGCTGTTTCAGCTGCAAGATTTTCTGTATCTCGATAAAAGCTTCTAGCAAGTTTAATTCTGAACCTGAACCATCTATAGTGCCTTTTTACAATTTACAAAATACTGACCTGCCTCCGTGGTCCAGTGAGACTGCCTCCGTGGTCCAGTGGATAGCGTATGCGACTGCTGATCGGAGGTTCCGGGTCGGGCAAAAGTGTTACTGGGTTTTTCTGAATACTCAGTAGCAGCCCGGAGTCTGGTGATGTGCCCGGTAACGGCAATTGGCTCGCCCCCTATTACGTGAGAACTAAAAATTTATGGCGAAATGTGGGTGTAATATTTACACCTCTGCCTACCCCTTCGGGGATACAGGCGTGAGATTATAAATAAATATAATAAATATAACAAAATACTGTCGTCATCGTCGATCCTGTAGGTATATGAGAAATTCGATGATGAACATAAGCACGTCATAGTTGTATCATAGGTTTATATGACATTCTGGCTTGACTGAATAACAGACAAGCCGCAGCCAAAATTACTGGGTACAAGAAGCTGAAATTTGGCATGAAGGTTCACCTTGGTGTAAACTATGGCTATTTGACCAACCTTTCTCATAAAGAGACCTGTGCCCAGTAGTGGTACGAATTATAAAATGAAGGGCTAATGATGAAAGGCGTAAAAAGAAAAAAATACGTTAAGGATTCACAGTGAATGCCGTGGGACATACACAGATATTAAACGTATAAAGTTTATAATAAAGGTTACAAGCACTTAATATTCTTAAAGGTCAACTTTACTAATGATCTTAACAAAATGTCTGACGACGTGGAAGTTGTTCCGATTTTTCTTTATAGTTTGATATACAATATTTCATTATTAATTTCAGATACACTTAAAGATTCATAGTTTCAGTATTAAGGTCAAAAGGTTGGATCTATTTTGAGCAAATGCATCATCCTCCTAGCGTTATGCCAGTTTCACACCTGGGGTCCGCTTACTAGTCTAACCGGATTTGGCTGACTATTAGCTTTTCCAAGGAGTGACTGCCTGTCTGACCGCCGCAACCCGAAGGGATAGCGGTATTCCATGGTTTAGACTAGTGTCAGTTTGTTAAGAAGGTACCTACTGACGCCCTATAACGACTATCAAAGATCTTTATGACAACCGGAACCGACGGCTTAACGTGCTCTCAGAGGCTCGGGACAAGCGATAATTGGCAATTCAATACGCACATAACACCGAAAAGTCATTGGTGCGCGCCGTGGATTCGAACCCGATACCCTCTGCATGGCAGTCTTTTGGTATCTCCACTTGGCTATCGCTGCCTTTTTTGAACAAATGCAAATAATGTAAATTGTCATCATCATGGCCTAGTATTGCCGAGTTCAGCATTGCAGCTCGGGATTTGACAGAATAATAGTTTTTCCACAGAGCGATTGCCGTTTGATATTCGCATCCCATAGCGTTAGCCCACTATGACGACTGTCAAAGATCTTCATCACAGCCGCAACAGACGCAACGTCTTAACATGCTCTAAGAAGCCGGGGCAAGCGAAAAATAGTGACAAGCGATAAACACCGATAATTTAAATCTATAAAAAAACCTACTCCGATGGCAGTGTAAGACAAAATTATTATATAACCTACGTCTATCGACTTAATGTGCCGACAAGTATTTTTGTTTGCGGTACAAAAGTTAAATAAAAGATTTTTAGAATTATGAGCATACTACTTACTATATTAGTAAGCAAACGATTTTCATTAATTGAGAAGCCCACTGTATTCAAAATTACTTTATTCAATGTTTCTGACCCGAATGTGATGGGATGACTGAGTTTCTTAAAAAAAGTAGTATACAATGCCTTAAGTTTAGTAGCTACTCTACACCAAAACTTAAAGTTCTATTGACAAGAGAGAGAACAGATTTGGAATAGTGCCTTATTCGCTTTTTAAGAAAATGTGTTTCTTGTATTGTAGTCCTTTTTATCGTTAAGAATTGTTATTCCAAAGTTAAAACTAAGTCAGGAAACTGAGTTATTAGAACATAATAGTGCCTTTCGTATTTCTTAGTAGCGCTCATAACGAGACTTGGCTTGCAGTTCGTAACAGATCGGCAAAGTTAAGCAACGCTTGCACAGGTCACCACTTGGATGGGTGACCATCTGAGCGCTACCGTGCTTCGGAGGGCACGTAACGTTGTCGGTCCCGGTTCTTGTCTAAGGATAAGGATCGTTAGGCCATGTCGGAGGCCTTCGGGCGGTCTGAAAACTCCGACACCGGAGTTTCCCACACACACGAATTCTTTTCTTAGTGTGGTGACAAATTAAAAATAAGCTGTCACTACCTCATTTTGATCCGGTGACCAAAGAAAATATACGAGCAAACATTGTATTTTTGGCAAGAGACGGAAACTCGACACCGAACCCTATACCAACCTGTATGACTAGCGTGGTATATTAGGCCAAATCCTTTAGACTCACAATAAATGGGATGCAAATTAAGTGAGACCAAGTCCAGCAGTGGGTTGCGAAAAGTTGTGCCATAATTTTCCTCTGGTCTATTATTAGATACTAGAGGACGCCAGCAGCTACGCCTGCATTTATTTAAATTTACCCGTTTTGGCCGATCCCGTGGGAATTTCAGCAAATCCCTTCTTAGTGCACCCCTACGGTCCCCAAGGAACATACATGCCAAATTTCAGCTTCCTGCGCCCAATAGTTTCAGCTGTAGCGTGTCTGTCAGTCAGTAAGTAACGCAAGGATTTTATATATTAAGATTTACTATTACCCTGACGTACACGTGTCAATGAAATGTCAGTGCAAAATTCACGCAAACCTAAGCAGACAGATGAGAGACGTGTGTTATTGACATCTTGCTCATACATATATGCGTATATATGTAAGTAAATGGCACGTCTATAAATAAGTCTGAAGGGTAAAAGGAAAATTTTATTCTTGAGAGTGTGAAAATATTTCAAGTAATTCTGATACAAATTTTATTGATGATCGGAATCAAGCCTTATATTTCCCTACATACGCGTAATATTCGAGGAGTGTTGATGCTCGCTTTTGAGTTTATGTTTATAATTATGATTATAGATGTAAAATGGAATCAGATAGTATTTTGAATATGAAGTCACTTATTACTTCAACAATATATCAGTCTAAAGATTTTGTAACATAGACATTATTATCATATAAAGTTTTTTTAACACGCTTTTATTAGGTTGACATGTATGTAACTAACTATGTAATGGAATCTAAGGTGACTAATTTAACCATCTCCCAAGGGTCGTAACGTAATGAAAACTGGCAGTTGTATGTAGTTCTGATGACAATACAATAATATGGTACTGTCGAACTGATCTGAAGATGGAGCCGGAAGATATGAACTGGAACTTCATGATGGAAAATCGTATTATAGCTGTTTTGGATTTCTTAGAAAAGTCTTGTAATGAACTTTGACCACGATTAGGTTTCAAGGTCTGACGATAAAGCCGGAAGATAGGCACTGGCATTCAGGGTGGTTTCAGATTAGCGTATTTTACTGCGCGTATACGGTCGTTTCAGCATACGCGCTTACGCGCGCGCTACATTACGCGCTTCACAAAACCGGACTCGCGTAAACGGGCATACTTCAGCGTATTCGCTCGAAACGGTAGTGACATCTTGTCAGTGTCTACATGCATTCTGACGGCTCAGTGCGTCAACGAGTACGAGTTGCGCGTGTGCCAAAAGGCGCGCCTATACGCGCCTACATCGCTTCCAAAAACAAGCTTATACGCGCGTATAAAACGCTAATCTGAAACCGCCCTCAATGATAGAATATCGTATCATAGTCGTGTCTGCACTTGTGAGAAAGGAATGGACTTTGAACACGATCGGGTTTCAAAGCTATAACAAACCATGCAATTATATTATATTGTAGACCACGCAGTGGTGTACTTAGGGTCCCGTACTTTTGCGGCTGGACAGGCGTATGTGGCCCTAAGCAGAGTAAAATCACTTAGTGGTCTCCAGATTGAAGAGCTAGATTGTTCTAAGCTAACAGATAAAACACTATGCAATACAGAGGCTCTGGCGGAGATGGAGAGGATGCGGGCTCATTCGCCTACTTAAAATAAATGTATAAATGTTAAAAATATTTCGTTATCAAAGACCAGTCACACAAGAGCATTACATTTATGCCGCCAAAGGGTTACCAAAGTGAACCAAAGATATCTCGTCCACGAACAAGAACTCTACATTTTGCCACTGTTGACGCATTACCCTTATGTACTTAATTTCCTGAAAGAAGAGGCGTTAAAAATGTCGGTGAATGTCGTCTCTCCTCGCTGCTGGCGCATATTTTGTCAAAGTTCGACAAACTGGTACTTTGAACAGACTGTTTAATGCAGAGCCACCTACTAGTCGTGCTGCAACTCCAGTTAGACCGCCAATCTGTGTAATCTGCTTCGCGTAACATCTGTTCACTTGATTTTTGAACATGTTAAACAAGAACGTCTTTCCTGTTCCAGCGCCCCACGCTTTTACAGTGAAATATTGTAATTAAAAGCACATAGTTTACACTTCAGTTCAGAAATAGAGACAGCTTGAACGATCCATAATTTATTTTTTGTTTTTACGTACATTTATAAAAGCGTGTTTTTCTAGTGGTTTTTATTCTATTCATTAATTTATTTTTTGTAACATAGTAAGATTAATTCTGTTGGAACACATTTTAAATAGAGTAATATAAATACCAGTATTGTAAAATAAATATAGATTTCTTAGTAAAAAATAATAAAATATTACCTACCTCTTTCAGCCGCAGCGCGTCCGCTCTCGACGAGCGCCACGACGAGAATTAATAAAACTGCTTTCAACGCCATCTCGTGTCAGCGACCACTAATCACACCATTACCACTGAACACTAGAACTTCACTACAATACTTCCGCTTGTTCACTACACTGACGTATTCCCTTTAAAACATATTTAGTCGTATTTCGTTCGTTCCTGTAAAAGAAACAAATATCATTTAATAAACCTGATAATCAAAATTATTAATAAGCTAGGTGCTTATTATCACAGCGGGAATTTCTAGAAACGTTGTCAAATTCATAAACATTCACTTAAATCAAAAGGTGACTCTTATGAAATTTAAATTTATAAATACATTACACAATAAAGCTACATGTATAAAGTACAACTGCAAGGGTATTAATTAGTATATGCAAGTATTGAATAATGAAATTCGACGAAAATAAATTGTTAAGTTTTATAAATATTTGGCTTCGGCCGGGCTTCTGTACGTGTAAATACATCGAAAAGCTTTCGTTACATTATAATGAAGTTCCTGCTTATATTTTTATTGTGAACGTTCAATATTTATTCAATTTCCAATAAAATAAAGTACTTGTTCGTTAAAATGGAATTCTGGGAATATTTTTGGGATACATCAAACAGTATATGGTTCAATGGGCAAATTCCATCTAATTGGAAATGCCAATAGTTGTGTTCTGAGTGATGGAGATCCCCCGTGAGGATGCTTGCATCGCATGCCCTCGACCAATTACTGTTGACAAAGAATGAGGTTATGAATGAAACAAATTGGAACAAAAATTGCCTAAATGTTTTTATTGAAGGCATCTTCATCGTCACTGAATTACATATTTGTCCAAATTATTACATAGCCCGTATGCTGATATGTTAACTTGTTACTTAAAATGACTAAGAAAACTATCAAGAAATCACATCATAATCCCACTTGCTCAACATTTTACATTTAATTTTATTTAGTTTGCTCTACATTTCTCTTAGTTCGTATATTAAACCTATGGTAAAACCCTTCTTTAAAAGGCCCGTACAGCATTATTAATAGAACTGATCTTAGGAACACATATACTTTAGGTCACAAAATTTAATTGAAAGTCTCCAAGTTGAAATTTTAGATAACTGTAACTCAGCAAAACCGACCTTCAGTGAATTAATATCCAAACAACCATAAACCAACACACTTCAAGTAGATTCCGTCAAGGTATCCAATTAATAATTTACCAGATCAACTTGTCAGATTATAATACAAGGTTAACCATCAACCATGCCAAAGAGCTGACTAAATAAACTTTTAAATCATTTAAACAGTTTTTGCCTGAGCCTTCGACAGCGGAACTTTCCTCATTATAATATTTGAACGCGTGAACACTGTTTTTGTTACAACTTCAAACTCCCTAACATCTCACAGGGTTAATTTAATTTACTCCAAAACCAATAGAGGATATTTCAAATTCTCATACACGCCCATTTTAAGTATAAGAGCGGGTTGGAGTTCGCTAATAGTTTGCGGCTGACTGATGTTCTTGCCAAGCATAACAGACTAAAACTTGTGTAACTGAAATTGATATGTTTTGCTAAATTTACGATATCTGAAATGTTATAGTAATTTGAAAGTGAGAGGTTGCTTCCAATGGATGGAACGATAATTTCTTGCTGCTCTATAGAGGTATAAAGCAAAGTTAAGAACGAACTTCCATCAGAAACTAAACACGTCGTAAAACTTTGAATTGTAATTAGTATTTTTAAATACTTGATGATGAAATCAATTTATAGAAAAGCTATTGTAGATAACACTTTGAAAACATTTTTCGACAGATCCTCATAGTGCAAGATGATTATGTCATAATTTTAGCCTAGAGATGTCCACTGCGGGACGCAGGCCTTCCCCAGGGCCCTCCCAATCAACCAAATTTATAATGATGTGTTTTGGTATAAATGACGATTTATACCCAAACACATCATTATAAGATTAGATCCCTAGGGATATAACCCTAGGGATGAGATATATCTCAGATTTATACTTACCCTTAAAATTAGTACCTACGCGATTAACCGAGCAGCAAATAATCCAACTTATACAAGTAGCGTAAATTTAAAAGCACAGATTGTAAACTGCGAACTATCCGCACTGTTATAAGCAAGCTTTGTCCATCAGAAGTTCATCAATATCAATTTCTAGGGTCCTATTCAACGCAATACCTAACTAAAGTTTCACAAAACTCTACAGTTTTGAGCAATTAATATTTCATTATATCACAATTTGTATCAAAATCGAATGTATTCATAATTGATATAATAATTTAATTATTGCCACTTGTTTGGTCAATTTATGTTACTTTAGTTTGTTTCAATTTAGTGGCCTGATTTAAAATTCACATAGTCTATTTTTTAGTCAATTTAAATTTTATTCTCTCGCAATAATTGGCAATTCTTTTAAGCACAACATTGATTCAATATTTGAGCTGTTAATTTTAGTTTTTATTAATAAACAAAATCAGTGTTTGATTTAACAGAAATATAAATGTGTAAGGGGAACCCTATGTCCAGCAGTGGACGTCGTTCGGGTGAGGCGATGAATGAAAAAGTACTGAATATTTTTGTCTGTCTATCAGTCTCCCTAACTGTTCCCTAACTGTACTTACATTTCATCACGAGTTGGACTTATCTTAAGAGGTCTTTAACTGATTTTATATGTATTAAGTGAGTCCCCTTTTATTTTAGAGAAAGGATTATAGGTTCGTACAAGAAGTTTAAACTTACGTTTTTTGTACGTATTGCAATTTATTTATAAATTGTTTAGATTCTCGTTGGATGCATTACATGTATTGAAGTCAAGCTACACACAATTGGTTAAACACGGCGGCTTTACATGTTCTCCTAATTACAAGGGGTTTCCGACCTATTTCCATATACCCAACTAACAAGATGATTAACGAACATGTTTGAATCTCGGCCATCAATAGATTTCTTGCTCATAAATATGATACATAATTTATTTTTATTTTTATAGGCTCACGCCTGTATCTCCGAAGGGGTAGGCAGAGGTGTAATATTACACCCACATTTCACCATTAATTTTTAGGTCCCACGTTATAGGGGGCGAGCCTATTGCCGTTACCGGGCACATTACCAGACTCCGTGCTGTTACTGAGAATTCGGAAAAATCCAGTAACACTTTTGCCCGACCCGGGAATCGAACCCGGGATCTCCGATCAGCAGTCGCATACGCTATTCACTGGACCACGGAGGCAGTCACGATACATAAACTTAATCCCTTTAAAGAAACGTGATATATTTTCAGTCGAAAAACGTTTTGCTATTTTCCTTTTCTTAATCTACGTTCAAAATAAATTTACGAAACTGTTACTGAAAATGATTCCTGTGCAATATTGTTTTAAATTCAAAAGACAAACAGGTATTGGCTCATGTTTCTTTTAAATTGAAAACCTTAACGTGAGGTTGTGCCATATCGTTAAAATTTATAGTTTGTTTGGGTTTAAAGATAATACGTTGTGTGCGATCGATGGCACTCTGCCAGAGAATCTAGTATAAGATTACAGGTTTCAATCAATCACAATATCTAGACCCAAACTTTATAGCAAACTGGAGGATATACACAGCTATGCCCGCACTTTTTTTAAATTAACTGTTTCTGACCAATCACATGGGAATCGCATGAATTCCCTTCTTAGTGGACCCCTCCGGTCTCAACGAAGTAACACCAGAATTTTGTACATATAAATTGATAAAACTAGGGTTATAAAATGTCTGATTATTTGATGAAAGGGAAAAAGATACCTTTATTGTTACTAGACGCTCGTCTAGCTTGCTAGTCTTTGATCAACTGGACCCATTTGAAATAGACCCGCAGTTCACTCAACCAAAAAGCTTTAGCTGATAGATGTATTTATAGGGATAATTGGAGTAGAATGGAGTCTCCCTAAGACACAATGATACAACAATTTAAAAAAATTATGAGAAATATTCGGCAACTAAACCTAACCACAAAACAATACAAACAGACAAAAAACATAATATATACGTGAAAGAACGGATGCCAAGCTATAAACAGCATTAAAAAAACGTATACAAAGGAGTAATAAAGACTCACTGAATATAATGTTCAATAAAATTGATTTCATAACGTCTCTAGCAATCCTGCAGTGAGTATTGAAATTGATAAACAGGAGGCACTTCTTTACATCATTATTTATCTTACAACTACATGGAAGGTGTAGTGGTTCCAGAGTTCACTTCGACATTTAGCTTTGCACGTTTTTGAGATGCAGACATACTTTTAAGTCTGAGTGTTCATGTCGTATAATGAGGTCAAGATACTGGCCGAAGACCGACATAAATGGCGTACACTCCACCGACAAGTGTAAAGCTCTTAGATTGAACAGAAAAAAAGTATTCATTGTGTCCATTATTTGAATGATGGTTAGGTTCATCGTGATTCAGAATTCATTGCTAACAGTAGAGTTAACACAAATACCTATTAAAATAAAAACACAAGTTTATAATATTAGAATTCAATATATTCGTTTTTACAAAATCTGTTTTAACGTTTACTGAATGTAAAATGTTAAAATGCTCTTAATTTATTGTGACATGGCATTTCAGTAAATCTATTTCAATTTAAAAGTCAAGATTAGTTTAAGAGAGAGAATTAGTGAAATTAAAAACAGTTCAGATAGTCATAATCCATTAGATTCACGAGCTACTTTTGGTGAATAGTTTGACAATTACTACGGCTCAACTCCAACGGGTCTGAATGATTAATGAGTGGGTTTCAAGCAAGATTTTACTTAAATAGCAGAATGTCTTGTATTTCAGTAACAACTCTGTTTGCATAATACATCAATGTTAGGATTACATTTTATCCTAAAAGAGCTTTTGATGTGTTAAGTGGTTTGTACCTAATTATCAGACTTTACTTTGATTTTATAAATCTTAGAATATACATAGATAAAGCAAAGTTACTTCAAGTTTACGTACATTCATATTTTTAAGTTCTTAAAGGAATTTGCCATAATGCTTATGGCTTAGAGAATTTCTGCCCGATGTTTTTGATTTTACACGCAAGATATATTAAATGAATATGTATCTAAATTAAGTCCGTTAAAAACTCATGCGATGCCGGCATAAGCCAAGTTATGGGATACTTGTGCCAGTTACTGTGAAATTGTAAGTTTTCTGCTAAAATGTAGAATTACAACAACGGACCACCAGGCAATGACACCGCAAAGGGCAGGTATTATTATATATTTAGACGGTGAAATTACAATATTTTCAGCATTGTCTTAAAATCTGGTGATAATCAATATTCCCAAAATGACTTACCATAACCCAAGGACAAAACAATCGATACCATGTAAAACATATACCGTAAAAACAACAAAGTTTCATAAAAACGACTACCTACCTACTTAAAAGGTCAAGGTGACACTATTAAAGAAAAGCTATATTAGAAGCTAGATAAACATAACTATGACGGAAGGCTTTTGTATAAAAGGTCACGATATCAAATCTCGCACGAGATATTCATGCTTGTATGTTTATTTGATATCGGTATTTCTGGACGACTCGTCAGCTGAAGTAAATCCCACTTTTGTGATATTGTCGTTTCCGCAGATCTCATACTGTAATATGAATTTAGGTTTGTCTCGCGGCATAAATGTGCGTGTGGGATTGGGAGGTCTCGGGTTCGATTCCCGGGTCGGGCAAAGTGTTATTGGGTTTTCCGTTAGGAAATTCCCAGTAACAGCACGGAGTCTGGTAATGTGCCCGGTACGGCAATAGGCTCGCCCTCTATTACGTGGGACCTAAAAATTCATGGCCAAATGTGGGTGTAATATTACACCTCTGCCTACCCGTTCGGGGATACAGGCGTGAGTCTATAAAAAAAAATTAGGTTTTTACACTTTTGTGATTGTGAATGCTAAATAATAGTATTTTTTTTGTATTTGTAATATGTGGAATGTATAGTACATTTTGATGAAATACGTTTCTTTATAATAAAATATTAGGTTGATTGGACGACGATTCAGATCGTGCTGGCTCCCTCAATCAAGGTTGAGCCGTAGGATGGCTGTTGAATGCGGGCCAACAGCGGGCTGAGTCAGTTACCGTAGCCAAGTTTTGGGAACTGAAAATCTGAACCAGTTACACGTTGAAGAAGAAGAAGAAGCTATAAGCGTCAGATGATATCCTGCATTGTACTCGGATCTAAACCTGATGAAATATAATGAAATGATAAAAAAAGCAATGACTCTGAGTTTGTTTCGGCCTTTCTTCTCAAGAAGTCATTTAGCTAGGAAAAGCTGGCATAATCTAGAATAGGGTTTTGACTTGTACAAGTGTTTTAAACAACCAAAATGCAGAAATAAATATGTCCTTATGTCTTTAGGTTCATACTATTTAGTTTTGAAAGTTCCAAAGAGGATAAAGTATACCACAAACGAAAATCAATTTTGAAGATGAACATGATAGCTTGTTTGGATAAAAATACAAAAATTAAGTACATAATGAAACTTAAGATCAAAATTGAAATACTATGCTAGTCAAATTTAACAATATAATACTGTATATAATTTCAAAATGGCCTTATTCACCCACGTATATTTGAAGACATTGACCTGAAGGTCAATTGACTCATCATGATAATATGATTGCTAATGGACCCAGTGAAACGCCCTTAAGCACTCCAAAATTAAATTCTCATATATTATCATTTTAGTATTTATTTTTATGTGGTGAAGTTGAACTCGTTACTATAGCAACGATAGAAGTTAACGTATAGGTAAATTCACGAAATTTGACCACAAATGGCGGCCTTCGCGCATATGTACATTCGTGCACCAATGGCGTTGCTCCATTATTGACGCATTTTGCGAATGCGTCAAGAACGGAGCCACGCCATTGGCACTCTACCCGCGCCTCACCCCGCACCTCCACGGGGACCTAAAAAATGATTTCTGCGCAGTGGTCATCTTTAGTGAATTTACCTATACCTGGTTTTATATCCAAAAATTTTTTTTGATAATATTGTGGCGATCATGTTTGCTACATCATTGCCTAGAAGCAAATCATTTCTCAATTTGATGACGAAAAAGTATTTTGACATTTTTTTTGTTTTAAAGATGTACAACATTCAACTAATAGTCATTATATTCTCACAAGTGCGATATCACAGTCTTTTTATATCAATCAGTATCACATTGTGTCATCACATTTATTTTGATATGAATACTAGCGTTTTCCCACAGCTTTATCTGCGTAGGGGTAAAATAACGAGACAACACGTACGCGATGTGCTATTCTAATGTATAAAATATATTACTGGCAAATTTTATCGAAAACCGATCTGTAGTTTTGGATGAAAGTGTATCAAACATCTATACATTTGACTGCACGGTTGGCGTATTGCCTCGCTGCTTGACACTGCGCCTAGTGTTGTGGGTTCGATTCCCTTACGAGACAAAACTTTGTGTGATCCATAAATTGTTCTTTCGAGTCTGGGTGTTCATTGTATCCGTTGTTTGTATGTTTGTAAAGTCCCCCACGACACAAGATTTATTCCTAGTGCGGGAGCTGTCTTTATAAAAAGATAAAAGAAAGAAAAGATACATCCCACCATTCTCACAAACTTTCGCAGTAGCAGTAAGATTAGTACTGACGATTGTCATGGAACTGGCTCAAGCTTTAGATCTATTTACATCACCGTAACTAAAAACACATTACCACAAAAATGCTTGCTCAAACCAAATGATATAATCGATTGTTCTGGAACGTCCCGGCATGCAATCTAAATATAGCCTCATCTCTCTCTTTGGTTCCGTTAGCCGAAATAGCTGGAGTGCAGACTAGGGCTATTTCTGGAGCGATACGCGAATCGTGTGATATGATAGGTGCGGCTAGATCGACGCAGATTTTTAAATATTCATCACGGAGTAGTAAAGCAGAAAAAGTAAAAGTATTACAGAATTACAAAGATTATTTTTTTTTGTTTATTTATTAAAACTTCCTGCAAAATATATTGCACAAGGCGGAATTAATGACCATAGGTATTTTCTCCCAGTCAACCTTTAAGTGATGCAGAGATGATAATAGCAGGTATGTACTACACATCATAATCTTCTTCCTAGCGTAATCCCGGTTGCATCCAAGACGTACAAGCTTTGGAGCCGAAGGTCTGCTTACTGTTGTGACCACATATACCCACTTTTCCACAGAGCGTCTGCCGTCTGATCCCCGCAACCCAAAGAGATAACGATATTCCATAGTTTAGACCAGTATCAGTTTATTTGACGGTACTGACTCCCCGTAACGTGTGTACTACACATAAAGAGTACAATTAAAGAGATTTTTTTATTACTGGTGTCCCATTATTTTGTAAGTGCCTTTTTGTAATTGTAAGTCAAGGCCCAAGGGAAACCAACAGTAATTACAGTCCAGGAGCCAGATTTGGCTGTGACATTTTGTATACAAATAAAGTCGCATATCCTAATGGAATATGCAGTAGATTACACACCCACACGTTTTCACCACATATGTTTAGTTCTCACATAATGAAGAATGTGTCTATTTATATCGACCTCATAATATGTGCTAGATTCCATACTGCGGCTGAAAATGTCCTAGCAGCGTAACCTATTAACACACTGTCCTTGGAATCCAAATTGGTACTATATATAAAATTTGCGTTACTGCCTGACTGACAGATAACGTTTAGTCAAAACTACTGTTCGCAAGAAGCTGAAAAGCATGTATACATATGTATTCCTTGGCAAAACGTTGTACGGGAGCGCTAAAAGAGGATTTTTGTTTCCCTTTTTTACTAGTAATAACGGTAATCACACGCAGGTGAAACCGTGGGCTTAGTCTAGTCAATCATACAATCATGAGTAAAGACGTGTATGAAGTATTTTTGTATATCAGAAAAAAACAATGACAACACGGAACTGGAAAACGTTGCCAACAAAATGCCAACAATGCGTAGTACACGTTCTGCTCATCTTGTATTAGAATATGATACTACAATGAAGTCATCGTCGCTTTTTTATGCATTTTGCACGTAAATTCAAAGGTGACCATGTCCACGCCTTTCAGCTTCATACGGTTGGTCAAGTCGGTATGACGATCATCTAATATCGACTTTTTAATACTAAAGAGCATGATGTAAGATGTTCTGACAGATATGTATAAATACGTTGTTCATCATAGCTGTTCTTCTTAAAATTATTTCTAAGGCATAGCTTGTGATAAATAAAATTATTCTATTCAGTCCCTGAATGGCTTTAATCCAGGTCCTGCTGCGGTTTAATTTTGAGATACATTTTGACAGAACACCGTCTAGATAAAAGCGAAGATGATTATTAATAAATAATAATCGTGCAATTTTAAATACACGTTGACAGGAATTAATCCGTAAATAATGAACGCCAGCAAAGTTGCAGGCAAAAGCTTGTGAAGTTATAAATTATATCAATTTATATAAAACTAGATGAGCCCGCGGTTACACCCGCGTTATTTAAGGCTACTGCTCCGCTCCCATGGCTCATAGCGTGATGTTATATAGCCTATAGCCTCGATAAGTGGGCTATCTAACACTGACAGAATTTTAGAAATTGGCAGTAGTTCCCGAGATTAGCGCGTTCAACCAAACAAACAAACTGTTCAGATTTATATATTAGTATAAGATTCTTGCTGACTGACTAACAGACAATGCACCTCCGAAATTACTAGGCATAGGAAGCTGAAATTTGACATGTATGTTCTTTGGGGATCGTAGGGGTGCACTAAGAAGAGATTTCCCGAAATACCGATGCCATCGGAGAGAAACTGGTAAATTAAAGTAATTTACATATCCATCTTTACTGTTACGCTTACAACTACCATTTCTGTCCTACCAATAATATCTCCATCCAAAGCTTGCCTGGTAGAAATCACTTTTAGCGATAAGGCCGCCCATTGTACTACATATATATGACATATGTAAATTTCTTTAAAATATTTGTATAAGTGTACAATAAAGTGCATAATAAATAAATAAATATGTGCGGCCGTGGCAGCGAGCATCCTCTAGTAAAGTATAATCAGTTTATTCAGATGAACACATCCAACACTTTCGGGACATGCAGACACTATGAGAAACAATCTGCGGGTTTCTTGTGCAAGTAACAACGAAACTATTTATGAACAGAGAGCTTTGGATATAATTGCTTTGGGTGAAGCTACTATGTTGAAATATCAAGAGCTGAAACATTATAGTGTTTGTCCAGTTACATATTGGAGATGAAAGATTTAGAAACTTGACTTGACTGCCTCGTTGGTGACTACCTCGTTGGTCTCGCGGCAAGACTGCCTCGTTGGTCTCGTGGCAAGACTGCCTCGTTGGTCTAGCGGCATTAATGTGCGCGTGGGACTGGGAGGTCTCGAGTTCGATTCCCGGGTCGGGCAAAGTGTTATTGGGTTTATCCGTTAGGAAATTCTCAGTAGCAGCACGAAGTCTGGTAATGTGCCCGGTACGGCAATAGGCTCGCCCCCTATTACGTGGGACCTAAAATGCATGGAGAAATGTGGGTGTAATATTACACCTCTGCCTACCCCTTAAGGGATACAGGCGTGAGTCTATAAAAAAAAGATTTGGAAAGATTTTCTTCACTCTAGCTTTACGTAGTCCACAGCTGGGCTTAAGCATCTCCTAATTTGCCTCACAGTAGCACTTTGCCGTGTGGTTGACGGCATAGAATACAAGTGTCACCACCCCCTATCTTCCCGTGGGTGTCGTAAGAGGCGACTAAGGGATAACACGATGCAAATACCATCTTCGCGTAAAGACGGAAAACTCGACATCAAACCCTATACGACTGCCTCGTTGGTCTCGCGGCATAAATGTGCGCGTGGGATCGGGAGGTCCCGGGTTCGATTCCTGGGTCTGGCAGTGTTATTGGGTTTTTCTGTCACGAAATTCTCAGTAGCAGCACGGAGTCTGGAAATGTGCCCGGTACGGCAATAGGCTCGCCCCTTATTACGTGGGTCTAAGTATATCTGGCGAAAAGTGGATGTAGAAATACACCTCTGCCTACCCCTTCGGGGATAAAAGGCGTGACGATATGTATGTATGTAGTAGCACTAGTAAGTCAATAGCAAAATTTGGCTTATTATAAGTACCATGTTCTCCAGGCGGGTTGATATAGAGTTTGCCTAGTTATCTGCCACTTTGCAAAGATATTATAAAAATAATTTGACGACCGGTTGGCGCAGCGGGAGTGTAAGCGACTGCTAAGCCGAAGGTCGCGGGTTTGATTCCCGCACAAGTCAAACATTTGTGTGCATGAACATGGATGTTTGTCTTGGTCTGGGTGTTTCTATGTATAGTAAGTATGTATGTATTTACAAAAAAATAGTATATTTATATCCATTATCTAGTACCCATAGTACAAGCTCTGCTTAGTTTGGGACTAGATGGTGTCGTGTGAATGTGGTAGAATATATTATTATCATTATACTATAAAAGAAACAACTAAAATATGAAAAGTTTCTTTGTATTTTTTTTTCAATGTAAGAGTAGAAGAACAATTAACATTTTCTGAAAGATTTAAACAAGAAGTGATAACGTTGTCAGTATTTACAATGTAAAAATGGGGTACTAAAAGACGTTACCTATAAGTTTGACACTACAGGGTAAAATAGAAATTAACAGCATGGTAAAATTATCTAACTTCATAAAAATGCATAAAATTTACAATTTAAATATTGAACTAAGCCTTTACATACGGATAAAGTATCAAGATAATCATTACCTTATAATACCATGTCCCCGTTACAATCAAACAATTGTAAGTCTCCAATATAACATTAGAATTATGATTAGAATATTTCACCAAACATTTTTCTATAGATCTCAATGTGCACGTTTCAACCAATAACCGAAACCCGTATGTTCTTACAAAAAACTCCGTTTTATTTAGCTAAAATATCCTGCAAACCGTGAATATACTTTCATGATTCCCATTCACCTTGCTTATACAAACCGAATCGTTCAAACGAATGCAAAACATCCAATAAGATTCCTTACAATATGTTCAGAGGTATGTTACGTCTGTGTGCGTATGTGTGTGTTCGTGTGTGTAGGTGATAAACCTCGTATTTGTGATTGTGTGACGAACATGCGTGCTCTGTGATATTGACTCCCTTTGTGTGGGAGGATGGAGTGAAGGGTAAGATGTGGCGGATAATATTTGACATACGCAGAGTCATGGACAAAGGATTGTAATAGGGAAAGAGGTAAATATTTAAAAAAAAAGTAACAATATCAATATCAATACATGATAAAGTACTGGACTTTGAAATGCTATTATTCGTTGACAAGTATAGTGAATTAGAAGTTAGATAATGAGTAGATTGCCTAGTGCCGCATCTAAGAATGTTTGGGCTGAATGTAGTTTTTACGACGAGTGTAAACATTTTTTTATGATACAAACTCAAAACAACTTTTGGATTTTTCTTTTGTATATAATATAATATTTTTCTCAAACTAAACATTTTACATAATAAAGAAAGTTGTGACTCATCCACATAATTCAAATCCAAATCTAGGGTTTTCTAGGTACAGACTTATTCATTCATTATACATCTAATTATTAGGTTTTTCAAGCCTATAGCCCCTATAGTTCAAGTTAAAAGGTAACTAGTAGGAAAATCTATACACGTTTCATTACAATATTTACCAACCCACCAAAAAAATCCCAAAACACCTTCTCTCATGACTTGGACCACACACAATCGCTAAAGCCGACGACAAAAATTGCAGAAGCTAGATATTGTCTACAACTCTGATCACCCCGAGTCGAGCCAAGCGTGACGTAGCAACGAATCATTGCAGACAGTCAACAGTCTTTCATCGACACTACCAAATAGATCGGCTTTATACGAAACGGAACAGCTATTGGTTTTTTGAATGGAGAGGTTGAATGTCGTTTCTGTCAGTCCATTGTCTGTTTTGATTTCGTGTTTTTTCGGATTAAAATTGTGGGTATAGGATTGGATGTAAATGTTGCTAAGCGAACTTTAGCCTGCATTATCATAAGTACTTCAGTAAGTAAATAGTAGAAAGGGAAAGAGGAAGATTGCCCTTCATTAGATCTTTCATGGCCCAATGAAATAAATAATTATAATAATTTAAGCACTCTTGATCACTATATTAAAACCTTTAATTTCCTTACACTTTTGAATGTCTGATAAGAAACGCTCAGTCACAAAACTGACATTTAACCCACTCCAGTTAAACCATAAATTCAGTCACACTCAAAGAATAGCCGGAAAAATAAATTTTAATCATAAACACACATATGAATATAAATTCGTAATGTTCTCAAACAGAGACGTTTTCAGGTAATTAAAGGACGTGGGAACATAATTAATAAAATAAATTAATTAATTGCACCTCATTTACGTTGATTGTTATAAATGAGTTGTGATCTTGGTTTATTTAGATCTCAGGTGAATATTATGTGAATTATATTTTCATGTTGGTGGTGTTTTCTTTATATTGAAGTTCGATGATTTGTTTTGAAGTAGATTATATTATTTGCGATTGTAAAATAATAAGCTCAACGCCCTGTTGAAGGCAAGTGGGGCAAAAATATACTTTCATTAGAATTTTTATCATCACCAGCCTTGTTTTCAATGTTTCCCAATTTTGGGCAAAGGCCTATTTTTATTATGATTATGAGAAGGGTTAAGTCATTGTCCACTACACCGGCCAAATGTTCACTTATGCTTTCAAAAACATTATAAGGTACTCTTAGGTACATACCTAGGTTCCTTCGCGATATTTTCCTTCGCCGTTTAGCAAGCAATAATAAACAATTCAATATGCTTATAATGTCGAAAAGTCAGTGGTACGCAACGTGGATTTGAACTCGAGACCCGCTGCGTAGCAGCCTGTTGGTGTCTTTACTAGGACATCTCTGCTCTATTTCTGCTATATTAAATTTTACTGGGTACTACAATAATACTTAGACTCTACCAATTCATGGATATGGTTTTAGAGAACCTATTTGCTACTATTTTCAACCATAAACAGTACCAATAACTTATTCCTCACCACAAGGGGTTGAAAGGTTGAAATCTGAACGCCGATAGATAAATACCTGTTCTAACCCTTGGGAACGCATGATACAAATACCCTTATTCCGTTACTAGTCATATAATTTATTTACACCTTCACTCTAATCTGAATACCCAATTAATTATGTACAAGACATTTATCCCTAATCTGCTGTATGCTGCCTCAAATTTCCGGACCAACTATGAACCTGATATGAGCTTGGCGATGGATCGGCTGGAAATGTTAAGGACTTAATCCCTTATTCTCCACTATTATTATAGGTGCAAAAGTGTGTAAGTATTTTTAGAGTGTACGTCAAAAAGGCTGAATCGAATTTGATGCATTTTAATTTTCAGTTAGGAAATTCTCAATAGCAGCACGGAGTCTGGTAATGTGCCCGGTACGGCAATAGGCTCGCCCCCTGTTACGTGGGACCTAAAAATTCATGGCGAAATGTGGGTGTATTATTACACCTCTGCCTACCCCATCGGGGATACAGGCGTGAGTGAGTCTATAAAAAAAATTAGGTAAAAATCAGCAATGGAAATGGACGTGGTTTACCTTTTGTTGCAAAAATGAAATAAACAACATAAGATTCGAACCTACAACACTCGGCACCACTGAATCATTCGTGCAGTCAAGTCATTGTTAATTACTAACACTAAAATATTCTCTCAAAATAAGAAAAAAATGAAATTCTCTCCATCTTCCCTCAAGCTAACCTCACGGTACGCTTACTCACACCAAAGAAACACAAAAGCCACTTAAATAAAGACAGAACAATCTTTTATCTATTTATGAATAAAGGGTTACATTATCTCTTCAAAGGTTCTCTGTCATAGTGTGCGGGTACCTTAAGAAATAATTCACTCTTGGAGGGTGAAGTTAGGCTGAGCGCTCAGTAAGAGCTTTGTACGCCAAGGGATTATTTTGTTACAAAAGGAAATATACCTAAATAGTGTGACGGCCGGTGTCATGCCAAGCTGTCATCACTACCGTTGCCAAGGACTTCTGACGTCTACACGACAAACTTTCCGGTCATCAAACACAATAATTTATTAGCAAAAAGGTTTGAAGACTATTTTATTATTTGGAAATGAGTTTTTAGTTCGATGACGTATACACTCTGTCAAGTGTTCGCCAAATTCACCAGTCATTGACAACAAGGCGATGGCCGTGCGGATAACACATTCCTTTCACGTTCTGAAGGCGTGGGTTCAAATCCCAGACATAATTGTTATGTGGATTATGGTTTTTATGAAATTTGGAAAATGTTTATGAATATTTGGCAAATATTTAAAAGATTATTTAAATATTTCGAGTAAAAATTAGAAAATTCTAGAAACTTCAGGAAGGAATGGAAAGGTTAAAAAGAGACAGGAGATGGAAACACAAATTTAAAAATTTCGAATAAAGATTAGAAAATTCTAGAAAATTCAAGAAGGAATGGAAAGGTTAAAAAGAGACAGGAGATGGAAACACAAATTTAAAAATTTCGAATAAAGATTAGAAAATTCTAGAAAATTCAAGAAGGAATGGAAAGGTTAAAAAGAGACAGGAGATGGAAAAACAATTGAATAACGAAAAGACAATCGAAATTAGTAGATCTAGAACATTCTTAGGGGTATATAAGGCGGTGTAGACGCGCTAAGCGCCAGTTTAAGTTGAAAAGTGGTAAAGTGAAGAAGAAAAGGAAGAAAGAAGAAGTAGTAAAATAAAGTGAAAGTGAAAGTATAGTGCAGTAAAGTGCAGCGAAGAAGTGCAGTGAAGTGCATTGAAAAGTGCAGTGCAAAAGACGCTTGTGTTGGTGCTGTCCGCGTCAAAATTAAACGGCGCGTCGTGTGTGAAGTCGAATAAAGTGTCATCAGTGCTACTCGGTGTTTCCTTCCAATCCCGTTACCCCGTCCGTAACAATTGGTGTCAGAAGTGGGATTGGAAGGATTAAGGATGCCAGTCATGCCAAGGGAAGGGCCTACGACACGTGCGAGAGGGATAGGGAGGGATATTTACGTCCGCAAGCGCAGCTAACCCGCTATCTCTGGCAGACCTCGCTGCACTATTCCAACAGTCGCTTCAGGAAAACTCGCAGCGACTCGAATCTCGACTCGAGGAAAACTCACAGCAGCTCCAGCAAAACTCGCAGCGACTCGAATCTCGACTCGTCGAAAACTCGCAGCGACTCGAATCTCGACTCGACGAAAACTCGCAGCAGCTACAATCTCAGCTTAGCGAGATGATGGAGAGCCAGAATGAGATTCGACATTATATATCGGAGAACGCTCGTAAGATCACCGAGATGGAGATGTGTATCGGTGAAGTGCAATCTCGCATGGCTACTATAGAGGAAGAGATACAGTCCTGCAAGGCGGCAGTGTCGGAAGAGGTGCAGTCCCGCATGGCATCAGTATCGGATGAGATGCACAGCCGCATAGAGGAGGAGTTCAAGAGGATTAAGGCCAACGTCCCTTCAGTCGCAGTCACCTCATCAGGTGCTGGTAATTTTAAAGTGCCTTCTTTCGATGGTACATCATCCTGGGAGGCGTACAGGATGCAGTTTGAAGCCGCTTCTTCTAGTAACAGTTGGAACAGAGAGCAGGCCAAGACTGCACTCGCTCTGGCCTTACGCGATGGTGCAATATCAGTGCTACAGTCTGTGGGGAAGGACGCCACATATGAACAGCTCATCGAGGCTCTAGAGTCCAGGTATGGAGAGGCGCATTTGGAATTTGTATTCCGTGCTCAGTTGCGTAACCGCTGTCAGCGCCCTAACGAGTCATTGCAGCAGTGGTCTTTAGAAGTAGAGAAAATGGTAGGAAAAGCTTACCAGTCTGCACCCCCGGCACAAGTCCAAAGCATGCGTCTCCAGGCGTTCATTGATGGCATTTATGACGATGAGGTCAGGTCTGCCGTTCGTCTTAAGCACCATGACAACGTTAAGGACGCTTTAGCGCATGCTCTCGAAGTGGAGGCTGTCCGTCGAGACAACAAGGGTGGACGAGTCCGAATTGTGGCCGCAGAAATGCAGCGAACAGAGCGAAGATTTGGCCCAAAATGTTATAGCTGCAGGGAACCAGGACATTTCAGCAGTAGCTGTCCGAAACGTAAACGTAAGACTGACGCTACTGTTCAAACGTCCGAACACGACCAGGAAAACTAATTCCAGCCAGGGCTGCGGGGCAAGCGCTGGCCGGTAGACATAATAATAATAATAATAATAACATTTATTGACATAATAAAGGTAGACGAAAAGCCCCTAAAGTTTGTATCCGACAAAGCACGGATGGGAACAGTTTAACCATTGATGGAGCGGTCAATGGCGTTACCTGTTTGCTGACCTTGGACACCGGTGCGTCTCGAACTGTTATAGGGACTCACCTGATAAGGAAGAATGGAAAGATTCTAAAACAGTCAATTCGACCTAGACTGACAACGGCTACCGGCCAGCACATCCCAGTCAGGGGAGAGCAAATAGTGGCTTTCAAAGTAGGTGACGAATTGTATTGGCAAAAAGCACTGATTGCAGACATCATCGACGACTGCATTGTTGGGCTAGACTTCTTCAGAGATCACCAATGTAGATTGGATATTAAGTGTGGTATCCTAAAGTGTGGAGATGTGGAGATTCCAATGAGAGGTGGAGGCACGGGAAAGGTTTTGTGCCTCAAGGAGAGCAAGCTCGCACCTAGGTCACAGACATTTGTTCCTGTCACATTACCTGCCACTTCGAGTCAGCGACGTTGCATAATGATAGAAGACAATGGAGATCACGATCCATGGTTGCCAGCATGTGTAGTTGTTGCTTATTCACAAATGGCTGTTATACCTGTCCTAAATTTAAGTGATGAAGAAAAAGTTTTGAAAAAGGGTTCTGAGATAGGAGAGTCCGTGGAAGTCGTTTGGTTACGAAACTGCCAGGAAACCAAGAGTTTGGCTGGGACTAACGTTAACGTGGATAGTGTTTTGAAAGATTGCAAAGACGATCTAACAGAAATAGAAACAGAAAAAGCAAAGAAATTGCTGACACAATACGTCGACATTTTCTCAAAGGACGACGGAGACATCGGGAAGACAGGAGGGGAATGAACAACCGATCCGCCAACGCCCGCGACGTGTACCTTTCGCCAGAGAAAAGGAGGTAGAGGATATGATTGAAGATATGAGGAAAAACGGGGTTATTGAGCCATCGACTAGCCCGTGGTGTTCACCGGTTGTATTGGTAAAGAAAAAGGATGGATCGACTAGATTCTGTATTGACTACCGAAGATTGAATGATGTAACCAAGAAAGACAGTTATCCTTTGCCTAGAATACACGACACGTTAGACACGTTATGCGGAATGAAGTGGTTCACAACAATAGACCTAAAAAGTGGTTACTGGCAAGTGGAAATGGACCCAAAAGACAAGGAGAAGACAGCTTTTTCAATGGGCAGAGGGTTATGGCATTTCAATGTTATGCCTTTCGGATTGTGCAACGCACCAGCTACTTTTGAAAGGTTAATGGAACACATCTTTGCCGGGCTTTTAGGGGAAGCTTGTTTGGTGTATCTCGATAACATAATTGTAATGGGACGAGACTTCGATGATCATCTCACGAAGCTAGAAAGTGTACTCAATAGATTGAGAAATGCAAATCTGAAGCTCAGTCTTAAAAAATGTTCATTTTTTAAGCGACAAGTTAACTACTTGGGTCATGTCGTCTCTGAAAAAGGCATCGAGAAGGACCCTGCCAAAATTTCGGCGGTTAAAGATTGGCCCATGCCTAAGGACAAGACGCAGGTGCGCTCATTTATGGGACTTTGCTCTTATTACAGACGTTTTGTGAAGAATTTCTCGAGCATCGCAAAACCCTTACATGAGCTGACGGAGCAAAACCGACCATTTAAATGGGATGAAAAATGTCAAACTGCTTTCGAGGAGTTGAAGACGCGTCTATGTGAAGCG
Organism: Euclidia mi; assembly: GCA_944739405.2. NCBI lineage: Eukaryota > Metazoa > Arthropoda > Insecta > Lepidoptera > Erebidae > Euclidia > Euclidia mi. Next base: position 2,629,792 of record OX123205.2, on the reverse strand, counting down.
CCAATTCTTGCATATCCCGACGTCAAAGGGGAATTTGTTGTTGACACAGACGCAAGCAATGTGGGTATTGGTGGAACTTTTTCCCAGAGACAGGGAGACCAGGAGGCCGTTATTGCCTACTTTAGCAAATCGCTGTCTAAACCTGAAAGGAACTACTGTACCACACGAAAGGAGCTTTTAGCGGTAGTGAAAACTCTTCAGCATTTTAAAAAGTACCTAATTGGAAGAAAATTCCGGATCCGGACGGACCACGCAGCGCTTAAGTGGCTTTTACAGTTTAAAAATTGTGAGGGTCAAGTAGCTCGATGGATTGAACAACTTCAAGAGTACGATTTCGAAGTTGAGCATCGTAGCGGAAAATCTCACGGTAATGCTGATGCCTTATCAAGACGTCCTTGTGATAAGAGCTGCAAGTATTGCGTGCGACAAGAAGGAAAAGAGGAAGCTGCCGTCAAGGTAATCAGAACGGATACCATCGACGGGCGATGGAATAGGGAGTTCGTTATTAAATCCCAGGAAGAAGATAAAGATTTGAAACCGATACTGGAGCGTCTAAAAAATAACTCCCTTCGGCCAGAATGGAGTGAGGTGGCTGATAATAGTACCGTGACGAAAAGTTATTGGGCGCTATGGAACAGCCTAATAATACAAGATGGACTACTTTGTCGAAAATGGGAAAGTGCTTCTGGAAGAGACAGTTATCTTCAAACAATAGTGCCAAAATCAATGATTCCTGAAGTTTTGCGAGTTTGTCATGATGGCCCATCTGGCGGACATCTTGGAGTGCGAAGAACCTTACTGAAGATTCGTCAACGTTTTTATTGGCTGCACTGTAGGGAAGACGTTGAAGACTGGTGCAGGAAATGCGTTAAATGTTCTTCAGTTAAAGGGCCGCAAACTCGGAGCCGCGGAGCACTGAAACTATACACTGTGGGAGCTCCTTGGGAACGGATTGCTGTGGACGTAGCTGGACCATCTCCTTTGACAGAAAGTGGTAATCGCTACATTCTGGTGGTGATGGATTATTTCACGAGATGGCCAGAAGCTTTTGCAGTCCCCAATCAGGAAGCAGTTACAGTTGCGACAAAATTAGTAAATTAAGTATTTTGCCGATTTGGTTTACCGTTAGAAATCCACAGCGACCAAGGGAGAAACTTTGAATCGCAACTCTTTCAAGAAATCTGCAAGATGATGGGTATCCACAAAACTAGGACAACTCCGTATCACCCTCAATCGGATGGAATGGTGGAGAGATTTAACCAGACATTGGAGCGCCATCTTGCTAAAGTGGTCGATAGCCATCAGAGAAACTGGGACGAATATATCCCACTATTTCTTCTGGCTTACAGAGCCGCAGTACATGAAAGTACGGCAACAACCCCGGTGCGAACAAATTTAGGAAGGGAGCTACGACTTCCAGTAGACCTTCTTGCTGGATGTCCACCGGGGACACCTAGCTGTGTTACCGATTATGCATGTGAATTAAGAAGAAAGCTCGAAGAAATTCATGAACACGTTAGACGAGAGAATTTACAAGCGGGAGTAAGAATGAAGACCCGATATGACAGACGCGCAAATGCAAGAGAATTCGAAGAGGGAACTTTGGTGTGGCTTCATAATCCGGTCCGATGTAAGGGAAAATCTCCCAAATTACAGCCAAGCTGGGAAGGACCATATACTGTAATAAAGAAAATTAACGAGGTAACCTACAGAATTCGAAAAACACCTAGAAGTCCACTGAAGATTGTTCATGTGGATAGGATAGCGGTATATCATGGATCCAACAATGCTCGGGACGAGCATGTCTTAGAGAGGGGGTAGTGTGACGGCCGGTGTCATGCCAAGCTGTCATCACTACCGTTGCCAAGGACTTCTGACGTCTACACGACAAACTTTCCGGTCATCAAACACAATAATTTATTAGCAAAAAGGTTTGAAGACTATTTTATTATTTGGAAATGAGTTTTTAGATCGATGACGTATACACTCTGTCAAGTGTTCGCCAAATTCACCAGTCATTGACAACAAGGCGATGGCCGTGCGGATAACACATTCCTTTCACGTTCTGAAGGCGTGGGTTCAAATCCCAGACATAATTGTTATGTGGATTATGGTTTTTATGAAATTTGGAAAATGTTTATGAATATTTGGCAAATATTTAAAAGATTATTTAAATATTTCGAGTAAAAATTAGAAAATTCTAGAAACTTCAGGAAGGAATGGAAAGGTTAAAAAGAGACAGGAGATGGAAACACAAATTTAAAAATTTCGAATAAAGATTAGAAAATTCTAGAAAATTCAAGAAGGAATGGAAAGGTTAAAAAGAGACAGGAGATGGAAAAACAATTGAATAACGAAAAGACAATCGAAATTAGTAGATCTAGAACATTCTTAGGGGTGTATAAGGCGGTGTAGATGCGCTAAGCGCCAGTTTAAGTTGAAAAGTGGTAAAGTGAAGAAGAAAAGGAAGAAAGAAGAAGTAGTAAAATAAAGTGAAAGTGAAAGTATAGTGCAGTAAAGTGCAGCGAAGAAGTGCAGTGAAGTGCATTGAAAAGTGCAGTGCAAAAGACGCTTGTGTTGGTGCTGTCCGCGTCAAAATTAAACGGCGCGTCGTGTGTGAAGTCGAATAAAGTGTCATCAGTGCTACTCGGTGTTTCCTTCCAATCCCGTTACCCCGTCCGTAACAATAGTATAAAAATAAGATTTAAATTTGCCCTTTCGAATTTCGTCGGGTTTCGTCGGTGTCTTCTACTGTCTCTACACTTCGTGATCTACATTGGATAATTATCAAAATCAATTAAAATCGTTTATTCACTTGGGTCACAATATCACGCTAATGAACGTCATTATTAGTGAAGTTACAATTTTATTTTGAATCTCACTGTGATCTTCTAATGAAGAGTCATAAACTACTCTTGGTGCCAGAGAGAGCCTAATGAGGGTTTTCTGAAATGACGCCCACTAGGCGGCAGAACTGAGGCGACAGGTCCAGAATACTGTCAAAAGTGTCAGAGCGCCTATACTTTGTTACATCTGTGTTTGTTTGTTGTATGTGTGTGTACGCGTATTTACAGCGTTTGGACCTGACGCATATGAAACGCCGTCTAGTGGCAGAAAAAAATTCAAACACCCTCATTAAATTGGTTAAGCTATTCCATAGATTACCCCGGATTTAAAGGACAAGTTATGATATATGTTACAATAGACACTGATTTTACATAGATTACTTACTTCTTGGCATCATTAATATTTTTTTTTAATTACACAAAAGAGAACAAGTTGAAGGAAATATTTTATAAGCATAGGAGTTTAGTACAAAACAAAATGCTCAAGTATTTAAATATATATTATTGCGAAAATGCAAATATTTGGTAGGCACTTCTTTTTTTCATGTAAATATTATTAACTGACATTTTTCTTCGACACAAAACAACCCGTTACCGTATCCGTGAGCGCAGAGCCTTAATGTTCGCGCCATAATTGTACAACTGATTATAAATAAAGGCACCTGGCTTAATTAACTGTTGCCTTTGCTGAGTACTGTGAATGTGATTTAGGTGAGACTTTACTTTTTAAATTTAGTTTATGTTAAGACGGGTGACAAAAGTAGCTTTTATGTTATTGCTAATTAGTTAGTTAGGTACAGTTTAAGTCTTAAATGGAAATAATTCAATTATGCGACTCGTGTTTAGGCGGCGATAGCCTAGCGGTGTACGGAACGGACTGCTGAGATGATGGTCTCGGGTTCGACGTTATCTGTGTATTAAAAATGTTAATTATCGCTCGCTTAATAATGTGCCCGGTAGATAGCAATAGGCTCGCCCCTTATTATATTGGGAGTGAAATATAACTGGCGAAGTGTGGGTGTGTAATACACATCTGCCTACCCCTTGGGGGATAAAGGCGTGTAGTTTTTTTTTTCTTTAAAAAGACAACTCTCGCATTAGGACTAAATCCTGTGTAACGGGGGACTTTACAAACATACAACTAACGGACACAATGAACACCCAGACTCGAAACAACAATTTGTGAATTACACAAAGTGTTGTCTCGTGTGAGAATCGAACCCACAACACTCGCCGCAATGTCAAGCGGCGAGGCGGCCGCTTAAACCACTACGCCAACCGTGCAGTCAACAGTTATGTATGTCTATATCGATGGTAACTTGTAATACTGTACTAAGTGTACCTTATTAATCAATCAATATCTGTATAATTATATTAAATTTTTGCGTTGCTGTCAAAATTACTGTGCGCAAGAAGCTGAAATTTGACATGTATGTTCCTTGGGGACCGTATGTGCACTAAGAAGGGATTTCCTAAATGCCTCCGGCATGGGCATTCCCAGAAACAATTTAAATTAAAAAGTAATATTTAGGCGTAGCTGCGGGCATCCTTCATCTAATACTAATATTACTATATAAATCTGAAGAATTTGTTTGTTTGGTTGTACGCGCTGATCTCAGAAACTACTGGTCCGATTAGAAAAATTATTTCAGTGTTAGATAGCAGGCAGGCTATAAGTATAACATCAGGCTATGAGGCACGCGAGCGGAGTAGTAGCCTAAAAAAACGCGGGTGTAAACGCGGGCTCATCTCATCATCATCAGCCCTTTATACTGCCCCACTGGTGGGCACGGGCCTCTTCTCATTATGAGAAGGGTAAGGCCATACGTAGGCTGGCCAAGTGCGGGTTGGCAGACTTCACATGTCTTTTGAGAATATTATGGAGAACTCTCAAACATGCAGGTTTCCTCACGATGTCTTCCTTCACCGTTTAGCAAACCATAATTAAAAATTTAATAGGCTCATAACTCCGAAAAGTCATCGGTGCGCGCCGTGGATTCGAACCCTGACTGCGTAGCAGTCTGTCGGTTTCTCCACTCGGCTATCGCTGTCCTACGTTACTGTTTTTTTTATAACATTTTGTATCTAATAGATGGCTGACAACCAAGTGGAGAGACTGACAGACTGCAACGCAATGTGTCTAGATTTTAAACACACACACTCACTACAGACTTTTCAAAGTTAAGTATTTATTCAATTGAAAATTATCGCTTACTAAACGGCGAAGAAAAATATCATGACAAAACCTGCATATCTGAGCGTTCTCCATAATATTCTCAAAACTCAAAACATTATTCAAAGCAGCCAAATTCCAATTTATTTCTAATACATATTCATCCCAGTTACCGCGTAACTGGTAACTGTCATCTAAGTTAACGGAATGCGAAGCAACGGAACACTGAAACAACGATTATTGTCCAAACAATTATCGTTATCTGTTACACGAACCAGACATGGGAATAGAACCGAGAACTCCCATAAACTCATGGCATTTTATCACAAGGGCGTGAACTGTAAAATAATTTGACAACTTATGGTGGATATATTTCACGACTTAGATCGTAATTTTGTTTGTAAAACAAAGTTATTTATTTCTTGGGTTGGGTTTTTGGTGGTTGACTGAGTTATATCTTTACTGATAATAAAGCCGTAAATTTCATTTATGACTGCCTCCATGGTCCAGTGGATAACGAATGCGTCTGCTGACCAGGATACCCCGGGTTCGATTCCCGGGTCGGGCAAATTTGTTACTGGGCTTTTCCGATTTCTCAGTAGCATAACGTAGTCTGTCTCAAGTCTATCAGCAATATTAAGGTAGCATTGTGTGTCAATTCAACAATTCAATTCCATGTGGTGATGGATTAAGAATACGGAATGTCACCACCCCATATCATCCCATGGGTGTCGTAAGAGCCGACAGAGGGAGCATATTATGCATAGAACAGCACTGTAAGAGAAGGAAAAGTTGATACAAACCCTATAAAGAACCCGTTTGGCCAGCGTGGTATAGTAGGCAAAAACCTCCTTTCAAAGGAGAGGCCTGGTCTAGCAGTGGATTGTTAAAGGCTGATTATGATGATGATGATGATTGTGAGTCAATAGAAGAATTTAGCCTTCTATACCACGCAGATCAGACGAATTCCAACAGGGTTTTGATTTTGGGTTTTCCACCTTTTCGCAATGCTATTATTTGCTTCGTTAGACTGCCTCCGCGGTCCAGTGGATAGCGTATGCGACTACTGATCAGAGGTCCCGGGTTCGATTCCCGGGCCGGGCAAAAGTGTTACTGGGTTTTTCCAAATTCTCAGTAGCAGCACGGAGTCTGGTGATGTGCCCGGTAACGGCAATAGGCTCGCCCCCTATTACGTGCGACCTAAAAATTCATGGCGAAATGTGGGTGTAATATTTACACCTCTGCCTACCCATTCGGGGGCGTGAGACTATAAATAAATAAAATAAATTATTTGCTTCGTGTATTTTCTCTCGTCGCCTCGTACGTCACCCACGGAATGAAGTGGGGTAGTGATATTATGTATTCTTATTCCGTTACCCAACATTAAAATTAAGTACATAGTATTAATTATTTTAATTAGTAACTATACATATTTCAGGACAACAGTATTGAGTATAATTATCTACAGAATATGTGTGTTTTTGAATATGATACGAAGTTATTGCGTCGATGGCGTAATTAAGTTTTCAGTATCTGCGTCATTTTAATTAAAGATAATTATTACAGTATGCCCTACGCCTTCTTTAGACTAATTAAACAAAACAAGAAGTACCTATTTAATTTAAAGCTGAAATTCTAAACTATTTAGATATACTTAGAATTAATTTTGTTTCGGTTTAAATACATTTATTCTCAAAAAGAACTTACAAGAGTTCACTTTTATGAAAACTTAAACTAAACTTAAAATTAGGTAACATTTCGCGTTGACACCGGGTGGTCTAAATATAGGTATCCATTTGATGATGAATATTCCCTTGAAACTTCTTTATTTTACATTATAAGCCAGATTGGTTTGCATTTGTAATTATATGTAGGTATATCTTCATACTGAAGCGTTGCGAAGCAAATTCGAGAAAGCCAAGCGTTTAAGATATTATTTATTTAGTTAACGTCCATAGCAAAAATATGTTAACTATAGTATCTTTGGGCACATACCGCAAACTCAACATCAAATCCTCCAATTGCCTTACAGTGTTCATTACATAACAGAAAGCCAATTCTCGTATTTTATCTGACATCGAAACTATCTTTTGAATGAAATGAGAATATATTTTGAATCGACTCACAAATTGGTATTCTGCTAATATAATGCTATTATCGTCTAATTTGACTTAAATAGTTCGTGGTTTACTTATATTTTGACACATTGTTCAATTTACGATCTAGTCGCGATATCATTCAAATATCAGTTAATTTAGGAGAATACCATTTCTGACATAAGTATGACACTGACATTAGATCGAAACTGCATTTTGAACAGACTTATTTATCAGAATTGGGTCACAGTTTTTACTTATTATCGCAGTCCCCTGCTGAATGTCAATAGGAATACTTTTCATCAAAACGAATCTGAAAACCGATTGCAGTCAGAAATCGTATCGTATCAAAATTCTAATATGGGAAAACCGATTTTAGAAAACGCAAAACAAAACCACGATAACGCAAACAATCTAATCCGAACCAAACGGTGCAACCAAACTACGAAGTAAATCTAAAGCTTGCGTTTTCGATAGTTTTCATATTCATTCGTTCTCTTTCACTCTACCATACGACTAGTAAGTTAGAATGAGAGAGAGCGAATTTCATTTGTTTTTCTTACTAACTTAGTGATCCGTTGAAAGAGCGAAAGAGATAAAGCGAATTGTTGCTAAGCAAGCGAATCGTTTCGGACTTTGGCGGTTTTATGAATTGCAGATTTAATAGAAAAAATAAAACTAAATATCGAGACTGATATCTAATTCAGATTGAAAATTGCATATAGTTATTAGGAATTTATGTTCGGGGAGTTTTATTCAACTTGCCTAAAATCCAATAAGATTTCTATTGTTTGCGTTTGTCGTACGCTGCGCTCCAACATCCGCTACCGAAATCGATATCTAAAATCGGTTTTGAAATCGATTTGAAAATCTGAAATCGGATTTTTATCGGTGTGCGTCAAAATCCGAAAACGCCCATGCCTATTTTCTTGCAGTTTATACCAGGCTGGCTGTCGCTGAAGGTGTGGATAGGGATATCGAGATATTTTAAGATAACTAACTATGAAGATTTTCTATTCATAAAGATATTAAACTTGAATTTGGTTTTACATCGCTGTCAAATATGTAGATATTTAATTAAATACTTTCTTAGGGACCAATACTGCTTCAGAAAGCCTTTGGTTCGAACCCGCGGTTCGCATCATTGACTTTTCGAAGTTATGTGCGTATTAAATTGTTAATTGTCTCTAGTCGTCCCTTGGAGAGTACGATAAGCTATCATGAAAATCTATGTCAATAATTGCTAAGTGTGGTTAGTGCTATTGAGTAAGCTAGCTATAGATTAGCTATAGAATATCGCTGCATATCAGCTGTCGTAACTGTGCGTCAGTACTTCTGAATGAACTGACACCTGTCTAAACATTGCAATATCCCTACCCCTACGCATTCGGAAGTCAGACAAGCAGTTGCTCTAAGGAAGAGCTAATATTCAGTCAAATCCGGTTAGGTTAGTAACCGGACTCCGGGTTGAAACAGGGATAACGCTAATAGGATGATGTTCAAAATTATTTTTTTTTATCATAGATCTTACTGTCTTAATCAATTGACGATTATCGCTTGCGATTATACATAGTGAGGAAACCTGCATGTGTGAGAGATCTCTATGATATTCATGAAAGACATATGAAATCTGTCAACGCAGTTATTAAGCACACGTCTAATAAACAGAGAAATCTTATAACTAATATGTACAGGACTTCGTGAAACTTCTAAGTTTAAGTAAAGTCTAAGTTGGGTTTATTGATCTCTGCCTAAAAAAACGATCCGTTCCGTTTATGAACCATGGTTTCCCTTAGCACAAAGTTAACTATGAAGCTGCTGTGTCTGCTAAGTACATACACACTTATAGATTCAGTTAAAAAGTCTTTAATATTGTATCAAGAATCTAGGAGTAGATTGGGGACGGCCGCGTGGAGACTGATGTCACTTCCCTATTTAATTCCATGGTTGTTGTAATAGGCGACTAACGGAAAGATATGTAGCAAACCATACCTTTACCAACCTCTTAGCGTTATCCCAGTTTCAATCTGGGGTCCGCTTACTAGTCTAACCGGATTTGGCTGAATATTAGGTATTCCACGGAGCGACTGCCTGTCTGACCTCCGCAACCCGACGGGATAGCGATATTCCATGGTTTAGACTAGTGTCAGTTTATTTTGAAGGTACTCATACCCTTTAACGACTGTCAAAGATCTTCATGATAACCGGGACCGACGGCTTAACGTGCTCTCCGAGGCACGGGACAAGCGATTATTAACAATTTAATACGCACATAGCTCCGAAAAGTTATTGGTGTGCGCCGTGGATTCGAACCCGTTACCCTCTGCATGGCAGTCTGTGGGTATCTCCACTCTGCTATCGCTGCCTTTATTAATACCTTTACCAAGAGACAGAAAACTCGACTACAAACCCCAATACCAAGTCGTCTGGCCATGAGTATAATACCAAAGGCCACATGCTCCTTTTGACTCACAGTGCTAAAATGTAGGAAATTAGAAGGGGCTTTGGTCCAGCAGTCTACAGTGAAAAGCTCTAAAGGATCATAATATCTATACATAACAGACCCTCAAAAAGATCTGCTAGAATGGATCTTTTTATGTCAACTGTAGAAATATTGATAAATAGTGCAGATAATAAAGTAAAATATATCGAATAGAGGCAACAACAGAGTAATTGCTCCCATATTGAGGTAACTACAAGTTTTAGTACTGCTAATTAAACACATAATAATAGATAGTTGTTTAGCAGACTATGACGTCAATTATTGCTATCTTCGTTTCAATCAATACCTTCATACCTACACACGGATTCTGATGTGGTGTAAATATAGTGAAGAGCATAACAAAGGTGCTTATTTAATTGTGTAACCGCAATGGGGCGATGATATTCGTAAGGCAGTGGTCAGTAACTAGAGGAAAACTGACGACCGAGCTCATTAATGTGCCATAGAAGAGGCCTACGCCCAGCAGTGGACTGATAGAGGCTGATGATGAAAGATGAAATAAATCAATAAAGTAAATTAAAACTTTTATTATGAAAAATCAAGCTGGCTTCAACATCTCATAATTTTAAACGACACCTGAACCCCAAATAGTCCATCTGAAAACTAAACCGGTTAGTGCGCGAAATATTCAAAATCACACCAGCTATTTCGAACAATGACCCAATCTGCTTTCATTGTAGATATTAACTGGTTATAATGCTGGATAGCCGGTTGTTATTACTAGTGATGTTGAGCTATCGATAGATTGATTATCGAGAGATGAGCTAAAAAATTAATAAGAGTGTCGATTGGACTATCGATAGTACCGAGGTTTTTGAAGGCACAAAAAATACAATATCATTGGTGACTTGCTAGGCAATCAGTTATACCGATATTATTAAATCTTTTCAATAATTATGAGATTTTATTTTCTTTTTCACATGAGTGCGGCTACTCTGGTGACGGAGGTTTCCCTCTTCAGTAAAATCTCCCTCGAAGGCCTTCGACATGGCCTAACAAATTATTGTCCTCAGATAAGAATCGACAGGTTTTCCTACCCTGCAATGCAACGTAGCGCTCATATGGACATGGCACACGCGTTCACCGATCCAATTCATGACTTATGCAAGCGTTGCTTGACTGTTCCCACCTATCACAAACGAAAAGCTAAGGCACGCTTTGAGTAAAAAGTATGTATTTTTGCAGAGCTTTTGGTCTACAGGTCGTTATGACTTCGATCCCTACAGGCGGCAACAGTTTTTGTGATGCACAAAATGATGTTTCATTTATGATTATTAATATATGATTTAAAAATAAAGCTATTTTCTAAGAATTTTAATATAGTTTCAAAATTTTTGCATTGCTGACGATTAATAGCATTCAATTTTTGTACTATCGATATTAGCACTTTAGTCGAACTATCGATTGACAGTCAAAATAGTTCAACGAACATCACTAGGTATTATTCGTTCGATGCAATATGAGCGCGCGATAATAAACCTTTTATCGAGTTTTAAGCGCTCGCTTACATGTGTTTTGAGTAGTCACGTTATATATATTTTAATTGATGAACGCTGAATTGCATTATTTGTGGTGTGGTTGGCGTAAATTTAGGTCGATGAGTTACTGATTTGATTACTGAATCGGCAATATGTTATAGATTTTGCCTGCGGCTTTGCGCGTGGATGAAAAGTTACATGATATCAAATAAATGTCCCATATATGTGTAACTCAAATAAAAATAAAAGGTTCTTAGAAGTACCTACCACCTGTAAACACATTATGGAAAAGCAATAAAGTATTGAAGTAACTTTTAATTCCTGTTTGAATACCTTATTTTCTGCCATGTTGTATTCAACATTCGTTTCCAAAAAACATTATTCAGTTAAGCGGTATTGGCGAAAATATTAACTTAAAATAGATGTTCCTTTTATTCAAGTTTTGTAGCATGCAATCATTGTGTAAAACTAGAATCCTTTTTTCTATTTGCCTACTTCGTAAGGATATTAGTTTCTATAAAAATTAGTTAAAATGCCTTATCAAACACTGTATATGCTACGAAAGGATCGGAACTTTAAGCGATATTTGCGAAGGTCATTAACTAGATGAGTGACCATTTTTGCCATTTACTCCATAGCGCTACAGTGCTTCGAAGGGTGCTTAAAGTAGACGCATGCCTTCAAAGGCCAAACAACATCGACTCCTGATATGCGAGTCAATATTAAAATCTCTTCATCATCATCATCATATCAGCTGAAAGACGTCAACTGCTGGACATAGGTCTCACCAAAGGCTCAAATCTCTTCACATATTTTAAAATATTATAAAACACTTTAACAAAAGTATATGAACAACTATAACGCAATCGGTGCGGGACCGCATAGTGATAATGTCACCTTTTATTTAGTCTAGTGCGGCTGTCACATGCACCCGGGCTGGAGTGGTCGCGTTATAGTTTGAAGTGGCGCCAATTCCAAATATTGCTGGTATTTAGATTTTGCTTTTAAATAACTAAACCGGGCTATGCTTTTTATTTTGATGTGTTTTATATGTGCATAGGGTTCCCACCAAGAACTTAGGGTCCCAAGCCAACCTCACCTGCAAGTGGTGCACCTGCTGATCAACGGACGAGGCTCTGGCAAACAAAATATTAATTTATAATAAAAGCGGCAATAGGCTCGCCACCTATTACGTGAAAACACTGGCGAAAAATGGGCGTTTAATATGCCTCTGCCTACCCCTTCGGGGAAACAGGCCTGAGTCTATGTATGTATGTATGTGTTTTATATTTTTGTATTGACATTTAAATAAATACTATGTTTTGTGTGTGTGTCGCCATCTCTGATTTCGAAGTTTTTTATACCTCCCTTAGGCTTCCGTCATGGACTAACGATTGTTGTTTTGAGACATGATAAGGGACCAACGGCTTTATGTGCCCTCCTAAGAACGATAGACCCATCCAAGTGTGGACCTCTGTAAACGTTGCTTAACTTTTCCGATCTGTTACGAACGATTACTCAAATCAAGCGATAAGCATTTAAGCTTTTTGATGGATTGAGAAGCGAAAATGTAAAACTATGACAAACTAACGAACACATTGGAATAATTATGTATTAATATTGTGTAAGGTTTTGAAAGATAATGAATATGATATCAAAGGCATACGTAAATTTATGTAAGTTTGTTAAAATTTAATTAAACTCAAATATAATTTTGATCATAGTGAATTAACTATCTGGTAACATCAAGAATGTTCTTCTATGTATTCATTAAAATTATATTCTTAATGATGTAATTCGATTACATTAAAGACATAAAGACATATTTATTTCTGCATTTTGGTTGTTTACAACACTTATACATGTCAAAACACTATCCTAGATGATGCCGGCTTTTCCTAGCTAAATGACTTTTTGAGAAGAAAAGCCGAAACAAACTCAGAGTCATTACTTTTTTTGTCACTTCAATTTCTTTAGTATTTTCTTGATCTTTTAAAGTCCTGACAAAAAAAAGGGTTTAGTATGCAAGTACAATGCAGGAAATCATCTGACGCTTTTGACTTTTTGTTTATGAATAACTTAAAAATAAAATTTTATAACCAATTCTTTGACAATAATAATTAGAAATTGAGAGCTTTTGGTGCGAAATTAAATATTTTTATATCTTATGTGTCCGCGCGGTGACGGATTAAGAATACGGAATGTCACCACCCCATATCATCCCATGGGTGTCGTAAGAGCCGACAGAGGGAGCATATTATGCAGAGAACAACACTGTAAGAGAAGGAAAACTTGATACAAACCCTATACCAACCCGTTTGGCCAGCGTGGTGTAGTAGGCTAATTCCTCCTTTCAAAGGAGAGGCCTAGTCCAGCAGTGGACTGTTAAAGGCTGATGATGATATCTAAACTGATAGTTTGTTTCTTATCATTGATAGTGTGATGATTCATAGTAAAAAAATAGCTACGCCTACGTGATAAGTTACCCGTCATACGTGGCTATGTTTAATTTGGTACGCAATGGAAAACCTCGTAACTGGTGTCGGTCTATCTACTCAGAAAAGAGTTTGAACCCTGAAGGCGAAAGTATGTGCGTGGTCAAAATCATGTTTGGCTAAAACCACTGCGGTGTCTTCAAAACAGAAATGTGAAAATCTCAGTCCTCCTCAATTACCCTGATCTGGGACTAATTTTAGTTGTTAAAATGTTACGGGGGATTTCAAAATATCAAAGCACTGTTTAGGAACAAAAAATGGTGCTTGTTTACATTTTTAAAACATATTTCTGGCTAGAACTTATTCTTGTTCTAACAACGGACATAAAAAATATCCCGACTCGAAACAACAATTTATGGATCATACAATGTTGGCTTTATACTATAATATCCGTGAACGTATGTGAAGATACATGTTTATTACAATTTTACGTGAAAACTGCCAAACTAATTCTGATGAAACTTCACAGTATCTAATATAAATTATACATCAAAATAATAAATATCCTACCTATTGCCGCTACCCCTATTGAGGCGGAATCGCGGTCATAATTTAGTTTAAAATATAAATGAAACGCGCCTCACGAATTATGAAGTATAAATATAATATAACTAAATTTACTAATTACAGGAATATTCGATTATTTAACAAATTAATTAACTTACGAGCGTAGCTGGTCCTTAGATCTTAATGTTTAGAAAGTACGTAGTACTGATTAATTACTGTCTTTGATCACTCACTTCTTTGAAATAGATGCTTAGAAACTTAACTAAGTTACATATACTATAAATAAGTCTTGAGAGTACCATCTTGTATCATCATCATAGAGTATTTTGTTGTCAAATTCAAATTCAAACTCATTTATTCATATAATATAGGTTACAAAAGCAACACTTATGAACTTCATTTCGTTTTTTTACAACAAGGTTCGGGATGGTAGGGCTATGAGAATAGTCTGGAAGAAACACATGCCACTCTTTTTTAAATCAGAATCTTAATCTTACAATTTGTGGTGATTGCTGACACAGCCAAAACACTTCGCGACACTGATTACAAATAAATGGATATGAAAAAAATATGTCAATAGTACAACAACAAAACACTAGCTCAGTAGTATATATGTATCAGCAACCAATAGGTTAAAGAATTTGTAAAGGTGACAAGTGAATAATGATTTGATCAGGAATAAAAACTGATATACTAGATTCAACAAATCATAAAAAAATATACAAACCCTGCAAACATAATGAGTGTTCACGAGGCACCTCCACTACTGGGCATAGGTCTCTCCTAACTAGCACCACAATAGCATTGTAAGTCAATGGGAGCATTAAGCCTAGTATACCACGCTTGCTGGCAGGTTGGCATATACGGGGTGTAATGGACGGTGTACCGAAAACCGATACCAGTGATTCAGTACATCATACTGAGGCCATCGGCGTTCGAATTTGCCAGAAAATTTTCATGAATTTTCCAATTTTTCTTTTGCATTTTATGCCATATAATGTAACTATATAGTTACTATAGTCAACCCGCATTATTATTTTTGTAAAATTCTAAGAATTAATCATGTTCATGGTGCGTTTACTCTGACGTGACATCAGCCGCGGCGCGCGGCCGCAGCTCAGTAAGCGCACCAGTACATCGTAATCACTGCCGCTGTAGTGCCGTAACAGCTGATAGTACAAGTTTGCGTGTTCCTATTTACATCGCAATTTTTTTGGAAAATTGTCGAGTTCTTAGATTTTTCCGGAAAATTCGACCGCCAAGGGTCTCAGTATAATGTACTGAATCACTGGTATCAGTTTTCGGTACACCCTCCCTTACCCCCAGTATTTGTTGTGGGTCGTACCGTCTCCTCTCAAAGATTCAATTGCTTTGTGCATTTTTTGAATCGCCTCTTATGTCAACCATGGTTTGAAAAGGGGTAGTAAGACTTTGTGTTCTTAATCCTTCAACTACTTGACTTGTCTTGCATAAGCAATCTATAAAGATTGACATATATTCTTATCAGCCTTTTTAAAAATAGTCCTAGTAGTCTCTTGGTCTCCCTACTAGGCTATAAAGATTGCTCATACAATAGTGACAGTCGATTATTGTAAGTAATGTATTCTTAACCGCTTACAATGTAAAAATATTTTTTTTTATGATTATCGGTTGAGAACTTAAGGCGTGAAAACATTACAAACACATTATCTTTTATGCGTCCCGCAGTCGTGTTAACATTACTTCGTAAACTCATAAATCGAATCACATAATACGTTTCATCTTATTAAGGATACTGAACCTAAAAGATATATAAAACTTAGTTAAAAATAAATAAATCAACATTCATTGAACTCTTGATGTTAACCTTCAAAATACGTGCAAAATTGCATAAGTTTAGTTATATTTATTTCAAAGAGAGCCATACCCTATTCTCGTTCAATTTAATAGTCTTAAACTACATTTATTCATCAAAATAAAGAACCTAGGGCTCGGTTCAACAGCGCTGTTACGACAACTAGCGATTATAATGCATCGATATAATATAAATGTAAGTTCAACTTTGCACTTCAAAATGATTGCACTTAACCTTGGACGTCTAACCTTTTGTTGTATGATGTTACGGCTAGAGCCTTAAAGTAAGGGCTGAATGTTACTACGCGACAACCTAAAAATAGTTTTTATAAAGCAAGGATAGAGAAACTCCGTCAGCTTATAAAAATTACTTGTTGTTGCTATAAAAAGATTCATTTATACAATCTCTATACAAATATGATCCGTTATACATTTCCCGATAAAAGTAAATTCTTAATAATTTTCTAGACCATCTCTCTTCGCCGTCGATGGGACTAAAGCCTTAGGTAGTCTATCTTTTCAAATGGTTTATTAAGTCGATAGTGATATATCAAAAGTGCAAAACATGTCAATACTTAAAGTAGGTACCGACTGCAACAAAAGAAAGATAATTCAAATAAAATAATTTGTAAACTTCTAGCGAATAAAATTTGTACTGTAAGGTATTGAGAACGGTTTTATCAACACATTACAATTTAAAAATCGAACTTATTTAATAGTATTTATTTCTAGTGCGTAGGCATTCTAAACACTAGATTTATTATATCAAACGGATAATGAAATTTCAATTAGTCGACCATTACAAAGCCCACTTATCTGGTATTGAATATCATAGAATCAACAATCTAGTTAGTGATTGTCAAATAAGTTTCTATTATATATAATACTAGAGGATGCCCACGGTTACACCCGCGTTATTTAAGGCTACTGCTCTGCTCCCGTCGCTCATAGCGTGATGTTATATAGCCTATAACCTTCCTCGATAAATGGGCTATCCAACACTGAAAGAATTTTTCAAATCGGACCAGTAGTTCCTGAGATTAGCGCGTTCAACCAAACAAACAAACTCTTTGGCTTTATATATCAGTATAAGATAAATATAAATTTAGGTATGTTAGTTGACTTTGCACTTGAAAATGATTGCACCTAACCTTGGAAATAATTCTGCATATAACATAACAATCCAATCAATTTAAAATACCTAACCTTATGCAGTCGCAGCGCCACCATACAATTATTTATCAAAAACCTCACAATGTTTCTTTTACTGTCTGTACCCTATTGAAATGGTTAGCGTAATTGTCGCCGCTGACATGCCCTTTGCATTTAAGCCGTTATATTAAGTCACCCCTTCTAACAACCCTTCGCTGAAGGGATGAATGGAATTCATTTTTTGAGTCTCAAGTTTATCTTGTTAGACGGGAGATGTTGTACATAAATGTAAATGGGAAATCTTTTAAATGCTTTGGTTAAGTTGACCTTTACTTAATAGTACAATAGTATTTTATTAGGTTGATGCTGATGTTTTAATCTATATATTAAAAGAATTTGTGTTTTATAATACGAGTCGGCCAGCCCGTTCTACGCAACCGATTCGCATGATTTTTTTTTAAATGAAAGCTTTCGCTGCATAGATTTGTCATCAAGCATTAGAAATTACCTAACTTGCACATTCATCAAGTTATATGCAAAAACAGTTTTCTCCCATATATTTTTTACGTTTTCGTAGCCGTAGTCAATGACTTTCTGCTTCTATCTATATATCTGGTTCTCATTGAGGTAGGCGTTTCGTTATAGGCCTAAAACACGCGCTAAAAAAAGTTCTTTCATTTGATGGTATGCTCATTTAAATTGGGTAAGTTTGAAGGAAGATAGGTGTGGACATTGAACTTATTTTTCAATATATTCCTATAAATTTCTTAAGATTCCATTGCTTTCTCTCTACATGGACGGTTCTAAATTCAAAAATATTTTTATGGCATCTAATAAGTTCCTTGCGGTAACTGCCAGGAAAAACCGTTATGCCTCCTTAAGGTGACCTTGCCTTACTTTTATACGGGTGTGAGTGTGGTGGTGTGTAAAGTTATACCAGATGTTGGTCAAATTATCACTATAGTGAATTATCGCTGATGGCAGGTAATATTCTCCGAATGTTACCAGTTAACCCTTAACGTTGGGTGAACTGATCTCTGATGTTGAGGAATTTTCCTTACGTTTTATGTTAGGAAAATTTTTGTGTTTTTAAATTACGGACTTTCTTCGGGCATCTTATTTTGTTTTATGTGGAACATATTACAGCGGTTCATAGTATAAACTATTCTCACATAATTATATTATTACAAGTGGTAGTTATGGTAGAAATTGTAGCTTTGGTAAGAATAGTAGTTTTGAGAGAAAAGTACTACACTTTTGACAGCACCGGCGGTTTTGGTAGAAATGGTAGTTTTAAAAAAATGGTAGATATGATAGTGTTAGTACGAATAGTAGTTTTGGTACAAATAGTAGTTTTGATAGGAATAGTATTTTCGTTAGGAATAGTAGTTTTGGTACAAATTGTATTTTTGGCATATATGTATTGTAGTTTTGGTAGCAAGGTTACTTACGATTGCTACCAAATCAACCATTCCTACCAAAACTACAATTTCGACCAAAATTATAAACGTCATAATTACATTTCTAAATTATGATGGATTTATCACACCCATACACAAAACGAAATAAATAGTGCTTCTCACAGAAATATTTAGCTGGATCACAAATAAAACCTATTTTCTTACTTATAAAAAAGTTGTTTATCTATATTTTTAATTTTGATGATTTTGATAGTAAAATATTGACAGATAAAGAAAAAAGTGAAGTTAGCGTAAGAGTTTCTGATTTAATAACGTACTTTTTGTGAGTAGTTGTGTTTTCAATTATAATGATGGTTCTTGGAAGGAAATTGAAAAATGCTCAGAGAAAGTTTGAACAAAGAATTTTGGTCAATGACGTGCCTGTTGGAGATTTGGTACCGGATGGTTCTCCTACTGCTAAAAAAATACGGGTGGAAACGGGTTCAGATTTGATTAATTCTACCATCAACAATTTTCAAGTGATTTCCATTCTTTGTGACGGTAATTGCTTATTCCACGCAATTTCTTATTGTTTATATGGAAGTGAGAATAAACATTATGAAATTCGTTTGGCCACTGTTGATAACATTGTCAATAAGTGGGATGTATATAGTACCTAACTTCATTGTTCGGGACGAAGCATTATGGCCAGACCATTACAAATGCAACAGATTACAAACGTGTGATGGGTGCCAATGGACAGTATTCAGGGCATGCTTAACTTTAGAGTATAAGTGAGCTTCAAAGTACTCTGCATTGACACTCGGGATATAGAGTGTCAATTCAAAGTTCACCTGGAAAACAGTAATACGATTACTGACTATGGTACTGGCAAAATTGTTCATAACTTGCTATTTTCTGGACACCTGGACGAAGGACATTACGGTGTCCTAATGAAAAGAATGGTAGGGCAGCACAGTCATATTGGAGAACTTTCTTTCGTCAATGTTCAGTTAAGTATACGTATTATATATATCCCTATTGCGCGGCGAACCATTCAGTAATGCCAAGGTCGAAATTTCACGATACCTAAGGTGCAACGCAAAGCCTATGTTGTGAGAAAATAAGTTTTGTGATATGCATTTTTGGTAAGAATATCATAAAAAAATGTATGTGTGGGCTTCAAGCATTGTGTAACCAAAGACTAATAGCCTACTCACAAAACAAAGTTAAAGCCACGTGGGATATTGTAAAGAACACCATGGGTAGCACGGCACCTAAAGAATTCATATCGAATATTTTGGACAATTCTATATCACTGACATCTGGACCTGACATTTGTAATAAATTTAATAAATATTTCGTTGACATTTCTAATAATACTCAATTTGACGATACAAAGAATAATAATAAGAATAATGTAAATAATAATAACTCTGACAATATAATAAAAAAATATGAAAAAAGTTTATTTTTAGAACCTACGTGTGCTTCAGAAGTCTATAATACTATAAAATTTAAAAAAAAACACTAAATCAACTGGTTATGATAATATTGGCACTGATCTCATTAAAAGAATATCTCCATATATTTCAACGCCTATAGCTCACATAATTAACCTTTCTTTCATTCAAGGGTGTTTCCTTGAGAGATTGAAGCTCTCTCTGATAAAACCGTTACATAAAAAAGGTACAAAAACAGACATGAGTAACTATAGACCAATAGCGTTAATACCAATAATGTCAAAAATATTTGAAAAGGTAATGTACAAGCGAGTACTTCATTTTTTAGAAAATTTTAAACTGTTAGCTGATCAACAATATGGCTTCCGACAAAATAGATTAACCTCATTGGCGATTTTCACATTAGTAAAGACAATAGTAACAAATATGAATAATAATAAATATTCCTGTGCTCTATTCTTAGACCTAAGTAAAGCTTTTGATTTAGTTAATCACGATAGACTCATAAATAAATTGGAGCGATATGGTATTCGAGGTCCGGCTAAAGAATGGTTCCAGTCATATCTGACCGAAAGGAAACAGATTACTAGATTAGTAAAAATGAATAAACTAAGCAACACTTTGGAAGATTTTGATTCGGAACCACTAATTACCTAACTACTGTGGCGTGCCACAAGGCAGCATTTTGGGTCCGTTGCTATTTCTGATTTATGTAAATGACCTGCCTCAGTCGATTAAACATCAATGTGTCTTATTCGCAGATGACACTACTATTATCATTGAGTTTAATAAAAAACAGAATATTAATATAGAATTAAACGATGCGTTAAATGAGGTAACCAAATGGCTAGATGCTAATAAATTAAAAATCAATTTAACAAAAACTAATACCTTACACTTCAGACCTCGGCAATGTAAGCCATTAAATACAAATATAAACTTTAGTAACAACATTATTAAGCAGGTATACAACACTAAGTTTCTGGGTGTAACCATAGATGAACATCTTTCATGGAAAAACCACATTGAGACAATCTGTAATAAAATGAATAGCTTTGTATTCGCCTTAAAAAGGATAAAAAATATCATGCTTAAGCGCGTACCATGCTTATATATGCTCAATCATACGGTATGGTATAATAGTCTGGGGGAATTCAACCGACATCTCTAGAATTTTCCTTGCACAAAAAAAATGCATTCGCGCAATATTCGGCATGGATTGGTGTGATTCCTGCAGACCTGTATTTAAGTCTCAAAGTTTACTTACTGTTCCCTGCATATATATTTATGAAATTTCAAAGTTTCTACGATCTAATAAAAATTTATTTGAACAAGTGGAAAGTAAAAATAAAAGAACACTAACGCACCTGGACTACAAAATACCCGCCCCCAAATCAGAAATGTTCAGGAAAAGTTGCGTCTATATGGCCCCTTTAATTTATAACTCACTGCCTAAATCAATAACTGTGTTGCCATACAATAATTTCTGTAGCGCATTACGAAAGTGGTTGTTGCGGGAATGTTATTATTCTATTGAAGAATTTTTAAATAAAAATCCATGTAAATTTTATAACATAGAACGAATAAGGCATAGATGTGGTTAATTTATATTTTATGATTTATAGTTCACTGTATTAATCTTGATGTTGCACGCTGTATAACAGCCAAATATGTATGTGAAACAAATCTACTGTAACACCTATGTATTATCTACCATGTTTGACGCAATAAATGATATTATTATTATCTTTTTTAGGGTTCCGTACCTAAAAGGTAAAAACGGGACCCTATTACTAAGCCTCTGCTGTCTGTCTGTCACCAGGCTGTATCTCATAAACCGTGATAGATAGAAAGCTGAAATTTTCACAAATTATGTATTTCGATTGCCGCTATAACAACAAATACTAAAAATAAAAAAAACAATATTTTAAGGGGGGTCCCATACAAAAAACGTGTTTTTTTTCGTTTTTTTTTGCTCAAAATTACTAACTGTAACAGGTAGACGCTTTAAATTTTCACAATATATGTATTTGTATATTACCTTACAAAATAAATAATTAAATAAAGAAATAGTAAATAATAAAGGGGGGCTTCCATACAACAATCGTAATTTTTAAGCAATTTGATACTCGATCTTAATAAACAGGTAGAAACTTAAAAAATATTTAAGTATACATACAACGAACGTGATTTTTTTTAATAGATGATGGTACGGAACCCTTCGTGCGTGAGTCCGACTCGCACTTGCCCAATTTTATAGTTATGAGATAAGGCTACAATGTATTCACCATACCTTTAAGTACCTAAGAGCTTTTTTATAATATTAAAATATGCTGTGGAGCAGCACGGGTCCTCTAGTTAGAATTTAAACTGTTTACGATTTTATCGCGGTATATTGTTTTTACTGATATATCATTTGATGGCAGCGATAGCCTAGTGCAGATACCGACAGACTGCTACGCAGAGGGTCCGAGTTCGAATCCACTGCGCGCACCAATGGCTTTTCGGAGTTATATGCGTATTAAATTGTTAATTTTCGCTTGCTAAACGGTGAAGGAAAACATCGTGAGGAAACCTACATGTCTGAGAGTTCTCCATAATGTTCTTGAAAGACATGTGAAGTCTGCCAACCTGCACTAGGACAGCGTGGTGGACTATGGCCTTATCCTTCTCATAGTTGAAAAGGCCCGTGCCCAGCTGTGGGACAGTTTATATACAGGGCAGATGACGAATAAACAATTATTGATAACTCCGGCTCATACCCATGACTGTATGCGATACCTGCATACCTGCATTGCTAGAAATAAAAAATGCTGTCTCTCTACGATAATTTATCTACAAATAGATAAAACCCTTACAGGTAAGACATCATCACAAGTTGGCACATTTCACTCAATCCTACACATTACCATACTAATAACCAAAATCATCGTTACTGCTGGGAACATTTTCAACCAATTTCAGAAGCTCATTTTCACTCCACAGTCATCAGTGATAATCTAGTGAAACGTCCGCAGCCGCAAATAGTTCGTCCATTCCCTTCACAGCGTATCGACGTAAACCGTTAACGACTTCCGAACAGTTCAAGGTTTCAAGATCAGTATCTTTGTTACATCTATGGCTATTTTAGTATTATTATCACATTGACTTAGGAACCTGCTGTCTTTTCTCGTTATTACCCAAGTTTTAAATCGATATGTTTTAGTAAAGTGATATTTTTGAGACTTAATGTGACACAAGTCTGATAGAACAATGCAACAGAGACCAAAATCTACTCAAACTAGTTTTTACTAATAGTTTATTGATCTGGATCCTCCAAAGCAAGGAAGGCTAGAAAATAATACAGTCAAATGGGGTCTATAGTAGAAAGTTTGCTTCTAAAAAATAATAATGGCTGCAGACCTACTAAAATTGAACTAAAGAGTGCTTAATTACACCGCCAGGTTTTCAAAATATTTGCACACTTTGTTATTTAAGATGATGTAAAATTCACACCATCAACTCCTCAATCCGGCATCTCAGTTAAGGCATTTAGAATTTACTATTGGGTAAAGAAACCTACATATATTATTTACATTCACACGTGGGCCTCCAAAACATTGCACCCTTTTCGGGCAGCCATGTAAAAATCTCTCAAACCAATTCTGATTGATATGTGATAGCATCCCCTATAACAAACACTCCTAAATTCCAAAGGCACTTCTCATCGCTTAACCGTGGTGAAAACCGGACCACAAGTGCTTCGGATAAATAATTCAACGAATCTTTGAATTTGTGATCTTGACCTTCAGTGAACAAAAATCGGGCTTTTATCCGAAATAGATTCAATCCTATTCGACCCACAGAAAAAGGAATGCTCACGCTGAAAACGTTCACAACACATTCAATAACTAATCTCTATATACCATCTGCGCTTTCTCAGACCCAGCTTTGGATGGTAAGGGTCAGACGGCAGACGTTTTAAAAATAATAGAAGGCTGAATCTAGGTTGACCTATACTACCAAGAATGTATGACAATGTGAAATGCTGGATAATATCAAAAGTATTAAAGCCAAGAAAAATAACTTATTGTTTATTCCTAAACCTAACAATACTTATTTGTATCAGGACTTGTCCAAATTGACATAATTACTCGCAAAGTCTAAACTACTATAAATACTAATATAAAATTTAACTAATATAAAATTTGGATACTGGCTTCATTTATGATGGCACTGGCTCAGGAAAGATGCGTAATATTTGACCTACACGCGGTTAAAATAAAAAAAAACGGCGGTGTAGGCAGCAACTCGAATAAATTTATGATCCAAAAACTAAAATATTGAACAATCAAAATGGAATAGAAAGGCAAAGTTGTTTTCACACAATTGTCCATGAACAACATAGAACACAGTACAATAAAGACAATGGCAGACCATAGACAATCGACAATGTGGTCACCTTTTTACTATTTTTGTTGTAGTATGAAACAGTTTAATTTACTTAACCATTCAATCAAACAAAGTTCACTCTTATATAAACATGTACAATTACATAACCATAATATAAAACTCTCAGATCATGTTTAAAAATGTAGATAGAGCGAGCCATATATTGGAAGTGAAGTCAAAAAAGAAAAAGCGCCAACAAGTACACGCGTCAACACCAGACGTCTCGGGTGAAAATCACTTCTTTCACATCATCATCATCAGCTCTGCTTAAAAGCACTGCTAAGCACGGGCTTCTTTTTATTTAATATGAAAAACGGTTAGGCTTAGTCCACCGCGTTAACAACGTGTGCATTGGCAGAATGCACGTGTTTTGAAAACATTTTAGACAACTCTCAGCTATACAGGTTTACTAACTTTTTTACTTCATCTGAATTATGAGCACATACATTTACTTGGTATACATTGACTGCCTCCGTGGTCCAGTGGATAGCGTATGCGACTCCTGATCGGAGGTCCCGGGTTCGATTCCCAGGTCGGGCAAAAGTGTTACTGGGTTTTTCCGAATACTCAGTAGCAGCCCGGAGTCTGGTGATGTGCCCGGTAACGGCAATAGGCTCGCCCTCTATTACGTGGGACCTAAAAATGCATGGCGAAATGTGGGTGTAATATTTACACCTCTGCCTACCCCTTCGGGGATACAGGCGTGAGACTATAAATAAAAAAATAAAATAAAAAACATTTACTTGAGCTCTTCCAATTTTAGTTTCACTTGCAATATACGGCATGATCTATATTTGTCTTGATCTTAAATAAAATAGCGAATCTGTACAAACAATTAGATTTGTGGTTAAATTTACTTCCATTATTGCTACAGAACATTGAAAATCAATTAGTAACTCTATATGCTCCATAAATAAAGCCAAGAGAAATTTTCTCAATAAATCGTCTCATAAAGAAATCGTTTGTTCCAATCAAATAAAAGTATCATCTTGGTCTATCGAAGGAAAACCAGTATTATTTTATAGAATAATAGTCTCTAAGCCTTAAGTAATAAAAACTGTTATTGTTTCAGAAGTGACCGCTGGAAATTTTTCATTACTCAACTAGCTTCATTTTGGTACCACGTTTGTTTTGTTATATGGTCCAAGTTTCAAGAGAAATATTATCAAAATTGTCATTTTCGAATGGATATTCAATTTAAATGTTTATATATCAATACAGATCAGATATTCAATTTAAATGTTTATATTGGTCGGCAGGTGGGATGTTTTTAGTGGAAACACCACATACTCTGGCTTTCATTTCCCCAAGAGCTGAAGATCCGAAGAGATTTTCCACCTCGTAAAAAATAAAGTTAATGATATTCGCCAAATAATTTAGTTTAAATCATAATAGTTTGTTACTATATTGTATGACATGATAATCAGGGCGTCCTAATTCTACAATGTATTTTTTCAGAATAAGCTTTTATACTCAATACCTAAGATCATGCAACAAAACATTTTAGAACAAAGTTGGCATTAACTTTCAGTTACCAAGTTGAGTACATACGTGCCAGTTAAAACATAATTCGAATTATCGTTACTTGAATTGCTGATATAATGAAGACTGATGTATAATTATGTATGAAGATGATCATTATTCGCTCAGTGGCATAGACGACAGTCTCGTACTAATGTACGAGACTGTCGTCTATGCCACTGAGCGATAATTAGCTTATATTCATAATTAGCTTATAGCAAATGATGTCAACGAGCGAGGTCTAGATATATCTGTCTAAATTGTACCATGATTTCACTTCTACTATATTTATTTACAGATTGAGTCATTCTAAGATTCTGCGAAAGTCTGAGAATATGATTTTATTTTAGATATTATATCTGAGAAAATAATGATATAATTACATACATTATTTAATATCACTGTTTCAGCTAGTCTACACCACTTATTTAATTTTCATTCTGTATAATTAATTACTTCGTCACTGTCAGCCTCAATTCCTTTAACAACATTTTTTATTTCATCCATAATGTAATTTATGCTATAAACTTCGCCACCTAAAAACCTGAAAGTTGAAACATTTTGCCAAAATAATCTATCAAACATAAAACACAAATATAGACAACTCTCAGCTATACAGGTTTGCTAACTTTTTTACTGCATCTGAATTATGAGCACATACATTTACTTGAGCTCTTCCAATTTTAGTTTCACTTGCAATATACGCCATGATCTACATTTGTCTTGATCTTAGATAAAATAGCAAATCTGTACAAACAATTAGATTTGTGGTTAAATTTACTTTCGTTATTGCTACAGAACATTGAAAATCAATTAGTAATTCTATATGCTCCATAAATAAAGCCAAGAGAAATTTTCTTAATAAATCGTCTCATAAAGAAATCGTTTGTTCCAATCAAATAAAAGTATCATCTTGGTCTATCGAAGGAAAAGCAGTATTCTTTTATAGAATAATATTATCTAAGTCTTAAGTAATAAAAACTGTTATTGTTTCAAAAGTGACCGCTGGAAATTTTTCATTACTCAACTAGCTTCATTTTGGTACCACGTTTGTTTTGTTATATGGTCCAAGTTTTAAGAGAAATATTCATTTTCGAATGGCACTTACAGATCAGATATTCAATTTAAATGTTTATATTGGTCGCATAGGGTTCCCACCAAGAACTTAGGGTCCCAAGCCAACCTCACCTGCAAGTGGTGCACCTGCCGATCAACGGACGAGGCTCTGGCAAACAAAATGTCCCAATAAGCGGCAATAGGCTCGCCACCTATTACGTGGGATCAAAACACTGGCGAAAAGTGGGCGTTTAATATGCCTCTGCCTACCCCTTCGGGGAAACAGGCGTGAGTCTATGTATGTATGTATATTGGTCGGCAGGCGGGATATTTTTTAGTGGAAACACCACGTACTCTGGCTTTCATTTCCCCAAGAGCCGGAGATCCGAAGAGATTTTCCACCTCGTAAAAAATAAAGTTTATGATATTTGCCGAATAATTTAATTTAAATCATAATAGTTTATTACTTTATTGTGGGAAATTGTAATCAGGGCGTACCTCATTCTACAATATTATTTTTCAGAACAAGCTTTTATATTTAATACCTAAGATAATGCAACAAAACATTTTAGAACAAATTTGGCATTAACTTTCAGTTAGGTACCAAGTTGAGTACATACGTGCCAATCAAAACATAATTCGAATTATCGTTACTTGAATTGCTGATATAATGAAGACTGATGTATAATTATGTATGAAGATGATCATTATTCGCTCAGTGGCATAGACGACAGTCTCATACATTAACATAATCAGCTTATAGCAAATGATGTCAACGAGCGAGGTCTAGATATATCTGTCTAAATTGTAACATGATTTCATTCCTACTATATTTATTTACAGATTGAGTCATTCAAGATTCTGTGAATTTCTGAGACTATAGATAATAATAATACCATTTCAGACATTATATATCATCACTATTTGAGCCAGTCGACATCACTTATTTCATTTTTATTCTGTATTATTAATTACTTCGTCACTGTCAGCCTCAATTCCTTTAACAATTTTTTTTATTTCATCCATAATGTAATTTATGCTATAAACTTCGCCACCTAAAAACCTGAAAGTTGAAACATTTTGCCAAAATAATCTATCAAACATCTTTTGTCCAAAAGTTTTTGTCAGAACTAGTTACGCAGTGTTTTTGAACAATTTTAATTAAATCAACAAAGGAAAATTATTAGCTTGTTAAATTTTGTGGCACTGTGCCAGATTCTATATTAAAAGATCTTTTATCTCCGCATGGCAACTGTACTATTAATATAGGAGAATTAGAACCCATTTCACAATTGAATATAGTAACACTAAGTTAGGCTTTTTAGAGAGAATGGAAAACGTCCGTATTAATAAAATGTTGTGTATTTCGTGTATATGACTAAGCTAGACCGTTATCAAGTAAAATCACTGTTTGTTTTGGTAAGTGGGCGTGATGTGGGAAAGAAGGTCGCGCACTTTTTTGTTACAGTGAAGTTAGTTAGCTTGGTATATTATTACGAAGTGTTGCGAGAAAATTGTTGTGTGTAAAACATATTTTATTGTTATGTAGACAATTTGTATGTTTATTTAATTCGTAAATTTAAGGTACTGATAATGTAGAATGATAGTTGTATAAATCAAATGGTTTATTTATAAAAGTATAGTTTTCAGTCTGGCTCCCAGACTGAAAACTATACTCTTTTGTCAACCGTTTAAAGTGTCACTCAGGATACAGAATTTATTTTTAATATAGTAGCTGTACCAAAACATGATTAATACATTCAGTTTTGGAATTTTACAGACATTCTTGTACTTCTACTGAAAAATACCAGACGCCGTAGTCTTGAATAAGGACTGTTACATAATATACACATCAAGTTTTCACGCTCGCTTAGTTAAACGTCTTATAAAAAACACTTAACAAAAGCAAAACCGAACCTCAAACCTTTCATTCAATTATGAACTCTATTTTCTACATCATAAGCCTTGTCGAAAACATTATTCACTAATGCAACCCTACTTTAACACGCTTTTCAATTTTCAACTTTATGATGTGCTAAATAAAGTTCATCAGAAATTTGTTGAATTCTTTCAAACAAATCGCTGTCTCCTATGACTTTAGCTGTGGCATCGTTTGGAACATTTGGATGTTAGCCAAGTGACTGACCACACTCGGCCTCGCCTGGTATTATTACCACCATTTAGTCAGTTTCTTTGACTTACTCCATTGATTAGTCATAAGTATTTTGAGGCAGCTTTATTGAGGTCAGCTGTTGGGTTGAGGGTTGTGTTTTTTTATAATATTGGGATCAAGTAATATTTTGTCTTCAAAGACTTTGAATGTTGACGCTATAATCTTTTCGTTTTTACTTTAAAAGTAATTCTGTTGATAGCAGTTTATTTGGACTGGCCTTTTGGTCTTATGGTTTGTCACCCGGACTGCTAAGCTGAGTTCACTTCTCGCACAGGAAAAAGCTTTATATGACGAGCACAATTATTTTTTATGCATCTAGATAAAATTTATTTCTAAACTGTATGCATTTAGGAATATATAATGTTTATCTGTTATCTGGTTGCCACCGTCCATGAACTGCCTAGATTGAGATGACCGTGAGTTTGCCTAGGATAATACTTTTTTCTGAGCAGTGACGAAATTCTTATAACATGATAAATCCCTTACCAGATACATGTAATTTAACAGGCGTCTTGACAGATGGGTATTTCTTACTGATCTGGCAGAGTTCGTTAATCTTAACATAAACGACATAAAAGAAGAAATATAGTAAAAATACGGATAAGTTTTTCAGTGGCTCAGTAAATAAATAGGTTAGACAAAATCGATTAGGGTCAAACTCTGAACTATAAACATTCGTGCTATTCGGAAGTTGGAATTTTGTAAAGAATATTTTCATAATTGATCACGAATTTCGAACAACAATGTGTTAAAAGAATAAAAATTATAACTTTCAGCAATATCGGTATAACTGAATCATGGGAAAAAATAATGCCTATTCAGTATGCATGCTTTAGAACTATTATGAGAAGACGCAGGCAAAGAACTGATGACCGCTTTTGTTAATAATTACCAAGTTTTTAACATCTATGACACTAATTTCACCATCTGTAGATAAGTCTTATCTTGCGAATAAATTCTAAATTATAACGTAAATTGTATGAGTTATTTGACAAAATAATTTAAAAGGTATTTATTAGACAACGATGATACTGAACATAAATATAATTTGTGCCCGTTTAGTTTATGAGTTATCCATGAGGTTAGCATTTATTTTTATCAGTAACATAACTTACTACGATATTAAATGCGAAAGTTTCTAGGGATAGATGGATGTTTGGCGTTCTTGCAAGCAAAAACTATGTAAGAGATTAAATAAAATTTTGTTGTAATAGCTGTTGATGAAAATAGCTTATAGATCTGAATAGCAGATGGATTTTTTTACCCGATAATCAAGGCTTACAAAAGCGAAGCTACGGAAGGAATCTAGTACATAATAAATCTTTCCCATCTTTACAGATAATCGACAATATCAACAAATTAAACGTTGCAGCACTTCCCCAAAATCTAAATAAAATCAACAAGATCTTGAATAATATATGTTCTGAAGCCATAAAGCAGAATCGATTTAAACAGACTGACAGTGTTCCATCAAACTTTTGATTACATTGACCGTTAACGACCGACTGGCGGGCACGTTTATAATGCAAACCGCGCATTGTGTATCGACCGTAAGCCAGAGATTAACAAGGTCGGTGTATTGGTTTATGGCGCTTGCGAAGAAAGTAGTGTAGTGTGGTGTTAGTTTAAAATAGATATTGCATCATGCTACATTGTTAATTATTGCCACGTGTCTTGAAAGCTCGTCAACCATCGATGTTGCTTGTCATGAAGATTTTTTCAGTTGTTATGGGTTGTCCATCGCTATCCCTACAGTTTGCGGGGATAAGGCGGCAGTCACTCTGTGAAAAAGCTAATTTACTGTCAATTTAGTAAGCGGTCTCCGTGCTCGAAATCGAAAAGTTTTGTATGCAACTGGGATGAAGATGTTGACGTAGAAATAGTCCTCCTCTCATCAATGTTTGCTCTTTAAGATAATCGAATTCACAGCCATGGTTCAGCACTCAAGGCCATTCATCACCAGACCGACCAGTCTAGATCAGCCAGTCAGGCCAAAACTTCTTGCGTTAATGGATTTACTTCTGGCTTTTAATTTACTTCATTCGTGATTATCTTCAAGGCAGCGATAGCCTAGTGGAGATACCAACAGACTGCCATGCAGAGGGTATCGGATTCGAATACACGCACGGACTTTTCGGAGTTATGTGCGTATTGAATTGTTAATTATCGCTTGTCCCGTGCCTCGGAGAGCACGTTAAGCCGTCGGTCTCGGTTGTCATGAAGATCTTTGACAACCGTTACAGGGAGTACCTTCTAAATAAACTGACACTAGTCTAAGCCATGAAATATCGCTATCCCTTGGGGTTGCGGAGGTCAGACAGGCAGTCGTTCCGTGGAAAAGCTAATATTCAGCCAAATCCGGTTAGAATAGTAAGCGGACCCCAGATTGAAACTGGGATAACGCTAAGAGGATGATGATGATTCGTGATTATCTTCAGTAGTGTACAGTAAATTGTGAAATCTGTTAAATGTAATAACAGATATGACATGCAGAGAGGTGCCCTTATAATTTTATTGTTGTCACATAAATCTTTCAGTATCATCTTGCGAAATTTTAAAGTTAAAAATTTTAATCAATGTTTTGTGGCTTATTGTTAGTGTAATAATTCTTAAATAAGTAATGATACCGATTATGCGTGTAAAGATTTACACAATCTCTTCAAAATGCCTGAGACGTGATCGTTTTTGTATTATTACAAACTCGTTGCAATATATGTTAATTCTCATAAGCAGTATATTGTCAGGCATCCAAGGTTTGTCCTCTGTAAACGTTGCTTACCTTTGGCGATATATTACGAAGAGTATCCCAAGTTGTGTTATGAACGCTTTCCAACCATTACTTTTTTTTATAGACTCACGCCTGTATCCCCGAAGGGGTAGGCAGAGGTGTAATATTACACCCACATTTTGCCATGAATTTTTTTTTTAGGTCGCACGTAATAGGGTGCGGGCCATACCGGGCACATTACCAGACTCCGTGATGCTACTGAGAACGGACTTTCCTAACGGAAAAAACCCAATAACACTTTGCACGACCCGGGAATCGAACCCGAGACCTCCCAATCCCACGCGCACATTTATGCCGCGAGACCAACGAGGTATACTATTACTTTATCTAAACTGCCAAATACTTCATTAGGTTCTCACTTAAAATAACCACACCTTAGACCAGGCCAGACTAGTTTATCCCAGAAACAGAACGAATGCTAACGCGTAATCCAAATATATTCATACCCCATATATTTCACAGTTTCGCGATAAATCCGTTGTTCCGACCACCTCAATGATAACACACACAAACACATATGCTCCGAACTAATTACCGATATAGAACCGTACATGTAAACATCACATGAGTTGTTAATGTGTGCGTGCGTGTAAATTTGATTTATGTCTAAATAGACATCTGGTTGAGACAAGATGTATTATGCTTTTCGTTGTATGAAGAAATGTGCGCTGAATACGATTGGCTTTCTTACTCGTATGTTGAATGTATGTCAGTAGTATTTACAAAAAAATACTTTTTGTTCATAAGCGTCACGTTGTGACCTAAGGGAATAAATTATATTGATATAGTTGATTGAATGAGCTCAGTCGTTGCCCATCGCTCCTGAGGATGCCTCGTGCAGAGGCGAAACACGTGTCGAAGAATAGTCGGCGCATACAGCGGGATACTGCAAGTCAGGTATCTTCCTGGAACCCATACCTTTCCTATATCCCTTATCCTTTTAGAGGAGTTCGGTATTGTCAACCTTTTTCTGTTGCAATAGTTGGGGTGGTTAATCCGAGGGTGCGTGGTGGGTTCCTCTTTCCTTCCATTAGGTTAAATTATATTAACTTTGATTTTCTTGTCTGCGTAGGAAATTACATCAGAGCAGTCAACAAAAAAAAAGATAATTTTGTCAATTTTAAATCTTTGACAAATTAAAAGAAGATATACCTACCTGTGTGAGAATGCTTTGGTCTTTGGTATGTAAGGTGTAGAAGCTATGCCTGTAGAGCGTATTGGCAACGACATGGCCTCTTGTTGTAAGGAATAATAATAATAATATTCTACCACATTCACACAGCACCATCTAGTCCCAAACTAAGCAGAAGCTTGTACTATGGGTACTAGACAATGGATAAACATACATAAATGTATACTGAATGAACCGAGACTGACTGTTTCACATGTGATGATAGCTTTTTGATGCATATGCCACAACAGACGGTTGCCCACCCAAATCGTAAACTCTGCAAACAGTGCCTAACTTTGAATAGCACGGCAAATAAAGTCACACTGTGATTCAATTGGGTGTCATAAAATTATTCCAAATTATGACCTTTAGGAACGTTGCTTAACTTTGCCCACCACCGCAAGTTAAGTCACACTATTTGCGGCATATAGGAAATCTTATTATTCAATTGAAAATCATAATTATTCTCGAAGCACAAAGTTATGCTGGCTCAACAAAGCTTCGTAAAACAATTAGTAATATCTGGCACAGGCAGTATTTCTAGTTGGCTGCAGTGTTACATAATGTACCGGTCGACATTTCAGCGGAATGTTTGATAGTTTATGAGATGCTAGTGGTGTAACCATTGATTGGATAGCGATTGGTAAAATGGAACTTACATATCGTCACGCCTTTTATCCCCGAAGGGGTAGGCAGGGGTGTATTTCTACACCCACTTTTCGCCAGATATACTTTATTCCCCCGTAATAAGGGGCGAGCCTATTGCCGTACCGGGCACATTTCCAGACTCCGTGCTGCTACTGAGAATTTCGTGACAGAAAAACCCAATAAAACTGCCCGACCCAGGAATCGAACCCGGGACCTCCCGATCCCACGCGCACATTTATGCCGCGAGACCAACGAGGCAGTCGTATAGGGTTTGATGTCGAGTTTTCCGTCTCTACGCAAAGATGGTATTTGCATCGTGTTATCCCTTAGTCGCCTCTTACGACACCCATGGGAAGATAGGGGGTGGTGACACTTGTATTCTATGCAGTCAACCATACGGCATTGGAACTTATTACGATGTAATACAGTTTAGTTTCAATTGGTGAGTTTAATTACTCTTGAAATAAATTTCATAGGCGTATAATGATCAGCTTTAGATATAAACTACTGTCCCACAGCTGGGCAAACTCTTCTCACTATGAGGTCACAGTCTACCGTTTACGTCACGTCTTTCAAGAAAATCATTGACTACTTATCCCAAAACATGAATTTATCCGTTTTCCAAACAATAATTTATTAATAATTATTATATTTTTATTATTTTTTAGGCGCATATAGTAAGCTCATTGCGTGTCTTGACTTGCCATACGTAATAAATCGACAACGTTAAGCAACGGTTACACAAAAAAAAAGATTCCGACGAATTGAGAAGCTCCTCCTTTTTTGAAGTCTGTTAAAAACGGTTATAATGTTGAAGCGCAGGGTTTCGGGTTGTCGGCAAACACCGACATAAGAATTGGTCACACACTCACACGAAAAAGTAAAACGCATATATACGCACATTTTCCTTTCTATACGCCTCCCAAAAACAACATCTAGTATGACATAAAGTTGCAATACCCTCAGAATTTTATTCGATCCGTATCTGGTATCAAATCCAACCTCTGCACAAACGCAAACCATGAGTAATGACAATCCCATACACTATACGCGGGAACTAATACCACATGCTCAGAAACCTGTCAAAAACAAGTTGTCCAGCGTAATCCTGGTGTAATCCCGGCTCAGATTACGCGGTTACCGATATCCGATAGCAACTATGCAATGACCGTATGGAAATTTAGTATTTAGTTAAGTCAGGATACCGATGGGATAAAGCTTGGGAAATGCATGTATAGGGATTATCAAATGAACACGATAACAAATAGTTTATTATTGCTTGCTAGACGATGAACATTATAAGGAAACCTGCATTTCTGAGAGTTCTGCATAATATTTTTCGAATCAGTTTCGGCAATCGCAACAAATGTTCTAATCCGAGGTAAAAGCAAAATTACTGCAAAGTTTTATCAAAATCCGTTTATTAGTTTTAGCGTAAAAGAAAAAGAAAAACACAACTTCACAATAATTATAGTAGGTATGCATTAGAATTAATTTGGACGTTATGGAAGTATGTATGTACATTGTTTATACACAACAACCAGACATCCCTATCCCTACTAATATTATAAATTCGAAAGTGAGTATGTATGTATGTATGTTCCGTTTTCACGCTAAAATGGCTGAACAGATTTTGTTGATATTTAATATAGAGATATATTGGACCATGGAGACGGACATAGGCTACCATAAGTTGCAAAAATGAAACTGGGAGGGTTTGTAGGGAGGATAGATGTTTGTACGGCAGAAATATTCCTCTTGGAAGTAAGAACGCATGCGCAAATAATTAAGTTCTGCGCATGTGCTATCTGTCAGTACTGTCACATCATACATATTGTCATATTGTGCATGGTGATTACATTGTTTGCATATCTAAACTAATAATTGTATATTACGCTCAAACGGCTGAAACGATTTTCACTATCTACGAAAATTATAAATGCGAAAGTGTTACATAATAGATATATATTGGACATGTATTGAAACATGGCTTTGGTATTTCATTTTAACCTATAGAGCTTCTGACTCTTTAGAATAATCAAGAGTGTCTTCACACAACTTGAGACTGAAAGTACATATATGTACTTTCAGTCTCAAGTTGTGTGAAGACACTCATGTGTTACCCCGAATTTAACGCGCGCGACGCCGCGGGCAAAAGCTAGTACGTATATATGAAAAACGCTTGAATAGAAATCAACACACACTAAACTTTTTAATTCATATTACGGCACTCTTAAAGTTCTGGCCTTTTAAGTCCATAAAGGACAAGCAAAATCCACACATTACCACTTAAATAACGAAAATTTATATAAACATTAAATAAAAATATCACAAAAAAGGACAAGCGGTGACTAATCCAGCGAGCTGAAATTCAAACGGACCAATAGCAGCGCAGTAAAACCTAATCGTGTATTTAACCCCGAAACACAAATAGAAGTAAGACATCGGATCATTTGCTTCGAACGATTTCTTATAACGATAGATGATTTTATTAAACTGTTTTTTGTTTTGTTCTATGTATTGGAGTTGCGTCTAGACGCTTTTGTTTTGCAATTTTGTTTTTGTGAAACACGACTAATAATTATTGTTTTTCTTAAAACATCTCGCGCGTGCTCCCCCGCACTTTCGTTATTTTGTCTATGAGCCATCAGATTGAGAGCTGTCCGCATATTCTATACTTATATTTTTATTATTTAAATGTTCTAAAATAAAATCAACAGAACTAGCAGTATAAATAATATTGGTGATATTTCCAATAATGCTAACCATTATTAGAAACAAGAGGACGCCAGCAGCCACATATTTTTTAATTTAACAATTTCTTCCCGTATTTCAGGAAATACCTTGTTAGTGCACCTCCACGACATGCAAGAATATACATGCCAAATTTCAGTTTCTTGCGCCCGGTAGTTTGGGCTGTGAGTTTTTCTGTCAGTATGTCAGTACCCTAAGAATTTTATGTATAACAGATATCACTATCGTAAACCTTTATTAATACTTATGGGAGCAATAAACCTCTCGTATCAAAACATTTTCGCGACTTGACGTCGCCGATTATTAAAGGTAATTTGATACGGCATCTTCCAAAAGTTTCATGACAAGAAAACTTATTTTAAACTTCATGTTACAGGAGAATGGAGTCCGAGTCTAAAGACTGAAAGTTTGGACATAGCCTGGTTAAAGTCATCCATGTTTAGACGAGCGAAGTTCAAAATACTCTCTTGCTTTTAAATAAGTAATATGATATGAGAGTGAGGAACAAATGTTTTATAATACCATGCAGGGTGTCACAAGACCCATCACCAAGCCAAAGTCTACTCGTTGTGGACACCATGCCAAGTCATACTAACCAAAAAGAATACCTGGGAAACTATATTTTTCTTAAATTTTCACATTTTTAAACCGCATTTAAATGCGCGTGCAATGCTCGAAATACCTATCTTATCCATGGGGTCATTGGGCATCTAAAGAACATATTGGCGGGGACATAAATTCATCGATTTTGCACCTAATTAGAAAAATTCCATACTAACTTTGAGCCTCAATATCTCCTAAACCAGTAATTTCCCAGGTATGGTGCCGAAGTAAAAAATGTTCGTAGTGATTGGTACAACATGGGATTTCAGTTTTCGTTAAAGGTCTTTTTGCACCCTGTATGATAAATTTGTTCCTCACTTTTCTTTTCCATCTTTGAATAGATAATAATTAATGACACTATCATCATCATTATTTAAGCTTTATCCGGTTTAAATCCAAGATTTTCACTGTGGATTCCAGGATAAGCTTTCTAGTGTAAACAGATTTGACAATACATAAGGTTTGCCTCAGAGCGTGTCGGAGGAGCGAGTCGTCTGGCTTCCGCAACCCAAAGGGTTGACGGCCACGATTTAGACCAGTATCAAATTCAAGGATACTGACTGCTCGTAACGAATGTTGAAGATCTTCATGAAAGCCGGCACCAACGGCTTAGCATACTCTCCGAGGCACGCGGCAAGCGTTTGCAACAGTTTGATACGCACCTAAAAATTGCCTACCTCTAAAAATTTGCGATGCGCAATAGGATATAAACCCGATACCCTCTGCATGGCAGTCTATTGATATCTCAACTTAGCTATCACTGTCATTCACCAACATTATTCACACTCAAGTTCAAACAAAATAACCAAGTTCACGACTCACTTTTTCTCACAGATAGTTAAAAGAATATGTGAGATTATGCCGCAATGAAGGTCGCCCTTCAAACGAGCCGACGCGACGCATCGTTAATTTATTTCGGTCAAGTTTGCGCGTAAAACGCCAACTATTTTTACGTGTTTTATTGAATTTTACATAAATTTTATATCGTTAGTTTCTCGTAAATTTTATAAGTTAGTAGGTATGTTTGTTTCACTCGTTTTAATATATTCATACTAGAATCCACCTGTGGGTGTTTTGAATATTGTACTCTATTTATGTGCTAGGTATACCTATTACTGCTATTATTAATCAAAATCTGGTCAGAAGTTCGTCGTGAAAAAAGTTTATGTCCTTGAGGAGGCAGATGGCTTCTTTTTTAGTTTCAATAGATTCTATCCAGCCATTCTGAAGTGACGCGATTACATCTATTCGGAAATTAAATTGCATTTCTATACTTATTAATTTATTAAATCTTTATATACACAATAGTATAAAGGCGGACTTAATGCCATGGGCATTATCTCCCAGTCTACCTTAGAGTGGTGCAGGTTCAAATATAACATTTAATGTATAGAAAGGTTTAAAAAAAGCTTTCTCATAAGCTACTTACCAAGTTACCAAAACTTACATAACTTTGAATCGCCTTATTTTTCATCAAAAGTTGACAAGTCATAGATAGACCAAGGTCAAGATATTTTATCTGAAAGCCACAAATAAAGGTCAGAAATGTCATCAAGGCTTTTACCGATAAAAGTCACGCACATTGGCTCATAAACAGATCACTTAAAGTTCCAATGAGCAGATTTAGATGGCAATAAGATGTGATTTCAAGCGATAGCTCTGGTATTTTACAAGCTTTTTGGATTTTGTTCTAAAATGATATTATATTACACTAGACTTCGTCTGCGGCATCGTCCGTCTGAATTATACCTTCAAATAAACTTGCCTCGGCAAATACATTATCTATTAGGCGGGTCCACACAGACCGAGCAGCCTCGCGAGGCATTTGCCGCGCGAGGAAACGGTCCCCGAACGAGCGCGGCCATAGAATAAAGCTGCGTTCACATTTATCTGACGAGATCTCTCATGACGGTCTCTGTCGTAATTACTTACCGTTCACATTTGTCTGTCGTGATCTGACGCAGTTTTGAATCAGTTCTGTCTTGACTCTCGTGGAGTTCACGCTTTCGCAATGTTTTTGATGAATTATCCGATTCAGATTAAGTAGATATCCAATTATATCCATAAATTATTTACATAGGATTATATTATTTTGTATTCAATTAGCTCGTCTATAGGTACTGTATAAGAATAATATTATAAAAAGAAGTCAATTAGTTCGTCGTCCATAGCGCAATTGTATACGCGTGTCTGACGCTTTACGACAGACAGTACACATTTGTCTGACGTGTCGTGTCGCGCGCTGTACCGGCCCCACACCCCACCCTCACTGTCACAGACCGGGATATCGTCTGCCGCGAGAAGACAGACGCCGTCACTACAGATCACGTCAGATAAATGTGAACGCGGCCTAAAGCGCAGCAGCCTCGGCAACATCTGTTTATAAATATCCGTAGTAAAAACGAAATTGTAGTTGTCATAAAGTTTGAATTCAGAACATGAAAATATAGTTGAAAATCTATGATACTATTCGGTTTATTTACTCATGTGATATTATTGCGCATGTATTTTGCCACTTGTGAATTAGAGTGACATAGTACATTTACCATCTCACTATCGGTTTTACGTATCAATGTGAGATCGTTGGTCTCTCTCTCTCTCTTATTTTAAAATTTTGTTCATAAATACATATAGTACTTGGAAATGGTCATACTGCAATAGGGTTGTGGCATGTGTTTTCACTACCCGGCTGCCTGACTGACGCCAAGTCGCCAACCCTCCTTAAGCTTTGCTTTCCTAGGAAAGCGGTGCCGTCATATAGCGGCCGTAATATTACGGACGCAAAAAGGCGGCCGTCTT
Source organism: Euclidia mi (assembly GCA_944739405.2). NCBI lineage: Eukaryota > Metazoa > Arthropoda > Insecta > Lepidoptera > Erebidae > Euclidia > Euclidia mi. Next base: position 2,589,902 of record OX123205.2, on the reverse strand, counting down.
TACGATAACGACGTGTGGAAAGTTCCACGGCCGTTTTAACACACCGTCAGTAATTTTTTTAAACAAATGTCAAACGAAAAGTATCCAAGATAGAAAATCGATGACCTTGATTTAGCTTTAGTAATTTACTTGGAGGATGAAATATCATCAGAAGAGGAAAATAGTCGTATGGCGGAAGACGATTTATTCAAATCTCGTGGTACTGAAGGTGCATTTGAGATTTTAGTAAGTCGCTGTTTACTACTGAGCTTTGAATACATTTTTGTACTATATTTTGTACGTTGTTCCGCTAAAAAACACAAATACGTATTAAAAATACCTTTGTAGATCTAACATTAGCGATTACTATTTTATATTTTAAATATACCGTTAAGCTTTTAATTAAATAAAGTATTTTTTTTTTCAATTAATCTGAGTCCAATCTCTTAATTCGCGCTGTAGACCCCCCCCCCCTTTTCTGTCGCAGACCGGGATATTGTCTGTCGCGACACGATAGACGCCGTCACGAAAGATTACATCAGATAAATGTGAACGCAGCCTAGAGCGCGGCAGCCTCGGCACCGTAGGAAAAAACAAAATTGTAGTTGTCATAAAGTTTGAATTCAGAACGCATGTATCAAATTGTTGACTTTTGAATTACAGTACATTTCATGGTTTTAAAACTTAGAACAAAGTTGAATAGAACCTCATTTATTTAGATAAAATGAGCGCTAGATGGCAGTAGAACTCACTTTTTTACATAATCACTTATTCTCACGTTTAATTATTCTTATAATATTTATTTCAAAATTTTCTCCATAAAAATATCTGTAAAAAGCAGTTTTTATTTTGAAAACAACATTTAAATGTTAATGTTTCTTAATTTCCTGGACTCTGATTCCCGCACTCTTCGCGTAGGTACCCATCTTACTTGAGAAATTTTGCATTCCACTGGAATTTAGCAACATTCACAGCAATGACCACAAGAAGATGTTGTGTTTGAAACTGTAATAAAATTTGTAAGTAACTAAAGCCACTTTTATAAGTCATCTAACTGATCTTAAGGTTATCGTTTTGTGTCTAAAGTTTCTTTAAAGTAATGGGCAGTCATTTTAAGGAATCAGTACCTTCAAAATAAATTGTCACTAGTCTAAACCATGGAATAGTGCTATCCCTTTGGGTTGCGGAGGTCAGACAGGCAGTCGCTCTGTGGAAAAACTCATATTCAGCCAAATCCGGTTAGAGGAGTAAGCGGACCCCAGGTTGAAAACTAGGAGGATGATGATGATGATTAAAGCTATGAGAAAACCCATTTCTTTTAAAGACACTGAATGTATATATCCCCTGCAATGATTTTCACTATGCTACAGTATCAGGAAGATTGGTAATTGAAAAATGGGCAGACTGTTTAAAAAAGGCGAGAAAGTGGTGACCTATTAGAAATAGGGTCCGATAGCGTGCTCAGAAAGGTTTTTGTATTACCATCACTAATAACACTTAGCCGAATGATTCGAACAGCTTCCCTTACACTCGACTTCAATGGCAATATATTTGATCAATTTGAGAAAATAATAAGAATAATTTTTACAGTAAATAATGATGGGCAAGAAAATTTAGCAAAAGGAAACATACTATGCTTCTGCAAAGTGAAAATCCTGCATATCAAGGACTTTGCTTAATGCCAAAAGTAATATATCATGTGAATTCAAAGAAAATATCAAACATGAAAGTAAAATGTGCAACACAGGTTTTTATCCGAACTATAGCTGCCAGCGATTGTATCGCACAGCCTGCGTGTCAATGAGATGAATATGCTGCGCTGGATGAGTGGAGTCACGCAGAAGGGCTGCATTAGGAACTTACGCATCTTGAATAAAAAAGTCTCAAAAATGTTGAAGAAATATGCACCAACTTATTTATTTTTACTTGGTGTAAAGTCATCAATAAAGTTTTAACTGGGTATTGACTATGATGAAAAATCTCAGATACAACAAAAATGTCATGAATATTGTAAAAAACGTTTGAAAAATAAAGGTGCTATTAAACCAATGTTTTATTTTATATAATTTTACAGTACGCAGTTACACACTTCAGTTCAGTAGCATGTACATCCATAAGCGAAAACCATGGTTTTCACTTAGGGATGTATATGTAATTGAACCACATAAAATAAATTTGTCTAATAATATCTAATAAAATACCTACTATAGTTAAAAAATTGGTTGCCTGTAAAGTCGGTATACGGGCGAAAGTTTTACGTGACAACGACTTTGAGTGGTAAAATAATTTTAATGTGAATATTCATTCGTATAGTAGGAAGAAGGATGAAAGACGCGTGCCTTTCACTTTTTATGTCTGTCTCTCTCGCTCTTAGGCGGGACGCGTGCCTCTCACTCGCTCTCATTGTGAGCGCATAACGTGAGCGGAGCGTAACGCAGTTTCTTGAAGTGTCACCCGGCAAACCAATTTATAAGACGTTGTCACGTCAAAAATGCTTGAAACGACCGCCAGGTAGCGCTAATAGCTTGAGTGACGTCTCTATCCTCCTATATACAAAGGTACTCTGTGGTACATTTGCCACCTATCGGTCTACGTATCAATGTGAGATCGTTGGTCTCTCCTCTCTCTTATTTTTAAATTTTGTTCATAAATATAGTACTTGGAAATGGTCATACTGCAATAGGGTTGTGGCATGTGTTTTTACTAGCCGGCTGCCTGACTGACGCCAATTGCTGTACCTACTTTGGGTACTAGACAATGGTAATAATGGGCCATAAGCCATAACATACATATTAACTTATACTTACTTTTTTTGTAAATATATACATAGAAACACCCAGACCAAGACAAACATTCATGCTCATGCACACAAGTGTTGACATGAGCGGGAATCGAACCCGCGACCTTCAGCGTTGCAGTCGTTTACACTCCCGCTTTGCCAACCGGTCGTAGATTATTGTTATACCTAGGATGGAATCGGTAGACATGGAAAAAAACATAGAATGAATTATAGGAAATCAATGTCTGTAGGCAAGGATACTGTAACCGAAGCACAGACTGAAGGATTATTATTGGTACAATAAATAGCGTCAAAGATGAGAATGTTATGATGAATGTATCCTCCGTCATTCAGTGACCAGTGGATAGGGTATGCGACTGCTGAGCGGAGGTACCGGGTTCGATTCCCGGGTCGGGCAAAAGTGTTACTGGGTTTTCCCGAATTCTCAGAAGCAGCACGGAGTCTGTTGATGTGCCCGTTAACGGCAATAGGCTCGTCCCCTATTACGTGGGACCTAAACATTTCATGGTGAAATGTGGATGTAATAATATTACAACTCTGCCTATCCTTACAAGGATACAGACGTGAGTCTATAAAAAAAATGTCCAACATACAAACACACTTGCGAATTTATATTATTAGTAGGGATAATTATGTTCGAGCGAGGCACGAAACAACGTCCACCGCGGCAAAACAAAAAACCAAACTCGATGGCTCGGCCGCTCGGTCGCTCGCCCGCGGCGGCACACGCGCTTGCCTCGGCCGGGGCACGTCCACACAGAGCGCGCAGCCTCGCGCGCCAATTCCTCGCGAGGCTGCGCGCTCTGTGTGGACGTGTCTAATTCGGTAGCTCGGGCGCACGGTAAGCTCGGCCGCGGCGGCACATGCGTTTTCCTCGACCGAGCCACGTCCACACAGACCGAGCAGCCTCGCGAAGCATTTTCCTCGCGAGGCTGCTCGGTCTGTGTGGACCCGCCTATTCGTGAAAACCGTATAAAAAGCATTCTGTAGTTTTTGAGCTTATTGGGTTCATACAGCCATACAGGACGCGGCGAGGACACATAGGTATAGAAAACCAGATAAAGTAACCGGATAAATGCTTTAGTTCAACTTTGTAAATGTGTCATAGTTAAGCTAGTTGTGAAGTTTAATTATTTAATAAACTTATTATAGTTTAATTAGGTAACATGAATGTACTACATGGCGTTTACACGGGAAGACATACTGATCTTAAACACCTTTGTAAACATGTTTCTAGCAAATAGACATTTATATGTATAAAATTCGTTGTGAAACAATGTAATATACCTAATAAACAATGTAAATAAAAAATTGGTTGCCTGTAAAGTCGGTTTACGGGCGAAAGTTTTACGTGACAACGACTTTGAGTGGTAAAATAATTTTAATGTGAATATTCATTCGTATAGTAGGAAGAAGGATGAAAGACGCGTGCCTTTCACTTTTTATGTCTGTCTCTCTCGCTCTTAGGCGGGACGCGTGCCTCTCACTCGCTCTCATTGTGAGCGCATAACGTGAGCGGAGCGTAACGCAGTTTCTTGAAGTGTCACCCGGCAAACCAATTTATAAGACGTTGTCACGTCAAAAAACTCTTCTGCTACTGACTGATTGACACTTTTTTTATAGACTCACGCCTGTATCCCCGAAGGGGTAGGCAGAGGTGTAGGTAATATTACACCCACATTTCACCATGAATTTTTAGGTCCCACGTAATAGGGGGCGAGCCTATTGCCGTACCGGGCACATTACCAGATTCCGTGCTGCTACTGAGAATTTCCTAACGGAAAAACCCAATAACACTTTGCCCGACCCGGGAATCGAACCCGAGACTTCTCAATCCCACGCGCACATTTATGCCGCGAGACCAACGAGGCAGTCAATTTAATTATTTAATCATGGAATGTATCGTATTGTTTGGTCATTGATCAATCTTTAACCGCCACACAATACATAAAATAATTTGTTCCACAAATAGTACTTCAGCGCTTAGAAGACACGGTATTTTCGGCTCCCATTTCCAAAAATAAACTTGTTAAGTAACCGCGATGCAAAGAATTTCTAAGGAACAGCGGGCGTTCTCTTGAAACGAAGTACTACAAAACAATTTGAACATTAATTTGTACTACGAATCTTCGCCAATTGTTGAACTGATGTAAAATAATGTGAATCCAGATTGAAAACATTTGTCCGTGGTTATTTCAAATATTTGGACTCGAAGCAGTAAACATACCATTTCGAAGATCATTTGTATACAAGGTACACTTCCAAGGATGATCCCTGATACGATTACTCTTCCAATTCGTCATTTTATGACGCTAATGATGACGTGTAGCGACGGAAAAAAAATACAAAGTGTAACTTTCACATTTTATTTTTAAGACGACCGGTTGGCGCAGCGGGAGTGTAAGTGACTGCCACGCCGAAGGTCGCGGGTTCGATTCCCGCTCAAGTCAAACATTTGTGTGCGTGAACATGGATGTTTGTCTTGGTCTGGGCGTTTCTATGTATAATATGTTTAAATTTACAAAAAAAATTATATATGTATGTTTATCCATTATCTAGTAGGTACCCATAGTACAACTTTACAAGCTCTGCTTAGTTAGGGACTAGATGGTGTTGTGTTAATGTGGTAGAATATTACATTATATTAATATTTTGTATGTGACTTAAGAGGTGACTAAGGAAAACTACAAAGCAAATAGAATCTTGTGGAAGAGACGGAAAGGTCGAAATCAAAGTCCGTACCGACCCGTCTGGCCAGCGTGGTACAGTAGTCCAAATCTTTCTATTTATTTTATTTTATATACTCACGCCTGTATCCCCGAAGGGGAAGGCAGAGGTGTTATATTGTTATTGTATATATTATCTATATATTTTCGTCCCACGTAATAGAGGGCGAGCCTATTGCCGTTGCCGGACACATCACCAGACTCCGTGCTGCTACTGAGAATTCGGGCAAACCCAGTAACACATTTGCCCGACCCGGGAATCGAACCCGGGACCTCCGATCAGGTCTGGACCATGGAGGCAGTCTTTCTATTTACTCACATTGATATTGAGACGCAAATTAATAGAGGCATATGACTAGCAGTGGACTAGGTCTAGCATTACTGAGTATGAAACTCAGACCCTCTGGGTAGCCTGCAGTCTGTTACTAACTAAACTGGCTCACTATATTACTTTCAATTCTGTATAAAACTAGCAGCTGTTGCCAGCAGTTTCATGATGCTAGCTTCCAAATCTTAACAGTGCTTAAAATTTAAACACCAGTTCCACCACCCCCACTTCTGGGTGATACATAAAATATCGTTTTTATGAATGCCTTCAACATAAAAGAAACTTACTATCGAAATTTCCAGTTTCTGAATTCAGTAGTTAAACTTTGCGATGATATGTAAGTCAGGACAATGGCTTAGTTTATTGTTATTATAAGAAAGAATTAGGAGATATTACGATGAAAGGACGAAGCAAGAGCTTCTGCCGTTCGTCCGCGTAGGTGCCAGTTATCGAGACAGAAATATAGCCTATGTGCTATTATGATAACTGCTATATTATTTCAAAATTTCCTCAAAATCTGTTGAGTATTTTGCGTAAAACAGTACCAAATATCGCTCCACACAAACTTTCACATTTATATTTTAGTAAGATAAAAGTATAGATAGATGGTGATGTCTTTAAAATCTCAAAAAAATCTTTCGCAGTTGCTATTCGTATCCAACGTATGACAACACAGTTCCACTATAATAGATATAGCTGTTATTCACGTATTTCTGTGTATGCTCACTGATAACTTCAGAAGCTGCGTATTTAAAAAATCGTCTTTTTTAACCTCTTTAGAAATACAATGTTAAAAAAATATTTTCATAGTGGGCCGTTGGAAAAAAAAAACAGTCTATTTTAGGTGCTTCGATGTTACGACACGAGAAATATTGATTTTCTATATACATATACTTAGTACTTGCTTTGGCCCACGGTTTCGTCCGCGTAGGAGCCAGTTATCAAGAAAAATCTAGCTCATGTGCTGTTTTGATAACTGCTACATGTCAGCAAAGCTTTCTCAAAATCTGTTGAGTATTTTTTGCACAAAACAGTGACATACATCCTTCCTCACAACCTTTCACATTTATAATAAGATAACATTTCTAATTTCCGTGTGGTGACGGATTAAGAATACGGAAGTTCACCACCCCATATTATGCCATGGGTGTCGTAAGAGACGACACAGGGAGCATATTATGCAGAGATCAACACTGTAAGAGAAAGAAAACTTGATACAAGCCCTATACAAACCCTATACCAACCCGTTTGGCCAGCGTGGTATAGTAGGCCAATTCCTCCTTTCTAAGGAGGGGCCTAGTGCAGCAGTGGACTGTTAAAGGCGTTGTGAACATTTATAATAGATGTGCGTTGTAAGAGATAAATAAAGAATCCAAAAAACGAAATATATATGCTTTGCTGGTATCAGTGATAATAATAAATATATTATAGCAGGTAGCAGAGCCTTGCTGATTTCAGCATGAATGGGCCGGCTCGACCGGGGAAGTACTAACCTCTCACAGAAAATCGACGTAAAGTAACAGTCCTTAAACTGTTGCGTTTCGTTCGGTGAGTGAGAGTGCCGGAGGCCCTATCCCCTTTCCTTCTCCCTCATCCCACTCCTCATCCTATCCTTTTTCCCAACCTCAAGGGGCGGCTACGCACTTGTGACTCCTGTGGTGTTGCTTGTGTCCATGGGTGGCGGTAACTGCTTTCCATCAGGCGATCCGTCTGCTCGTTTGCCGCCTATTACCATAAAAAAATACTAAGGTACGACCTAGCTGTATGGTTGAAGGGAGGCGACTGCTGAGCTTCGCTTACACAATAGTGGGCCTTGTATATAATTTGTAGCGTCAGCAGCCGCTACAAAAGTATAGAGAGAATACGATGATGATGTCTTTAAAACTCTAAAAAATATTCCGAAAGTCGGCGCTAGTCGTATCTAACGTATGACAACACGGCTCTACTAATAGATATAGCTGTTCATTCACGTATTTCTGTGTATGATATCACAGTGTGGGAAAATTTCGAGGCCGACGCCGCAACCAAAAGTCTTGTGAAATAATCTTTCTGGACAACGTGGCGTTTCGTATTGTGTTTAGATTTGCTGTTTAAAGAATGGTTGGTATTTTTTATGTTACATGGAATACTTGTTGTTTTTAGAACTTATAAAATTGCTACTAATACAAACAAGCTTTTTATTTTTAGTATGAATATGTATGTTTTTTATAGACTCACGACTGTATCCCCGAAGGGTTAGACAGAGGTGTAATATTACACCCACATTTCGCCATGAGTTTTTAGGTCCCACGTAATAGAGGGCGAGCCTATTGCCGTTACCGGGCACATCACCAGACTCCGTGCTGTTACTGAGAATTCGGGAAAACCCTCTCTGATATAAATGCCACAAATTGAGGACGCCAATCAAAATCGTAACCTGTGTAAACATTGCTTTACTTTACTGAACAATACCATCCAACCTGATATCGGGAAAGCAATAAATCAGTTTCAGTATCCAATCTAACCCATATTAATGTACTAGTATTCCGTTTATTTCAAAGGATTCCCAATTAATAAGCGTTGTGTTTCTATTCTACCCGGTGCTCCAGTTACTCGAGGTAATAATTTTCAATCTCAATGGACACCTGTTATAAGCATTACATGAGGTTTATGCCTACGTTACCATGTTACGGTATTGCAATAAAGTTGTATATTGCGAGCATGCAGGTATCGTGCAGTAATATTAATGTGAAAATGTTTACCTAATATTAGGTGTATTTTTAAAAGATTTTATTTAGATTTTGTGTGCTTTAATTTAAAAAGGCAAGTTAGATTAGTACTAATGATAAAGTAATCATAATACTTTTTTGTTTTTTTATGCGACTGGTCGTTCATTTGACTCAATTCTAATATCCCGGAGTACTTTTTTTTATTAACCAGTACTGTCCCACTGCTGGGCAAGGTTCTCCTTTACACTCTTCCAAGCGTCTCTCTCTAGTTGGGCCAGTTCCTGTCAAAGTCATCTAGATCGTCACGTCATCATTTCAGTGTCTGCCTCTTTGCCGCCATCCGTTGCGCGACAACCATTGCGTGACGATCTATCAGTTAGGATGCATCCAAACTACATAGCCTAATCAATCCCATTATAGTTTAGCAGTGTTTCACCTTACATCGGTGGATCATCATCATCATCATCCTAGCACTCTCCCGGTTGCGTTCCAAAACCTACTCCTTGGAGCCCGGGGTCCGCTTTCCGGCTTAATCTCCTCCACTTCGCACGGTCTTCAGCATCCCTGGTGGTTAGTCGATTGGCACGCATATCATCCCTTACGACGTCAAGCCAGTATTTCTTTGGCCTTCCCCAGTTACCGGGGCCCGGCGGAAGTAGCATGGCAAGATATTTGTTATACACGTAAGATGTCGGTTGACGTAAGACGTGGCCACACCAGCGTAGCTGACACTCTTGCAGTTTGTTAGCAATGTCACGGACATGAAGGCTGGATCTATTACACTTAAATTTCCATCCCACGAAGTCTGTTCCGAGCAAATACCTAGCCTAATTAGATAGTACCATTTGAACCCCCGCTCCCTTTGTAAATTGTATAAATAAAAAAATACATACTTCAAAATATTCTCAAATCAGTTTGTTGTAACCTAACGCTTAGAAATTCCCTGACGCTGAGCTCAAGTTATTTCATCGTATTTCAGTTAATTCACTAAATTTCGGGCACCGTCGTCTATAATTTACCAAAGTACGGGTAGTAATATAGGTATAAGTGTTTTGTTCGAGTTTCGTGATTAAGCCATTAAATCTCAATGTGACAGGGGATGAATTTATCGAGTGCAGTTCCACCATATACTTTGGCCGGGATTTGAATCTAGGACTTTGGATGGTTTGCGCTAAGTAACGCAATTAATGTTGAAGGGGTTGGCAGATTTGTATCGTATAGTATTTTAGTAGCAAGCCTTTAAAAACAATCTTGTTACTGAAGATCCGTAGATATATATAAAACTCTTGCGATTTTGACTGACAGACAACGCATTTGGGTTTACCTTGTCTGTCAGTCATATTATACTATTAGGCGCAAGAAGTTATAAAATTTACATACATACATACATAGACTCACGCCTGTTTCCCCGAAGGGGTAGGCAGAGGCATATTAAACGCCCACTTTTCGCCAGTGTTTTGATCCCACGTAATAGGTGGCGAGCCTATTGCCGCTTAGCGGTATATTTTGTTTGCCAGAGCCTCGTCCGTTGATCGACAGATACACCACTTGCAGGTGAGGTTGGCTTGGGACCCTAAGTTCTTAGTGGGAACTCTATGCTATAAAATTTCGCTATAACTTTCCTCGGGGACCGCAGTACTAAGAAGAGTTTTCCTTTGGTATTCATTTTCTTGGCAATGCTCATGGGATTGTGCAGAAACTGTTAAGTGACATAACACAAAATAGTACAAGAAGTTACTTATTTGCTGTAGAAGTTCAGCAGAAGTAAATTTGATTAAATAGAAAGTGGGCCTACTTTTCTTCATGGATTGCTAACGCAAGGGTATTCTCACTGGAATTTGTCAACTTTTTCTCATTCAACTGCAAGATAGCAAAATAAGAGTGGTAGTGTATTTGAAAGCTCACGGTAGATCTTGTATGAAAGGATGATACTACTCAATTCAAGCCGGCACATTGGTACATCCACCACTGTAACCAACTAAAAAAACCAAAACCAATTTTGTCACCGTTTTTAAAATCCATAGTTTAAAATTCCGCTTGTTTTACATCAAGCTAAATTTTACATTTAGTGTACATGAACGCTTGAAATAACGATCTATTTGCAATGCTGACTTGACCTAATTCTCGGATCAAATTGGTGTTGTTCAGTTTGTAATTACGCGGGTGTAATTTTAATGTGTTTGTGCATGTAACTAGAATAATTGCGGAGGTTAACATCAAGCTGCGGGTCGGGTAGGGTTGCAAGCTTATAAGCTTGCATGATTATGCATAATACATGATTTAAGCCAAGCAGATATTATACCTATGTGTTCGGTGACCACGATTCCTGTAATGAAATCGAAACGTCGGATAGTAATAAATTATATAATTTCTAGATCATTCGGTTTATAAATCAATATATCGCGATAAAATCCGTAATTTGTAGTTTAATTTCAATGTGTAACATCCGCGTAAATCCAAGAAAATACTACATATTATACTATTATGCTTAGCTCAAACGTAGTGTCAACATCTTTACCATAAGAGCACATGGGGCACTTAGCCAGGGTGCCAATACTGACGGAGGCCCCGAAAAATCTAACTAGAAATTATTAAACTACTATTTGATTTGTGTCAAGTAAAATGTCAAACCTAAAATCATAGTAAAAATCAGTTCAATATCCCTCGTTTTCTTTACTAAGAGTAAAAAAACAAGGGATATTAAACTGATTTAGACTGATAAGGTATTCTTGTGTGCCCAAGAGCCACAATTCTTCTGTGCTCAAGGGCCCCAGCAACAACTTAAGACGGCTCTGAGTGTGAATAGCTGTGTGAATTGTTGTGTATTTTAAAATATCCAGCAATACTTGAGGTGGTCAACTTTTTACTACGCTACATTTAATTTAACCACTGTCCATCCATTTATACATAAGAAACTAGAGGACAATAGCAGTTAAGCCTGCAATTTTTTTAAATTTACCTGTTTTGGCCGATCCCGAGGGAATTTCGGGAAATTTCTACCCGCACCCCTACGGTCCCCAAGAAACATACATGCCAAATTTCAGCTTCCTGCGCCTAATAGTTTCGGCGGTAGCGTGTCTGTCAGTCAGTAAGTAACGCAAGGATTTTATATATTAAGAATAATTAATAAGTATTGTAGCCTCAATTCAAACGATTGCACGAAATTTGTGATCAACAAATGTAGCCTTTATATTTCTCTTATCATTTTAATGTTGTGTCCTGCAGAGTACATTTTTCTGATGCATCCCTTACAGTATTTGATTCGCTCTCAATTCTCTCAGAGAGAGCGTTAATCCGATTCGGGTGGTCTAATGGAGGATCGAGTACCATTTCCGAGTATTGAGTGTGTCCAGGCGACAAAATCTCTCCCAACTCGGCGTCAAACCGGCGACACATTTACCATGATTAATAAAAAAATTAGATGTCGATATTTTGCCTAAGGTATTTTGAAGCATAAGATAGGCATGACTACCAATAACACAATTGTTTACGTAGTCAGAAAATTTGATACTTTGGGTTTAGTGCGAGTCTCTGTTTTCTGTATGTTTGTTATTTCAGTCTGATATAATTTAAAATCTTTTTTTATTAATAGATTACCATAATCACCTAGATCTGCTAGAACTATTGCGGTTACCTCCAAAGCCATCGATTTGAAGCCTAGACCCTGCTAACTTATAATTTTTTAAAATTCATACATACATACATAGACTCACGCCTGATTCCCCGAAGGGGTAGGCAGAGGCATATTAAACGCCCACTTTTCGCCAGTGTTTTGATTCCACGTAATAGGTGGCGAACCTATTGCCGCTTATGGGGATATTTTGTTTGCCAGAGCCGCGTCCGTTGATCGGCAGGTGCACCACTTGCAGGTGAGGTTGGCTTGGGACCCTAAGTTCTTGGTGGGAACCCTATGCACCCTATTTTTATATATTTTTTTAAATAAATAAATAATAAATGACAATAATCAAAAAAGTTCACTTATACATACCGTCACGGCTTCGCACGGTTAGTATAATATATACCTATTTTCAAAAAATCTTTAAAAACAAACTTAGCTCAGACTCAGGTTCGAGTGAGTCAGATCATTCCAACCTATCACATATTTATATCCACTGAAGGACAAAGGCTTCCTCGAAAGCTCTCAACACAGACACGTTTTGAGCCGCCCGCATTCAACCGTTTCCTGCGGTCTTCGGTCTACCGTGCCTACCCATGCTGCGTCATCCGGTCGCGATTCCAGAACCCTCTTACCGTAAGAGATATCGGTTCTAATTACTCTATTTATATATCTCTCTATCTATTTATCAATCCGTTCAGCAGTTTTAGAGCTCATCGCGAACCAAACAAATGCGAGGCACTTTTCTTTTTAATATGTAGTGAAGTAATAGACGATCGTCCATCCTGTCTAGTGGATGATCTCATGAGGCAATCCACCTGTCACTCAGTAAGTACTTCACAGTACGTACCGATGTCGTGCCAAGCATTCACGTGTCATGATATAACGTGTGTAATGTATCGAAAATACAATGAATGTCGTACGTGTATTTGTTAAATTGAGTTTTATATTGCGGCTTTGTTTATATTATACTATAACTATATGTACTCGTATGTAGACTGCCTCAGTGGTCTAGTGGGTAGCGGATCCGTCTGTTTATCGGGTGGTCCCGGGTTCGATTACCGGGTCAGAAAAAGAAACGCCATTAGGCCCGCCCCCTATTATGGGGGACCTACAAATTAATAACATGGCGGAGTATAGGTGTAATATAACACCGCCATCTATCCCTTCGGGGATACAGGCGAGAGTCTAAAAAATAAAACACAAGAGTATAATTATGTTGAATGCCTTTTAGGCAACCCGTCTGGTGCCAGGACATCGAAAGCATGATTATTTAGGTTTTATTTAAACTAGGTTTTAATTTCTTATTAATGGCGTTATTGATTATTATATTATGCAGGGCACTTAGTCCGCCTTCAAACGTTAAAATCTACAAATATTTTCTTTTGGATTCTTCGTCTTCTAATGTCTCAAAGAGTTAAAAGGATCACGCGATCCTTACAATTTTCGATCTTCATTAGACTGTACTAATTAACAAGTAATATTCCATTTACTGTTTTGTTTGTTTGTTTTTTGTTTTTTTTTTAAAAGACAACTCCCGCACTAGGAATAAATCCTGTGTCGCGGGGGCCTTTACAAACATATAACCAACGGACACAATGAACACCCAGACTCGAAACAACTATTTATAGATCACACAAAGTGTTGTCTCGTGTGGGAATCGAACCCACGACACTAGGCGCAGTGTCAAGCGGCGAGGCGGCCGCTTAAACCATTACGCCAACCGTGCAGTCAAACTTAAGCGATAAAATGAATATTTTGATAGAGTCCTTATTTTATTCTTATGTAATTAGGTAAGAGCTACTACGGAACCCTACATCATGCGTGGCTTGACATGTACTTGGCCGGTTTTTTAGTTTATTTGATATAGATAGCGTAATGGAGTATCAATTCAATATGGATTCACATGAGCCAAACAAAGCAACCGGTTTATTTGTTCGTTTTCATATCTAGCTTGCGTCGAATATTTTTTAGTAAATAAATATCAGTTCTGTTTACAATGTGTCCCACTACTGAGCCCAAACTTTTATTCACTATGAGAAAATTAGGCCATTGTCCACCACGCTAAGTGCTGGTTTATATGTCTTTCAAGAACATGATGGAACAAGACATGTAGAATTCTTTATGATAATTCCCTTCAATAGTTTAGCAAGATTTAATTAATAATAATAATATAATAATATTCTACCACATTCACACAACACCATCTAGTCCCAAACTAAGAAGAAGCTTGTACTATGGGTACTAGATAATGGATGAACATACATGTATACTTTTTTTTTGTAAATACATACATATTATACATAGAAACACCCAGACCAAGACAAACATCCATGTTCACGCACACAAATGTTTGACTTGAGCGGGAATCGAACCCGCGACCTTCGGCGTAGCAGTCGCTTACACTCATGCGGCGCCAACCGGTCGTCTATTTAATTATTTAATTTAGTCAATAGTGGCGGTTGGTCGAAGGAGACCCTCTACATAATGGTTTTAATATCTGATAGTCACTCAACAAGGTTATTATTGCCCTTATCTTAGTGCTCTTCCGGGTCTTAACAGATTTGACATAATATTTGCTTATCCGCAGATCGAATGCTATCTGATTTCGAAAACTCAAAGGAATAGCGATATGCCATGGTGAGACCAGTATCAGTTTATGTGAGGGTACTGATCCCTATAACAACAATCAACGATCTTCATGACAGCCTTTTAGGTTTAACGTGCTCTCCGAGGCACGGGGCAATTTAATACACACATAACTTCAAAAAGTCAATGGTCCACACCATGGGTTTGGACCCGATATACTGCATGGCAGTCCGTTGGCATCTTCACTATAGCCTAGTGAAGTAGCCGCTGGCTGCAAGTACAGTTTATTAATTTATACACAATTGCTACGCAACGAAACAGCAATTGTTTATTCACATAGAACGCTGCTATTATCAAATGCTATTCAGTTTAACACTGTTTAATTTGAATATCATTAATGAAGCGCAAAGCGTACTGCTGACCTAGTATTGATTATAGATATTCATAATTTATTTGTTATAATAGTGTCAGTGGGCAAATGGTATACCTAGTCTGACTGTATATATATATATAAACATCTATCTCAGGAACTACTGGTCCGGTGGGAATAATTATTTCTATGTTGGATAGCGCATTTATTGAGGAAGGCTATAGGCTGTAAAATAACACACTATGAGCATAGCCAGCAGCGGCCCTAAATAACGCGGGTGTAAGCGCGGCCTCAGCTAGAGTTTATTATAAATGTTCTGTATTAACGCGTTAAACTCACAAATAACAGAACAGATTTTTGGATACTTTTCATCAATAGATAGAGTGGTTCCTAGGAAATGTTTAGGTGTAAAATTATTTATCGAGGAAGGCTATAAGCTATGTAACATCACGCTATGAGCCACGGGTGCAGCGCAGTAGTCTTAAAATAGCATAGGTATAACCGCGAACTCAGCTAGTCACTTACGGAAATAAGGCCATTACGATTATATTGAATAACAACATATCATCAATCATGTTTAAGCTCCCACGTTACACCTTTACACTAACAATAAAATTGTGCCTGTTAGTAGGCAATTTAACCTGTTTCACATGTAGCTAGTACTTTTTCCGTTGCTGTTGATGACAATATGGTTCTGGCGCACCAAATCTCATATCTTCAGTTTATTGCAGTTCTCTGCTAGACGTAAGCCTCCTCTAAGTTACTCCACAAGGTTTGATCTCCAAATGTCAGCCACCTTCCTCAAGTCATAGGTCTATCTGGCCGGAGACCGTCTAATCCTATTCTTGCCAAGACATGGGCTCCAATCAGGACCGAACCGTCCCTATGTGCAATGTGCGCGGCGCACACAGGCGCCAGGGTGACAAGGGCGCCGCGCGCCGAGATATGCGTTAATTATAACAGTTTTTTTTTTAAAAAGGATGCCAAAAAAGGCGCTTCACAGGTTTCGCACACAGGCGCCGCAGTGGCGTAGGATGTGCCACCCATACCCATCCAAAAAAATATTAAAAACGACATCGAGAGTTAGAGTTAGCCCGGAATTGTCGACTAAAAAAAAAAAGGTCATCCGCCAACTTCCGGGTGCCACCCAAGCTAGCCTACGCCACTGCACAGGCGCTTCATAGATTTCGCACACAGGCGCTGGATTGGATCGGAACGGCCCTGGCTCCAATCGACAACCTGCCTACTTCACTAACTATCGGTGCTGCGACAAATGCGGCTAGACAGACCGCCACCACTTCAGATGGCTATATCTGCTATATCTATAAACAAAAGGGAAGGCAGAAAAATATACCTATATAATTTTTCCGCCTTCAACCAAATGAGAAAACGTGACATGTATTTTAAAATCTAATGGATTAGTGTATGCTTTAGAAACATTCCATTACAGAGCACACAATTTTAAATTAAATGTACTAACACGCCAGTTAATCTTCTGATTCTGATTATAATTGGTGTCTACTTCGAGCGTCAGTGCATTTCCACTTGGAATTCTGCCCATTATCAACACTTTTCAAATTACAGATATGTTTTATGGTTCCGTAGTATTTTACTTTAAAAGTGACAACAACTCACATTGGGAAAATAAAATCTGTGTCTGTGTCAAGGGGAATTAACAAATATTTGACCATCAGATACGAAGACAATCAGGCTACTGATGACTGACAGCCAACGCACAATC
Source organism: Euclidia mi (assembly GCA_944739405.2). Lineage (NCBI taxonomy): Eukaryota > Metazoa > Arthropoda > Insecta > Lepidoptera > Erebidae > Euclidia > Euclidia mi. The sequence continues at coordinate 2,573,045 of OX123205.2, read as the reverse complement.
TCAACTATTCATCATCATTATCTTCATCGTCCTAGCGTTTGCATACAAGACTTACACGTCTCGTAGCCCAGGGTCCGATTACTAGTCTAACCAGATGTGACAGAGTATCAGCCTTAGCTTAGCATAACCTAAACGATTTTATTTTTCTACTACATACACACATCACCATCTAGCCCCAAACTAAGCAGAGCTCGTAATATTGATACTAGATAATGGATAAACATACATATATACTTTTTTTGTAATTACATAAGTATACATAGAAACGCCCAGACCAAGACAAACATCCATGTTCATGCACACAAATGTTTGACTTGAGCGGCAATCGAACCCGCCCTTTCGGCATAGCAGTCGCTTAAACTCCCGCTGCGCCAACCGGTCGTCGACGATTGCACTACAATATTATCTCGTAACACATTTCCCCAGTTATATCTACATACATTTATTAATAAAACTGTGAAGACAACGTACGTAGTTTATATTGGAATGAACCCGGTACTCCACAGAATTAGCCGCTGCGACCCACATAACGCCATACAGGAACTGTACTGGATAATAAACTGAATTAACTTTGTTCCTTGGAATTGTCTTCAAATCATTTTTGTGCTCCTATGGATGTTACAGAGGGTAATGTTATTATGTCTACAATAATTGAATTGACAATGATATTGCAAGTCAGGTATATTTCTGGAACCCATAAGGATCACGATCAGGGCAATTTTTATACTGTCCCACGGTTGGACACGGGTCTCTTCGCACCATGTGAAGAGTAAGGCCCTAGTCCACATGCTGGCCAAGTGCGGATTGGTGGTCTTTACACGTCTTTCGAGAACGTTATGTAGAATTCTCATACATACAGGTTTCCTCACGATATTTTCCTTCACGGTTAAGTAAGCGATAATCGCATTTAATTTCAAAAACATGTGTAATTTATTTAATTTGGAACAATAATTAGAGAAACATATGAAAGAAGATTACATGTAGCAGAGATGAGGATGTTGAGATGGATGTGTGGGGTCAGAAGGATGGATAAAATTAGAAATGAGTATATTAGGGGAAGTTTGAAAGTTGCACCGGTGCAAGAAAAGCTGAAAGGATATCGTCTAGCGTGGTATGGGCATGTTATGAGGAGGGATGAAAAGCATGTGACTAGAAAGGTGATGAATATTAGAGTTGAGGGATATAAAGCAAGAGGAAGACCAAAGAAAAGATGGATGGATTGTGTGAAGGAAGACATGAATGATAAGGGAGTGAATAATCAGATGACGGCTGATAGGAGAGAATGGAAGCGAAAGACATTCTGCGCCGACCCCAAGTAAAATGGGAATAGGGCAGGCAAAAGAAAGAAGAATTAGAGAAACATAATTTAATAACTGAAGCTCAATCTAATCTAATCTAATACAGAAAACATAAAACAAATCTAAAAAGTGAAAATATTTACAAGGTTTAGGCGTCGTAAAATGCTTCCGCATCAATGTCATCGGGTAACGTGCCCAGAAGGCTAGCAGCATTGCCACGCTGGATGGCAATGCTGATTCTTTGAGCAAAGAATAAATCAGCCTTCTGGTCACGTGAGACTTCGATTAACCGTTTAGAAATTTTCCGGAATAGAGAACGAGCGCTCGGACCCCATGAGCCTAGCGTTTCCACCCCAAACGGCTCAAACACGTAATTACTTACTAAATTACTGTATTTGCGCCGCTTGAGGTTTGCAGCAGCGCCAGCATAGCCTCCCGTGCTTGGAACATGTGATGGCGCAGGAGTGTCTATGCAGGTTGCGTCCTACACAAAACGCCTAATCATTTTCCAAGGCAACAATGACATACCATCAGGTATCTTACCGTCGTCGCGTACCATATCATTTGTTTCAAGTACAGCTGGTACGCCAGACGTGACAGGAGCATGACGAGGAATTCTACCAGCGCTTCTGCTGCAAGATAGCCCATGATGTCCGAGGCTATCGACGTCTTCTCCACAATGACATCGATGCGGAGAAATACACGAAGATTTCAAAAAGTAAGTGGCGCGCGGCATGGATTCGAACCCCTCTGCATAGCAGTCTGCCTCTCTCTCCACTAAGCTATAGATCGAACCCATACTATTCTTATATCATTAGAAGAGTTCAGTATAGTCGACGGTTTCTATAACCAATTTCTTGTATTAGTATGATAAGACTGTTTTAGCAAGCGCAGTCGAATTTTCTCTACAGATGAAGCATCCGTTTTAAAAATCGAGCAAATCCGAAAACCAGTCACATTTACAGAATTTAAAATAAATGATTTCACTAATTCATTTTTATTCAGACCACCACATATACACGATTTTCTACATTTTCAGCTTGCCTGCAGTTTAGATGTTAATCTGAATATAACCATTGGTTCGAATTGCTGTTTAGGCTGCTAAAATGATACCTACTGAATTTCCATCCATTTGGCCTTTATCGGTATCGGTATCCATTAGGTTAATTTGCATGGATTGCGGATGTTTTTATGACGTTAAGCGATGGTACGCGCGGTTCGATTTTAGGTTAGTATATTTTTTATCTCTAAATGCTTCAACTCTGAACTCAGCTTCTTTGAATGCTACGTCCATTAATGTGATATTTTAGATGATATCCGTGACTAGATTCTAGACCAATGGAATTTTCTGAACTAAATCTAGAAGTAATTTCTAAGAATTTATTTTAAAGTAGAAGAGTTATCATCAGTCTTGATGATAATATATCCCACTGCTGATCACAGGCGTCTTAGTTTTATGAGAAGGGTTTTAGTCCATATTTCACCACGCCGGCAAACTGGGGACTGGCAAGCTGCACGCGTCTGTCGGAAACATTATGGAGAACTCAGATATGCAGGTTTGCTTACGATGCTTGCTTTGAGCTCTATTTGTAGCGGTATTTTAGTGTCCACTTGGCTGCATTGTATAAGGTAGAGTGAGAAAGGTACAGTGAAATTCATATACTAATTCATCGCTCTTAATATCGAGGTCAAACGATGTATAAATACGAACCTCTTGTGAATATTACCTTTTTGTAAGACAAAAGGATTCGTTAGAGTATCAAAAGGTCTTCTTTTCTTTAAAAAACGAGATCGCTTCTGTTCGGTCGGTGACTAAACACAAAATATTATGTATATTAACCGTGCCTTCTCCTGTATTTAATTATTTTGAAATACACTCAATACAAATTATTGCAACATTTAATTTATTCATAGAATTTTAATCTTGCGAAACATTTTTATCTTCACATTCGACTCTTACGATAACTCAGTTCTTCACTTTCCTAAATAAAAAAAAACACAGTGGCCACCTTATAGCTCTTTGTAATATCACATTCATTTAATTAGTTATTTTTCACATTCATATCGATTTCTATAAAACTTTTACACACATCTATACAAAACATTAGATAGTACAGTCAGCAATAAAAGTAAGTGCTCTGTTCCAAATTTTTGCTTAGTCTTTTATTTATTTATTTTATTTATAGACTCACGCCTCTATCCCCGAAGGGGTAGGCATAGGTGTAATATTACACCCACATTTCGCCATAAATTTTTAGGTCCCACGTAATAGGGGGCGAGCCTATTGCCGTACCGGGCACATTACCAGACCCCGTGCTGCTACTGAGAATTTCCTAACGGAAAAACCCAATAACACTTTGCCCGACCCGGGAATCGAACCCGATACCTCCCAATCCCACGCGTACATTTATGCCGCGAGTTATTAAAAACTAGTGTTATTTTTATAATTGTAAATTTATCTTAATATATAAAATCCTTGCGTTACTGACTGACTGACAGACAAGCTACAGCCGAAACTACTCGGCGCAAGAAGCTGAAATTTAGCATGTATGTTCCTTGGGGACCGTAGGGGTGCACTAAGACGGGATTTCCCGAAATTCCCACGGGATCGGGCAAAACGGGAAATTCGAAAGTATGTGCGTGCGAAGCCGCTGGCGTCGACTAGTATATTATATAACCAGAATAATAAAGCTAATATTCAGCAAAATCCGGTTAGACTAGTAAGCGAACCCCGGGTTACTAGTATAAACTGGCATAACGCTAGGAAGATGCACTAGAATACTAAACTTTGTTTTGTCTATAAATAAATGCTGTTTTTTAAAATAAAAACTATTTAAACCATTAAAAAAGCCATGTTAACCTCTCGCCAGTGACATGTCAAAATGTCAAACATTTTTAACTGTGGAATCCCGTGAGCGGACTTTACACAGACAAGGTATTTTTAGGGTATATGGGGTATACATAGAGAGTATATATATAGGGTATATGTAGAAAACCTGACTTTCTCTAAATCTAATTGAATTTAATACTAAATTCCAATTAGATTTATATTCCAGTTAGGTTTCTTTGTTTTATATCTTACTAAGTGTACATATCGTGCTTCATTTACTATACAACAATAATTACTAAAGCTCATCAGAACTTTGATACAATATATTTGTTCGCAATCTAGAATAACAAACATTTTTCATCCAAAGTCCTCGAGTAAATATGACGAGCCTATCTAACTATTTATGTCTTGTTTACTTAAACAGAGATCGACATTTTATTTTTATTGGTTAAATTTATCGGCTGAATAAATATCCATGTCCGTTACAGACTAATAAAATTATCGATGAGATAAAATATAGAATCAGAGATATTGAAAGCAGATAGATATAAATAGGATAAAGTTATCAATTTTTTTGTTGACTTTTAGATCTCATCTTATGAAATTATAGGTTTACCGATATCAACTTATTGAAACAAGTAAAATTGTGTGGTCACGTACCGGTGTGTTATTACGTAACTGTCTATCTGATACCTATAATGTAAATGATACTTACAAGACACAGCAGGCAATATGTTACAACGGTGAAGAATCTGATGATGACAATTTGGGGATTACACTACTATCCTTTATACGTCTGTTGATGGGGTGTTTGTAAAGATTTATAAATACATAGTGCTGGCCACCTCAGCTTAGTTTCTTTAATTAAAATAATAGTCGAAAAGTGTATCACATACAATATTTCAGATTTGTACATATAAGTTTACAAATCAAAACGTCTTTGTCGTATTGAGTACTCTCCAGATTTTAAACTTTACTCAAATAAATTTTTATATTAAAAAGTATTTATGTCCCAAATCAAATTCAATCTTATATTATTAACAAGTTTAGCTTGGCTTAGTTGTATCGGGAATGAGTACAGGTTAATGTTGCAATAGGTATTGCAGTTAAAATAAGCGATTTTTTAATAGCTTCGTTTTAAACTGAGAGTTAAAACTGAGACTCACCGTTTTATCTTAGCTAAATATAGTATTAATGCTTTGTTAAGACATATTAATCGCCATAAAATATGATGTTTTGATTTTTTAACTCGGTAGTAGATCAATGTATCTAAACCCCTTTCAACTAAAACACTGGTATGTAAAAAGCCGTCTATTTCCGGGATCATTAGTGTTTTGTCAGTCAGTCTGTTCACACTTATTGATTGTACGAGGGGATATTAATAGACATATTGTGTTTGTTCTATTTTGTTTCTATATGCATATTATACCGTTTGACCTACATTGCACCAAATCAATCTATCAACACTTTATAATATTATAAGCGCTATTATGACATATCATCAATATCCTTGAAATGCTATTGTTACGATTTCATAAGGGATGTCATTAAAAGAAACCGAACTAGGTTACTGAACATATTGAAATTTTCTACTTATTCTTTCTTTCAAGGCTGGCTCTATGAACCTTGAAATCGGCGAATAGCCTTTTCATTTAATCAAGGTCGTGTCATAATAAGGTGACAATATAGATCCCTAAGCTATTCCTTTCAATAAAAATATTGATAGCTTCTGCGTAAGTAATAAAGTCTATTATCTATAACGGTTACAATATTTATTTCTATTCTCTTCTGTACGCCTGCTTCAATCAAGATTGAAACTTAGTTTGGGGACAAAAGTAACCCTTGTGGTACTCCAGATAAAATAAATACTGAAATAGTTGAAAATTATATTTCAAAGTGTTGTTTATTTTCTAATTACTATTTTATTCAATCCTACTGGATGAATAATTCATTTCTCAGCACTTCATTAAATTAGTATCATATCTATACGTATACAACAGAAGTCAAAGTCCGCAGAAAAATCTAAATCCAATGTAGAAATTATGAGTTCATCGTCCAAATAAAATTAACGCATTTCTCAGTGTTTATTTGCCAAACGTACGCACGACGTCAATATAAAATAGAACGACAGAAATAATTCAAATAATTTTCGTTGAAACACCGCTATGTGACCTGATTCAACATCTTTTAATACATTAATCGGCCGCAGTCACACCGTTACATCTATCGCCGATTTCAACGTCTCTTTTTAATTTTTTCAGCGCTGTTCTGATAAGTATTCTGTGTGACAGACAGCTTTAGTATCTATTGTTCAAGAATCAGTTTTTGTTTGAATTTCTTGTGAACGCAAGTTTATTTTGTTGGATAGAAAAAGCTTGTTTCGTCATTTTTCGTCGTTATCCTTGGTTTTATGTTTCTGTTTACATTGTCAATTTCATAATTTATCGTATTTTGTCGATAGAGGTCGAAGGTTCAATGCGTTTGATCATATAACAATTTGCTCAGAATTGAGATTACGGTTAAATTAAAGCAAGATACACAATAACAAGTTGAACAATATTTCCATATGATATATTTTCACAAAAAATAACGTAGTGTAGTGCTGCTGTGATGGTTAAAGTTCTACGCTCTAGGATCGAAAGCTATATACCAACAATGAGAGTTGGCTTATGTGATAGCATAATATCATAATATAACACATGCAAGTAAAGGAAAATACCTAATAATCATAAGATATTATTATTACATGTAAGTTTCATAAGTAGCTCTACCAAATAAGTATATAGTAGCGTACACGATGATATATTCATTATTAAACCCTAGGTCAAATGACACATGGTAATCGAATCCTAAACTAAGCTGAGCTTGCGCTATTGCAACTAGATAACTGATATTAAACATATATATATATATATATATATATATATATATATATATATATATATATTTATTATACCAGACGTCGCCAGCGTTTTCGCCCGCGTCAATTACACATATAAACCTTCCTCTTGAATCATTCTATTTATAAAGAAAAGCCGCATTAAAATCCTTTGCGTAGTTTTTAAGATTTAAGCATACATAGATAGAGACAGACAGAAGACAGACTTTGTTTTATATAGTGTAGTGATGATATTTTAATACTTTCATAGCTTGGATTTACCCCCAAATACAGAAATAATCATTCTTTTAACGCAGAGCTTTGTCTTAATTGGGAATCAAACCCACGACCTTCGGCTTAGCACTCACAGTCACTTACCACTAGACCATCTTGCCACTCACTCGCATATTTTATTATTCGCCATCATAACTTACACTTTGTCCAAATTTGGCAGCCGTCTCTGAGGTCTAAGAGATCATTTTGGCGAGCCTTGCCTATATAAAACTAGTTTTATGAGTGTACGAGTGTGTCGTCTGTACGGATGTTTGGCTGTTTACTATTTACATAAAACTACGTTGTATTATCATGAGGCTGTGTTTGTTTATGTCTTTATAAGGCCGTTGTCCTACCGTCGTGACGAGTAGCAAGGGCGAGAAGCGAGTAGAGGGAACAAGTTAAAATGAGTTGGTGAGCAGGTGTGTGGTACCGATGGTTTTGTCGCAGGTCTATCAGTTAATAGCGAATAGCCTAGTGCCAAGATCGACAGACTGCTATGCAGAGGGCCTTTGCGTCGAATTCATGGCGCGCACCGATGGCTTATCGAAGTTATCTGCGTATTAAATTGTTAATTATCGCTTGCTTAATAGCGAAGAAAAATATCGTGAGGAAGCCTGCACGTCTGAAAGTTCTTCATAATATTTTTGAAAGACATATAAAGCTTGGCAATGTACACTTGGCCAGCATGGTGGACTATACTCTGTTCAAAGTGAGAAGAAGCCTGTGCCCAGCAAAGTAACAAATTATAAACAGGGCTGATGATGACATGGATGCGATGACTATGATTACTTGAAATAGCCACTAAGGGTGGTTAGATTATCTTAGTTCTGCGCAACTCTGAACGTTTTACCCACTACTGCAAAGTGGTAGTAATATTATCTCTATTGTTTACACGGCACAGTTCGTTTGTTTCTTGAGCGGGAAAACCGTTAGTTTGTTGCTTTATCGCTGGTGGTGAGACAAATGCCTAAGTTATGACATACAATATTGGAAGGGAGAAGAGAGGTATCTTTTCTGCGCGCTCGATATTATTTATGTATTATAAAGTAGTATGGCGAAGGCGTTGCTCGATTAGAAAATAGAACTTTGATCTTTACCCCGGTTATGTATTCTGAAACAAGCCGATCTCAAAACAAATGTTGAAAATACTAAAAATCTTGTTCTTAGATTGGTTATTTTTGTTCAAGCATTTTTTTAAATATGTGCAGAAATCAGCCAATTTATGTATTTATGATGATAATTTTGTCTATTGCCTGCTGAATCTATCAGGCACATTATGAAACTATAGTGTAGAGACTTAATCAATATTCCAAAAGTTTAATCTGGCCGTGGCAGGCGTGTCTGTACTGCAAATTAAATTTGGTGGCAGTTACCACCATTGGATTAAGTATTTTTAAAACATTCAAGAACCTACTGAAATTAAATAAGAAAGAAAACTGTTTTGATTGAAATAAGCACAAAATTATTTCATCCAAATTGGTGCAGCCGTTTATCAGGAGGTAAGACACACACGTACAGAAGTATACATTTCAAAATTTAGGAGATTTTCCACTTAGTTGAAACCTGAGTGGAAATAAATGTTAATGTAGAATTTCATTGCATAAAACCACAATAATATTTAAATATTCAAATACATTCGTATAACTCAGAATTAAGTATATGCCGCCATTTTGAACGATGCTGTGCGATTTTTGATACTTGTTTCTTGTTTGCAAAGTTAAATTAGATTCGAAGATCTATAGTGAAAGTTCATGATGCGAAAATTGTATATTTTGTAAGAAACGTATCACGGTGAAGTTTTGTCTGTGTGTCTGCGAACTTTTCAAGGGGTTGGTAGTTTTGTTTCTTTGCTTTTGTTATAAATTTATGATTTAGCATACCTACTATACACATAAAACTATATAATATATATGACTATTTTTAGTATACATAACATAACATAACTTCACGCCTTTTATCCCCGAAGGGGTAGGCAGAGGTGTATTACACACCCACACTTCGCCAGTTATGTTTCGGTCCCAATGTAATAGGGGGCGAGCCTATTGCCATCTACCGGGCACATTGTTAAGCGAGCGATAATATGGTATATATAGTATACATAATATGGTAGTTATGCTGAAATCAATATCTCTAGGTGTCTTTCAGCATCTCGCCTGCTAAATCGATGCATGTTGGTTATGTCGTTAGTTACAGACAAAATAATAATAATAAAAAGGTCTAGGTCTTCCTCTTCCTCCTGTCCCATTCACACTTGACTTATATAACTTCTTGGTCAGTCTTTCGTCATCCATCCTCTCCGTGTGTCCAAACCATTCTAGCATACCTTTCTCAATGGTTGTCACTACATATTCTTTTAACCAACTACACTACACAACACTCTCTTATCACACAATTCTTTAATCCGTCGTTCAAAGATACTCCACACATACTTCTCAGAGCAGACAGAATATACGAGTGAAGCATGACTTAGTTCCACATCTTTTCTTTTTTGGGTTAATGTGTGGCGGTCTAGTGTCGTAACAGATCGCCTGAAGATCTCTTAAGCGCAAAAGCACACACACACACATCATCAGCCTTTAACAGTCCACTGCTGGACTAGGCCTCTCCTTTGAAAGGAGGAATTGGCCTACTATACCACGCTGGCCAAACGGGTTGGTATAGGGTTTGTATCTAGTTTCCTTTCTCTTACAGTGCTGTTCTCTGCATAATATGCACCTTCTGTCGACTCTTACGACACCCATGGGATGATATGGGGTGGTGACAATCCGTATTCTTAATCCGTCACCACACGGAGCGCAAAAGCGCGCTGTCGTAAATGTCACCTCAAGTGATCACCCAGCCAAGTGGTGGCCTGTGTAAACGTTGCTTAACTTTGCCGATCGATTACAAAATAATGTTATGTCAAGTAGGTAATGAACTAATGAGTCCACTATGACAGCTACGCGTATTTTTTTTTAAAGCATATTTGTATTTTTTATCTACCTAATGACTTCAAACAAAACATTGCTTTTCTCAAGGTATGTAGGTATATCAGATGTCAAATTAAAATACGAAGCAAAAACATAAAAGTTTCGTCCTTGTTCGAGTTTTCAGTAACTAAAATAAATGATCAGTCTCTCATAATACTTGTGAATAATAATTATGTGAATTTGTCGTCGGGAGAAGTTTCGCTGTTTTGAACGCTCAAACTTTCTGAAGTTTGGTAAGTAAAAATAGCGAATGTATCATAAGATTTTTATGTTGCTATTATTCTGTTTAATGTGATGTTGTTTAGGTATGATGACTAGTACCTATTTTATTTCAGAATGTTCCTTGTAAAGTTTTTGTAGCTACTGTATTCAACATAGTTCTTTAGCATATTTTCCAGTTGTGCTCTGGAAAACTTAGTTTAGTTTAGAATTATCTACTAAGAAAGTGGCACCAGATTTTTGCTGATATATCTTTGAAAGGCAGCGTACGAACATACCGTGAGACAGCCATGCAGAGAGTATTGGGTTCGAATCCACGGTGCGCACCACTGACTTTTCGAAGTTAGATGCGTATTAAGTTGTTTATTATCGCTAGCCCCGTGCTTTAAAGAGCACTTTAAACCGTCGGTTCCGGTCGTCATGAAGATGTTTCAAAGTCGTTATGTGAACTTAGCTAAGCAATATCGCTATTCCTTTGGGTTGCGGAGGTCAGACGGCAGTCGTTCTGTGGAAAAGCTGTTATTCAGTCATATCTGGTTAGAGCAGTAAGTGGACCCCAGGCCTCTAGATGTGTAAGGCTTGGATGCAATCGGGATTACGCTAGGACAATTATGATGAAGCAGGATAAAAGAAGCATTCCCATTCCTTATCTTGTAGCGACGACAACGGTTCTCAAAATGCAGATTTTAATTAACAAACCATTCCTAACCACATACCAATGCATCAAACACCCAACACGTAGCAATTACTAACGGCTACAATTAAGCATTATCTATACATCGCGTAGGAAATGTACAACGTTGTTCCGTTCCGCCCTGCTTAGCGCGCAATGGAACATGTATAATTTACTTAAATGTATAAACTTGTAAGCATTGGTTATTTAATTAGTGCTACTTTTAGGCTTAAGGTTTTAGGCGTAGATGTAGTTGTAGCTACTTAAGGTTTTATTTCATTTATTTCAAGCACAACTAGATTGGACTCAGGCGGCTTAAAATCGCTATGTGCGGTCAACATAAGCTGGTAAAATGGTCATGATGGCATCTCCCGCACTAAAAATAAATCCTATAGCGTGGACTAACTTATAAACACTTAATCAGCGAGCACATAGTATATACACATACTCAACACAGACAATTAGTGATTTACACAAAGTGTTGTCTCGCGTGGGAATCGAACCCAAACACTCAGTGCAGTTGTTAACGGCCAGCCAAACGCTTAAACCACTGCGCCATAGTTCATAAAGGCCAGACAACCGCTTAAACCACAACGCCAACATACAGTTTTGTAGTAAAAGCTAGAGACATTTACTTTTTAAAACGCCCTCTTTAATGTACAAAATATGTACTATACAACTCCATTCACCCATCCACATACTCTGTAAAGCCGATCCAGTAGTGTACTACTACAAGCTGACAAACAAACAAAAACTTTTCTCGTTAACCGTGACACAGTGTACGCATACACATGTACACCCATACAACTGAAGATAACTCACACATAAAACTGAGGGAAGAACAAAAACAAAATTAAATGTGCACGGCAGTGTACAGCCAAGTCACGAAATAAAAGAAGTCGCTTGTAAGAAAGAATTAAACATTTATAACACTGTCTCAGTTTTCCCGAGAGGTATAGGTAGACTGCAATTTTACCATTGCCAAGGATTTTTGCCTTGTTAATTACATGAGAAAGCAAAGCCTGTTTCGTCCTGTCCCGTTTAGCATAAGTTATGTACCTTGACGAGCCTTACAGTGGGACCTTGCAGCTCCTACTTTTTTTAATTGATTTCCCTGTGTTCATTGTAAAGAAGGAAAATGGTGAAGCTGTCTTTATTATCTTCTCCCAAACACCCTCATCCAATCCCCTCGTCTTGCCTTATAAAAAAAAGAAAGAGTGCATAGAAACCAGTATATCTGTCTTCGGCGCTCTCGAAACTACACTTTATGATAGGGTAGGCCTTAGTCCACCACGTTGGCCAGGTGTAGGTTGGCAAACTTTATAAATCCTTTGAAAACATTAAGGAGAACTTTCAGACATGCGGGTTTCCTCACGATGATTTATGATATTTATAAAGCGAAACGCATTTCGAAAAGTCATTAGTGCCGCAGTTTTAAACCCTTAACAATTTGTAGAGCAGTATGTAAGTTTCGCCACTAGCCTATTGCTTTTGAAAAGACCTGGCGGTACAGACCTTATTTTTCAGAAAAGACTTGGCGGTACTTTTACCGTCAAAATATTTAGCGTGTATTTACGAGAGTACGGCCCGATCGCTTGACAAAATGCCGCATCACCCGCCATCGCATAGAAACTACCTTATCTGCCGCATTTTGTTTATGATTTTATTTACGGGCTCGCGTAAAAAACCAAATTGTTGCATTTGTACTATCTGTTTTGCGCAATTGAGATGAATGGGTCGCGTAAGCCTTTATTTTGGGGATTTTACGCATATATTGGAATATATTTAAGTTTAAATGAGACAAACTATTTTAAGTTCGGTTATGTAAAAGAATGGGCAAACAATTTTGTCGGATGTAGAGTAGCAATATTCGTGCTATTGTACTTAATCTGTGTTCTATACCTATAGAAAGATAAATCTAGTCAACTAGTGACTGCCTCCGTGGTCCAGTGGATAGTCTATGCGACTGCTGATCGGATGCCCCGGGTTCTATTCCCAGGTCGGGCAAAGTGTTACTGGGTTTTCCCAAATTCTCAGTAGCAGCACGGAGTCTGGTGATGTGCCCGGTAACGGCAATAGGCTCGCCCACTACTACGTGGGACCTAAAAATTCATGGAGAAATGTGGGTGTAATAGATTCACGCCTGTATCCCCGAAGGGGTAGGCAGAGGTGTAATACTACACCCACATTTCGCCACGAATCTTTAGGTCCCACGTAAAGGGGGGCGAGCCTATTGCCGCTACCGGGCACATTACCAGACTCCGTGCTGCTACAGAGAATTTGGAAAAACCCAGTAACAGTTATTCCCGACCCGGGAATCGAACCCAGGACCGCCGATCAGCAGTCGTATACGCTATCCACTGGACCACGGAGGCAGTCAATCTGGCGAGTGATTGGTGTTGATTTATCTTCATAATGTTTTTCTTCACCGATAAGCAAGCGATTTCATCCTCCTCTTAGCGTTATCCCAGTTTCAACCCATGGTGCGCTAATTAGTCTAACCAGATTTGCCTGAATATTAGTTTTTCCATAGGGCGACTGACTGTTTGACTTCCGTAACCCGAAGGCATAGCCATATTCCTAAGCTTAGACCAGTTTTAGTATATTTGAGGGTCATCACTCCTCATCATCATGGTCCTAGCGTTATCCCAGTTGCATCCAAAACTTCTCTCTCGCCTTGGAGCCCGGGACTCTCCGTGACGACTGTCAAATATCTCCATGACAGTCGGAACCGACGGCTTAACGTGCTCTTTGAGGCACGGAGCAAGCGATAATAAACAATTTAAAACGCATACACATTCAAGGTAGTAGAAGCCTTGCTGATTTCAGCATGAATGGGCCGGCTCGACCGGGGAAGTACTACCCTCTCACAGAAAATCGACGTAAAGTAACAGTACTTAAACTGTTGCGTTTCGTTCGGTGAGTGAGAGTGCCGGAGGCCCTATCCCCTATCCCTTCTCCCTGATCCCACTCCTTATCCTATCCCAAGCCCTAGGCGGCGATGCACTTGTGACTCTTGTGGTGTTGCTTGTGTCCATGGGCATGGTAATTGCTTACCATCAGGCGATCCGTCTGCTCGTTTGCCGCCTACTATAAAAAAAATAGTCCCCGGTCGTAGCGGTTATCGGGTCTCCATTAAGTCTACCATGAAGACTGATATCGAAAATTTGTTCATAATAATAAAATGAATAACACAATGACTTTAGATAAAAGAATTGAACCACATCACATTAGCCTTTATCGTCTCAAATGCCAATACGCAAACGACTGACACCATTTTTTGACGCTACGACCATAATAAACTCAGAACCATTGCTTCTGTTTTAACACTACATACATACATAGTCTCACGCCTATATCCCCGAAGAGGTAGGCAGAGGTGTATTACTACACCCACTTTACGCCACATATATTTTAGTCCCACGTAATAGGGGGCGAGCCTATTGCCATAACGGGCACATTACCAGACTCCGTGCTGCTACTGAGAATTTCCTAACGCAAAACCCAATAACACTTTGCCCTGCCCGGGGATCGAACCCGAGACCTCCCAATCCCACGCGCACTTTTATGCCGCGAGAGCAACGAGGCAACATGTTTTTATACTATTTCTCAATCATTTCGTGGGTATCGAATGTTCACATTCTATAATATGTATTATCCAATAGTGAAAGTTCGCTTTTCTCTAGAGAATTCAAGTTATGTGTGAACATTTAGACAAAGCCTTTTCTTTCGGTACATTGGTAACTTCTTACTAGAACCCCGAGACGTTAATGATTCAAACTATCTCTTTTGATACTGTGAAGTAATTTTTAAGCGAATACTGACTATGATTATATATTTTTTTATAGACTCACGCTTGTATCCCCGAAGGGGTAGGCAGAGGTGTAATATTACACCCACACTTCGCCATGAATTTTAGGTCCCACGTAATAGGGGGCGAGCCTATTGCCGTTACCGGGCACATCACCAGACTCCATGCTGCTACTGAGAATTCTGAAAAACCCATTAACACTTTTGCCCGACCCGGGAATCGAACCGGGTTTATATTATTATGTATTCTAATCTTAATGCCATTTTGGCCATTACAATCTTATCTCATCATCGGACCTGTTTATAAACTGTCCCACAGCTGGTCACGGCCTCTTCTCACTATGAGAAGGGTCAGGCCATAGTCCACCAAGCTGGCCAAGTTCGGGTTGGCAGACTTCACATGTCTTTCGAGAGCATTATGGAAAACTCACAGAATGTCTGAGAGCACTCCATAATGTTATTGACGATGTTTTCCTTCACCATTCAAATCTTATCTATAAGATGGTAAATAATTTTAGGACCAGTTGAACCAACTCTAGATAGATCTTATTTTCTAGACAAATTCAAAATTGGAGAACATTTAATATTTTGTATGTTTTATCTGGTATATAATTTTTGCTGTAAATTAACTGGAACGCTAAAACTGGTCATTCAAGTCTTTTCTGGCGCACAAAAGGGCGTGGTTTCTTGTGATTGATCACCTATCTGAAATTCAACCGGTGACAAAGGAGCTTAACCTAGAATTGCTTTATTCTTGTTGCCACTGGTCTCTCAAGATATAAATAAATAGAGCACACCAACAAATCGTTTTACATTCGTATGTAATATAAATGCGACAATGCTTGCAACGATTTCTCTCTTGGGTATCATATGAACTGTGATTCAGAAGTTGCTTAAAACTAAATAGCAGCTTGGGTATTTCAGGGGGTAAGCAGAGATGTTTCGCTATCAAGTTGAGATGAACTTTTATTGATACTAAAATTGAAGTAGTTTGTTTGTTTGAACGCACTAATTTTTGGAACTACCAGTCGGGTTTGATTATTATTTTTTGTTTTAATTGATCCAGGCTCCGTGCTGCTACTGAGAGTCAAGAAAATGCCAGTAACACTTTTGTTCGACCCGGGTATCGAATCCAGCACCTGGACCTTGAAGGCGGTGTTTATTGTCTGTGCAATAGTAATACTATCACTTGCTGATAAAATAATAATAATTAATGATTCACTAATAATTGTTTTGCACTGGGTTTTGTTTGTCACTGAATATGTTATTATTCAATAACAAATCATAAATAATACCTTATCATTGTATTGATAAGAAATTACTCAATGGCAAAATAACAGGAAAGAAAGTTTATTGCAAAATAAACGTTGAGTAGTAAATAAATGTGGGTGTGAAATTACACCTCAGCCTACCCCTTTGGGGATAAAGGCGTGAGTCTATAAAAATAGTAATACTTAATGAATGTAAGTTAAATGAAATGTCTAAAATACGAAAACTTAGCAACTATATATTTTTATATAAATGTATATACCTCTTAAATAATAATAGAAAACGACTTGTCCTAACAGACATATTATGGCAGAGCCCAAAATACTGAATCAAGAAGCATACAATCTCGACAGCAGATTTCTTTTATGACATAGGCACCCAATAAAAATATTTTTTTAATATGTCTACTAAGGGGTAAAAACTTTAAACATTTATAAAGTTTGGCGTAGGCGAAGCCGTTTCAACTTGAAAATCTGTTAAGTATTTAAATAGAAGCTATTTAATCTTATAATACATGTCAAAATTGAGCATAAACAACAAATGCCTGAAGTACATACATACATACATAGACTCACGCCTGTTTCCCCGAAGAGGTAGGAAGAGACATATTAAACGCCCACTTTTCGCCAGTGTTTTGATCACACGTAATAGGTGGCGAGCCTATTGCCGCTTATCGGGATATTTTGTTTGCCAGAGCCTCGTCCGTTGATCGGCAGGTGCACCACTTGCAGGTGAGGTTGGCTTGAGACCCTAAATTCTTGGTGGGAACCCTATGCACCCTATAATGCCTAAAGTAGAGCTTATCAATCATCGTCATCACCAGTTTGCCATACTCCACTGCTGATATAGGCCTCTCCACATTGGAGAGCCACGCCACTGAGCCCGATTTTCGACTCTTCGTATCCATCGGTTGCTGGCCACATTGCGTATATCGAGCTTATTAATGTAGTAAAGATATTTCAAACCACGACTCTTTTGAATCGCTTCATAGCAATAGTGAAATTAAAATAATCATGACTACCCTTTTAAATCTCTAACATCACACCATTCAATTAGATCATCATTGATTATACTCCTTATACCAATATATACATATTTATATAACTATTATCCTGAAAAAAGGACAAGTCAGAAGTACCCTTAACAGAAGAGCATGCATGAGAAACTTGATGCGAGTGAGTGAAGCAAGTGAGGTATGTCAGGATCGTTGCAAATGGCGTTCCGTAGTCTCTGCCTACCCCTCCGGGAAACAGGCGTGAGTCTATGTATGTATGTATGTATATAACTATTACTTCATACATTACTAATGATCAAAAATTGCTTTAAAGCATTTTCCCAATTGCTTCCAGAATGAATAAAATCCTATACCACTAGAGACTTTACAAACATTAAATCAACAGAAAAAATTACAACCATTGAAATTAAGGAACATACAAAGAAGTATCCGACGTAGGAATTGAACCCACAACTCTTGATGCACGGTTAAACAATAAGGTAACCCCACGAAATCCGCGCAATTTTCTTGTAACCGTAGTACTCAAAACACCTATCTTTTGTGATTTAGGTCAAATTTCTCGCCTAGACCTTTCTCAATTATCACAATTATCATACCTATAAAGACTCTTTGGAAATATTTTTCAGATATCAAGGCGATATCAATAAAAATATTGGGCAGATAGATAGAAACCCACCAGATAAAATTACCCAATAAAATTTTACGTGGTTTAATGCTTTAGACTTTCAGATCTACCATTTCGATGCAAAATTTCGAATCTGCCATTCGAATTTGCAGTGTAAGCAAAATTGCTAATACTAAACTTTATTTGAAGCTAATATTAATCCTTTATATTTTTAGTAAGTATTTATTTATATTTGGGCCACATTCCAAAATTTAATCAGTCTGTTCCAGTGTATACACTTGACACAATATGATTCAATATTGAATCGAATTTCAAATATTTACAACAAAAGTACTTCGTTGTTGACCTATTTAGGTATCTAATAAAATATTCCCAGAAAATTGTATTGTGCCAAAGTATTACAGCAAATTTATTCAATCTTGAGTCCTTAAATACCCTTATACCCTAGATTTATTTTCTAGTTAATGACAATTTATTGTAATTTTTGGTAATAAAATACCTATTTTACTATCAAAAATTTGGTAACAAGTAAGTAAAGGGACTATTAGAATGCAAACATTTTTGCGCGCGATCACTAAGTTGATTGTTTATCTAGATGACCTATTGAGAATTCCCACAAAAGTCAAAGTCCACTAAAGCTCTGCCAACTTTCTATCTAATATTTGTAAATTTACTTTAGACTTATCCAAAATATCCCTTACTCTACTACATATCCGTATGAGCCAACATTATGAAATTTCCACGAAAATAGCTCTCACCGAAATATTGTTTAAGCCCACTGCGACTGCAAATAAAATTTTATGTCAAGTTTTATATGACGTTCGATTTTCCCAAAGCAGAAAATGTTTGAACGCAAAACTGTTCAACGCTCGCCGAAGTTTGAACCTTCGTTTTAACGACTTGGGTTTTTGCTTACCTGGCAAAGGTTAGGATGAAAATATGTGCTAGTTATGTAGCTACACCTACATCAAAATCACCAGTCTCCGGTTTCAGAAACAATTTGCCACGTCAAAGACTTGACCGAAATTGTCCAAGGGACCGTGTTTGCTTGTTCAGTGAAAGTGCTCTCTCGTAACGGGTACCTATAGTTTCCCAGATGGGACTGGACATTGTCTACATATCCCCATGGACTTATATTGACCCTTCCGCTATTATTGCTGACGAAATTTTTGCTACGAATTCTAGGAAAACGGAATTGAGGGCTCAATTGAATCCTCAATTTAGATGTTTGATACGAGATTCTAAGAAAATGATTTCGCTAAGTAGGATAAAGAAAAACATAAGCAATGTCAACAATATGATGAATGTCCTGAAAAAATAATAGAGCAGCATCCGAGCCGAACGTCATCAATCTAATCTGCCTAATAAACATTAGACGCGAATATATTTCATTCGTCCGGACGAACCCGGCCGGCCAAGAAAAAATAATATAAATCATTCAAAATAGCTTACGGTCGACGATTGCGTTCACAGAAATCACAAAATTTGACACTTCCTCCGTACGTGTAATAACTAGTTACACCCGAATAATATCACTGTTCACAAAACGTAATCTCACAAGTTTTTAACACAACCGAGCACAATTCCCGCTGTGACGTGGGTATTATTTTAATAAATACTGACACAAAGCGTAGATGTTTCAATAATCCAGATACGAAAACATTCGGCGCGTTCGGTCGTTCGGGTTGAGGAGCCGGGGCGACGTGCGTCCGTCGCGACGTTTCCACGGGCACTGGTTTGGCCAGGCCGTGCAGGGGCGGCGCGGGCTAGTGTGTGTCTATATCCACACAAGGGTTGTTTTACATCTGTGTGCGTGCTCTTCAGGTCACCAGAATTCGGTGAAGACAAGCGTTGTGAAGTGGTGTGCCCTATTTCAACTGACTCTTTTAGGTTCCACACCGCGGAAATTGCACGCAACCGGCCATTGAAGAAGTTAGACTGAATACTCTACATTTGGACACTGAATGTCGTTTTTAGTTCTGGTTTTAATTCTTAAGTTCTTTACTTTAATTACATGAATTCCTCTCGTGTTTGGAATGAGTAGTGGTGTTAAATCTTTGTGGTTTTACATTAGGACCCTTTTATGTCCTTTTGTGAGTGGTTCTCTTGCGTTTTGTGCTTTCAAGTGAACTTTTCTGAATAAACATTTTCGTACGTTTATTTCGAGTTGACTATGGTTAATGAAAACTGACAATTACTTTTTCAATGATCCGTTGAAATGATTTATAAATAGGAGTAGTTTGCATCCAGATTGCAGAATTTTTGTGCTTGTTTACAGTGTTGAATCTCGCATAGATTTGGGATAGACAGAAAGATAATGTACTTTCAACAACATGAGCAAATTGTAATTATACATTAAGGTCTACAATTATATTTTGTAAAATTCATTGAGTAGCGTTTTTTCCATTGTTAAGAAGGTCAGACTTCTGAGCTAAAGGTCGTCAATAAGAATTTGCAACAAACTGTAATTAAAGGGAAAATTCTTGGATGGATGTTGTAAATTTGAGTTCCAAGCAATGTATAAATTTGTGTGATCTATAAATAGCTCTGAGTGTGGGTGTTCGATTTGTCTGACTTTAGAGTATAGTTCACTAAGATTATAATTGTCTATGATCACATTTTATACTAGCTTCAGTCCAGCGCTTCATTCTCGGGGTATGCTGATTAATACTACCGTATTGGCAGAATAGTTTTACGACCATAAATAACAAATACATATCTGTTAAAGGTCAAAAAAACCATTACATACTTTGAACCTTTGAAAAATAAAATTAGACCATGTTTGGCTCTGAGTCCAACCGAACCAAAGTTGATGAGTTGAGTTCTTTAAGTATCTCCATTCCAAAGTCATCAACTTTGGTTCAGCTTTTTGGGGTATTAAATAATGGCAATATTGATTAAAAATAAGTATTAACAACTTTTGCGCCAGGAAAATAAGAATTAGCTTACTAGTGTTGTCCACCGGTAAGTGAAATAAAACCTCACGTAAAGTGGCATAATAGACCGGGCCAATTGGACTGCGCGAGTAAATCGTTTGAATGCAAATCTCTGTTAACTTAATTAGCTGCTAAAATGCATACGGTATCGCAAGTTATCGCTGCTGTATAAATTATACAAGCACATAATGAATCCGGCGTTTCGGAATGAATTGGTTTGCTGGTCTAAAAATGCTGTATATTTTGGTCATTTTAAGAAATTATGCTTTTCAGAGAATTTCAGTATCAGATTTTTAAACGCAAATCATAAAAGACATATTTCATTTTCAAACAAAAGTGACCAAAATGTATACGATTTCAAAGCTCCAAAAAAAGTTGTTCATAATAATAAGTTAAACGAAGCCCGAAAACGTTTCCAGTTTGCTAAAAATAGCCTTTTGTGTTGTAAGTTGGTGTCTACTATAATAAGATTTCAGGTGAATTTAAATAGCAAAATTGCCTAGACGTGCCTCAGGGAGCAAAGCTGGATCCTACCTAGGGTTAGGACTAACCTAGGATTAATTAGTGTGATTAATATGGTTACGCTTGTGCGTACAGATCAAAGCTTTTCAACTACACACCTAAATTATTATGAAAATTAAAGCACTATTCTGGTTACACGAAATTTTCACGCACTTACGCGTCGCGTGATAGACAAAGCGACCGTTTGAACCATTGCTCCAGCCAGGAAGCCAAAATGTATATTTATTGGGTGACGTATTAAGGACACAAAGTACCAGTAACCCATTTTCATCCCGAGGGTGTCGTAAGAGGAGGTTAAGGAAAATTAAGGAAACAGATAGTATCTTTACGAAGAGACGAATATTTCGTCATAAAACCCTATGCCAACCTGTCTAGCCAGCAGATTACGTAATAGAGCCAAATCCTGCTATTGTGGCTTAAAATAGAAGAGACTTATGTTCAACTGCAAAAGGCTGTAGAATGGAATATGGAGTTACTAGAGTCGTATGTAGAGTGACATGTAGATCGTGTTTATTCACTTATTAACACTCATACAAACTATTATTACAGGTACTTACAACCTAATTCAATAGCCTATGTATATAAATATTAAACAATAATGGTAACTCATATGATATAACTAAACTAAAGCAAGCAAACGCAATAAGCGGCCCGTGTGAATTCCTTCAGTGTACACCTATGAGCCATGGCACTTGGTCGCGGCGCGCGCTACAGCAGGCATGTACGCTCTAGGCACTACCAGCAGCTCCGGCCTCCACCGCCGCCCCACGTACTCGCCCGGGACGCACGCCGGAGTACTGCCGAGATATTCAGGTTATGAATTTTGCCGCGAATAACTTTAAATAGGTAGACGGTAAGAGCGACCTCCCTTCTTACTTCCAGCCTGTAATAGTCTACCATACCCAGAACAAATAGAGAAGGGTACAGTAGCGGATAGCCTGGGTATACCCCATATTGCTTGAAGTACACGAACCTTACAAAATTTTTCTGGATACGTTCAAGCATCAGTCTGTACTTCTCCTCGTGTGGTGACTATAATACAGCATTGCATTCTTTAACGAGTGCCTCGTACAATGCTTTCAAAGCGGCTATATTTGTGAAGGTGTTTGCCTGGCGCAATATTAGTCCCAGATTCCGGTAAGCTTTCTTGCAAACAGCAGTGATATGCTGCCGAAACTGTAGATCAGCAGTGAAGCGTACACCTAAGTCCCGTAGGTACCTCAGTCACACGTTGTACCGGCACCCCATCCATAAGATATTGCTAATAGCTCAGGGTTCGTGCGCGACTGAAAGATAAGACGGGACACTTAGTTATATTAAAATACAGTTTATTTTTCAAGCTCCAACTTATCGCGCTGTAGTGTTGCGTGGTCTACGGAATTTCTTATTTTATGGACCAGTGTTAAGTCGGCCGCTAATAGTAACGGCGCCGGCTTTGATTTGCTGACTACCCTAGGCAAGTCATTCACCGTAAAAATAAACAAAAGGGGTCCTAAATTACTACCCTGACTCACCCCAGATCTTATTGTGTAGGGATCCAAAAGATGTCCACCACAGTCCACATATTGACATCTGTCCCGAAAGTAGCCGGCGAAGAATGTTAACGTATGTGGCGTGCACCCCATACCTGCCAGTTTGGCTAGTAGGATGTCATTGTCATAGTAAAAACAGAATAGTAAGATAGCTTCATACAAATCGGCCGCCGCGCTGCCGCGCTGGTTTGAATGTACGCGTGAGTCGCCGGCGCCGTGTATGCACGCACTTTTCACGCACACAATCTCACGAGCGCGGCAAGCTCGGCGCGGATTCAGTTCGGGATGCGCCGCGCGTCTGATCGAGCGCATTCATGTAGGTACTACACTGCTCGCCCGCTTGAATTATTTATATACATTCAGTTTTGTAATAAACGTTATTAATAATATACAATGTGTTAAACGACAGTAAATTTAACTTGTTACTTTTTCTCATTAAAAAAGGCATTTAGATAGTTATATAACGTTTAGGTAGTCAGTAGGTATTTGAAAAATAAAATATTCAAGCTTAAATTGTGAAGTATTCAGCGCGATCACTTAAAAAAGCGCCGAAAAAGCGCGAGCGCCGACAAAGCCGGCGCCGCAGTGTAAACAAGTGACAACCCGTGCGTCAACGCAAGAGTAGGCAATTAACTCACCGAGCGGCCTTAGCTAACCTAATTCTGTTTTTACTATGTCATTGTCGACTGTGTCTTTAAACAACAACTAGGAAAAACCATTTCGAGAAGGTAGCCGGTGAATTAAAACGCAATCTTAGTTTTTTTGCCAATGGTGCAAATAGTTATTTTGTAGCCTTATGTATCTACTATTGTTTATTCAGCCATATATGATATTATCTAAAACTAAATATAAGACTAGGCTAGTTATACCAATTAATCTAATTTAAGGCTAATTGTAGTGTACCTTTTTGTAATTTTGAGGATAAATAAATTATTATAATTAATATTTATTTTTAATTATTATTATTATATCTAAACACGCACACGTTTTGTCGTAAATAGAGATCGAACATAATACTTACACCACACTGAAAAATAGAGTCAAATGTAGAGTTAAGTTTAAACAATAAACAAATAATTTACTCCCTCTGACGGCTCTTACGACACCCATGGGATGATATGGGGTGGTGACATTCAGTATTCTTAATCCGTCACCACACGGATGTAAGTCGTAAGAGCCGACAGAAGGAGTATATTATACAGAGAACAGCACTGTAAGAGAAGGAAAACTTGATACAAACCCTATACCAACCCGTTTGGCCAGCGTAGTATAGTAAGCCAATTCCTCCTTTCAAAGGCGATGCCTAGTCCAGCAGTGGACTGTTAAAGGCTGATGATGATGAATAAACAAATCACCCAAACTGGGAACAACCATTAAAAGCCGTATACTACTTGGCCCATGAAGAGATACGAACCCAGTCCTGGTATAAAATTTAAAATTAGACAAAGTTTTTTGGGAAACAACTAGGAATTATTTCTTTGTCGCGGCGAACTTTACAACCATTCAAGCTTTGCTTTGTAGTTCAAAGCACATTTAGATAGCATGCAAGTTCAAGGTAGTAGAGCCTTGCTGATTTCAGCATGAATGGGCTGGCTCGACCGGGGAAGTACTACCCTCTCACAGAAAATCGACGTAAAGTAACAGTACCTAAACTGTTGCGTTTCGTTCGGTAAGTGACAGTGCCGGAGGCCCCATCCCTTATTCCTTCTCCCTCATCCTATCCCTTTTCCCAACCCCAAGTGGCGGCAACGCACTTGTGACTGCTGTAGTGTTGCTTGTGTCCATGGGCGGCGGTAATTGCTTACCATCAGGTGATCCGTCTGCTCGTTTGCCGTCTGTTACCATAAAAAAAAAATGCAGATCACAGAAAGTGTTGTCTCGTATGGGAATCAAACCCACAACACTCGGCGCTGTTTTAAACGGCGTGGTGGCCAATTAAGCCACAATGACATACGTGAATTACATTATGAATATTATGTTGTCATATATAACAATATTCTAATAAAGTTCACAAAAAGCCAGTAAATGACCGTAATACTAATCCTATCAAAAATCTTTAACTAAACAAAGAGTAGTAGAGAGGCCTACGTTCAGCAGTGAACACTGTCGGACTTTGAATGATCATGATGATGAAATATAGAGTCACTATAACCGCAGTAGTAGTAGTTAATATAAATGTAGAATCTTTAAGTAATTTATTTATCTATTTGACATTCATAACCGTCACCTGAAGACCTAAGTGAATAAACGATTTTAGTATGTAGAGTCTCATGTAGAGTCATAGTCATGCGTACATTCCCACGCGTCGTCGGACGCAGACAAGGGTTGTTACGATGGCCGCTGTCACTCTACGTCGTCTCTACCTTACTCTACACGAGGCATTACGACCATGGCGAAACCGTGACAGATTTCAGTACTTATGCTTTATGTTTTATTTATTTCTGCGGTGAATTTTACTGTTAAGGTTTAAACGGATTATTGTATAAGGATTGGTGGTTATCAGTAAGGCTTAGTAGGCTATGATAGGTGCTTAATTGTTTTGTGGTCTTGAGTCTATGACTTGCACATTAACAGTGTTGCTATTTGGACATCCTTTTCGTCATAATAATATTATGCTTTATTAACTTTTCTTCTAAATTTCATGTTAAGTTTTATTAGTCTGTAAAGGAAACGCGTGAGGTTTGTATGCAGAAAGTTGTTTTCTATTGTCTCTGCCTATTCCGACAAGAGAACAGCGTGAGTGTTTGTATGTATGTAATACTTATTTTTAAAATATCTTATATAATTATAATGCATTTTTGGCATCTTCGATAATACGAATTATTACTTTAAGTTAATCTATGTCGTATCCTTTAGTAATATTCGATTAAAAGCAGCTTAGCATACATAATGAAATTTTTTATCACGTTCTGTAGGAAAGACTGACAAAGAAGATATATTATAAGGCAAGTGTGAATGGGACAGGATGAAGGGAGGAAAGACCAAGGCGGACGTTCTCTGACCAGATTGGAGACATTCTAAAAAAAAGGACAGGTCAGAAGTACCCTAAACAGAAGAGCATGCATGAAAAACCCGATGGGAGTGGATGAAGCAAGAGAGGTGTCAGGATCGTGGCAAATGTCGTTCCGTAGTCTCTGTCTACCCCTCCAGAAAACAGGCGTGAGTCTATGTATGTATGTAGGATATAGTTACGTTAGCGATATAAGGATCATGCCCATAGTACTTGACGCAGTGCTTAATGGTGCGGCTTTGCTCGCCTAGTAACTAACATTTAGTTATTAGATATTATATATTTTTTATAGACTCACGCCTGTATCTCCGAAGGGGTAGGCAAAGTTCTAATATTATACCCATATTTCGCCATGATGAAATTTAGGTCCCACGTAATAGGGGGCGCGCCTATTGCCGTTAATTTGTACGTTGCCAAACTCCGTGCTGCTACTGAGAATTCAGCAAAACTCATAACACTTTTTGCCCGATCCGGGAATTGAACCCGGGACCTCCCGATTAGCAGATGCATACACTATTCACTGGACCACGGAGGCATTCAGTTAGTTTTTAGTTTGTAGTTATTATGTATTATAATGACATGCAGGCTATATGACTGCAAAATGTTGACGAAATCCGAAAATGGTAAAATATGCCAACGTTGCTTAACTTTGTCGATCAAGAGACTTTATCCAACATAGCTGACTCATAATATATTCCGTTATCAGTATCTTCCCTCAGTCGTATCATATCTTGGCTAGCAATTCCGGCTCAGAACTAAGTAATAGGCCTAATATATACACTACAGGCAGACTATATAAAGTACGTACATATTTGAACGCATGTTGTAATGGTCTTACCACACAAGCAACATTTGACGGCGTGATATACATAAACATAGATACAGCATCATCATCATCAGCCTTTAACAGTCCACTGCTGGACTAGGCCTCTCCTTTGAAAGGAGGAATTGGCCTACTATACCACGCTGGCCAAACTTGTTGGTATAGGGTTTGTATCAAGTTTTCCTTCTCTCACACTGTTATTCTCTGCATCATATGCTCCCTCTGTCGGCTCTTAGGACACCCATGGGTTGATATGGGGTGGTGAGTTGGTGACATTTCGTATTCTTAATCCGTTACCACACGGACAGATACAGCATAGCGTTATAATAACTTAATATGATGAAATTTATTTACTAGTACTATATTATAAAACAAAAACTGTGTTGTCTCATGTGGGAATCAAACCCTGAACACTATCAGGACGAGAATATCTTGAATTCGAATAAATTCCAATTCAGGCTATTATTCAGTCTAATCTGGTGGGACTGGGGCAAAATCCAATCAGTCAAAATGCAAAAGTGAATTCATGTCTCAATATAACCCACGCGGTTTTCTAGCAGTAGCGTAAGTGCCCAAACCTTAATTCTAGATATCTATGTACGCCACAAGTTTATGAATAATACAACTTACGTAGTATTGCCCGGCTTTGCTTGGAGTGGACTGTGCGCTAAGTTGTATGCTTGCGAGTATTATTTGTGTGTGTTGGTACTATTGCGGAGGTCTTGGTATTAATGTAATTTAATTTTGCTTTGGATCTGCAAAGTTGTTTTTAGGACCGGTCGATTAATAGTTGGGTTCGGAGATGGTATGATAAGAGATCTAAGAACTAAATTATGCACATAGGAAACCGTCTATATCGCAAAAACAATGTCAGTCCTGTTTAGTAAACTGTCCCACTGCTGGGCACATACCTCTTCTAATTATGTAAGGGGTTAGGCTATAGTACACCACGCTGGAAAACGACGTTTTCCTTCACAGCTTAGCAATCGATAATAAGTCAGTGATGTGTTTCGAAGGTTGAACTTGAAATACTTACTCTGCGTAACAAGCCTTTTTATTTCATAATCTTAATAGTCGATTACTAAAATCATTATCATCACACACAGCCTATTGCATTCCTCTGCTGGACAAAGGTCTCTCTTAATTCTGTCTCATAATATACTAGAGAATATCCGCAGCTATGCCGACACTTTTTTTTATTTAAACATTCCTGGCCGATTCCTTGAGAATTTCTAGAAGTCCCTTTTTATTGCATCCCTACGCTCCGCAAGCACATACATGCCTAATTTCCGCTTCTTGCGCCCAATAGTTTTGGCTCTGCATTGTCTTTCAGGCAGTGAGTAACGGAAGAATTGTTTACATAGGTACAGATAGATATTATTTCTTTATAATAATATATGTCCAGTATGTTTGACGGCAGCGATAGCCTAGTGGAGATACCAACAGACTGCCATGCAGAAGATATCGGGGTCGAATCCACGGCGCGCATCAATGACTTTTCGGAGTTATGTGCGTTAAGCCGTCGGTCCCGGTTGTCATGAAGATCTTTGACAGTCGTTACAGGGCGTCAGTACCTTCTAAATAAACTGACACTAGTCTAAACCATGGAATATCGCTATCCCTTCAGATTGCGGAGGTCCGACAGGCAGTCGCTCGGTGTTAAAGCTTATATTCAGCCAAATCCGGTAAGACTAGTAAGCGGCCCCAGATTGAAACTGGGATAACGCTAAGAGGAGGATGATCCAGTATGTTACCCTTTTATTGGGCACCATTTAGCTATCTCAACTTCTCATTTAAATACACGGAAATTATTTCCTTAATTAGAAGCAAAATTTTGGAGAGCAATCTCTTAACAGTATCACTTGTCAAAAGATATATTTCAGATAGACACAGTATTAATATAGTTCCTCGAATGTTGTCAAAGAAAGTTAGGCTGCCGACAGGATTAAATTCTAGTAATTCATTTACTTAGAACTTAGCTAACCATTCTGAGAAGGTACTGGCGAATTTATCTATAATTACACTATGTAAAGTAATCTCTGCCAAGACTGCCTTCGTGATCCAGTGGATAGCGTATGCGACTGCTGATCGGAGGTGCCGGGTTCGATTCCCGGGTCGGGCAAAAGTGTTACTGGGTTTTTTCGAATTCTCATTAGCAATAGGCTCGCCTATTACGTGGGATCTAAAAATTCATGGTGAAATGTGGGTGTAATATTTACACCTCTGCCTACCCCTTCGGGGCTATAGGCGTGACTCTATAAAAAATATTTTATAGTATAGTAATCTAGATAGTATTAGGAATGCGAGATTAAAGAGGTTGTTTGTTAATCTCTCATGGTACTCATAGCGTCGTGACTTGTCATTATGAACAGTTAAACAAAGTTAAGCAACTTTGGCAGGGTTCACTAGTTGGATGGATGACCGTTGGTTAAAAGCAAATAACTTTGCCTTAATAGACACATAAGTCGACACTGTTTCATTTCGTGTTCTTGCCTTAGGATATCCAATGTCTGTAAAAGTTTGCTCTACTAAATGAAAAATAATACGGTGAAACAGCTAGTATCTAAAAGTAGGCACTAAAAGATCTAAACAAAATAAACCCCGATAAACATACATACATACATAGACTGACGCCTGTTTCCCGGAGGGGTAGGCAGAGACTACGGAACGCCATTTGCAACAATCCTGACATATCTCTCTTGCTTCATTCACTTCCATCAGATTCCTCATGCATGCTCTTCTGTTCAGGGTACATTTTAACCTGTCCTGTTTGTAGGATGTCTCCAATCTGGACAGAAAATCTGCTTGGTCAGTCTTTCGTCATCCATCCTCTCCACGTGCCCAAACCACCCGATAAACCCTAAAACGTATAATTCCAATCGAATAACCATGTAAATAAAATCAAATTTCAGACTTGTTAAACGAAAAATACCCAGGATAGAAAACAAAAAGCTAGTTATTTAAAGAAAACACTTACACATAAAATTGAAATTTAAATCGTTTGAATATTTGCAAAGTTTTGTACGAACTCTGTAAAGGTTTTTGAAAGCTTTTCAAGTAACTTTATATTTGAGTAATATAAATGTTTGAGACGTATGAAAATGTTTTACGTATGAACAAGCTGTGTTTTCTACATATGCTTATTGTGATAAGTTTACTTTGACTGCGAATACGACAATACTTTATGTTACAAATACAACGAAAAACATAAATATTGTATGACTAGAGGACGCCAGCAGCTACAGCTGCAATTTTTTTTAAATTTACCCGTTTTGGCCGATCCCGTGGGAATTTCGGGAAATCCCTTCTTAGTGCACCACTACGGTCTCCAAGGAACATACATGCCAAATTTCAGCTTCCTGCGCCCAATAGTTTCGGCTGTAGCGTGTCTGTCAGTCAGTAAGTAACGCAAGGATTTTATATATTAAGATTTTAAAAACAATTGGAGCTGTCTACAATCTTATAACATGTAATTATTATTCACATTTTCACTAACATACCATAACTTCACATCTTTTATTCCCGAAGGGGTAGACAGAGGTGTATTACACACCCACACTTCGCCAGTTATGTTTCGGTCCCAATGTAATAGGGGCCGAGCCTATTGCATTCTACAGGGCACATCATTAAGCGAGCGATAATTAATTTATAATGCACACATAACATTAGAGGTGTGTGCCCGGGGTGCCCGGGGAGCGAAGCCGAGACCATCGTCTCGACAGTCCGTTACGTTCACCACTGGGCTATCGCCGCTTTTTATTAATAGTGCTCGCTGTAGAGTCGATCATCATTTTCCTAGCGTTATCCCCGTTGGAACTCTGGGTCCGCTTACTAATCTAACCGGATTTGACCGAATATTAGCTTTTGCTCAGATAGACTGCGTGTCTGACCTCCGCAACTCGATATAGATAATCCACGGTTTAGACAAGTGTTAGATTATTAAGAGGTTTTTTTATGTCAAAGATGTTCACGACAGTCGGGAGAGAAATTATCATTTTTAAACATATTGAAGCCAATATTTTGTGGATACAAGTGGTTCACTTAACAAATTATGCCAACCGTATCTTTAAATAGAAAAAGTAAGGCAACCTTTTAAAAAACTCTCCGGATGAAAAAGATCCTCAACAGTATAATTGGCCTTATTGTTTATAATATGTCCTACTGCTAAGAACAGCTAAAAGTAATCAAAGTCTACCAGGCTGGTCAAGTGAGGGTAGATAGTCTTCACATGTCTTTCGAGAACATTAAGGAGAACTGATGCAGGTTTTCTCACGATGTTTCTTTCACCGTTCAGCGGGAGATAATTATCAATCTCGTGGGTTTGACTTACATAGACTCTCTGCGTAGTAGTCTTTTGGTCTTGCCAATAGGCAAACTCAGATTTTTCTTATTAAAATATTATTATTATTTATTTCAATTAATAAACAAAGAATTCTATATAACAGATCAAAGGTCCACAAAACTGTGTTAAACAGCTTGACTGTGGACTCATTCGAGTCTCATTCAAGTGCTTAAGTAATAGAAAAATAATAATGGTTCTATGTAATTATTATTATGTATATCAGTAGTTAGTAAAATAATATGATTGATTTTTTTTACGTTATGTAGTATCTAATAGGTTTTTTTTTTACTTTCTTTAATAGAAATATTACTTTAGTTTATGGAATTGAAATTAAACTACAGTTTACGGATTTTATCGCGTTATATTGGTTTCATTTGTTTTTACATTTAAACCGAATAATCTAGAAACTACATTTTTATTACTAGCCGACGTTTCGAATTCTTTACAGGATTCATGTTCACGGCAGACTGAGGTGGTATTTGTCTTTGTCTTGAATTTAAAAGTTATCTCAAAGTACCCGAACATTTTTCAACTATTGGTGTTACTATCTATGCAGAATGTGCTCACTGTGTCTTGATGTCTTCTGGTGACTTTGTCCTTCTTGGGTTTCATTAGCCTGATAACAGGGTCCCAAGCTGGAGGAACATTCCAACCATCTTCCCTATTGAAATTAGGATGTTTTTTAATTTCAATAGCTTCTCGTATCATTCTTGGAATAAAGCGGTGTTCTTTTGCGAGTATCTGTGGTTTATCAAATCGCAGGTAATGGTTGGTTCCTTGTTCTACATATTCACACACAGCAGACTTCGTCGAGCGTTTGTGTTTAATGTCAGCTATATGTTCCTTTAGTCGAATGCCTATGCTTCTCTTGGTTTGTCCAATGTATGAGAGCCCACACTCACAGTCTATCTTGTAAACCCCGGCCTCTTGTAAGGGTAACTGACTCTTGACAGATGGTAATAATTGGCTTGTCTTCGTTGGCGGCTTGTAGAAAGTTTTGATTGAAGCTCGCTTCAAGATGTAGCCAATCTTGTCGGTCACGCCCTTGATGTATGGGAGGACAGCAGGTTGTCTCTCTACTGTGGCTGGCTTGTTCTTCGGGGATCTGTGATATTGGCGCGGCGGTCGGAGCTTGTTGTCTTGCAGAACTTGCTTGACATGTTGAAGCTCGGCGTCCAGGTGTTTCTTGTCACAGATCCCCCGGGCTCTCTGAAACAAAGACATTCCTACGGTAGCTAACTGTTTAGGATGGTGGTGAGATTCACCGTTTAAGTACCTATTTGTATGTGTCTTTTTCCCATACACAGTGTGGCTCAAGGAGTTGTTTTTGTTCCTGATAACAAGTACATCTAAGAAAGCTAAAGAATTGTTTGCCTCTAATTCCATTGTAAATTTAATCTGGTTGTGAATAGAATTAAGATGGTCTAGGAATACATTAACACTATCTGTTGGTAAAATTGTAAAAGTGTCATCTACATACCGCTTGTAGAACCTCGGTGTGATGGTGGCAGTCTGCAGGGCTCGCGCCTCGAAGTCCTCCATGAAGATGTCAGCAACAACAGGCGATACTGGAGAGCCCATTGCCACACCGTCTACTTGTATGTAGTATTTCTCATCCCATAACAGATAGCCAGTTGTTAAGCAGTGTTTCAATATTTCTGCATATTCCTCAGGCATGTTTTTCTCTATTAGCTTCCTTCTAGTTATCTCAATACAGTCATGTGCTGGTAAGCATGTGAATAATGACTGTACATCAAAACTAACCATAGTTTCCTTGTCAGAGAGATGTAGGTGTTTTATTTCACTGACAAAATGGTAGGAATCCTTTACATGCGCTCTCGTCTTGCCTCTGAGTGGCGAGAGAATCTTTGCAAGGTGTTGAGCCAATCTGTAGGTTGGTGCCCCTATTTGACTGACTATAGGGCGCAGTGGAGCATTTTCCTTGTGTATTTTCGGTAGACCATACAATTGGGGAGGTTTTGCACACGATGGTATTAAGTATTTCACGTCCAGATTCAGTTGTTCGGAGTATTTCTTCACAATATCACTCGTTTGCTTGAGTATTTTGTTGGTAGGGTCCGTATTAACCAATTTATATGTACTTTCATCCGACAAAAGATTTTCCATTTTTTGTTTATAATCGGACGTGTCCATCACTCACTACCGTTGCATTTCCCTTATCTGCTCGGAGTACTGTTAGTTCAGGTCTAGCTCGTAGGTTCTTCAGTGCGAAATACTCAGGTTTTGGTAGATTCCTTTTCGGCACTTTCGACTGGCGCAATACAGCAGAAACGTCTTGACGTATGGCCTCGAAATCTTCCTTACTCACATTGTTCTTTACTAGACAATCCTCAACGTTGCAAATAATGGTCTCATACGGTATTCTGGATGGAGTTATCGCATAATTTAAACCTCTCTTTAGTACATTTTCAGTGTTTTGATCTAACGTGTGTTTTGACAGATTGACAACTGTTTGTCTATGGTCGGCGGACGGTAGCGTGTGATTGGTCCGTGCAAAAACGTTCTGTTTCATTTTGTACTGGTCATTTGATTTTTGTTGTAATTTTTCAATTTTTTCTATTTTGTTACGTTTACACGCGTAATATTTTGATGTTTCTCTGTTATTTATTGCATTTATGCATTTTTCAAAATCAAATGGAGTTATCAATCTGTATATTTCGTTAGACAAATTCTCAACATTTCTATTTATTCTGCGTAAGTCAGCGCGGTGTTCGTGTATCTTTTGAATGAGTAACTTATGACTTGCCTGTTTTAAGATCTTAGCGCTCCCACGTATGTCCTTCTTGGCTGATATTTTGCAGCATGTTGGGATGAGATCGTGATCACGGCATCTCTTCAAGAAATTTAACGATGTTATATATCTTGCGCGCTTGGTTTGTAGATCT